>JAINUG010000172.1:1423419-2165377 GCA_029706075.1 Aldrovandia affinis | reverse complement strand
TACCTTAACACATTAAGGTAAACTGAGCCACTAACAAAAAATGCTTTTCATATGTCAGGCCACACATCTTGAAGTTCTCTCAGCAGTCTCGATGTGAGGCATTGGCCCGACCACCATAGCAACCATAGACCAATCAAGTCAATTGTTACATGTCAAGTACAGTTGTGGCAACAGTTTAATATCATTTGCAGTCATTGTCTGTTAAAATTTTAAGAGCTGAGACGCTCAAACCTTAAATGGCTAATTTTACCTGATGGCCCAATTTAGCTGATATCACCCTATGTTACAAGATTTTGAAATGTTATAAATCGAGCCTGAATAGAGATATCCCACCAGATAGAGCATGAAAATACATTTAATTTGATACCTTATTCACTCTCATATGTTAGGTTTCAAGGAAGTTATGGTCATTTTAACTCTCGAAAATGTGCATATTGACCCCCATTGCTTTTCAATGGGCTTGAAACAAAAGCCGTGATCCAATAACATAAATGGCCATAACTTTCTTAAAAATAAAGATAATTGCATGAATTTTTCAGTAATTACAGATTGAAGCATTCTAAAAAAGATATGATATATCTTAATTTGAATTATCTGAAATTACATTACATAATCAATTAATCACATAATTACATGTTGCGCACACGCCGCGACATGGCAAAAACCAGGGCAGGCAGTGAGCATTTGGGCAAAGATATCTCACATTCCGGTTAAAAAATATCGCATTTCGCATCGACAGATTTCAATGACATTTCACCAGAAACAAGATAAAATGTTAGATTAACGTCCTGGATACTGTTTATTTAGTCCTGAACTTGCGATATATCATTTTGAAAGCACTAAACACGAGTCTGACTCTGAAGTGTAGCGTATGACCAAACCGAGCAATGTTTAATCAAATTTCGGAAACAAGATAGAGCAGGGGTGCCCAAGTTCGGTCCTGGAGAGCTACTGGGTGTGCAGGCTTTTGTTCCAGCCCTTCACTAACACACCTGATTTGAACATTCATTGCCTTGACGAGCAGTTGATTAGTGGAATCAGGTGTGTTAGTGAAGTGATTAATGGAATCAGGTGTGTTAGTGCTGGGCTGGAACAAAAGCCTGCACACCCAGTAGATCTCCAGGACCGAACTTGGGCACCCCTGAGATAGAGGATCGAGTTTTCAACTACGTTATATCGCAGACATATGGTGAAAAAAATCCGACAGCCCTTGAAAAGCCTGCATTTTTGGGGTACGGCCATAGTCTCTCGTAATCGCTCGCACAGGGACACAGGCACATCTAGACTGCCGCTGCGCACGGGAATTGTAACATACCTACGTGTATGTAGCCTAGGGGAGAGCAGGGTAAGTTGTCACACGGGTAAGTTGTCACACTGTTCATACCTCCAACCACAGGGACGCTATCTCAAAAATCAAATAGCTACTTTGTTGCAACTAGGGCCAGATTAAAATTCATTTTCACAGGTGGTCAAAGGCCTCTTTAATTACAAGTGAGCACAAGTTGTGTGTTTGTCTCCTTCGAAAGTAAGTAAATGGCATCTTACATTTTATGTAATAAAACTGTGTTAGGTATAAATGTCCTAAATTATATTTGTGTACCGAATAAAGGAAACAATAAGGTGTTTCTTGATATGTTAGCTGCAGTACTATGTTGAACTAGCCGTGAGATTTAACAAACATTTGCCCACATGCCCATTTGGGGCAAGTTGTCTCAATGGCTTTGAGGCAAGTTGTCACATGAGGCTAATTTAAATTTGTTTTTGAAGGAAAGAAGCATTGAGGGAAGGAAGAAAGGAACGAACAAACGAAGGAACAAAATAAAGTGAGATGATGGTGAGAAATTATAAAAGAAAGACAGAGAATGGCAGCACCGCACCTGATATAATGTTGAAGGCAGTCAGACAGGTGAAGCTGGAGAACAAATCAATCAGAAGCACAGCAAACGATTTTAATATAAATTACCGTACTCTGACTCGGTATTGTGAAAAGGTTACCAGCGAAGAAATTGTCAGTCAGGCAGCCGTGCCAACAACAGTGGTTCGCTATAGAAAGCCACGGCAGGTATTTCCACCTGATTTGGAGATGCAGCTTGTTCATTATATCGCTAGGTCAGCTGACATTTATTTTGCTCTGTCGCCAAGTGAGATCAAAAGACTTGCCTACCAGTTTGCTGTGGCACACAAGCTGAAGTTCACACCAATGTGGGCTGAAACAGAAAAGGCCAGCTCGGAGTGGTTTACAGCCTTCTTAAAAAGGCACCCAATGCTGTCGATAAGAAAGCCTGAGGCAACTAGCCTTGCCAGAGCTAGTAGCTTCAACCGAGAAAATGGCAATGCCTTCTTCGACAATTTAGCAAATGTGCTGGACAGACATCGATTTGGACCAGGGGACATATGGAATGTCGACGAAACTGGGGTGACCACGGTCCATAAACCTGACAAAGTAGTGGCCAGACGCGCATTCAAACAAGTAGGGTCGCTGACCTCCGCTGAAAGGGGGACACTTGTCACACTGGCCTGTGCTGTGTCAGCCACAGGAAATAGTATACCTCCATATTTCATATTTCCCCGTGTCAACTTCCGCGACCATTTTTTAAACAGCGGACCACCTGGCAGCAGGGGAGCGGCAAATCCCTCGGGGTGGATGAAAGATGTGCACTTTGTTGACTTCCTGAAACATTTCACTGAGCATACAAAATGCTCAAAGGAGAAACCATCTTTACTGCTTTTGGACAACCACATATCTCATATGTCCATTGATGGACTCAATTATGCCAAAGAAAACGGCATAATTATGGTGTCATTCCCACCCCACTGCTCTCATCGGCTTCAACCCTTAGACAGGTCTGTCTACGGGCCGCTAAAAAGGCACATCAACACAGCGTGTGATGCATGGATGAGGAACAATCCTGGGAAAACAATGTCAATTTATGACATTCCTGGGATTGTGGCAATCGCTTATCCTGTGGCGGCAACCCCCTTGAACATTCAGGCTGGCTTTAGGGTAGCTGGGGTACAGCCTTACAACAGGGATGTATTTTTGGAAACTGAGTTTGCGCCAGGCGGCACGGTGGTGCAGTGGATAGCACTGTCGCCTCACAGCAAGAAGGTCTCGGCTTCGAATCCAGGCCGGGGGCCTTTCTGTGTGGAGTTTGCATGTTCTCCCCGTGTCCGCGTGGGTTTCCTCCGGGTACTCCGGTTTCCTCCCACAGTCCAAAGACATGCACGTTAGGCTAATTGGAGAGTCTAAATTGCCCGTAGGTATGAGTGTGTGAGTGAATGGTGTGTGTGCCCTGCGATGGATTGGCGACCTGTCCAGGGTGTATTCCTGCCTCTCGCCCGGAACGCATGCTGGGATAGGCTCCAGCCCCCCCCCCGCGACCCTGACCAGGAATAAGCGGCTTAGATAATGGATGGATGGATGGATGGAGTTTGCGCCATCCTATGTTACGGATCGCCCTGCCCCATCAGGCCCCAGTACCAACCCTGTCCTGCCAGGCACAAGCACAGACACAGACACAGACCCGTTCAGTTCCCATGCCAGCTCACCCTTACCCAGCAATGCCAGTGCTGGCAGCAGACTACCAACTCCAGAGGACCTCCGGCCATTTCCAAAAGCTGGTCCCCGAAAACAAACTAATAATGGAAGAAAGCGGCGCAGAACCGCAATTCTAACAGACACACCCGTGAAGCAAGCACTACAAATGGAAACATCACAATCTAAAAACAAGCTGTTTCTGGGGAACAAAAAGGCAAGGGTAAAAAGAAAACTAGACGAGTCAGCAGCAGATGAAGAGGAATGCTTCTGCCTAGTCTGCATGGAGCCATTTTCTAACAGCCGCCCAAAAGAGACTTGGGTGCAGTGTGTGAGATGCAAGAAGTGGGCCCATGATGCTTGCACCCCAGGCCACACAATTTATTTGTGCCAGAACTGTGACTCGGAAGATGAGTCTGATTAGATGTGTTTCAGATTTGTGCATTTTGCTCTTTAATGAATGAGTTCTGTAATGAAATGTACTTGGTTTTGAATTTGAAAGTAAAAAATGTTTTCTTCACAATTATTTTGTTGTATTCTTATTTGTTGATAATCCAATGTGACAATTTACCCCACATACTATGACATAGTGTGACAACTTACCCCCTGATGGGGTAAGTTGTCACAAGTGCACACCCTCTATTTAACTGTCTACAACTCCATACTGAAATAATACATGAAAATGCAATTAATACAAAATATGTGCCCAAGACTTCCACCTTTCATTTGGTATGACATTTATACCATTGTGATGTATTGCGCTCAGTACAGGTAAGACAGAGTGAAAAGTGTGACAACATACCCCGCTCTCCCCTACTGTATGGATATATGTACACGTTATTTAATTTATGCTTTTGTAATAATGAAATTGCCGGTTTCAGTTTCGCTAGTCAAGTACTTTGAGGACGGCTCCATCTTTTGCTCTCCTCTCTCTCCCTCCCTCCCCCTCCCTCTCCCTCCCTCCCTCTCTCTCCCTCTCTCTCTCTCCCTCCCTCCTCTCCCTCTCTCTCCCCTCCTCTCTCTCTCCCTCCCCCTCTCTCTCTCCCTCCCCTCCCCTCTCTCCCTCCTCCTCTCTCTCTCTCTCCCTCTCTCCCCCTCTCTCTCTCTCCCTCCTCCTCCCTCTCCCCTCTCTCTCCTCTCCCCTCTCCCCTCTCCTCTCTCTCCTCCCTCCTCTCTCTCTCCTCTCTCTCTCCCTCTCCCTCTCTCTCCCTCTCTCTCTCTCTCTCTCCCTCTCCTCTCCTCTCTCTCCTCTCTCTCTCCCTCCCCTCTCCTCTCTCTCCCTCTCTCTCTCTCCCCCCCCCCCCTCTCCTCTCTCTCTCTCTCTCTCTCCCCCCCTCTCTCTCTCTCTCCTCCTCCCTCTCTCTCTTTCTCTCTGCAGGATGTTTGATGTGGGCGGTCAGCGGTCGGAGAGGAAGAAGTGGATCCACTGCTTTGAGGGCGTGACCGCCATCATCTTCTGCGTGGCCCTGAGCGCCTATGACCTGGTGCTGGCCGAGGACGAGGAGATGGCAAGAGCACGACTCACCTTACACCTGCACCTGTCCCACACCTGTCCCCTGTCCCACTGTCCACACCTGCACCTGTCCCACACCTGTCCCACTGTCCACACCTGCACCTGTCCCACACCTGTCCCCCTGTCCCACTGTCCACACCTGCACCTGTCCTCACGTCATTCAAACTGTTTTGAATATTGTAGATTCCATCCCCATTTGGATTAAATCTTCTTGTTGCTTTTATAAACAATTACAAAGGAGGGCCATTAAATTGTTTGTATTGTAAACCAGGTAACTCACATCCTGGGCTACAGCTGCCTATTAATCGTGCAAAACAGGATCATTATCAAATAGTAAATCTTAAGGTAAATCAAATGTTTTCAGTTATTGAATAAGAATTGAATATTGAATTTCTTAATGATAATTTATTGTGTTTTGTTTTATTTTACGCACTAAAGGCATTTTATGCACTTCACAAATTAACTTGGGTTCATTCTTTAGTCACTGGTGAAGCGACTGCTCCCCCTAGTGGCCAGACATGGAATACTTCTGTCCAGTGTATTTCCAATGAGCAGACATTTTCTCTCAATGCCTGAATGTCTCTTTTTCTGAAACGCCACAGAATCGAATGCATGAGAGCATGAAGCTCTTTGACAGCATCTGCAATAACAAGTGGTTCACAGAGACGTCCATCATCCTCTTCCTCAACAAGAAGGACCTGTTTGAGGAGAAGATCACCCGCAGCGCCCTGTCCATCTGTTTCCCAGAGTACTCAGGTACAGAGCAGAGCACTTCCTCTTCACTTCCTCTGCACTTCCACTTCACTTCCTCTTCACACTGTGCAGCCCCCAGTCGTGGCTAATGGCATACGGATTGATACACACCACTATAACCATAAAAACACACTATAACAATATCTATTCAGATAACCCAAAGGGAAGACGCTGGACGATTCGGTGAGCTGGGTTGAGTTCCCCGCGGTCGTATTCGTGGCGTGACTCAGTGTGATTTCTCTCTGTGTTAGCGGCGTACTGCGCTCTCTGTGTTAGCAGAGCCTTCCTGTCGGCCCATTCGACGGTGCTCAACTCCCTCCGCTCTCTATTCCCTCTGCTGTCACCAGACCATAATACTTATTGTGTTAGTAGTAGTAGTTATTCGTTTTATTTGACAATTTAAAAAAGAAATAGCTATACACACAATCCAACACACACATACCCTTGGTAAATGATATCACATTAATACACACAGAAATAACACAAAAACTTTGCCAAAAAGCCAACTTATTTCCATTGTGGTCCTCCCTCTATATGATCAACACTCCATAAAGCACAATAAATAAACAAATACATCACATAACAATCAATCACGTAATTCTGAAGTTTTATAAAAACTAGCAGTTATTTCCCTTGTTAATGAAATAACATTCATTAGACTTGATTTATAAGCCAAAGTTTCACCTTTCTCTTGAAACTACTCTCCACCTGAATTTAATTTGTCAGCGTGTTCCCTTCCTGTGGGGGGGGGTCAGGGTGCGATGCTGCGATTCTCTCACTTCCCGCTCATCCGTTTTGAAAGGAGGCAGAGAGCAGCGGACTCTTCAGGCCACACAGAGCCGTGTCTGTTCACTCATTACATCAGACTTTCTGTGCCTTTACACACTCAGGGTGACCTACTGCGCTCCCGTTTTCCCAGCTGTCCCCAGTGTGTGCGTGTGGAACAGCAGGGCACAGCTCTAATGTGGCACCTGGGATTCGAACCCACAGAACTTCACACTGCTGTCTTCCTCAACTCAGATCCACATGGGTTTCCAAGAGTAAAAGAGATGCTTTGTTCCAGATCTTTGGCAGATGAAAGGCCAATATATCACAGCAGGAGTGTCAGGGTGATGTGTCTCCAGGTGATTCCTGTTTGGTTTTCACTGTTTTACCTGCCAAACGACAAAGATGCAGCTATGAATGATCGAACTCTATGCGATAGGAGTGTGAGTTCATTATGGTCTGTCCGAACCTGAGCTTGTGCCTGTATGATCTAACGGACGCTGCCCTCTCTGTTCAGGAGCCAATAAGTACGACGAGGCGGCCAGCTACATCCAGACCAAGTTTGAGGACCTGAACAAGAAGAAGGACACAAAGGAGATCTACACACACTTCACCTGCGCCACCGACACCAAGAACGTGCAGTTCGTCTTCGACGCCGTGACCGACGTCATCATCAAGAACAACCTGAAGGACTGCGGCCTGTTCTAGAGCCAACACAGGGTGAGCGCACACACACACACACACACACACACACTCACACACACCACACTCACACACCACACACTTACACACACTCACACACACACACACACACACACACACACACACACACACACACACACACACACACACACACACACACACACACACACACTCACACACACACACACACACTCACACACACACACACACACACACACACACACACTCACACACTCACACACACACACACTCACACACACACACACTCACACACACACACACACTCACACACTCTCTCTCTCCTCTCTCTCCCCCCCTCTCTCTCTCCCTCCCTCTCTCTCTCCCTCCCCTCTCCTCTCTCTCTCTCCCCCTCCCCTCTCTCTCCCTCCCCCTCTCTCTCCCCTCCTCTCTCTCTCCCTCCCCTCTCCTCTCTCTCTCTCCTCTCTCTCCCTCCCCTCCTCTCCTCTCTCTCTCCCTCCTCTCACTCACACACCACACACTCACACACTCCACACACACCACACACTTACACACACCACACACTCTGTCAATCTGTACTAACTTGTATTTTTGCTGTTTAGGAGTTATGTGTAGAGTGGTGCAGTGTGGAGAATATGCTCCTGGCCCTTTCCTGTAGGATTAAGCAGACTCAGGGCACAGAGGGTAATCTAGAGTAATCTGGATTTATGGACTAGTCGCTTCTGTGACGCAGGGCTTTGAGCACAGTGCTCAGTGATTCTCAGTGACATCAACCCTGCTTTGACATTGGCCCAGCCATTTCCACAAATACTCTGAAAGCAGGGTATCATCTCCCTCTTCCTGTCCCCATACCCATAATGCATCACATTCTCACTCCTTCCACTTCTACAGCATCTCGCCCTGGTCCATCACCTTTTACTCTCTCCTATTAATCTGATTGAATATTTATTTATTTATTCACCAAGCCTGTCCCTATTACACAGAACCACTCCAGGCCTAAAACACTGTGTTTCAAACAATCTTGTTTCTTTTACATTTAACCTGATTTTACCTGGTAATCCCAGCAAGACAGAGCATCCTGTCAGTCATTAAAAACCATTGCAGTACTTTTCTAAAGATGTCCACCCCTGTATTGGGGGTGGACACACACACACACAAACACACACACACACACACACACACTCACACATGGGCAGACACACAGACACACTCGCCCATGGGCACACACTCACACGCAGATAGATACACACACAGACACATGCACAGACACACACACAGTCACACACTTACCCATGCACACACAGGCATGCACGCACTCACAGACACAAATACACACACTCACGCGGATACTCAGACACAGACACACACATTCACAAACACACACCACACACACACATGCACACATACTTTCACTGTTTTCCTCTAGAGGGAAGTATGAACACATGCAGAATTCTGTAGGCTCTAAATCTGCAGGCACAAACACAGATGAGACGGTGCATTTGACTAATATTATCCTTTGAATATGTATATTCAAAGTTTGCACATAATATGTGTCAAAAATTTGTATAGCCTATAGTAAATAATTTATTTTATTCTCATATACCTTCAGGTTCATGTTTGAAATGCATTTGACTAATACAGGCTACTGGTATAGCCCTCTCTCTCTCTCTCTCTCTCTGTATATATATATATATATATATATATACACACACACACACACACACGCACATTATGCACACCCATATACCTAAATCTAACCTAAAGACATTAGTGTGTGTGTGTGTGTGTGTGTGTGTGTGTGTGTGTGTGTGTGTGTGTGTGTGTGTGTGTGTGTAAAAATGTAATTACCTGAACCCATGCATTGCTGCATTTGCTATAAATGGGAACAACCTTCCCCTGTGTTTGCAGTTAGCCTTGGTGCCTGACTACGCATCAAGGACTAAATCTCATAAGGGTTTCTGATTGCGACTGGCGAGGACAGCTGTCAATCAAAACTCCCTCCCAGCCATCCAGAGGACCAAAGGCAATTTTGGCAGAATTCCTCGCGCACCCTTCAAGTCAGACCTTGGCGAAGTAACGTGCTGCTAATCGAATGAACACAGGACAGGAGCAAACGGCATCGAACTGTGCAAAGGGGTTTTCATTTTTTCGTCAATTCCTAAGGTTAAATTATTAGTGTTGACAAATTGCGTAATAATAATATATATTATATATTGTAAAAATAAATGTGATTTTTGGAATAGTTCGTACTTACTAAGCTATACACTTATTAAATAAGGGTTGAGAAAATGTAATTCTCACGGAGCAATTTACAGAAAAACACTAAAATGAAAACGTTCCAGGTGTTATTCTATATTGATGCAAATTGCTAGGCGTGCCCTCGGGCTATGGAGCCCGGAACTTGAGAACAGCTCAGTGTTGGGAGCAGGACACGACGCCCGTGAGAGGTGGAGAAGGAGCAGGGGAGTTCTGCAGAGCGAATAAGAAAAGTAAGGGGGGTCAGGACTGGAATAATTGTGATTGTTAAGCATAGCTACTGAAAGACTACTTCATACTGCTGGTTCACGGAACAGCTGGGAGTGAAGAGAAACCTAGTAAACTCTCTTGCGCTTATTTACAAATAATTTGTGCATAACAGTTGGATAATAATGGATAATTGGATAATAATATAGGGCAGTCACACTTTAAGATACAAAATTAACTGATGTGGATAAACTTTTTTATTTGTATTAGCCCACTGACGTTTATAGGCAAAACGGAAACAGTTCAGCCGATAAAGACCTAAGCCGTTTTTCTTTTGCATTTATTTTATATTACAATGGCCGAACAAAATAATGTCAGCGTTAGTGTTGACGGCGAGACCAGCAACTTCAGTGTGCTCAGCTGGGCGCAAGTACAGCGTCTGGACAACATCCTGACGGAGACTATCCCCATCCACGGCCGCTGGAACTTCCCCACGCTGGAGATGCAGCCACGGCACATAGTTAAAATTGTGCGAAGACGGATGCAAGCGAAACAGATAAACGTCCGCGAGGTCCGACTGAACGGATCCGCTGCAAGCCACGTCCTGCACGAGGACACTGGGTTGGGGTACAAGGACCTGGACCTTATCTTCTGCGCTGAGCTGAAAGGCGAGGCAGAATTTCAGACTGTCAAGGATATTGTTTTAGACTGTCTCCTGGATTTCTTACCAGAGGGGGTGAACAAGGAAAAAATTACCCCGTTAACCTTAAAGGTAAAGTACTCTTATTTTCACCCTGGTTTTGAGTGTTTAGAGTATTTTTATTCGATTTATGAATAGTAATGTAAATCACGATTTCGAAAATAGTAATTATCATTATTCTGCCATTTAATTGTAAATGGACTTTGTTGAACTCAATTCATTGTAAAAATGTACGTTTCAACTACAAAGAGGATTACAGTAATCCAATTTAAAGTGGATCCACATTAATAAGTTGGCTCCCAGTTACCTTGATCGCATACGTAAGGCAGGGCAAAGTATTAACCTCTAGTTTTAGCAAATGTCTGAAATGTTGTGTTTTGGCTGAAAACAAAATGAACATGTGTTCCTTAACTACACATGTAATCTTGAATGTGTCATTTATAGATTTAGTTTTTTCCAGTTATTTTTTTTGTTTTCTGCCACTTGTGTGTCTCTTATTCTTCATAATCATAGCTATGTGGATTGATCACTGTTGAATAAAGACTGAATGCATGGCTGTATAATTTAACATTTTTCCTTGAAACTGACATACGTGACATGTTGTGTCAGATTTGTGCATGAGGAAATTGTAAGTAAGCTGTTCCTTCATGTGGCCCTGCTCTTTAGGAGGCATACGTTCAGAAGATGGTGAAGGTGTGCAACGACTCGGACCGCTGGAGCCTCATCTCTCTGTCCAACAACCGCGGCAAGAACGTGGAGCTGAAGTTCGTGGACTCGCTGCGGCGGCAGTTTGAGTTCAGCGTGGACTCCTTCCAGATCAAGCTCGACTCGCTGCTGCTGTTCCACGAGTGCTCCGAGAACCCGATGTCGGCCACCTTCCACCCCAGCATCGTCGGGGAGAGCGTCTACGGGGACTTCAGCGCCGCCCTGGACCACCTGCGGCACAGACTGATCTGCACGCGCAGCCCCGAGGAGATCCGCGGCGGCGGCCTGCTCAAGTACTGCCACCTGCTGGTGCGGGGGTTCCGCGCCGCCTCCGAGAGCGAGATGAAGTCGCTGCAGCGCTACATGTGCTCACGCTTCTTCATCGACTTCCCCGACATCGGCGAGCAGCAGCGCAAGATGGAGGCCTACCTGCAGAACCACTTCGTGGGGCTGGAGGAGCGGAAGTACGACTACCTGGTGACGCTGCACGGCGTGGTGAACGAGAGCACCATGTGCCTGATGGGCCACGAGCGGCGGCAGACGCTGGGCCTCATCTCGGCCCTGGCGCTGCGCGTACTTGCTGAGCAGAACGTCATCCCCAGCACTGCCAACGTCACCTGCTTCTACCAGCCCGCCCCCTACGTGGCCGACTGCAACTTCAACAACTACTACATCGCCCAGGTGCAGCCCGTCTACGCCTGCCCACAGCACGCATACTCCGCCTGGCTGCCCTGCAACTGAGCCAGAGAGCCACGACAATGCCCCGGCAATGCCATGGCAATGCATGGAGGATTCGTTGCCATGGCATTACCTGAGCCAGCTGCTGGATGAGGACAGTGGTCACTCCACCATCTTGGTTCCAGTAGAACCCTGGAGATTTTCAGTCTATAAAGGGGTTAAAGGAAAGATTCCAGCATCTGGTGCCCAGCTCCTCTCCAGAGCTGAGCCTGTACCCCCCCGGTCCCCTGTCCTACCAGCATACCCTGGGGTAAAAACTCAAGGGCCACAGTCTCCACCCACAGCTGGCCCAGACTGAGGACAGGAAAAAGGCCGTACAGAGATCGACTTCTACTTTTGGCTTCTAACCTGAACAAAAGTGTTAATGCAGCGCAGATTAAAATGCAAAACACAGTCAGCGTAACATGACTTAGAGTATCAGTGAATATGCTCCGAGAACTAGACTCCATTCCACTCCCAGACAGAGGCAGGAGAAAGCCAGGGGGAGGAGTTGGGACAGAGGAGAGAAGAATGGAGTGAGGAATGGGGATGGAGGAAAGAAGGAAGCAGGGAGGGAGGAGTGGAGACAGAGGAGAAAAGGAGTTCCCATGTTGCTGGATCTTTCCTTCAGTGATATCGATCACTCTCATGCTGAGTCATCTTTTGTTTATATATATATACACCCAAGTATGGAAAAAAAACTGAAATAATGCTGTATTTGTCTACACGAATAAACCACATGCCTTAATTGCCTGATGCCCACGTAGAGGCATCATTTGACAATCACAATCAGAGTTTGAGGACAGAGGAACCCTAAAGCTTTAAGTGAAGCCCGTGTTGGAAGCCCTGAGCTGTGTGCTTCTGGTAATTTGGGCCTTTGGTGTCTGAGGTAGACAGGACCTCCAGTGTCTGTAATACAGGATGTATGAAATACAGCATCTGCTGCAGCCTCTCTCATACAAGCTGCTGCCCCTGTGAGCAAAGGGCTTAACATACACCAGCACAGACTACAGCATAGAGATTACATACACCAGCACAGAACATAGCACAAAGATTATATACACCAGCACAGAACATAGCACAAAGATGATACACACCAGCACAGAACATAGCATAGAGATTATATACACCAGCACAGAACATAGCACAGAGATTATATACACCAGCACAGAACATAGCACAGAGATTACCACATGTCAGCACAGCCAAAGCATAGGGGCTACCACGAACCAGCACAACACAAACACAGATGAAGATCGCTGTGATTCGCCTGTTAAAATGTGAGAGGCATGGTTTTAAGAGGGGAAGAGAGCATAGAGATATACTTTGGAAAAACCACACTCGAATTCAGATTCTATTCTTCATTCCTGTGACTGTTATTATATGTGTGTAAGAAATGTGTGCCACTGGAGCAAAGGCCTCAGCAGTATTAGAACCTGAGCAGTGTGTCTACTGCTCCATGCAGAATGTCAGGAGAACATCTGGAGAACATGGTGAAGAGGGGATCTGTGTCAGAGTCCATGGCTCAGTCTTTGACACTCCCTCACCTGTCACCTGTCCGCTTTCCACTCGCCACTCCCTCCACTCTTCATATGATTGTATTTTTATCTTTCCGTAGAGAACATGCTGGGATATTGACCCCACAGTGTAAACTGTGAAGCTGAAGTTGTTATGTGTTTACTCTCTTAGATACCAGGGGCTGGTGTATTTTTTATGTATTTTTCCAGCTTTATTCTGGTATATGGGCTTGTGGGGGTGTATGTGTGTGTGTGTGTGGTGGGGGGGGTCAGTGGGGCAGGGGATAATTATTATTTTTGTAGATGTACTGTATATTCCTGATGTAACAAAGCTTTAAAATCAGATGAGATCACACATTGCATATTTGAATTATATTTTCTGTAAAGAAAGCATATATAAATTACATTCACCTGTGAATCAAGGAAAATGACTTTATTTCTAGTAGAAATAGCTGAATCTGGCCCTGGAGTGCAGTCCACAGTGTTTTGCCTTGTTTGTTTCCCCGCAGACCCCTCTAACCCACACTCGACACATACACACACACTCCACACACACACATTACACCCACTGCACACACACACACACACACACAAACACACACTCACACACACACACACACACACACATGCACAAAGAGCCACCCAGGGCATGGAGATGGGAGAGCTGCAGGTAAACCCAACAGGTGTTCATTCTCAGAAAATAAAACCTCCACAAATGTAACTCTCTGTTCAAACAGAAAGAGAGACTCATATGGAGTAGTTTTTTACATCGCAATATTTCAGATATGAATTCACCTTTCAAATGGGGGAATTTTTTGCTCATTTTTAAAGGCAGGTTTGTGAGTATACCAGAATGAGGGTAATGTTATCCCTATTAAGGAGAGCTCTCTATATTTAGGTGTTATGATAACGATGTTAGCCTCCTGTCTAAAGCACATTAAAGGCTTAATTACCGCATGGTTACAGCATCGGGCTCATTCGTATTGAACTGCCACTCACTCACACATGGCACAAAAATAATGTTTTAGAGCAGTGTGTTCTTAATTCTGTCCAGGACACTTCTGCATATGTAAACACAAGAAAAAACACCTTTCACCATGGCCACCCAATCCAGTGCCTCCAAGGTGTGTCCCGCTGTGTAACATAACAGCCAACCCATGAAATATACGTTACATACAATGTACACATTCATTATCTCTCTGTATGTATATGTACAGGTAAATAAAATATACAGTGTATATATAACATACACATTCATTATCTCTGTATGTATATGTACAGGTATAATATACACATTAATTATCTATATGTATATATATATAGGTAAATAAAATATTACACATTCATTACCTCTCTGTATGTATATGTACAGGTAAATAAAATATGACACATTCATTATCTCTTTGTATGTATATGTACAGGTATATAAAGTATTACACATTCATTATCGTGCTGTATGTATATGTACAGGTATGTACAGTATAAGTACACTTTTTAAACCATAATACGCTCTGAGACTCCTGCCCTCCACAGCAGTGCACAGCATCACGTGAGCACATGAGATTGGTTCTCTGTAAGGTGCTTTCAGCTTAGATGAAAAGCATAATACAAACGTGATGTATTATTATTATTGTCATTACTATGGGTGTGTGAGGGGGGAGTGTCATTATAGGGTGTGTGTGAGTGAGGAAGGAAGTTGGACAGGGTGTGTTTATTTCTGTAGTTGGCCGTGAAAATAATCTCAAAGACCAACCCTACCAACCCCAGTAAAACTAATCCCCCTGACGTGTTTTTGTGTGTGTTTATGTGTCTGTGTGTGTGTGCGTGTGTGTATGTGAATATGTGTATGGAAGTGTGTGTGTGTGTGTGTCTGCTTGTGTGTTTATGTGTATGTGTGTGCATATGTGTTTGTGTGTATGAGTTAGTGTGCGTGAGTGTGTGTCTGTGTTTATATGTATGTATGTGAGTGTGTGTGTGTGTGTCTGTGTGTGTGTGTGTGTGTGTGTGTGTGTGTGTGTGTGTGTGTGTGGAAGATGCTGGTTCTTGTCAAATTCTTGATAAAACTTTAGAAACCAACTTACGTGAAGAATTCAGTCCAAATTGTTCGTTTATTAGGCTATACATTCTATACTCAGGACAGAGTTATTCAATACTTTTTTTACTATTAATTTTCTCTGACATCACACTGACAACTGATGGTAGCCTACGGGGACCTACTCACTGAGAGAGAACAGAGAGTTTTCTATGTATACCAAGCATTACTAACCAAAAATTACTTTCAATGATTTAAAGTGAATGTAAATCAGTTGAAATGAAGGACAAAGAGACAGCATAGAGACTCCTGGTTCTCAGCCTATAAGAGCAGAACACTGACT
The DNA here is from genome assembly GCA_029706075.1 of Aldrovandia affinis. Taxonomy (NCBI): domain Eukaryota; kingdom Metazoa; phylum Chordata; class Actinopteri; order Notacanthiformes; family Halosauridae; genus Aldrovandia; species Aldrovandia affinis. Next base: position 2,149,653 of record JAINUG010000172.1, on the reverse strand, counting down.
CTGCTCCGCACACACACACATGCCTGCACACACACACACACAGACAAAAGGCATCTCTAAAAGATAGAAATATAGCTGGTGTAATTCTTTCCACTTCAACTACTGTATAATGAAAGCAATCTTGGGCTTGTTTGGGCAGAAACCAGTTTTCTGTGTCTGAATGTTTGAGCAGGGCACACTCTTCCACTGTGCATTAAGGGCGGAGGGATCTGTCAGGTGAAATGCACTATTTTAAAAAGAGAGACCTGACAGTGGATGAAACATCTCAGCTTTTGACTCTGACACTAACATGCCTACTGCTCCAAGGGCATGCTGGATGACTGCATACTGGCCATCTGCACTTCACTCAGGAAGTCAGGGCTTTAGTGCAAGTCGATACATGTACACATTAATAGAGCAGTTTCTTTGTAGATTTTGACGATGTCTACATGTCTCCCTCTCCACCAACCGCAGCCTGAACTGTCCCACATATAAACACATATAAACTATACAATAGCCACCATACAATAGACAACAAACCAGAGCAACAACAGCAGCACTGAACATAGACAAAATGTACATTGTGCAATTTCAAAATGTCGCTCCCACAGGATCATAATCATCCCTGCCACTCCCATGTGCATGGACACACACACACACACACATACACACAGACTCCTATATTTGTGTATCTGGTGTTTGTTAGATAGGGTGGGACTAGATGCCTTAGGGATCTCACACCCAACACATATATTGAGATTGTACCCACCAGAGGTGTATCCATACCTCCTAACCTATTCGGAAATGCACAGATAATGCTTTGTGTTCAGAACATTATTTCTATCCGATGTTGGTCAATGATATTTGGAAGATTTCTTCAGATCTCATGGATTATACGTCAAGATTTGACGTTTGCCCACGCTCCCAGAAATGTCCAAACATAAAAATACTAGTGTGCCCCCAACAACGACAAAAAAAAGACGAAACTACGCCATTTTGCGTAGAGGCGGAAAAGGGTCCTTACACCCACTGAAAATTTATGGGAACTAAATCAACCGTTAAGCCATTGGTTTCAAGACGATTTCTCAAGTGTTTAAACATATTTTAATTACATATATTTGTGTAAATTAAGAATAAAACAAATGATGAATTAAACATTGCTTAAATAAAGTAGTCAATATTTTAATACAAATAAGTAATGTTCAGGTGCATTCCAACAATAATAACTCATGCAAGAAAAGGATAACTAACATTAGCTAAAGTTATGTTTTTTTGCAGTTACCGGTTATCGCAGAAAGCTCCCACAAAAGACACTCCGTGCCCAAAATCAATAGTGACTTAATATTAACATAAATATCAGTTAATCTGATCTGTGCAGATTAGGTTGTTTAATGCTAATAGAAAGGCACCAATCTTTTCATCGAACTGAAGTCTCTTTTCTTGGCTTTATTGTACGTTTCTCAAAGATAGTACCCTACACAATTCACGGAGGAATTTGAGTGAAAAGCCAATTCTCAGTTTATTTTACTCAATTATTTACTTATTGTAATTTACATTCTCTAACGTGACACGAAGGGGGAGCTTGTCTATGTTCCCACAGCCCTATGTTCCCCCAGCCCTATGTTCCCCCAGCCCTATGTTCCCACAGCCCTATGTTCCCACAGCCCTATGTTCCCCCAGCCCTATGTTCCCACAGCCCTATGTTCCCACAGCCCTATGTTCCCCCAGCCCTATGTTCCCCCAGCCCTATGTTCCTAAATATGTATAATGTTCCTTGTTCTTAAATAAAGACAACTCTCTGAAACCAAGATGATCACTATTACTGCAGCAATACGAGGGGGCATGGGTTAAGGGGAGGCAACAACACGTTATGTGCATTAGGGAATGGCCATACCTGTGCTGTGGGGATGTAGGCCTGAGGGAACATAGAGCTGGGGGAACATAGGGATGACCCCCGCGAAGGTAGACGTGAAGAAAGATATCCCTACAACACAATTAAGAGGACGCTTTCTGATTACTCACTAATGCATTATTCAATTAATTGGCAGGCTTGTTAATTGTGCAAAATAAATGAAAATAGGTTACCAGCAGCCGGTTTAAAGGTCAGCCTCCTCTATTCCCAGCTCACAGCCAACATTATGAGGATCAGTAATTGTATTTGCATATACGCATATGCTTGAGGGGTTCAGACATAGACTTATAAAATGGAGTTGTATATGCATGGTTACTCTTAATACAGCTAGGTTATTGTTGTTTGTTCAAATAAAGCTTGAAAAAGAAAAACATGTTATTATACCTCAGGATTGATGATATGTTAATGATAAATCAAGAGTTGATCAAGAGAGATTTGACAGCAATTGCAATGTCTGTGAAAATTAGGCTAGTGGTTTTATACAACTTCCGGTTTAAGCCACACCCACTTCTGGTTTTATATCTGAATATAGATAGATGCAGACACAGATCATTTTGTTGATTGAACAGGTACAGATACAGATAGTGACGTCTTTGCACACCCCTAATACTCACTAACACCAGTACCACTGGTTGCCCAAATGTTGACAACATTTATGTGTGTTTTGTTTTTGGAGAAAACGTGTGTGTGTCTGTGTGTGTTGTTTATAGAGATATTTCATTGCAGTCACCAGGGGTAAAGAGGATAAATTAGACATGGTTATAAAAGAGATTCCAATAAAAGTTTCCGTTAAATAATTGACTTTGACAGCCTAGAACGTTTTATTGGTTTTATGGTTCATTGGCATACAGTTACAATGTTCAACATGCCTCTCCTCCTAAGTGTTAATCTGAGTTAAAATTACAGGAGTTAAAGACTTGTCAGACCTAAACAGTAAAAGAGAAACTGCTGCAGTCATAAAAACCTGCCCTCTCTCACATTGAACAGAGGTCCAACTCCTCAGCTATACTTACCTTGGTGTAATGACAGTCATTATCACATTTTAATCATTTTCCACCTGCCAGTGGAGTCACATTCATGCTGCACGCCTGTGAACAGGTAAATATAACCATAAAAATGATGGATGCCTTCTGGAAAATTCCAGCCTCTGAGATGTCTACAACTTGAAGATGTTATTGATAGCTCTTTTTCATCATTAATGCACTGCAGTAATTCTTGGGCACTCATTCAACATTTTACCCCATTCACAATGTAAAGTAATATGAGACCACTTTATAACAAAGATGCAGCCACACCCTTTACCTGATCTACCTGTGTTATACCTGCATATTTACCATACCTGATCTACCTGTGTTCTACCTGCATATTTACTGCACCTGATCTACCTGTGTTATACCTGCATATTTACTGTACCTGATCTACCTGTGTTATACCTGCATATTTACTGTAACTGATCTACCTGTGTTCTACCTGCATATTTACTGTACCTGATCTACCTGTGTTATACCTGCATATTTACTGTACCTGGTCTACCTGTGTTATACCTGCATATTTACCATACTTAATGTGTGTGTATAATAATATAATAATGTATAATAATAATATATTATTAATCATATTTTTATTTATTTAGTTTTTCTTTCATGATGCACAAAGCAAAATTAAAATTAAAGTAAAAGAAGATAATTAAACAATGAATGAAAGGAAGATCAGAATGGCTATTCAGACAAACAAAAAGGAGTATAATGAAAACAAAAATAAAAATAACAATTCAAATGTAAAAGGGCTACACACCATTAAAATCAAGTTTTAAGAGTTTTATAAGATTCTGCACCCCTGATCTCATCTGGAAGATTATTCCAGAGCCTGTGAGCCTTCACAGCACACTTATGATCTCCTGTAGATTTGAGTCCAGTGGCTGAAACAGCAAAAGAGGTTTTATTGGCTGAACTTAGGGGACGGTTTGATACATAAGGGTTTAAAAGATGAGCAATATATGTCTTGCTATCTCGTGTTGCTTTAAAGGTAATTAATAAAATATTAAAATGCATTATAAAAGCAGCTGGCAGCCAATGTAGAGAGTCCAGGATAGGGGTAATATGAGTTCTTCTATTTTACCTGGTTAAGCGCTTTGCTGATGAATGTTGTTCCAGCTGGAGATGAGAAAGGACATGACAACTAAGACAAATGAACAAAGAATTGCACTAGTCCAATGGGAAATAAAAGCATGGATTACTCTCTCAGTATCATTAAAGGACAAAAATGATATAGAACTAGTGTATCTAATTCTAGATATGTTTCTTTGCTGTGTGCATACTGTATGTCCCTTAGTTTGTGCATGTGTGTACGTGCCTTACATTTAATGGACACAATGGACTAAAATATGGGTTCAATTGGCAATCAGATCAGTTTTCTACTGCAACACACCCATACACATACACGCACACACACACACATACACCAATACACATACACATACACATACACATACACATACACATACACACACACACATACATCACACACAAAGACATATACACAAGCAAACACACAAACACAAACATGTACACACACATACACACACACATGCCAAAACACACACATCCTAAGGCTCTTATGCCACTCAGATGTCTCTCTGTGCAGAGATGCTGGTCCTATAAATGAGCTCAGCTATGTGGCATGTAGAAACAGGGCTGAGGCACAACTCGAGAGAAAGGGAGAGTTGAGAACGCTGGGATTTTTTACAACGGGGAGCGGCGCTTATTTATGAACGATGGGAATCGGTCACCTCTAATTCTAATCAAAGCATGTGTCTCTAAACACTGTGTGATCCCTGGACCTTTCCCTGGCTTCTCTGTGTTCCTCTGTGTGCGCGTCAGTGAAGAACTGAGAGCTGAATCGGGGTCAGAATGTGTGGATCTAACATTGCGCAGGACTGCCTCTTTCTGGAGATCATGCCAGATAGTACATTCTGTGTAGTCTCATCACACAGAAGTCATGGAAATTCACAATAGTGTAGGTTTTGTCTGATTTCAACTGGCAAGATATTGTGTGTGTCTGTCTCACGCGTGTCCATTCGCTGTACACTTCAAACCAGCTGCTGGCATTTACTTGGCCCACATCCTGGCCATAGAATGACAGAAATGAATTTACAAGAAGTGAGCCTCTTTTCTGCCATGTGGCCATTGTGCTGTTCAAAGTCTGTTGAAGAATACCGTATATTATTGAGATATTGGTGTTTCCTCAGTTCTCAGTAAATCTGAAATTATTATTTGATCTGCTCTGATTTTGAGAGTCATTGTCTCTGCAATGCTGCACAGCCACAGCCACAGAGCTGGGTTCTTAGGTGAGGATAATATTTGCCCAGAAAAGTGAGAGCAGGCAGTAGAGGACCCGTTCTTGGCATATTTTCAGAATAAATACTGACATTATAAATGAACAGGAACAGAGTTTCACCGTGTGAACTCTTCACTCTAGATCTATTGAATAAGACTCTCTCTTTCTCACTGTCAAATGGAGACCTGGGACACACATTCCCTTTCATTTGGGTGTTTCCCATCCAGCTGATTTGGGATCAGTGTAAAATCTCCCTGCACCAGTTGCAAGGATTTCAGAGTGAAAATAAGAGGCAAATTGTTGCACACGTTTCATCGGGACAAACATGCAAGTGTGCACCCTCCTGACTGCAGGGGACATTACAGGATGATTCAGAATTACAAATTAGGGGGAGAATAAAAAAATGTGTAAAAGTCATAATAAATAAATATATATATATATATATATATATATGTAATGACATATAAGGAATGCTATATAGCTGCAGTTAATCAAAAACCATAGACTTTGATCAAATATTAAGACCAAAGCAATTGTCCTACTTTTCAATAAACATATCAGTAGCAAAAAGAAACACATATGGCAAAGCACAAAAAGGGAAAGAGACTTATTTTCTTGTTCTTTTAAAATTCTTCTTGTCTTTTAAAAATTGTTTTTGGCAGCCATGGCCATTTTGGTTAAATGAAAGAGGTTTACAGAACCCACAAATTACATTTATGCCTCTGAGGAAAATGTGCAAGCTGCAATCATCGTTACTCTAATTCAGAGAGTGAGAATTTGTTATTTAGTTGGGTAGTAACTGGTACTGAAATGGAATAAAAATGATTACATGCAGATCTTGTTTTTCACTGTGCCTCTGTTCAGTGAGGGCTGCTTGCACACCATGTCTTTGTTCAGGTCTGAATCTGTTACATTATTCCAGAGAAACAGCCCCGCTGCAAAATGCTTTCTTACCTTTTCTGTGGACAGAAGTGTGACAAAGGTCAAAGGTCATGAGTTTGAACAAATATAGAGTACATCCGTGAGAAAACTCTGCACAGTGTGTTCCCCACATCTAGTTCAGTGAAAAAGGCGTGACTGCGAATGAAAACCCTCAAAGATATAATATTAATAGCAGAGTTTGTCAATTCCATGGTTACACAACAATATTCCCATACTTTGCAATCTTCCAGATTTGGATATTAGGCTATTGTGTGTGTGGCAGTGTAGTATAATGGTTAGGGAACTGGGTTAGGGAACTGGGGTAGGTTCGATTCCCAGGTGGTGCACTGCCGTTGTACCCTTGACCAAGGTACTTAGCCTTAATTGCTTAAGCAAATACCCAGCTGTATGAATGGATTGTATGTAGAGAAATATTAAAATTGTAAGTCGCTCTGGATAAGAGCATCTGCTAAATGCCTGTAATGTAATGCAATGTGTGTATGTATCAGAGCATGTATCAGTCCACGACAGCACAACAAAACATGCATTAGCCTTTACTAAGTATGTGCAGCACTGTTTGTGTGTCAGACATCGGGGAAGTATGGATGTTTTCAGACTGAGCCATCATGCCCGCCATGACAGCAAGTGGATTCATGCAAATCCTAATTCAATCTTTCAAAACCCGTGGCACTTACTTGACGGCATGACTATGCGTCTTGTTTTTGTGAAAACAAAGTGTCAGTTTTGCATTCGGCAGAAGAAAATAGTCATTTTCGAATGGCTGCATTAGTGGCCTAGTTTGGCCATGAGAATGTTGCTGGCAATACAAAGCTTGCTAGAGTCACTGCAGAGAATTTGCAGTGTCGAAAAAAACACACAGCGAGCAGCACAGTGATTAAATTCCCCAACACCAGGCAAGAACTAAACTAAAACAAAGGTTTTACCTCATCACCAGTTTCCCAAGACTTGCTTGGAGCAACCAATTGAGCCCATATCCTGTTACTCTCCACATCACTCAGTGAACGTGTGCACAGGAATGAGAGCATACCCACCCTATGAATGTGCAGCTTGTGTGCAAATCCAAGATTCCTGGTGAAGCACATGGGGCCCATACCATAATTTATTTGTGAAGATGAGAGACAAGAGGGATAAAGCAGCTGCTTGAAGTGCCTGATTGAAAAACATTTGGACAATTTGTGATTTGGTTTTTCAACTTGTGGATCAACTTGTGGATGATTGTGCTCGTGCTTGCTGGGGGGGGATTAACTAGTCCTTCCTTGAACCTGTGCAAATCCCGCCGTTAACAGTATGCTAAGCTAAATTTGTTGAAATAGCGATTTCAAAGATAGCGAAGCAAAACAAAAAGCAAAGAAACAACATCAGACGAAATCAAAAACAAAAACAAAAACCAGCACTCCAAGGGAAAAGAGTGTGTAAAAGCTTAATTTTTAATATGCGGTCAATTTTGAAGGCCAATGAGCCAATGATAAAGCCTCTCACACTTCACACTGTATCATAGGCTGTGAGCACTGCCCCTGCGGCGGGAGCAGTCTCTCTGTTCTGAAGCACATATATCAGAGATAAGCTTCCTGTGCCGCTGGTTTCAGGGCCCGATGTAATCCATCACATACAAATGTGTTTTGCTTTTATTGAGTTATGGAAAGTAAACAGAAATATAATCAAGTGAAGGGAGAAGCTACAGTCATTGAAATATGACAAGAACTGGTTTGTGAAAGAGTAAACATGGAGCTCGGGAGGGAGCCTAACCTCTATTGGAGCTTGTTCGTACAGGAGAGCAGAGAGTGGCAGGGCTGTCAGAGTGAATCTATTTCCACTTATCCCCTCCCAGCCCATGCCTGACAGATCACTGGCAGTGTGAGAGATCAAACCAACCCCAGGAAGACATTAGATCAAATCTACCACAGGAAGGGTGTTAGATCAAATCCACCACAGGAGGACCTTCCAATCAGAGTTCCAATGCCGATCTCCAATTGGAACTGGGTGTTATGGTCAGATGAAACCAAAATGTAGCAAAATGTAGCTACAAAATGTAGCATGCACACCAGCAGTGGGGTTTTGCATCAGAAGAAGGTCCTATACCTACAGTGAAATATAGTGGTGGATCGTGATGTTAGGGGTTTTGTTGTTGCATCTACTGGTCCCGGGGCTCTTGTAAGATCAATGGAATCATGAAATCCATCAAGTAGGCTACCAAGACATTTTGGCCAAAAACCTGGTTCCCCCCTGTCAGGAATCTTTCAGCAAGACAATTATCCCAAGCATATCTCAAAATCAACTGAGAAATGGTTGGAACTGACCATCCTGTTTTGCAATGGCCATCTGAGTCTCCAGACTTGAACCCAATCGAAAATATGTGGCTTGAATTTTTAAATAAAAAATATTTATATTCCTTTTTATATTACTATTACTACTTCATCTTTTTCTTTGAATAATTGTATTAATATAAAATAATATAATGTTGCCATTTTTGAGCTTACAATATAACTCATAACCTGTATTGTTTATTTTATGCAGCTTTTTTGCTAATCTATCTATCAAGGGTTCCAATAGTTTTGGACCTGACTGTACATACAGCAGTACTGTTGTAATTGAACCTGTGTCTCAGGTTCAAGCCCCAGGTATTACTCCGCACTGCTGGTAAAGTGACACAGAGCAGATCAGGACTGAATCATTTAGCCTCATGTTTCAGCGTTGTGCTGCTGTACGATCACAGCTGTTTGGCCTGGTTCATGAACTGAACAATAGGAAGCATTTCACATTTAAAAAATGGATTCCATAAAACCAAAATGTTTGTTTCTGACAGGATGGTCAGTGAGGGACAACCCCAAGTTTCTTAAATGGGCCAGAAGTGGATAATTCATGGCTTCCGGGCTGTAAATGTTTTACTGTTTAATTTCTACGCAGGTTGCAGGCTGTAAAACATAATAATACTCAGTGAAGTTGAGAAGGACGTTTTTGTGGAGACAGAATCACAAGGTCGATGTGAATTACTGTTTTTACACTCAGAGACAAAATGCCTCCTGTCAAAGGGTTCAGAACACCCTATCCTAACTCTGTAAGATACCCCATCTCTGTAATATACCCTACCTGTGTAAGATACCCTACCCATGTAAGATATCCCACCTCTGCAATATACCCTACCAATGTAAGATACCCTACCTCTGCAAGAAACCCCACCCATGTAAGATACCCTACCTGTGTAAGTTACACCACCTCTGTAAGATATCCCCCAGCTCACCTCTGCAAACGAGTTCTCAGTTGAGCTACCTGGTTAGATAATGGTAAGGCAATCATAAAATAACCTCTAGTTCCATTCAGATTGGAGACATTTTCTTTCCATTGCTGAGGAAGAACAAAATGCAATTGTTGTTGTTGTTGTTTGTTGTTATGGCCTGAACAACCTGTTGGAATCCAGGTAGGACTTTCTATATGGGCATAGAACATTTAAAACCAAAATGTTCAGAGCCAACCTGCAAAAGACCATCCAAACCTCCGCATCCAATCCCTACTATAATAAACAAAAAAACGATTAACAGGGCGCCGCAGCCATGCTTCAGTGGTGAGACTGATGGATAACTACTTACAATAATTTACACTTCACAAAAAAGAAGCAGTGATTTGAATTCCAGATTTGCCTTCACACCAGACACCAGCCGCCAGCCTCTACGCCTACTACTCAAATAGATTTAGGTGAACACGCCACTGGCCCACCTGATTCCTTACATCAGCACACTGACTAATGCTCATGCGCATTCCATTACCAGAGACACCAGAATGTAGAGCAACACAAACTAGCAGAGTTTACAAACTATGTGGTTGTATAACATTGAAACAATAATTCAATCGCACTCTGCTCGATGTAGAATCCCAGTGAGACAGTGGATCTGGGTGCTTATAGTGCTGAGCTTCTCTCTCCTAACTTCAGCAGCTCCTCTGCTTCAGCCAGCGACTTCATTTCCTTCTCCTGTGCTTCAGCCAGCGACTTCATTTCCTTCTCCTGTGCTTCAGCCAGCGACTTCATTCAATTATCCTCTGCTTCAGCCAGCGGCTTCCCTTCGCCTTCTTCACATTCCAGATTCCCCTTGCAGTGCCGATCCATGGAGATGATTCAGTGGGTTAATAAAGTAATATATCAGTGCACACAGAGAAGCATTCATCTCAGAAACACAGACAACATGCAGCAGGGTCTCCCATGTGTAGTCGAGTCCCCCAGTGAGGTGCTGTCTTTCCGCAGGGGTATGGTTTAGAGGGATAGGGTTGATCACTTGCTGTTTTAGTGTGATTTAGTACCCACCACACAGCAAAATCAAATCTGCCAAACATCAGTGCAAGGTTTGTTCCTACGTCCCCCCTACAGCAGTATTCCAGAGATTTATTATTCGCTAGAGCCCGTGGGGAAGACCTGGAGTTTTGGAATTTGTTGGTCTTCTCTCCCAAATTTTACACAGATTAATCAAGATGCAGCATTGCTTTAGAGAATGTGTGTCTCTCTGTGCTCTCTCAATCGGCCATATGTGTAAATGATGCGTCTCACATCACAGGCATTAACTCAGTCCAGTTGTGTGACTGAGGAAAGACACCTACCACATCTTACAGCCATTTAGAGCCAGGACATGGACATATTGTTCAATGAAATCCACACAGCAGCCACTGGACTGCACAGAGTACAGCAGAACTGCCCTGGAGAACGGAGAACAGTGGAGTCTGTCTGGAGAACAGGTTGAAGCCTACAGGGCTGAAATATTGAGTTGAGGGAGGTGTAGCTTGTTTTTATTACAGAATCGCACACAAATCTGCTTTGCGTTAGGTGATTAACATGAGCCAGCGTGGCTGTGGTTCTGTGTGATTAATATGATCCAGTGTGGTTCTGTGTGTTTAATATGATCCAGTGTGGATGTGGTTCTGTGTGATTAATATGATCCAGTGTGGTTCTGTGTGTTTAATATGATCCAGTGTGGATGTGGTTCTGTGTGTTTAATATGATCCAGTGTGGATGTGGTTCTGTGTGTTTAATATGATCCAGTGTGGATGTGGTTCTGTGTGTTTAATATGATCCAGTGTGGATGTGGTTCTGTGTGATTAATATGATCCAGTGTGGATGTGGTTCTGTGTGTATAATATGATCCAGTGTGGAAGTGGTTCTGTGTGTTTCATCTGATCCAGTGTGGAAGTGGTTCTGTGTGTTTAATCTGATCAAGTGTGGTTATGGTTCTGGATAGGTGCGGTGATGCTCTATAAGAACTGAATGGTACAAATGACTTTTTTTCTTCTCCACGCACCAATAAGTGAAACAACAGACAGCCCACTTTGAGGGTCTAGACTCTAGACATTAAGCAAAGGTTTAATATATGGAATATTTATGCTAGTGGAAGGCGCAATGATATAAAAATGATTTAAGAACAGCGTATTTAGCCATGCTTTATCATGAATATTAGCACTGCTAGGAAAGCTGGTTGACCAATCAGCATCCAGGACCTGAACTATCCCCTTTATAAACTAGCGGAAGGGACAGAGAATCCAACATTCCAAAATGTCTAATTTGTTCCATTTGCTCCACAAACCTTACCAAGGATTATGCCTGAGCTTTAGTGCGTCTAATGTGTCTACTTTTGGGAGGTGATTTAGCAGTCACTGAGTGGTCACTGCCTTTTACAGAGTTTGAGCTGCAGTGCAGGTGATAATTTAAATACTTCTGGAGAAAAGCCAGGCCTGCCAATCATCAAACTTCAGAGGAGTTCCCGTCAACAGTAAAGACATGCATATGGTGCGTATTATAATTTATGAGATTCACACTGCTTACCATTCTTATGGAGACTCATACGCATAACTGAAATCATGTGTGGTCACTGTGGGTAACTCCATTATTAAAGCTTCTTTTAATGAAAGCCCAGTTACATTAAAGATAAAAGGTGATATCTCGTGACAAAGAGAGTGTGTATTATTAGTTTGTGAACCAATGTGTTATAGCAGTTATTCAAGCTTATATTAAAGCTCCATGAGCTCTAAAAACCTTTTAGAAGTCCAACGAAGCAGCACACAATGAACTCGTGGTGTTTTAATATCAGCTTGGATAACTGCTATAATACATTGAAAGTGCATGGGTGCTTTTCTTGTGTTGAAAATTCAGGGCAGCTATTTATGCGTCTTATGAATACCTTATTGTTGAATACTGTATTGTTTCCAGGTGTTACTTCATCTTTTCAGACGTATGTATTTTCTTTTATATAAAATTCTTATTCTTATATATAACATCTCAGGGTAAATTTCCTAAATGAACATAAATGTATGTGCATGAAATATTTATTGGCTCTGTTTTGAATTTAAAGGTTGAGGTGCGCTGAACCCCTTGAAATCAAGTGCTCCCCCCGGACATGGCAGGGTACCTCCAGCTCACCTAGAGCTCAGAAAGAGTGCTTCACGTCTCCAGTGAAACAGCTCTGCTGTGGTGAAGATGATATGCAGAAGCAGAGCACAGCTGTACCCCAGCAGTATGTCAGTGAGGGGGGAGAGGGGTGCAGCTCTAGGCTCCAAGGGCACAAGGGCCTTCCACAAAGAAATATTCCATCCAGTGCTGACACATGTACTGGGGAAAGAGATGTCTCCAGGATGATACTGGAGAGGCTGCCAAATGACAGCGTTCTCAGAGAAAGGTCCCTCAACCATTCCATGAACCTGGTGACTCACTGGCCAATGACGGAGACAGCGAATGCTAGGGATTGCAGTCACTGTAGCTTAAAAGCCAAACAATTATTTTTCTGATTCTAATGAGCTATTATGTCATAGCATGAACCTTAAATATTCTATAAACATCTTTGAATAATAATGTGGATTAAAAAAACTGTGTCTAGAAGAAACATTGCATTCAGAGACCTCCTTTATATTGGGCTCTGAGCTTTATACTGTATGCTCAAAATCCTTTTATCGTAATACAATTTCTGAGAGAAAAAGATTTTGCTAATGGGTAATATCTTTTCCCGAAGAAAGGTATGCGTCGCAATAAAATACAACCGAAATAAATCTGCATTAACAAGCTCCTTTTTTAACGTTCATCTCAATCTTAGGGAACTGTCTTGTGGCCTAGAAGCATCTGGAGTTTGCTAAACAGCAATGGAACTCCGATTGGGACCGGGTGTTATGGTCAGATGAAACCAAAATTGAGCTTTTTGGCCATGCACACCAGTGGTAGGTTTGGCGTCGGAAGAAGGACGCTTATGCTGAAAAGAAAGTCATGCCTATGGTGACATATGGTAGTGGATCTGTGATGTTATGGGGTTATTTTTGTATCTACTGGTGCTGTGGCTCTTGTTGACATCAGCTCCAGCAAGTACCAATGCATTTTGGCCAAAAACCTGGTTTGCTCTGCCAGGAAGCTGAAACTTGGCCACAGATGGATCTTTCAGTAAGACAATGATCGCAAGCATACCTCAAAATTAACCAAGAAATGGTTAACTGACCACAAAATTATTGTTTTGCAACGGCCAGCACAGTCTCCAGACGTTCCCGATTGAAAATTTGTGGTTTGAATTGAAGAGGGTAGTCCACATGCACAGACTGAAAGATCTGAAGAATCTTGAAAGATTCTATATGGAAGAATAGTCAAAAATCCCCCCCCAATATAGTCAAGAATCTCATAAAGCACTATAAAATATGAATCAATAGTTTTATTATTGCACGGGAAGGGTGCAGAAAGTACTGAAAACAGCATGTGAATAATTGTGACAAAAAAATATTACTTGTTAAACAAAACTTTTTCCTCTGAGAAATTATATTAGTATACAAGACTATATTTGAATGATAATAAGAAGAATCATTTTCTCATTGTTTTGAGCAGTTTTATACAGCCTTCTTTGCTCATCTAGGGTGTGAATGATTTTGGAGGGCACTGTACGGACAAACCCAAGTCCTTTTTAGCATCATTCCATTACCAAACTCATTATCTGCCAGTTTCTTCAAGGAAATGTTTCCTCAAATTTAAAAAAAAATAAACTGTGGAAGAGTAGTAATTTGTAGAGTTGTATGGACTGTTAGGACTGGATTTTTAATCAAATGTTTTTGTTTTGCACATGTTTTTTAAACAAAGATTCGGGAGATAAAATATCAGTCAACCTTTGACGTTTCCTTCAACCAGCTGAAACTAATCTCCCCAAAAGGTATAATATCACCACGTACCTTTCTCCCATCGTGCTAAACTGTTTTTGGCAAGAGCCTAGTTCTACCATCATCCGTAAACAACCTCACCACCTGCGTCAACAGTTTGTGTTCCAGGTATCTCCATGTCACATGCCACGTGACAATCCCTGGATTGGAACAGAGCAGTCTGGAAACGGAGTGGAGTTTGCCGGAGTATTTTTGAGAGACAGTGGGAGAGCAGGTTAACATAGAACACTAACACAAGCATAAAAACAAACACAAAATCTTCACCCTACTCACCAAACTTTGCAGTCCGAGTTCTCTTACCCATGCATACAGAGACACTCGACTTTGCAGTCCAAGTTCTCCAACCCATGCATACAGAGACACTCGCCACTCCCCACAGTGAGAGTTTTCTGGCAACCAGCCCTGAGACACTCTCCATTCTTCCAGTGAGAGTTCTCGGGCCGTTGCCCAGAAACACTCTCCACTGCCTGAGTGCAAGTTCTCTCTCAATCACACCGAGGGCAAGAGGCGGACCCTCACACACACATGCACGCACGCACGCACGCACGCACGCACGCACGCACGTACGCACGTACGCACACACACACACACACACACGCACACACACACACACACATACATACACATGACAAGACAAGACAAGACAAGACAAGACAAGACAAATTCTCAATACACACGCAAGACAAAGACTAGCTCATTCCCCACTCGCCCCACCTGCTCTTAAATAGGCTTACTTTCTGCCTGGCTCAGGTGGGACTCGTGAGGCAATCACCCAATCACAATCACTCACACAGACACCCAATCAGCCAATTGACTTCCATATTAAATAATTAAATCAACTATCGCCTTTGGAGCAACCTTCCGGGTGACAGTTCACTCTCACACCCTGTGAGAGTGCCAAACCTGCCCCTGGAAAGTCTCCCTGCTCCAAAGGCCTCCTCCACATGTAAAACACAGGCAACCATGCCACTCCCACGTGGCCGAGACCGACGTCCTCCACACTCCAACACCACATAGATAAAATTCTCGAAGCGCTTTTCAACCTCATCCGATGGCCAGGTGCAAGCCTGCCTCCGGACTCCAAGCCCAAGTAAATCTGTAACGCAACCTTGCTTAAAGTATAATATCCCATGTGTCAATAAACCTTCTGCTTTAAACACACTTTAGTTGTATTAGTATTTCTTACTACTGAATGATTTTAAAATCAGAATTTGAGTCTGAATGTTATTCCGTTATTAATAATAATATCACCTGATATGATATGATATGATATTTATCATACAATATTATTGATATGATGTCATTGATGGGATGTTGCAGCAATTGTGATGTTATTGATTGGGATTTACTGCTATGGAAATGTGGCGACGTGTTCAGGAGCAAGTGGCGTGGTCTGGCGGTGCTCCTTAAAGGGTCAACTGACAAAAAGGGAAGGGGAAGGGAAGAAAAAAACAAAAGAAAGAGAGATAGCAAAGCAAAAATAAGAAAGATTAAAAAGAAAAAATGTATGGGGAATGGAATAGAAAAGGGAAAAACACACACACACACACACACACACACACACACACACACACACACAAAAGGGAAAGTAGGGAAAAAACTAAACAGGAAGCAACAGCAATCATTTTAATAAAGAAAAATAAACAATAATACAAAATATTAAAGATAATAAGTCCCCCAAGGTTGGGGGGTGGTGGTTGACTTAAAACATAAAACCAAAAAAAAGATAATAATAATATTACCTCTATCGGACAAGCTAGGCCACCATCTCGGCTTCATCCCATAGTTCTCCCCAGTGGCGCGTCTCGTGTTTTCCCTCCAAGAACAAAATGCGGTGTGATCCCTGCCTTATGGGGTCTTTTGAGGACATGGAACACTAGTGGGGTTTTTTATTTTTTTATTTTATTTTCCCAGAATTTTCCTCCAGTAACTGAACCTATTTTGAAGCCTAGAGTAAGAATGCATGCAAAAGCATCAACATTTCTGTATGAAAAATTTGATTGTGTTTCACAGCGTTCCTTTGCTACTCTGCAAAACCAGGGGCCAATTTAATTTGGGCCACAAGTCACCAGACCTCTCAGATGCCTCTCAGCCTTTGATGAAAAGCAGTTGTCTGGCTTTCGCCACAATGGCAATACTGTGGCCCCGCTGTGCAGATACAATGATTGGGGTGCTTCCAACATTCACGGTAATAATTAAATTTCACGTTCTGCTTGCTTTCAGGAAGTGGAATCATATTAATTTCATCATCATAATTCACTCATGCATTACCAGAGGGGGGTGCGTGAGGGGGACTAATGCCATGTGAGGGCAGAGGGGCTTTTGTGGTACCAGCTCTTGTATTCGACCATTCAAAGGGCATAGGAGCTTCCACGGGAGACAGAGAATACATTCAGAGAAAGGGAAGCAATGGGAGAAAAAATTACTTGGAAAGAAAATACACAGGGACTCCAATGTAGAAGGGAAAATGATTTCAGTACAACCTGGTTCTTTTTTTTCAAGAATTTGTTTCTTTTCCTATTTTCCTCCCAATTTGGTAGGCAATTATACCCTCTATTCCTTTCAATTTACCCTCCCCCACGAGCCCGCCGGTCGCCTCGGAGACAAGACCGTTTTCCCATACAGGGACACCTTTCGCGCTTCTCGGTGAGCCTGTGTGGCTCACACTCCCCCTCCCTCTAGGGCGGTCAGTCAATAATCACCCCCAATAGGGCTCTTGGCCAGAGCTAGACTGGCACAGCCAGGTTTCAAACCACAGCTGCAGTGGGAAACTTGCATTCCGGGTGAATACCAGTTTTTTTGAATAATGGAAAATATTATAATTGAGCAGGAATAACCTCTTTTTGTTATGCACAGTTGTTGTTTCACACATTGCTTGTTAGGCACAGATTGACTCATTACAGATATAGTGAAGGGAACTTGTAGTTTTGAGGACACATTTTAAATGTAGTCGTGAATCTGAAAATGAATTATGTTTCATATGTTGTAATTATCAATACTGCAATTAAGTATCCACAGAAAAGCTAAATTTGTTCTACTAAGAGTTCAAAGTTCATTCAAATTTCTTTCTTGTTTTAATAACTAACCAACTCTCTAACCCTCATACAAAACCCAGAATGCATTGCCCCCTTCTGCTTCTCTCTGTGTATTATTAACAGGGTTGTTACTTACTTGTTAAAACATTATTGATAACGTAGAATATATAATCAGTTTCCAAACATTTATCTAAGCTGTAGCTATAGCTCACTCAAGTGTACATCTTACTCGTTTGAACTTACTCGTTACTTATTTGATCGTATATTCATTTCACCAATGCCCTCCCCAGCTTTGTTTAACGATGAACCGGAGTGTGGCAAAGTTCACAGTGCATTCTGAAAAAGGAGCAATAGAATCACAAAAACATCGCAAGAACAGTCAGTCAAGAAATATGTAAAAGTGACAATCCAAATGTAAATCAAGTTTTATAAGATTCTGCACCCCTGATTTCACCTGGAAGATTATTCCAGAGCCTGTGAGCCTTCACAGCACACTTATGATCTCCTGTAGATTTGAGTCCGGTGGCTGAAACAGCAAAAGGGGTTTTATTGGCTGAACTCAGGGGACGGTTTGGTACATAAGGGTTTAAAATACGAGCAATATATTAAGGGGATAAACCATGGCTTGCTTTAAAGGCAATTAATAAAATCTAAAAATATATTCTAAAAGCAACTGGCAGCCAGTGTAGAGAGTCCAGGATAGGGGTAATATGAGTTCTTCTATTTGACCTGGTTAAGCATTTTGCTGATGAATGTGGTTCTAGCTGGAGATGAATGGGCATGACAACTAATAAAATGATCAAAGTCCAATTTATATATTTATTGAACTAAGTCCAATGGGAAATAAAAGCATGAATTACTCTCTTAGTATCATTAAAGGTAAGAAATGATCTAATTCCAGACCCCAATTCCTCTGGCTCTGTCCCCTCCTCCCTCAAATGCGCTCAGGTTGTCCCCCTCCTCAAAAAACCCTCTCTGAATCCTGCTGTCATCTCTAACTACCGACCTGTCTCTCTCCTCCCTTTCCTCTCCAAAACGTTAGAGCGGGCTGTCTATAATCAACTGTCTGCTCATCTCTCACAGAACGACCTGCTTGATCCTAACCAATCTGGGTTCAGAGCAGGCCACTCCACAGAGACTGCTCTCCTTGCGGTCACAGAGGCTCTTCACGTCGCTAAGTCCCGATCCCTTAGCTCCGTCCTCCTCCTCCTCGACCTGTCGGCGGCATTCGACACCGTGGACCACCGGATCCTGCTCTCATCTCTCGTCGAGATGGGAATCTCTGGATCTGTGTTGACATGGTTTGAGTCCTACTTGGCTGACCGGTCCTACCAGGTGGCCTGGAGAGGATCCCTCTCCTCTCCCCGCACCCTCTCTACCGGTGTCCCGCAGGGCTCGGTGCTAGGCCCTGTCCTATTTTCTCTGTACACCAAGTCACTTGGCTCTGTTATTTCTGCTCATGGTTTTTCCTATCACTGTTATGCTGATGACACTCAACTCTTTCTCTCCTTCCCTCCATCTGATACCCAGGTCCCGGCACGGATCTCTGCATGCCTGGCTGACATCTCCGCATGGATGTCCACCCACCACCTGAAGCTGAACCTGGGGAAGACAGAGCTGCTCTTCCTCCCAGCGAAGGGCTCCCCGATGATTGATGCGTCAATCACCGTGGAAGGCTCCATAGTGTCTCCATCCCAGTCTGCCAGGAGTCTTGGGGTAACCCTGGACAACCAGCTGTGCTTCTCGAGCCATATTGCAGCGATCACTCGGACCTGCCGTTTCTCCCTCCACAACATCCGGAGGATCCGACCGTTCCTCACCCAAGAGGCCACTCAACTCCTGGTCCAGGCCCTGGTGATCTCACATCTGGACTACTGCAATTCCTTGCTGGCAGGCCTTCCGGCCTGTGCCATCAAGCCACTGCAACTAGTCCAGAACGCTGCTGCTCGCCTGGTGTTCAACCAGCCGAAGTTCACCCACGTCACCCCTCTACTCTCCTCTCTGCATTGGCTCCCCATCGCAGCACGCATCAGATTCAAGTCACTGGTGCTTGCTTTTCAAGCGGCCAGAGGTACTGCTCCCCCATACCTCCAGTCACTCATCACGCCCTACACCCCGTCCAGACCCCTCCGCTCCGCCTCCGCTGGCAGACTGACTGCCCCATCCCTCCGGGCGCCTGGCAGCCGCTCATCGCGGTCTCGCCTCTTCTCTGTCCTGGTCCCTCGTTGGTGGAACGACCTCCGCAATCGGTCAGGACTGCGGAATCACTTCCAATCTTTCGCAAGAGACTCAAAACCCACCTCTTCAGACTCCACTACCCCTGATCTCTGTCCATCTAGCTAAATTGTCTTCACCACTGTTTAACACTATACTCTTTATTTTAAAAAAATAAAAAAATAAAAAAATAAAAAAATTTAAATGTAAAATACCTTTTCCTTCCCGGTGTTACAGGTATGGTACGCAGATGCCTGCAATGATGTCTATTGCTGTATTCCTGCACTGATCTTGTGCGCTAACTGTGATTGTTCCTACCATGTATTGATGCACATCTTGTAAGTCGCTCTGGATAAGAGCGTCTGCTAAATGCTTAAAATGTAAAAATGTAAATGTAGATGTTTCTCAGCTGGTAGTAGCATAACTGAGCTTTTTGATACATACTGTAGCTCCATTCCCAACATTGACCCCTGTGAGACACGGAATCAACAATGGAAACTGAAAATGATCTGTCCAATTAAACCAATTCAGAACAGTGTCAGCAATGCCCACCCAATTACGAAGGTAGATGGTTAGAATGCAATGATTGATGGGCTACATACAGCTCATGCCATTTTATTTGATGATGGCTTTAGAGATTCACAAGAACTTATTTTTTCTTGCTTAGTCAAAATTGTAACCATGTTGCGTATTCATTTTCTCCTTAGCTCGGCAGAATCTGGCATGGAGTGTTTCAGCCAGGGGAAAGTCCAGACCTGCTGCGTGTTAGAGCCAGGAGCACACCACTTGAGCACCCCTACCTGCCGCCGACGTGACACTTTCGTTGTTCTTTGGTCCTGATGAAACCCTGCATCCCTCTCCCTAATTACAGGCTCTGACCAAGCTCTGAGATCCCAAACGCCTGAATTAAACAAAACACCATGTTCTTTAACAAAAAGTCAATTTCTTACCGACCAGTGGACATGCCTCCACAAAGCACAAAAGTTCAACGTTTTTGTCATAACATAACATTTAGCAGATGCTTTTATGCAAAGCATCCCAGAGTAATGAATGCATAAATCTTTACAGTATATGTGGTTCCAATGGGAGATTGAACCCACAACCTAGGCGTTGTCAGCGCCATGCTCTACCTACTGAGCTACACAGAACCACTGAGGGATAAAAGGAAATCAGTTAGGGACAAAAAGTGATTTGACCGTGGTGGCTTTTGAAGTTCTGCACAGTTCTTATTTTCAAATTATGACTTTACATTCATTTCATAAATTGTAAATGATGCAGTGTGATCTTCTCTCTGTTTTTGAGAGGTGACACCAGAGAGTCTCTGCTATCTAACATTATTGAGCATAGTGCCTAAACACTGGAGTTTCACCTGTGAGTGAGTGTGTGCGCTTGTTTTGTGTGCCGGTCATCTGCCGGTAGGCGTGGTTTTTATCCAGGTTGGCACTGTTTTCATTTGATTTAAGCCCGGGGCATACGCCAGATGGCCCGCTCCGAACAGATAGCAGACTCGGCTGACAGTAACCATTGAGCACATGGCCGACACAAACAACATGGAGTAAGTAGGAGACTGTTTCAAACAGCATGATGGGTGATGTGTGTGCCTTGGCAGCATTTAATTCACACTTGATTACAGCACTGAGTTCCTCCCTCCCTGCCTACATCACAGATACACCACCAGCGGTGTAAAACAAGCACACCCAGAGTTTTGCAGAAAGTAGAGGTTGCAAGAGGTTAAATACAAATATTGCTGATATCGTATATGGACAACATGCAATCAGGTGTTACCAAAGATTAGAATAACAGAGAGTTGTAAAACAAGGGCAGGTTTACTACAAGTTACACCATTTCAGGTTATTCACTGGACTTGAACGGCTTACATTTCAGTAAAAACTGGAAAATGGGGGTGTTCTAAAACTTTTGACCAGTAGTGTAAGTTACAACATAGCGGAAATAACGTATATCCTAGAACATGTGTCTACAATTAACGCGCAACCACTGTCCTCCCCACTATATTTACATGAAAGGCGGGCACTGGTAATTACAGTTAATTCAAGGTCAGATCTCAAGTCTCAACTTCTCGTCTGAACAGCACTTTATGAAGCAGCGATCGCCACACCAGAGAGGTGGTAGCTTTCATTGGTCAGATTCTCAGAGGGCGGACCACAGAAGCATGACGTATTGGACACATGCCTCCTCTTGATGTGCAACCACTTCCCTGCTTCTCACAGTTTTATGTTTCCCAAGCAACATTATTCCCTGGCAAGCTAGCATAGCTACAGCGTTGGGCCTGATCATTCCAGCATTCCAGGGGATGCAATAGATATACCCTTGACCATGTTTACACCAGTATCCTCTTCACTTTCAGGTTTGAATCAATGGTCCACCTGTAGACCCGCCTGCACTGAGATGATGTGATTCTTTAGAAGAATGAAATGTGGTGAAAAGGATGAAGTTAGACCCTGAAATGTGGGCATTTATTGTTGTTTCACCTGGCTCATAGCAGAGAGGTATGTGACTGGCATGTGGGGCTAAAGATACAGTGACTCAAGTAGTTATGCTGGGTCACGCCAATGTACATGAGTTCAAGCTCTAGTGTAGACAAAGAACAGAGAGACTCTCACACACACACACAGATACACTCACACACATACACATACACACACTCATCATGCAAATGAAAAACAGACTTGATCAGATCCAAAAATAGTAATTGCGTTAGAACAGAGAGTAAACAAATGGGCGCACAGTATGATTAGCAGTAAGGGTGCAATCCTGTGGGGAGAGAGAAGGGTGTTTTCAGAGCCACTGTAAAGCCTCCAATGTTTCAGTCCTCTTGTTTCCCTTTGTATTTAGACATTGACTCATACCTCATTCTGGGTGATTTCATTTTGAATCTTCATCATGAACCCACAGCTTTTGGGGTCTAACATCAAGTCAGTTCCACCTTCTTTGATTATTTGCATGAATTGAGTGCTTGCATTTGTTTATAGCACTTATCATTAGATTTGAAAGTGCTTCTCAGATGGCCCCATCTCAACCACCACTAGTATGCAGTGTATCTCCTGCTGGTGTGTACTGAAATGTGCTGGTATGTGCGGGTGTGTGTTGGGTTGTGCTGGTATGGGCTGGCGTGTTCTAGTGTGTGCTGGTGTGTAATGGTGTGTACTGGTATGTGCTGCTGTGTTGTAGCATGTGCTGGTCTGTACTGGTATGTGCTGATGTGTTTTAGTGTGAGCTGGTGTGTGTTGGTGTGTACTGGTATGAGCTGATGTGTACTGGTATGTATTGATGTGTATTGGTATGTGCTGGTATTAGCTGGTGGTACTGGTTTGTGCTAATATGTACTGGTATATACCGTTACTGTAGCATTGTTGTAGCATTACTGTAGTGTTGCGTTAGCATTACTGTAGTGTTGCGTTAGCATTACTGTAGTGTTGTTGAAGCATTACTCTAGCATTGCTGTAGCATTGCTGTATCGTTACTGTGGCATTGCTGTAGTGTTGCTGTAGCATTGCTGCAGTGTTACTGTAGCGTTGCTGTAGCGTGGTTGTAGCATTACTGTAGCTCTCATCTCAGTGATCCAGAATGAGCTGAGCTGTGGAGACATGGCCCATTTTAGCAGCGGGCCCAAGTGTGTGACGTTTACAGCTCTGCTACACTGATACTGCAGGCCCAGGTGTGTGACATTTAAAGCTGATACACTGATACTGCTGGATCTTGGGACGGCAGTCCATGGAAAATACCACTTCCGGGGACCTATAGACAAGATGGCTGCTTGACACTCTCGCTCCGTCTTGCTATTCCCACAAACATTGTTATTATTACCCTCGGGTTTGACTTTCTTATACATTTATTATGAAAAAAACATGTTGTGTTCAACTAGGAAAGCTTTCCAGCTTCACTGGAAGTTAAGTAGGATAATCTGATTTTGTAATTTATGTTTTTGTTTTTTAAGGGGTGCCTTGGGGTAACATTTAAATCTATGTATTGATATAACTCATTACATTGCAGGCATTTAGCAGACGCTCTTATCCAGAGTGTCTTGCACAGTTTGCATTTATTAAAATGCAATCCATTTATACAGCTAGATATTTTACTGAAGCAATTCAGGTTAGGTACCTTGCTCAAGGATACAATGCCAGTGTCTCACCTGGGAAACCAACCTGTGATCTTTGCATTACAAGCCCACTGTCATTACATTACACTGTCACCCAAACTCCTGGTCAGCCTCCCATCTCTTTTGGAAAATTAGTGAAAATTTGGGAGTAGGCATAAGTTCAAAGGAATGTATTAGGGACACGACCTTTCAGTAAGGGAATGATTCTCACGTGAATGAGAAGACACTGATTGGAGGAAGTCTGTCATAGAT
Organism: Aldrovandia affinis; assembly: GCA_029706075.1. Taxonomy (NCBI): domain Eukaryota; kingdom Metazoa; phylum Chordata; class Actinopteri; order Notacanthiformes; family Halosauridae; genus Aldrovandia; species Aldrovandia affinis. Next base: position 2,125,709 of record JAINUG010000172.1, on the reverse strand, counting down.
ACAACCAGTTATGACTTAAAGGTCAACACATATGCCTACTCCTTACCAAGACTCTTTTGTGAATGGGCATACCAAAACTTGCTAGTCTAGCTCTGGTGCTTGACTGTAATATTAATTAAAATGAATATTACCTTCTCAACATGCTGAAATCCATATTCTCCCCATTATATTATTGTTTTTACAATTAAACACTGCAATCAAATACCAATTAATCTCCTTAATTGTGCTATACAGGTAACATATAGGCTAAGCGATAACTGTACCACTGGCAGCAGATATACCCCTAGGTGCTGGCTGTTATTGGTCAGGAGAAAGCAGGAAGGTGGTGTAGACTAACTGCTGTTTGTTCAGAGCCAACAGGAAAGAAAAGAGCATAAGCTGGCTGCCGTTGGCTTAGAGTCACATGAAGGGAAATGCTGATTGGACATTTCCTTGGGGATTCCGTGAGCCACCACAGACCAAGCAACTAACCATGAATGTCACTGGTCACACGGGTGAAGATGTGTGTGCTACCATCAGGAATACAGTGACTCTGACCCTCTGTAGAAAGATGGGAATGTCTGGGTGAGGAATGTGAGCTCTATTTACAGCATGCATCATTTTAGAGAGGAAGACAAACATCACAACCGTCCTTCAAGGACGACAAGGTTTACCACTACGACCACACAATGTTCCCTGCCATGCAGTCTCTGCCTGAGGGTGACTCACCCTCACACCAGTACAGTCTCCGCTGCCTCAGACACACAGAGGCCTCTGCCTCAGACACATAGGGGTAGAGTCTTATCAAGAGGGGTTCACCTGATCTCCCAGGTCCCTGTAGGGCCCAAACACTCACAGAAACTGTAAGTAAGTAAACTATATTTATAAATAAACTTTATTTATATAGCACTTTTCAAGAACTGGAGTTACAAAGTGCTTCACAAAGTGCAGATAAAACAGTTAAAAGTACAGTATATATATACACACACACACATACACACATACATACACACACATCCATAAAACAGCAAAAGATAAAAACATAAACTAAAAAACACAGGCAGTACAGTGACCAAAAAAAAAAAAAAGAGATATATATACTGTATATACAGTATGTGTATGTATATCAAATAAATAAATAAGTAAAAAACGCAAATAGTAACACCTGTCAGTTGAAGGCCTGTCTGCACAAATGGGTATTTAGACGACGCTTACAAACGTCCACAGTGTTGCCTACAGATCTAATATCAAAGGGAAAGCTGTTCCATAGCCTGGGAGCCACAATGGCAAAAGCACAATCACCCTTTGTCTTCAGTCTAAACTGAAGAACTGTGCGGCCTTAAACTGAAGCAAAAGCCAAACCAAAAAAAAAAATTATCTTAAGATTCCCTATTTGTGCCTTGTGTGCAAATATTTTCTGTTTATTCCACCATATCCCAGGAATTCAGCTTGATTGTCTTTAAGGGGCCAGGGAATAATTTTTTGAGTTTTACCCACATTGGTCAAAATTGTGTCTTTTTTCAAATTTTCCCTCTGGAAAATGTCCACTCTGAAGCAATTTGTGACAACCAGATTGTAAATGGCGCTCTACTAGCCAGCATAATAAACATCTATACTACTGGACAGCCTGTGATGCAAATGAACAGCCTATTTGCCAACCTGTGAGGCTGCCACTCAGCTAGCAAACTAACCTGTGCTCTTATCAAGCATATTAGCTAGCAATATCTTAAGCAGTCAGTTCATAAAAAGGAAGGAAAAGGCATAATTATAGTATACTAACTTAACCGATACTGTTTATTGAATATAGCTAGCTAGTGAATTAACTTAGCTATTGTAATGTTTATGGAGTGAGCAAACTAACATCATATCCAGACCTGAGTGAAATACATATGTTAAATACTTTAACTCCATTTGTTAGCTAGATAAATGGCTAGCTAGCTGAGTTCCATTCATACAGCTTGATGTTAACTGAAGCAATTCAGTTGAAGTACCTTGCTCAAGAGTACATCGACAGTGCCCCACCTGTGGATCAAAGCTGCAGCCTTAGCGTTACAACCCCAGTTGCCTAAGCCATTATGTTACACTACCACCTATCATGAGACGACATGCTGAAAGTAAGGTGAATATTTGACCGAGTGAACAGCGCCACAGAGCCCGAGGAAGCAGAGGTGTATATATAGCTCCTAATGACACAGTGTTACAGAGACATGAGCAGTCCTGCACTCATTACCCAGAGGTCATCTGGGCAGCTCCTCCCAGGGCGGAGGCCTTGTTGCTATGGTTACCCTGGCCAAAATGACAGGCAGGGCTTCATCTTTATATTGTGTGAGCGGTCTGTGGTTTGGGCTCGCGATGCACAGAGCCACACTGAGGTTTGTGCGGTTAGCAGATGCTCAGTCACGAGCAGTGTTGTCTGTGAGGTTTTTTAAAGCGTAATTCTGTGTCCTCATCAGTGGACTGACCTGACTGCCATATCTCGCATATAACGCAAAGTCAGTCAGGTTTTTCTTTTTTTTCCTTCTTGTTTTTGAGAGAGAAAGAGTGAAATCATTCTTCCAGTTTATGCCAGCTTCATTGTAATTGTTGACATTTTAGGATCAATGAAAAAACATCTTACAAATGAAACCGAAGTGATCCAGTGTTGGTATGAACACTAGTGCGATCTGTAAAACAATAAATAGAGAATTCAGAAAAGCCATCCAATGTCATCCAGACTAAGTATAATGCAGTCACGTCTTCGCTCCTTTCATCATCAAAGATCACAGAGAAGACTCGGGCCTGACCCACTGTTCCACTCATGGAACATATCTTTCCTGGCCTGTGTGTCATTTTAGCCTTGTATAAGAACAAAAGAATACATAATGACTAGAACGGACCATTCAGCCCATCTAGGCTCATCATGTCCTAATCTAAAGAGTATCCAGTACTGCGTCTAGCCTGGACTTGAATAGCCCAGGTGTTTCTCCCTCTACTACCTGACTTGGCAAGCTGTTCCAGGCATTGACAACTCTCTGTGTAAATAAAAACATCCTAATATCTGTGCCGAATTTGCCTTTAACTAACTTCCACCTGTGGCATCTTGTTCTGCTAGCCGATGTATGCATGCACTACCATCTGGTTGCGCATGGTATCATACGCACCTCTAAACAGCGCTGAGGCAGAGCTGATTGATCTGATGAACACCGTATCAGCCAAAACGTTTGTTTAAATCACTGTGAGCAGTGTGCAGGTACATCTTTTTTCCTATACCTGCTTTACTGTCTCACCTGAACCAGTGTGCACTGCTGGATGTGTGTGTGTATGTGTTCCTCTTCTTTCAAAACCGAAACTGGGACAAAAAATGTCTGGTCACATTTTTCATACTGATAAAAAGAAATGGTAAATGTTAAATGTCCCAATAATATTGTACTGTAACTGTTAGATGATAGGCCATACACACTGAAACAGCACAGTCAGTATTCAGGATTGTTCTGCAGGATATGTGTAATAATACTGGTTAAGCCCCGAGGAAGGCAAGTGTTGTACGATATCTTTTTACGAAAAAGAACGTTGTTATTTTTATCGGCTGGACTGGTCTGTGTAATCAGGAGGCAGGTGGGACACAATGAGTGAACGTACAGAAATGTCCACTGTATGAATGAATGAATGAATGAACATTGGATTTTATATAGCGCTTTTCAAGGAACCCAAAGCGCTTTACAATGATGTAACTCACCTCAACCACCACCAATGTGCAGCACCCACCTGGGTGAACACGATGGCAGCCATAGAGCGCCAGTACAAACTCACCACACATCAGATACACAGTGGAGAGGTGAGGAGGGAGGGAATGAATTGTATAGATATTGTCTGGGTTAGGAATTTGGCCAGGACATCGGGTTAACACCCTACTCTTATCGAGAAGTGCCGTGGGATCTTTTTATGACCCCAGAGAGTAAAGGGATACCTCCACTGCAGATACAGGGATGTAGAGAAGTGGGTAGTAGTGACACACATAAGTCTCCTCTCCAGAGAGAGAAGGCTGTGGGGCATTAGGTCACATCTTCAAATGTCGGGGAAGATTGGTGCTAACAAGCAATGACAGATCTGGGAGGTTTAAGAGCTGTCCAGACGCTGAGGAGATTAGCTGCTACATATACACCCAACAGCCCCATCAGTCTCCCAGCTACATATAACCCCAACAGCACCACCCACCTCCCAGCTACATATACACCCAACAGCTCCCAGCTACATACAAACCCAACAGCACCACCCATCTCCCAGCTACATATAACAGCACCACCCATCTCCCAGCTACATATACACCCAACAGCTCCATCAGTCTCCCAGCTACTTATAACCCCAACAGCTCCATCAGTCTCCCAGCTACATATAACCCCAACAGCTCCATCAGTCTCCCAGCTACATATAACCCCAACAGCACCACCCACCTCCCAGCTACATATAACCCCAACAGCACCACCCACCTCCCAGCTACATATTAACCCTCCTCCCAGCTACATATACACCCAACAGCACCACCCACCTCCCAGCTACATATAACCCCAACAGCACCACCCACCTCCCAGCTACATATAACCCCAACAGCACCACCCACCTCCCAGCTACATATAACCCCAACAGCACCACCCACCTCCCAGCTACATATACACCCAACAGCTCCATCAGTCTCCCAGCTACATATAACCCCAACAGCACCACCCACCTCCCAGCTACAGCTACATATTAACCCAACAGTTCGACCCATCTCCCAGCTACATGTCAACCCAACAGCACCACCCATCTCCCAGCTACATACAAACCCAACAGCACCACCCATCTCCCAGCTACATATACACCCAACAGCACCACCCATCTCCCAGCTACATATACACCCAACAGCACCACCCATCTCCCAGCTACATACACACCCAACAGCACTATCCATCTCCCAGCTACATACAAACCCAACAGCACCACCCATCTCCCAGCTACATATACACCCAACAGCACCACCAATCTCCTAGCTACATATAAACCCAACAGCTCCACCGTCTGCCAGCTACATATACACCCAACAGCTCCACCTGTCTCCCACCTACATATAAACCCACAGCTCCACCGTCTGCCAGCTACATATACACCAAACAGCTCCACCTGTCTCCCACCTACATATACACCCAACAGCTCCACCCATGTGCCAGATACATACGTGTATACCAATCAGCTCCTGTCTGCATACAAATCAATGTCAGAGGGGCAGCATTAATAGCATAGCGATTAAAAATATAGTAGATTTTCTGATTTGCATGTAAAAAAACATTCACTCATTGAGGGTTAGAATTTTGTACCAGAAGGCAATTGGTTCCAAGCCATGTTGATATCCACATTACCCAGCGCAAAATCTGTGTTATATCTGATCATCAGGGGAATAATTTAAAAAAATATATATATATCTTACAATCCCCTCATACTGGCCAAAACGCGTTGCTGCAATTACAATTTGCCCCAGAGCCAGGAAGTGGAGTCAGAAATGTCTCCATCTACAGCCTAATGTAGAACCCTTACTACACACATACACACACACATACACACACACACACACACACACATTTCACATTCAAACCGAATCATAGTCTCCCCTGTGCTATTGCCTCCTGTTCAGCACAGGTTACATTAGTGGTCATTACTGGCCATATTCATATTCACAGTATATTCTCATGTTTGAATCAATCAGATTATGGCCACTGTAAGTTCCATCATCACAGATTTCTTTCCACTGTCACTTCTTTTCTGTATAGTTTGATCCAATTTTGTTCAGTTCTGCAGTGACTCATGCAGCCACAATACTTCCATGGCAACAGTGAAATCCATAACCACCACACTCCATAATCCGTACCCATAGTTCATAAATACAGCCCGTGACAACAGGAGTATATGACTGGTATTAAGCAGGATTTGCCATATTGACTGTTTGCCAAATGATATCTGCAATCCACACACAAACAAACATGTACATACACGTGCATCCACACACACAAATTCATGCACCTACAAAAATCAACATTTTACTCAATTGGTAGAGTGCGTCAAAGACAAAACCGCAGTAGGTACGGTACGCATTAAAAAGCATTAAAGGATTATTCTGACCATGAGCTGAATTGGCTTTAGACAACTTTTAATAAACAAAGATTGACATTTTTATACAGGGGCAGTGGAGCATGCTAATGTGACTCAGTATCAGCTTACACAAGCTAAAAGCCAAACGCAGCTCCTAAACCCAATATGGCCTTCACAGTCGGCCTGGCAACGGCATTTAAGTACGCTTTAATGCTCATTATCTCCATGATTATGGAGAGAATGTCAAGTTCTCTTGTAATGCAGGACTCTCTGAGTCACACTGAGATTTAGTCACTGTTTTTATACTCTAAGGGAAGACTCACTAAGACCCAATCTTGATTGCCATTGTTCTATTTTTTTGCATGCCAAATGCAGTCCCTGACGGTGAAATATGTATGACCAATTCACTGAAATAATTATGCATGGCAATAATTGTGCAATAAATCCTCATGATCCCACACTGGGTGCAATTACGAAATTAAAAAAAACAAGCTGAAAAAGTTTTAACCTCATCATGCATTCCACAGTGAGAATAATGAACATAAAAAGGACAGGTCAAATTCAAAATGAGGACACAGCATATAAGAGAGGACCTGGAATTTAATGAGAGAGAATCACCACCTTAGCAATATACTCTGGTAGATACTCTGGTCATATCAGGCTTTAAAAACAAGTAAAATAATACTTTTCAAGTAACTTTGTCAAAACCTGTACTTTAAAGCCTGCTATTACCAGAGTACATTGCTGATGTTTTGGAAGGATATCAGCCCAAATATGCCCCAAGATCAGCAGAGGCTAGACTTCTCTGTATCCCAAAGGTTAACTACAAAAGAGCAGGTGAAGCTTCCTTATACTTTTATGCTCCAAGACTGTGTAAAATCCCGGAGACATTTTTCCTCTCTGAGAAATCCCTCGTGATCCCTGGTTTTGACCACCACACAAAAAAGACTCAGATTAGAAACACCTGTCATTTTTCACCACAATGCACATGAGCTTGTGATATTTTAAATGACAACAACACGTCCCTCCTTTATCTTCCCAGACAAGCACATGTAAGCAGGGTTGATATTGTCCCCTGGTATACTGAAGCAGCGATGATCCAGCCTCTCTCCCCGTTGTTAGGTACTGGCGATCTGCTCCATGGGCAGCACGGACAGCCTTAACCCCCTGATGGGCAGCAGCTCTTTATGGAAGGAACCGTGTCTGTTGCCTATTAGAAGAATGAGTTATGAGCAAAGAACCAAGCATCACAACCCTGCATGAGTTATAGCACATACCTAACCTCTGCAGACCACACACACATACACTCACTCACACATGCTCACACACACACACACTCACACACACACACACACACACATACACACACACACACACACACACACAGACACATGCTCTCACACACACACACATACACATACACACGACAATCTTTCAATCATAACCACATGCAAATGACATTCTCTCAATCCTAACTTTGAGCATACAACAATCTCTCAATCATAACCATGACAACATGACAATCTCTCAATCATAACTAAGAGCACACAACAATGTCTCAATCATAACCACAAACATACAACAATCTCTCAATCATAAGCACAAGCACAGGCAATTGTGGTTGTTTGGTCGGGCAGGGAGGGGCTTTACTGAACACACACTGTCACTGCTGCTCAAACTGGACCAACTTTCCATTTTATTTCCCACAGTCCTTTGCTTCCTTTGGGACTCTGACAGCTGCCCCAGAGAGATGCACAGATACAGTTTGGGTTTAGAACAGAGTCTGCAGAGCACGGCTTTTGCCATGTGTAACACACAGATTAAGGACCTGCCATTGCCTCACTGTGATATACAGCAACACTGGCAAAAATTACATGGTTTCCATTTTGGTTGGCAAGCATAAAAGTTACATAATGTATAAAAAATATTAAATAATTATGACATTTTTCATACTTTTTCAACTACCACTGAATAAGGCCTTTGTAAGAAATCATTTCCTGAGTTAATATCCTGTTCCTGAAAATGGAAAAAGAGAATAAGATTATTAAAAACCTCTGAGATATCAGTTAATACTCTGTTCTAGTGTGTGGATGGGCCCCACAATCTGGCACCAAATCCAGACCGTGCCAGTGCTGACTGTGGCAAGCAGCCCCACAGGGCAGTGCGTAATTGGCTGTAGTGTTGCCGGGGGAGGGAGGGGGTCGGCATGTAATTGGCCATAGTATTGCCCAGGGCAGGGGAGGATTCAGTCAGACTCTGTCTGTCGGTCGGGGGTGTCTGCAGTCTGCCTGCACCAGCTGTGCATACAGGGTGTACACCTTGGATGCAGTGACTGCGCAGCTTAGCCGGTGGACAGCAGGACAGCAGCATGCGCTTCTGAGGAGAGTGCATGCTTGTCTGTGCTGTCCTGAACTGACGGAAGAAGACTGATTATAAGCCAAAATATACAGCTGGACACTGAAAATAGGACAAACGTTTTGTTTTCTTAAACATTAGTTAAGAAATTGGAATGTTAATGATGGTGGATTCTGATATTTTTTGTTTTGGACCATGTTACCCACACCTTGGAAGCAGCTTTACTAAATGAGTGTAAAGGAAGTGCGAATGAATAGGGACACTATTTTTCCCATATCCACAGTAATTAAGTGTTTAATTGAGCGTTTGCTTGGTCATTGTTCACCTATTCATGGATTAATGTAAAGTTAAACGTCAGCATCTACACCTGCATTTATGTCATAGTGAATGAGAATGAGTACAAATGGCTATAACCGTTTCTTCATTTAGTTACAGTATATAATGGAGAGTTAGCATCGCCACCGGTGCGTAGAGCCTGGTGATGTGCTGCTTCTAATATACAGCAGAATGTTCCCTATGTGTCAGGGTGTAATCAGTCAGCATATTTAACATGTGTTCCCTTAGGTAAAATACTTCACACCTGGAACATGAACAGCGTTAGGAAGGGGGTGGATATATTTGCCTGTATACATGTCCTGATATGTCTTGTTATTGGTTTCTGTCCAATGCACCGCAAGCTGCAGTATCCCTGCCATCATTGGAGGCATGGGCCCAGACAGGACAGGATCTCTACTCTGTGTTCCTCACTGTGTTTTCGACTCTGTGGTCCTCACTGTGTACTGTTCTACTGTGTTCTGCTCTGTCTTTTTCACATAGATGTGTGACTGCCGTCATTACCACAGATGCTGTCCAGATGCTGTCCATTTTACTCATCAAAGCATTCGTCAATACATCGATCAATGTCTCTCGGTCCTCCTCCCTGACCCCCCCGCAGAAGAGACCCACATCTCACCCCCCACCACACACATTACATTAAATAATGTTTCATTATTTCATATGAAATAACATGGATAAAGAAAATGCGAGTCTTTATGAAGGATTACATAACATAACATTTGACCAAATGCAAGCACATGGCAGATTTATACAGATTTGATCCTGTGATGATGAAGGTATTGTGCATGAAAACTATATCTTTTGTATAGTACATTGGGAAGGAATCGTGCAAAAAAGCTGTTGAATATTTAAAGCTGTGAGGCTATCTGTATTTCCACTGAACTAAGATACGTTTTTCCCCAATATTTCCACAATGGAATGAATACGGCTTTGTCAAAGTGTTATTATATTTCTTTGGTCACCTTTCCTAAGAATTTAAGCATTTTAATTTCAGTTTTGAATCCAGACACATCACAGTAAGAGTTCATCAAAAAAAAATCAATAAAAATCTTTTGTTTTGTGAAATCCTGATGATCCAAGTTTCCGACCTTCCTGAGAGAACAGACACAAATCCAATCATCACATACTCATCAACATACAGAGCCAATCACCACATACAGTATCTAATAATATACAGAGCCAATCATCACACATTTCTTAGGCTGGGGAACATGCATTTTAGCAGTTCACTTAAGTCTATAACTGGCAGATTTTAAAGCACAAAAAGGTTTTGTAGCCACACAAAGAGGTGTATGTGTAAGTGGGTCCTGCATGTGTGTGGGAAACCACACAAACAGCCTGCAAGAGAGACACAATTCCACATGCTATTATAGAACAGCTGCTAAGGGAAACATAAATTATTGTATCTGTCCTGCTAATAACTGTACATAAAAGGATTGTTTTCAACAAATCAAGAACTTTTCCTTGGTTTAACTTTCTCACTGAATCACACCACATGTTTTTAATTATCTGACACACACTCTCCCATGTACTGTATGTATGTGTGTTTGTGTCAGTGACAGATTCAAATCTGTCGAATTATTGTTTTAATTTGCCATTGATTTGTTAATCTCTATAATAAAAACTATAAACTCTGTAAGCATCTCCCATTGTCATCAGAGAGGACCGAAAATGTCAAAGAGCCGAACTGCACAGCTGCCAGCTGATTAGTCACAGTGATATCTCCTGATTGATGCATCGGGAACATTTCCACAGTGATGGCTTTTATTCTGTCTGCTCTGTTCGTATCTATGCAACCAAAACACATGAAACATTATTTATGGGATGGTGTGCCCCGCCCTGCTCCCTGCTCTAAGTGACATGCCTTAGTCACATGGGTGAGCCACGCCTAGCTCCTGTATGGAGCCACCAGGTGATCACAGTGTGACCTGGAACCTGTGACTGAGGCAGAGACAGTAAAACTCTGGATAGGCACAGATGCTGGTGCCACAGAATAACTTCTTCACTGTGGCTGGTTTCACAGACGGGTTTCACTGTGACTGGTTTTACAGGGAGGTTTCACTGTGGCTGGTTTTACAGACTGGTTTCACTGTGGCTGGTTTTACAGACATGTTTCACTCTGACTGGTTTTACAGGGAGGTTTCACTGTGACTGGTTTTACAGACTAGTTTCACTGTGACTGGTTTTACAGACATGTTTCACTCTGACTGGTTTTATAGACATGTTTCACTATGACTGGTTTTACAGACATGTTTCACTCTGACTGGTTTTACAGACATGTTTCACTCTGACTGGTTTTACAGACATGTTTCACTCTGACTGGTTTTACAGACATGTTTCACTCTGACTGGTTTTACAGACATGTTTCTCAGGGGGCATTCCATCTAAGCTCGGTGGTCTTTTATTCTTGAATATTTTTCAGGTTCATTCACACTCTAACAAGTCACAGAAATGAATGAAATAAATATATTGCGTAGCAGTAAAATTCGTACTTCAGTCGGCTGCTTGAAATTTAGGACGAAGAGTGAGTGGTGAGCCTGCTGCCCATCTTGGCTTCAGAGGCGATGCGGCAGTGCTGTTCTGACATGAATGGCACAGTGCGAGGGAACCCCAGGGACATTGTTTATGTGCGTTTGTTTGGTTCCATCAGGAGTTCTGCCAGAGGCCTGGTCTATAAAACACCCTGACAAACATCTGGGAATAGAAGCAGGTGCACAGCCTGCCAACAAAACTTGGATCACTGAAGATAATTACTTCTTTCCTGTAGGAGAGGCAAAGGACCAGCTCAACAATCAGTCTCAATCTCTTTCTCGTGCACATATGCGCATATGCATGCTCATACACACACACACACACACACACACACACACGCTTTTGAGTCATGCAGGTTTTCTTTATTTTATTACACACATATACACACAGGCACACAAATAAGAACACATACATACAAACAGGCACACACACACACCTGCCCACACACACACATATACACACTGGCACACATGCACACACAGGCAGAGGGGGGCTTGCAGTGCGTGGGGGTGGGCAGTTTTGAGTTGTGTGTTTAGCTTAGCATCATAGTGATGTGATATATGCAACTGTTTGGATGTCAGCTGTTGACCTGTGTGGACACTTACCTACAGGGGGCACTAAAGGGGATCCAGTAGTTCAGCCAGAGGAAGGGGAGGGGGGCAGCCGACAGGGTTGTAAACATCTGGAACATTACCTTACTGTGGATCAGGACACACTGTGGAGCATTACCTCACTGTGGATCAGGACACACTGTAGGGCATTACCTCACTGTGGATGAGGACACACTGTGGGGCATTACCTCACTGTGGATGAGGACACACTGTGGGGCATTACCTCACTGTGGATGAGGACACACTGTGGGCCATTACCTCACTGTGGATGAGGACACACTGTGGGACATTACCTCACTGTGGATGAGGACACACTGTGGAATATTACCTTACTGTGGATGAGGACACACTGTGAAATATTACCTCACTGTGGATCAGGACACACTGTGGAACATTGCCTCAACGTCGATCAGGGCAGTCTGTGGAAGACCATGTCTGACCTTATCTGTATTTTACTGTGGATGAATTGTGATAAAGTAGATTTGACTGAAGCTTTCCTGTCTTATATACAGGGGTACCGCTGTGGCAGGTTTGGGTCACGGTGCTGGCATTTGGTGGCTTGTGACCGTATCCCATGGCAACAGTATGTAACAACATGCTGAATATGAATGTGCTGTGGATGGAGTAGCATCAGTACCCGGAGCCACACCCTTACCTGTCTGCACTGATTCCAGCCCGCCCCCTTCCTGGCTTTTCAGTCATTTCTCCAGCACTTCACCTCACCTGTTCACTGTGTGTGCTCAATGCTGTTTTTGTGGAGAGAAAATGTTGACTTAGATCCTCTAGATTCTATATCATTTCCTGCTGAATTCGCTCACTGTTTCATTGTCATTATAAAGAGATTTAAATTTTTTCTTTAGGAAATTGGATGTCAGTTACCTCTCTGTCAGGTGAGCGATTGGCCTGGACTCAGTCAGTATCTGTCCTTAGTTTTGGCTCACGATTACTTACATGCCAACATTGAAACTTAAAAACAGTGTAGAGATGTATTTTTCATGCAAATTGTTCAACTACAATATTCTAAGCCATTGCCTATAACACATTTAGCCATTGATTTGTTATAAAGTTTATAATAATAATTGTAATTATTAAAAATAATTAAAGACTTGGGGAGAAATCACAATAGGGGAGCAGGCAGGGGAAATGGTTTAGAATACGTGAGACTCCCCGCAAAACGAGGAGAGTTGGTATGTATGCTATCAAATGCAAATACCGTTTGGCAAGTTCAGTGATCACTAAAATGAACTGGCCAAACTGTGCTTGCATTGGAAAAGGTTTGTATTGTAAGTGAACGAGTGAACAGGGTCAGATTGCTCAAACAGGAATGTTCACTGATATTATAAAGCTGTACAAATTCTTCCAGCCAAGTGATTCAATATTCAATAGTGCAACAAGGCTGGTTCTTTGCCTGAAGTCTGATGTTAAAGGCTCTCCACTTCTGAAAGGGATAATTTAGGAAAATGTAGAAAAAACAAATTTCTTCATTTCTCTCACTCCCTTTTTTCAGATGCCCAGAAAAATAATTCACACTTTAGATCTGTCAAAGTATAAGAGGAGATAATCTAATATTATCTAGGACTAATAATCACATGTTTTTCATTCTAATACGTTTTGGATATGGCAATGTTGCACAGCAGACACTTTCCACTGAGGTAATGAAGTGAATTTCTCCTGGTGTGTTTATTTAAGGCCCCATGGCATTATTTGTGCCATTTCCTTTATACCAGTGAAAAATAAAATGCAAATGATTTTAATAATTAAATAGTTCAGGTGTTTTCTTTTCCCCAAACTGAATTGTGCTTGGCATGAAGTTCTGGAAAAAACAATCCCTCATGAATGGCTCCATTTTTATACATTTAGGAAACGAATGTCACTTTCTAAAATGCTACTTCTGAATTTTTTGAAGGCTGATTTTTTTGCCAGACAAAGTAAATTTAGATGAATAAACACAGTGGAGGACAGCACCACAGTCTGTGTGGAATGAACTCATGGCACACTGCTACAGCAGTGTGATGACTGTGGACCGCTAAATCACTAACAGCTGTCTGGTGTGTGCGCACATTTACATTTTAGGCATTTAGCCCCCTACCCCTCGCCCCCCCCCTCTCACCACTTGCCCCCAGCTCTCACCCCCACCTCTCAGGGATCAAAAGAATGTACATTTACTGATTTCTTAACATAAACAACATATATGTGTACAAATAAAATATATATTCTATTCCCGTAGCTCAGTTGGTAGAGCATGGCACTGGCAATGGCAAGGTTGTGGGTTCAATCACACGGGACAACACATCCATTGTTTGGATGGTAAAAACCAAGGTTCTGACTCTCTGTGGTCATAAAAGAACCCATAGCGCTTCTTGAGAAGAGTAGGGTGTTAACCCGGTGTCCTGGCCAAATTCCCAACCAAGACAATATATATATATATATTGTGGCATCACAGGGGGACGTGTGGTGGAGGAGTGCTGCATTCCCCTGCTGATCGGTGGCCACTTCACAAAATGGCCGCCGTTGTACACACTACAAGCCCCACAATGCAACACAACTCCAGGTGTAGGTGCTTGGGCCACCTAATCAAGGCCAATATAGAAGGCCCACACGCAGGACAAAGGAGAGAGAGAGTGGGGAGCCGAGCACATGGCTGGAAGGAGCTGGAAGGAAGGAAGGAAGGAAGGAAGGAACAAACAAACAAACCAAGCAACCAACCAACCAAGGAAAGTAACCTTTTGGATTTGGGAATTGTTTAATTGAAGAGGATTGTTGGCAGGATGAACTGTAACATTTTTGATTGAGGCATTTTTTGAATAGTTGGATTTTGGATTATTGTTTGGAGGAAAAATACCCATTCATGCCCTGTGGAGAAATAAACCGGGACTTTAAGTTTGAACCATCTGTGTTTTGCCTGTTTTTGTGTATTTTTGCACTGCCCCACACCGACCTGCCCTGGTCAAACCTCTCATGATGTCACAATATATATATACATATATGGAATTCATTCATTGCCTCCCTCCTTGCCTCTCCACTGTGTAGTGAGTTTGTACTGGTGCACTATGGCTGCTGTCGCATTTCACCCAGGTGGGTGCTGTACATTGGTGGAGGTTGAGGTGAGTTGCCCTTTTCATTTGTTAAGTGCTTTGGGTTCCTTGAAAAGTGCTATATAAATCCAATTTTCAATTCAATATACTTGAATAATAAACTTGTTTACCCCTAAATGTTTGTGGACAGGACAGAATTTCTCTCCCTCACTCCCAAGGTTTTTGCATAAGGATATCGAGCCAAGTGGCTGGTGACTGTAAGCCATACAGAACTGCAGACCATGTCTGAGAAACATACCAAATACAAGATTAATAAATTCTCAAATGAATGCAGACAATCATTAGAACTGTTCAGCAATGGCCATATTGTGTGTTGCCAGGGACAAAACCCTGGAAAAAAACCATTTCCTCCACTTCTAGAAGTGATGTTTGATTCAAGTGCAGCATGAGTCAGGGCAGAGTGAATTCTGGAGCACATGCCTGACACACCTGCTCAGCTGCCATAGTGGTGTTCCTGGCAATGTTTATTAATGGAATCCACACATTTCAAATGAAAAAAGACTTGAGACTTGGGAGCCCTTTGAGAGAGTCCAAATTTAAATGTAGAAAATATTAGGACAGTAATGATCAATGAGTGCACAGGTAACGGGGGCAGGGTGTGCAGTGGATTTGGAAGCACAGCCCTCACCTGCCACTCCATGCACAATAAGAGATATGATTAGCACGCTGAGCTAAAGACCGATGTCCACAACCAAGGAAACTAACCACAAATCCCTAATCACACAACTGATGACACTCTTATTTTTTCTCCAGGGGTGATGTCACATTCTGTAGTGGACATTCACATGCTAACTCACATTTCTGAACTCTACACAAATGTCTCTTTCAGTGAGACCCTCCTCAGAGCAGGTATGGTCAGACAGGTACAGATATTTTACTGTATGACTACTGTCTCTGAATTCTGTAATCCTTCACAAGCATACTTCCTGTTTACTCACATTAAATGTATGTATGGGGCCTCGGATAATGTAGCGGTATAACGCGCTCGCTTTGACTGGTGCTTTGTGAGTGTTAACTGCCTATTGCGGTCAGTTTGAAACCTAACTGTGCTAGACCGGCCCATGGCCAGGAGTCCTGATCGGGGCAGCATTTGGCTGTCCGCCCCAGGGGAAGGGGGAGGGTGAGCTGGCACAAGTTCGCCAAGGAGCGTGGAGCATGTCCCAAAATAATAGGCAAGTTCCGTCTCAGAGGAGGCGGATCATCACCGGCCTCAGGGAATAGCTTGACCAGAGGACGGGCGGAGAGTTTGTGGGGGAGGGCGAATCAAAATAAATAGAGGGTGAAATTGGACACTAAATTGGGAGAAAACTGGAAAGAATCTGAAACAATTCATTTTTTTAAACAATTAAATGTATGTATAAGTCAGACTTGTATGGGTATATACAGTGGGTATAAAAAGTATTCACCCCCTGTGGCATTTTTTCACATTTTATTTTCTCACTTCATGGAATCAAAATGTATTTAACTGTAATTCTTGCCACTGATCAACACAAAATACTCTATAGTGTCAAATAAAAATAAAATGTGAAAAGGGGGGTGAATACAAAAAGACAAAAATGTGAATACTGCTTATACCTACTGTAGGTGTAAGTAGGTGCCAACGCTTCCTGCAAAACTATAAGCACATTTCACTTAATTAACACAATCTTCATCAATAAAAACTCTTGTGTTCACAATTTATCCATTGACCCCACTCAGTCCTTAAAGGTGCAAGCACTACTTGCCTAAATTATTCAATCAGTAATCAGATATTTAGTACAGGTAAACCACAGGGGCCCCAGGTAAACTCCCTAAAAACCATGTGGTCAACCATGGTTTGACCTTGAGGGGGGCTGGGCAAAGGGTGCAGCCAAACTTGAGCAGCTTCATTGTTGCATCCACGACCCAGACCTTCACAAATGTAAATAGGTAAGTCCTGTAAACATTGGACTAATCTCAACTTTACTGTTCTTGTTTTTAGTACTGCCTACATTACATTACACAGTACCTATATGTATCATGTATGAAACTGGGAGCTGTAGGTTATTCCTATTTTTTCAATACAGTATACTTTAACATAACTTATTTTTCAGAATTGAAAGATTACCAGCTGGTAGTGGAAGACAACTCTCAAATCTCTTCACAGCACAGCAAGAGATCGCTATCGTCAATATGGTGCTATTAAAACAACACCATGTGACTGAGGAAAATCCAAAGTTGAATCACTGATGGCAACATCATAATATTTCAATATGACGTTGTCATCAATGATTAGCCTGGCCTGACAGAGATGAGAGACTAGATAAGTATTTTTTTCTTTGACATAAATGGTCTTCCTGTACAGACCTACTGTATTCTCATGTTCTGTTTTTCCCTATGCTATTCGCTGAAATGTGCAAAACAAAACTGTAGTTTGAAAAATATATTTTTTGGTATTGTGTATTCCTTTTATATTTGAGTTCAAACAGTAACAATCTATTACAACAGGCTTTTGCACATACGTTGTAAGTTTATAACACTGAAAATGCATTTGTGAAATGTTTAGATTTTTATAGCAGTGTTTTTCATTTATCGCATCAGTGTGTAATTAGGCCTTAGTAAAGTATATTAATTTGATGCATGTGTGTCAGTTTGGTTAAAAAGTGTCATTTTGAGAAGAGTTCGTTTTGAGTGCAGTGTTTCATTTTGCAAGAGCTTTGAGTAGTTTTGCCAAAATTGTTTACTGATTGAGATTTGCGTTTATGGTTTTGAGAAAAAGGGTCATAGTTTCATGAAACGTGTTGAAACAATTGAGAAAAGCTGTAATGTAGTGAAATGCTCCCATCTGGTGGCGAGTACATGACTGTGCGAACAAACGCTGCAATCATACACTAATGTACAGAACTCCTGCTATGGCCCCATTGATAAACTCTAAAAGGCACATAAATCACTCTGAAGAAGCATGGTGCACGTTCTTTGAGGAAAAATCCCACAACCAGGGTGATGTTGAACCCCACATTGACCTGGAGAGATGCCCTTATTTACTGTAACCTTACCTTTTGTTCTCACACACAACAACTGGTACTATGGACACAATTATCAAAACCTAAAGCCTATGTATAAAAAAAACAGTTTCTGCAAAACTAGAAGCACATTTTGCTTGTTTTCACACAAATTGCTTTGTGAAATTAACTTTTTGCAAAACCCGAAAAACTATTCTCCTTATTAAGCACAAAAATCTCCAAAAATAAAATCTCTTGTGTTCACGTTCATATAGCACTGCCATTCAGAATGCTAAACCATTTAACAATTGACTACACTCAGTCCTGAAAGGTACAAACACTATTTGCTTAAATTATTCAATCAGTAATCAGATATTTAGCACAGATAAAAGGGCCACAGGTAAACTCCCCTAACAATTTTGTTTGACCATGTGGTCAAGCATTGTTTGACCTTGAGGGAGGCCAGGCAAAGGGTGCAGCCAAACCTGAGCCACTTAATGGTTGCATCCATGATCCAGACCCTCACAGATGAGAATAGGCAAATTCTGTAAACATTGGAAAAATCATTTTTTTTTTTTACTGTTCTTGTCTTTAGTACTACATTGCAATACAGTACTCAGTGATTACTGTAGAATATGGTAAACTACTGCAAGTGGACATTACATTTATTACATTTAGCAGGGCCAGAGCAACTTATCCAGAGCAACTTACAAGTGCATTTAAACATGATAAGATTAATCATGGTTAGTGCAAGAGATCAGTGTAGTAACAATGCAACAAACATCATTGTTGGCAGCTGCACATCGTACCTATAATGTGTTTTTTTGTTGTTGTTTTTTTTTTTAAACATTTTAAAAAGGGGGTGATGACAGTTACAGTTTTTCTTGATTGCTTACACACATTTAACTAATCATGGGTCAACTTAATCTAATGCTCACACCTTCTTTGCACAGCAAGAGTCTTCCTGGCAAATGGGTTAACTATTTCTCATTGCTTTCACACAATTTTCTTTGAGTTTTAACACACTTTTCAAAACAGTTAACACACTTCTCAGAGAGAGACACGAAACCTAATTGAATAATCATGTCAACACATTGCAGACACTTAGCAGCAGCCTACTGAAACTGCTCTCTCAATTCTAAATACTGTCAGCACCTGTGTGAACTCTCTGTGCACAATTCATCAATTAGTTCTCAACCTATAAAAGAGGTCAATAGATTGAAGTTGATACCAAGCATGGATCGAGGAGGCCGCCACCAACAACCTCAGCGAGGACGAGGACGAGGACGAGGACAAAGGGTTCAGCCAAACCTGAGCCGTCATACTGTGGCATCAATTGTTCGTATGTTCCACAATGACTATTGTCGAACATTGCCGGCCTTTACAGTCAATTTACTGTACTGTGTTTCCCTGTATTTGCACTCTTGGCAACAACCATTTCTATACTTTTGTAAAGTGTGTTGCCACAATACAATGCAGTACTGTAGTTTCACTAAAGCCATTTACAATAGAGTAACTGACTTTCAAAATATACAGTAGAATTCTGATTACTGTATATTTACAGTATTTACGGCCTATTGCTCTATTTTCACAAAATCAACACACTGTCCCACACTGGTGGCAGGGGGAGAATGTTCACTGCAGAACAGGAGGCTGCTATTGTGGACATGGTGGTTGCTAACAATGCCATCAGGTTGCAGAAGATCAAGGCAGTTGTCTTAGCTGACCAGGGGATATTTGTCAATGTGAACAGTGTCAGTGTTGCAACAATAGACCACATCCTCAAACGCAATCTGGTGGCAACGAAGCAGCTATACAAGGTACCATTCCAAAGCAATAGTGACAATGTGAAGGCAGCGCGTCCACAGTATGTACAGGTATAGATCTGTCACTGCAAAGGATTTGTCTTGCTGCATAACATTCAATTACTGTAGAAAACAGCACCTTCTGTATATGTTATAATTTACTCTGAATTTCTTTTTGAATGTAGAGAGTAATGGATCTGGAAGCAGACGCAACACATCATGTGTTCATCTATGTGGATGAGGCGGGATTCAATCTCTCCAAAGTTAGGAGACGAGGCCGTAATATCATTGGTCACAGGGTGACAGTAACCGTGCCAGGACAGAAGGGTGCCAACATTACAATCTGTGCAGCCATTTCCACAAATGGTGTCCTTTGCCATATACCAACCATATGCCCATACAACAGCGATCGCCTAATTACGTTCCTCAATGCCTTGCATGATAGGCTGGTGCTGCCACATGAGAGAGGCCTGTTCAGGGCAGACATGCCCCGTTTTGTAATCATTTGGGACAATGTGGCCTTCCACCATTCACGAGTAGTGAATGACTGGTTCACTGCCCACCCACGTATGATGCTGTTTCTTCCAGCTTACACTCCAATGCTGAATCCAATCGAGGAGTTTTTCTCCTGCTGGCGTTGGAAAGTATATGATCACAGGCCACATGACCAAATGTCATTGCTGGATGCAATGAATGCTGCATGCTTGGCAATCCGCGCAGAGGGCTGCCAGGGATGGATTCGCCATTTCAGAAGATTTTTTCCACAATGCATCGCAATGGAAGACATCAACTGTGATGTAGATGAGAACATGTGGCCTAATCGTCAGGTCCACATCGATAATGTTTGAAAAATTAATATTTACAGGGTTTTTTCATTTGCTTTTATGGACTTTTGTTTGAGATTTGACCTTTTTACTGAATATTGAAGCCTGTCATTTTGATTTCTTACAGTATGTACATGTAATGTGGAAAAATGACTGCAATAAATATTTATTTTTGTCTTTGCCATTTTGTACACAGTAGAAATTTTGAGTTTTGCCAAAATTATTTACTGATTGAGTTTTGTGTTTATAGTTTTGAGAAAAAGAGTAATGGTTTCAGGAAACATGTTTAAACAATTGAGAAAAACTGTAATACAAAGTAGCCTTAATACATTGCAGCCTAAATACATTTCTGTCTTAACACTACAGCTTGAATACATTGCAGCCTCAATACATCGCTGTCCTAACACTGCAGCCCCAATACACTGTAGCTTCAATATACCGCAGCCACAATACACTGCAGCCGCAATACATTGCTGTCCTAACACTGCAGTTCATAGACTGCAGATAAAATACACTGCACCCCAGAAACATTTTCATTAAGTTTGGATTGTGGTCCAATACTTCAAAGCTCAAATCTGTAGCTTGGAGAAGTGACATTTCAAGTCAAATGTATACTCTGGAGATGAGAAGATAAATGTGAAAGTTTCATTTTGTGGTGCATGTTACGTATTGGTTACGCAGGTGAATGCAGGTAGGACCCAAGCGCAGGACGATGACACAGGATGATATAGGTGAGGGTATTTAATAAATAAATACACACAAGGACTGGAACAGGGGAACACAGGTAAGGGCAGACGAAGGCAAGCACGTAGGGAAGCTGGCTTGGAGGCAGGGCAGGGAGCTGGCTGGTCCGAGGGCACGCGGCAGGACAGGCAGGACAGGCAGGACAGGCAGGACAGGCAGGACAGGCAGGACGAAAAACTACTGGATACCAACGGGGAAGGAGCCAGGCAGGGAAAACACACACAACGAACTGACACCGAATGAAGGGGAAACCGGGGTACATATACTCTGCAGGGCTGATGAACTTGATGGGAGGCTGGTGTGCCGGAATAGGCAACAGGTGAACATGATGAGTGGTAACGAGGGAATGATAACGGGATAATTGAAAATAATAAAACAATTAACACAACAATCACAAGGGAGAAAAGGAAAACCGAGACAGGAACAAGGGAAAAACTGTCAGGAAACACAAGGGAGGTGGACAGGACGGGACGGAGACGTAACAGTGCACTCACTTTGAAAGACACAATGGAACAGTTGACAACAAATATGTTCCCTCTAAATGCAGAGTGATGACATGCATTACATCCACTGCTCTGCTATTTGCTAAATCTGGTTGTGCAGAAAGCAGTAGCTCAAGGATTTACGTAGCAGGAGTGCTGGAGGCTAGAGAGATTCTGTTCTGCTTTTGTTTGATGAGCGATTATGCCAAGCATTGGCATGCTATGCAGTCAACAGAAATAACCAAACACTGATGCTGTTTATGTTGAGCTTTATGATTTTAAAGTCTGTGGCTTCATCACTTACCCTGTCTGAAGAAGCTCAAGACGTGACAGAGAAAAGTCATCCTTCTACGAATGCATGTGGAATGTATTACATATTGTAGTTGGGTTATTATGAAAATGTGATCATTGAACTTTTTAACTTGTTAATTCCACCCCCTCATGTGTAGATAGCTAGTAAAATGTCAGCTTTTCATCAATGAAAACAAACTGCATACAGAACATCACTGCAGCTATGATTCAGCAGGGTCCTATTGATATCCTCCTTCCATCATTCAGCTCCCTGTTCTCCTCCTGCACACACACACACACACACACACACACACACATGCACACACATAGGAATTTCCTCCCGCACACACACACACACACACACACACACACACAGGCATTTCCTCCCGCACACACACACACAGACACACATGCACACATGCACACACATAGGCATTTCCTCCCGCACACACACACACACACACACACACACACACACACACAGGCATTTCCTCCCGCACACACACACACACACACACACACACACACACACACACACACACACACACACACACACACAGTGACCAGGGTAGCCCGCCTGGTCTTGTAGTTGGTAGCGGCTGGTCTTATAGTTGCAGGCGGGGGGCTTATGGGGAGGGTTATTGAATTGAGGGTACAATTGGCCCCAGTCTGCATCCTGTTCTAGTGTGTGTATCGGCTGAGTTGATACATTGGCTCATGCTGTTAAGACACTGCTTCCAGACCGTGCCAGGCCATGTGATTAGCCCTAATGACGCCCAGGGAGGCTGGTTTTAGTTCGTGCCCCAGTGACCTCCTTCAATCTATCTGTGTCAGCTGCGCATGGTATACTTCTCTGATGCAACGACTGTGCAGCTGTTGTGAGAAGAAACAGTCGTGAAAAAGGCCATTGCACCAATGAGTAATTGGATATTCCTAATTTGCAAAAAAAGAAGAATTCAGGAATAAAAATTGGTTAAATTGTTTTACTAATTAATATTATTATAAAAATAAACAACTGTCAAAACCTTGTAATAACAAGTTGATGAATTCACGATTGTTCGTTTCTGCATTATCATATCCAAAAACGTAATTTGTTGTTGGAAAAGGAAATCGGCGTTATTGCATATTGGTCTGCATTTGGACGAGGGTCTGACCCTCCAAAGCTGATCACGGAAATAAGCTGGGAGTTCGCCGTCTTGCCAGTCGGTCATCATTATCCGCATGCGCAGTGCATCCTCCCTGCTCCGCTATTCAGGCGACTGTCACGGGCGCAGCAGCACGGTGCACACAGAAGAGTCCGCGTGCACTCTCTCTTTTTAGATTTTGTTTGCCTTTGTTATTTTGCCAAAGTTGTGGCTCATGTTTAGGCACTAATAAACCATTAAAAGTTATTCTGCCGTTTCATAGCGAGACAGCGTCATTGAATCGCATTTACATGACCTCGCACCGGGTGTCACTAAGAGGATTTCAATCGCCATAAGGTAAGAAGAAACTTATTTGTTACAGTTGCAATCGCACTGGTTGAGATATCACTTTTATAGTAGTCACGCGATTGTATTGTTATCTAAATGAACGGCACTGTCTCGGAAGTGTAGATGCGTTCCCTTACATTCAGAAGTAGGCTACGCTCAGGGGTATCCTTTTGAATCACGTCCGAACATAAGCTCCTCGTGCATTTGCAGCTCCTGGGTTTATTAATTGCCGTGTGTTTTTATCTGTTTCACTCAACGAAACGTAGCCTACTCCTCCAATGATTAGCGGGATGTGTTGAATTTCATCATGTGGGACTCGTACTGCCTCGTCGTTGCTTAAATAATAGCTACTTCCCTCGATAACCCAATTATCCGTATAACCATCTATTAAAATGTTTAAAATAAATTGACAATCTATTCATCACACCTGTATAATTTCGTGGTACTGTAATTACTGTAGCATGTTATGAGTGGTGGGATGTCACTACAATCTGTTCAGTAATCGCCTGGTTGCCAAGACAGATCCTACGACTGCTGGTGGCTTAATCGATCGGGTTGATGTTTCATTTTTACTGATAGCGAAAATAAAATGTGCGTTTCCCCTGCTGATCACCTAATTAATACGATTTAATAAAAATACTGAAGTGTCGAGTTTATCTCCAGCCTTTATGATTATCTTTAAAGAATGAACATATGAATGTAGGTCGTGAAATATTTGGATTTAAGCTCGTAGATCTGTTGGAATTAAGCCTCTTGACAACTCCGCGAGAAACCTGCTGACACACGCGCCCTTAGCCTTTGTGTGCAGCGGAACCCCATGCACACCCGGTCTGGCTCCATCGTTTTTCTGCACTCCGTTTTCTCTTTCGAACACGAGTTTGTGTTTTATTTAATATATCAGCACGTCTCTGAACTCTTCAAATCGCAACGCTTATTTTATAGTCAACGGACGTTTACGATTTAGAATGAATTGCAACAGTCGATTGATTTAAGATGACCAACCAGCCTTATTTTGTGTGGGTTTTGAACGCTACAAGCAGAATCAATTATTAATTAGTATAGAAACCCGAGACAGTATTAATCTGGACAGAAACCCAATGAGTGTCATTCATTATACGTTAGGATTGCTTTTCTGCGGAATGGAAGGGAGACTGTGAATGTTAGGGAATGGTGCTATTACGTAACAAGTCGTTATGAACTAGCACGCAATTCAGTTGTTGAAAACTTATTTGGTTTTGATTTTAATGGTAAAAACACGGAGACGTTTTTCAATTAAGTCATTTCATTGTTTTCTGCTGAAAGAAAGAAAAGCTGCATGACTCAAAAGTGTGTGTGTGTGTGTGTGTGTGTGTTCTCACTTATCTGCTCACTAACTTAGACTGCTGTTACTTTTGTAGCATCCTCAGACCGACCTGCTGTGGCTACAACTTAACAAATTGCATCTTCTAATGTGAAGATTCATCAAACATTCAGGGCATATCATATTTCAGATTTTATGGATCTGGACTGGTTTCATTTGATGATAAAAAATATGTGTATTTTTGTCTCAGTATCCAGAGATCCATATGAATAAAACATAATTGATTCAAAGAAAGGAGAGTGCACTTGCATCTGGTCTCAGCTACAGTAGCCTCATGGTCCTGATTGTGTTTTTGTTTCAGGCACAACATGTGCCTGCTGCTGAAGCCGCCGGTTTATAGTGATTAAATTATGTTTCATTCCTATTTTCAGGGAAATCAAGACAGAGCTGAAAATATGGAGATTGTAACCCACTACCTAAATGACTCGATAGAGTTTTATAAATGGAGCCTCAGCATAGCAGGTACAATTCTTCCCATTTTACTCATTGGGGCACTGCGATTGGCTGACCACCACAGGGGGGGGGGGAGGGAGAGCCGGCACGAGCTTGCCGAGAAGCGCAAAAGGTGTCCCTGTAGGGAAAAACTGTCTTGACTCAGAGGACGACCGGCGGGCCCGTGGGGGAGGGTAAATTGAAAGAAATAGAGGGTGTAATTAGCGACCAAATTTAAAAAAGATAAATAAAATAAATCACATTAATGGGATAAACCACTCAAGGTGTAGTGTTTGGTTTTATCTGTCCTACAGTGACTGTACATCTGACAATATTTAATACTCATACACAATAATACACAGTACATTACAACCCTGTTATACACATTAAATTACAACCCTGTGCTATACACATAACATTACAACCCTGTTATACATGTTACATTACATTACACACAGAATGCCATGCCAGAGGGGGGTTGGGGGCCCCAAAATGGAGGCAGGGCCTAGGGCCCATCAAGGTCAAGATCCAGCCCTGCATATACACCTGATTTTGTTGCAGCAAATTAACCTCTGAATGAAGTGCTTGTCATTGAGATAGGGTGTTAATTGGATTTGTATATGAAACAGGCATTTGCTATGAAGTTGCTGAAAAATGTAATCGACCCCTAGTCAATCCGATCAGTGCACTTGGATTCAGATGCCTACTCTCTGTACTGCCTACTCTGTACACACTGAAAGTGTGTTTGTATGGAAAAGAATATGTTAAATGTACCCTTGATTCCAACACTACTCATATGAATTAAGTGACCAGACATCTATAACCTTTGTGCACATTTGGGCCTTTGCACCTTTCCTTTGTGGTTGGCCCAAATAAATAATTTATATGTGTGTGTGTGTGTCTCTCTCTGCCCCCACAGATAAGCGTGTAGAGAAATGGCCGCTCATGGAGTCTCCATTCCCTACTCTGGGGATCAGCTGTCTCTATCTGCTCTTCCTTTGGCTCGGGCCCAGATACATGCAGCACAGAGAGCCCTTCCAGCTGAGGAAGACCCTGATTGTGTACAACTTCAGCATGGTCATCCTCAACTTCTACATCTGCAAAGAGGTGGGTTCTCCTCGCACCAGCGTAGACTGTGCCATCCATCCCTGACCTTATGGTTTGATAGTTTGTGTGCACAAAGATCAGCCAGTTCCAAATGCAGTCATGTAGGAATGCAGACACACATCTCTTAGACCTGAGTTAACCTCAAGCAGCACTGTCTCTCTCTCTGTGGTTTTCATCTCTCTCTCTCTCTCTCTCTCCCTTTCTCTCCCTCTCTCTCTCTTTGTGGTTTTCACCTCACTCTCTCTCTCTGTGGTTTTCATAGCCCCATCTCTCTCTCTGTGGTTTTCACTCTCTCTCTCTGTGGTTTTCATAGCCCTCTTTCTCTCTCTGCTTTCAGCTGTACCTGGGCTCGCGGGATGCTGGTTATAGTTACCGGTGTCAGCCTGTCAGCTACTCTGAGGATGTGAATGAAGTGCGGGTGAGTCTTTCTGCTAAGGCTTCCTGGTCACTAACAAGGCAGTTCACCTGAGCAGGACTGCAGTCATGTGAAACGTGAGCAGAAGCCCTTCTCAGACTCAAACTCTTTATTGTACAGAAGGCCAGTGTGTAGTGTGGAGAATGTCGGCGTGTACGGCGTGTAGTTTGGAGAAGGTCAGTGTGTAGTATGGAGAAGGTCGGCGTGTAGTTTACAACCCTGTTATGTGTGTAGTTTCACAGCTCCAGAGGTCAGTGGTCTCACTGGGCTGATGGTCATCAGCCACTATGGCCTGGAGTTAGGGAGTCAGGGGGTGGCAGGGGTGAGCAGCAGCTCCATAGAAGAAAGGAACACAGACAGCTCACTGACAGCATACCGCTCTGCTACAGACACCCCACTGACAGCATGCAGCTCTGCTACAGACAGCATACTGACAGCATGTAACTCTGCTACAGACACCCCACTGACAGCATGCAGCTTTGCTACAGACAGCTTACTGACAGCATGCAAGTGCTCTGTACAGATTCAAACTGCATGCTGTGAAGAGTAATTGCTCTATTCTGAGTACAATGTGCTGTGTGTAGAGTAGATGCACTAGGCTGGGTGTGGTTCTATATGGTTTATTGTATAAATACTTTTCTGGTGATATTATAGTGGGTATAAAGTAGATACACTTGGATGAATGTGGTATGTTGGGTCTAATGGGTCTACAATATGCATTGCTTATTGTACGATGTTGTGTTTATTGTAGATACATTTGGCCAGGAATTATGTATATGTATACTATTTGCATGTATTTAATATTGTGTTTTAGCATAACGTATTTGGCACTCACTCGTCAGGTAAGGGTGGAGAACGTCGTAAGTGAGGAGAATGAGTTAGTGTGGAGTGGGTGGAGAACGTGTCAGTGTGGAGGGGGTGGAGAACATGCCAGTGTGGAGCGGGTGGATCAGATAAGGCCCAGCTCAGCTCCGTGCAGGCGGAATGAGGAGGACATTGGGCTGGGCGGCCTCATTGGAATGAATGGGAAGCGCTGCAGGATCATGGGAATGAATGGGAGGCAGTGGAGGGCCCATACGCTCCAGTGGGTCTGAAAGGAGGGAGCTGTGCACAAACCAGAGATGCTTTACCCTGTGGCAGGGAAGAGGCCTCCCTGCTAATTAGCAGCTTTTCACTAAGCGGCTTGTGCATCCTAATTTGAGGGTTTATTTGATCACTCCTGACCTCCTTACGGTCAGAGCGGCTGAACTGACCCGAACACCAGCAGTACAGCGCACAAGGGTCAGAGGTCAGAGTGGACAAAGCCACACCCACAGCAGGGTGTGCCCAATCTGGCTGTAGGAGGCCCGAGACGGCTGAACCAGAACGGGGTTTCCTTTATATTACAGAAACTGCAGTCGTGTTTTCTAATGAACCAATGATCTTGTTTTTCCTCTGATCATTGATTTTTCTGTTGAAACTGGGTTGTCTTGGATAAAATCCAGGTAGAGCACTGTGTGTGTATGTATTTATGTGTGTGTGCATGTGCGAGTGCGAGTGTGTGTGTGTGTGTGTGTGTGTGTGTGTGTGTGTGTGTGTGTGATGTGTGAGTGTGTGAGTGAATGTGTGAGTGAGTGAGACAGGGAGAGAGAGAGAATGTGTTAAAAAGACAAAGGGAGAGACAGATTGCTGTGAAATGACAGGAGGTGAGATCAGGGTGAGAAGTTGTTTGACGTAGGGAGGAGTTACCCCCTGCCTCGTGGCTCCTGTTTGTCTAGAGGACAGGATTTCGGCAGGTGGAATATCATCACGAATGGACAATTAACTAAAAATTGAAGATCTTTCTCCAAAGTTCTGTGCCCTACAAAGCAAGCACCAGTGAACCAAACTGGGCAAGAGACGCAGTATTGCGTTTTAACATTTAATCGTCAAGTTCTCTCTCACAGATAGCTGCAGCTCTGTGGTGGTACTACATCTCTAAAGGGGTGGAGTATCTGGACACGGTGTTCTTCATTATGCGGAAGAAGCTGAACCAAGTCAGCTTCCTGCACGTGTACCACCACTGCACCATGTTCATCCTCTGGTGGATCGGCATCAAGTGGGTGGCAGGAGGACAGTGTGAGTACCACACCACATTGGCGGGGCAGGGCAGAGCAGGGAGGGGTCAGCACATGGGCGGGGCAGGGAGGGGCAGGGGGCTTTGACTGGCCAGGGTCAGGTTGTTGTTGATTTTAGGGGCACAGTGGAACAGCTGAGTGCCTGGAATGGGGCCACGGCTGGTGTCAGGAAGTGCAGTTGGATTATTCTAGAAATCGATCCGTTCTCTGGAGAACACTCAGGGGCTGAAGCTCAGCTCTTCCACGATATTATTACCTTGGTGTGACTACAGCAACTTAATAACAATGATTACTGTTACAGTAATACAATAATTATAGAATACAACTTTTTATTAATTTCCTTTCTGTTTCATGATTAAAGTACAACATATACATTTTCTACAGTAGGCCTACTTGCAGAGAACTAAATAATTCCTGCTGTTGGATATTCAGAAAGCAAAAACATCCATTGTAGCAATACCAATAGCCATGTGGTGAGGTGTGCTCAGGTGTGATTGTGCTCAGGTGTAACTGTGCTCAGATGTGTTCAGGTATGATTGTACTCAGGTGTGGTCAGTGTGATCCGGTCTCCCCCTGCAGCCTTCTTCGGCGCACACATCAACGCTGCGATCCACGTCATCATGTACCTGTACTACGGCCTGGCCGCCTTCGGACCCAAGATCCAGAAATACCTGTGGTGGAAGAAATACCTGACCATCATCCAAATGGTAACTATGTAGCTACACGGTCACTTAGAGTGAACCATGTAGACACACGGTCATGTAGACTGTGGTCAGATAGACGGTAATTTCCCTGAAAAGTCATTCATGCATCCGGCCTGCTTTCAGATCCAGTTCCACGTGACAATCGGACACGCTGGCCACTCCCTCTACATTGACTGCGACTTCCCCCAGTGGATGCACTGGGCTCTGATTGGCTATGCTGTCACCTTCATCATCCTCTTCGCCAACTTCTACTACCAGACATACCGCCGCCACCCGAGACGGGAGGGCTCCTCCAAGGGCAGCAAGGCTGTCACCAATGGCAACTCCGCGGCAACCAATGGCGTGGGCAAGGCAGTGGGAGAGAAGCAGGCGGGGCTGGAGAACGGGAGAACACAAAAGAAGGGGAGAGCGAAGCGAGAGTAGGGGGCAGGGGATGGGCTGGCTTCTCTGGGGACAACACAATTGCAGGTTTTGGAGTGTGGGAAGCAGACGGAGGGCGTGGTCAGATGCCACGCCCCTGAAGGTTCTTTGTCCACGTAATTGTGACCAGCTTTTGTGGAAGAGAGGGTGTGGGGTTTTAGGGGGCTTCAGATCTCCACAGAATGTTACACCAGTTGTGAGCAAACACAGGCCCACCGAGCGGGAGTGTGCTCACTCTCTTTACAGTGTTGGGAGTGACCCAGTGACAGCACTGTAAAGAGAGGGATCTTCACCCCCACAGACCCCTCCCCTCCAAAACCCTCCACTGTCGAGACACAAATACAAATTTAACCAAAGTATTTTCCTCTTTCATTTTATGTGTTGGATTTTATTTTTCCTCTGTCATTTTATGTTGGATTTTATTTTTTAAGTTATCTTGCATCGAATGATTCTTTGCGTCTGATGAAGTTTTTAAGCGGAAACTTGGTGTGGGAGGGGCCACAAGAGCAGATTGTCACTGCTATTGGCTGACACTCAACACCCTACCAGTGATGTCATTCCACTGACCAGGGCCCTGCCTGGCAGAGAGGCAAATACCCAACATCTCAACAAACAGCTTGGCCTGTGATTGGTCCAGGCTATATTGTTGATGTTGATCTCTCAGTAATCAGAGGTCGTGGCAGTGTTCAGGTGCATTTTGTAACGCTGTGTAGGCAACATTAAACCTGCTCATAACATGAAAAGAGTTGATTTACTTGAGACTTACCTGTGTGGCTGCTATCATGCCAACTAACTCATTAGCCTTTTCTGGGTGAGTTAGGTACCTCTTAAACTGTTTAAACACAGGTAGATCAGCACTGCTATTTTCATAGTGTGCTTTGTGTTTAGCGCATAGACATATACCATAATCTTTTACGAGGATTTGCAAATATTTCCCTTGCAATAAAAATGATTCCGTAAGTAAAAACATATGACGGATTACTAGCATATCAAATATCATTTCATGTACCTAGATCATCATTGTTAATATTATTTGATACAAAAAAATGCTTTTTATGCCAAGTGTTATGTATTGTTGTTCTTACAAAACTATAATGGAAGGGAGAGGAAATTCATAAAAATATTGTGAAAATTCTAGATGGCTGTTCTGCTTATTGTTGATAGTGTAGTCTTGTGGGTCAGCCCATATGATGTGACTGTGACTGTAGTTTAACTCATATAGGGTGACACACCAGACACACACAACATACTGCATACACGCATACACACACACACCAAACACACAACATACTGCATATACGCATACACACACACACACACACACACACACACACACACACCGCCCACACAAACAACATACTGCATACACATACACACACCACGCACACAACATACTGCATACATACAGTACACGGTCAGCACACTGCATACATAAAGCATAGAGTATACATACAGCACATACACACACAACACACTGTATAAATCAATTGCATTTTTAAAAAACATGTTGTGAGCGAGGCTGATTGGTACGACACAATCAGCTGATAAATAGAATGGAAGCACTCCCATTTACCCCCTGACCTTTACCCCCATAGTCACTGAATCTGTCTTTACAAATGTATGAGTGCTGAGATCTCTGGAATACATTATCCATGGACTGAAATGGTCATGTTACACACTGGGGCAAGGGTAGAGTCAGACACAGCATTATTAAAAAGCCTTATTTCAGCACAGGTGTGGTTACCTGGATCTGGTCATAGAGCTTTGTGTTTAATCAGTAAAATCACCCCTCCAGAGTGTCTGATCTGAGTGTGTGGTCAAATGAATTCCTCTGGTCTGATCAGACCATGTGCGGTCATATTAACTCCTCTCTGGTCTGATCAGACCATGTGCGGTCATGTTAACTCCTCTCTGGTCTGATCAGACCATGTCCGGTCATGTTAACTCCTCTCAGGTCCAATCAGACCATGGGCAGTCATATTAACTCCTCTCTGGTCTGATCAGACCATGTGCGGTCATATTAACTCCTCTCTGGTCTGATCAGACCATGTGCGGTCATATTAACTCCTCTCTGGTCTGATCAGACCATGTGCGGTCATATTAACTCCTATCTGGTCTGATCAGACCGTGAGCGGTCATATATAAACTGAGTGAGTGAGAGTGACCGGGCGGTTGGGAAAAATGTTGACCAGAGGGGCCATTTGCCAAAAGTGATTGCACAAATGACCTTCCTTACCTACCCCCCACCCCTCCACTTTAAGCAGGGCCACGCTCCAGTGTGAGGAGGAGTGGCTGGAGTCTCGAGGCTCAGAGCTGTCTCGTACCTGGGCTGCTGCAGACAGATTGCCCTGAGCTCACTGCCAAATTGGCTTTCCCTGTAAAAGAGCTTATACCTGCATCATGCTGGCCACTCGCAGGAGAATTTAGGTCGACATGGGAGAGAAGAGCATCTCCAGTAATCTTCAATCCTGTTCCACGTGCCTCAGGGCTGGGAACCAGGACCCTGAGTCTTAGCCCCCACACCGGGGATGGGCAGTCTGTGGGGGGGGGGGGGGGTCAGTGTCAGCTCCACCTAATGCCTCTTTACTGTTCTCACAATCCCTCCCCATACCAAAATATAAATATCATTTATGGGAGCAGTCTCTGTGTGAGCCACACTCTCCATCTATTCACCAGTCTAACACATATTCAGGAAATACATATTGTGGAATTTTCACAGTCAGTGGAAATGCACAGGAGAAATCTATGAAGAGATAAGCAGTGCATTCCCTGACTACCCTTTTAGTTCTCCTGGTAAAGGTAATGTACAAAGGTAAAGGTAATGTTTCAGTCCTACAGGCTGTGACCTGGGCTTTTATATACAGCATAAAACGTTTACTGCATGCAGGTACTATCAGTTAAGCCCAGCCATGTGTATAGGGTGGGAGCAGGCTGTGTGTGGGAGATGGGGGGGTTGTGGAAGAGCCTGTGTGTGTGTGTTGGGGGGGTGTGGAGGAGGTGTGTGTGTCTGTGTATGTGTATTGGGGGTGTAGGAGGGGCTGCATGGTGTAGAGGACATGCAGTGCATTGACTTGGGCCTGTATCCTTGGGAGGGTCATGGATATATCCTCTCCTCTGAGAGGCAAATAGGATTGCACTAGTCCAGGGTTTACCATCAGGCCCAATAATAGCGCACGGTAATATATCATATATTAGTGCAAATGCACACACACACACACACACTCACACACACACACACAGTACAGTTCATACTATCCACTGGGGAAGCTTAGTGATAGATACATCACTATAGGATATATTCAACACACACCAGTACACATATTATACTTTATATAACACACACCACACTGTACATACGTACATAGTGTACACACACATGCACACACACACACACACAGCACTGTATATATATAGTGTACACCAGATGAAAACTAGCCTCTTGGCTAATTCTGGCTCATTTACAATGTATTGTTTTTAACATTCAGTGTCTATTAATGTGCATTGTCCCTGACAAATAAACTAATAAAATAAAAACACACGCACACTCACACAGTCTAATCTAGACACTATACACACACACAATCATACAGTCTAGACTACACACACACACACACATGGCGTAAAACCTATACACACAGCCTAGATACTATGCACACATACATACACACACACACACACACATAATGCAGTCCATCGCAATGTGAGGATTATTCTATAAGGGATCTTGGGAGTGGGCGGATCCTCTGAGGTTATGGCAGAGAGCACAGCCAATCATCTGTCAAGACCAATCAGATCTCCTTCTAGGACAGGGGTGGGCAATCTTACCCTGTGTGGGCCGGTGTGGGTGCAGGCTTTTGTTCCAGCCGAGCAGTAGCTCACCTGATTTGACTAATCAGCTAATCAAAGTCTTCAATCAGGGCTTTGATTAGTGGAATCAGGCATGTCACTGTTCAGTTGGAACAAAAGCCTGCACCCACACCAGCCCACACAGGGTAAGATTGCCCACCCCTGTTCTAGGACATCTTCAGTGATTAGTAGGGCAGGTAATAAACAGAAGGCACATTAGTATGTATATCATTTGTTTATATATACAGGTAAATGTGGAGGGTTTGTTATATGTACAGATTGTCACGTCTTGTGTTCGTGTTACCCATAATTAGGTGTTTGTAGTTTATTCCACGTTTTCCTGGCTGTCCGGTCCGTGTTTTTACTTTCGCTTACCTGTTTCCAGTCTCTTCATTGCATTATTGTTTTCACCTGTTCCTCATGTGTCTGATTGCAGTTAGCTGCATTCGTGTTAATTCCTCATTGTTTCTCGTTATGTCTGATGTAGTTAAGCTGTTCGTTTCCCATGATCATTACCAGATTGTCTCGTCATTGTATTATCGTTTTCACTTATTCCTCATGTGTCTGATTGCAGTCTGCTGCATTCGTGTTAATTCCTAATTGTTTCTCGTTATGTCTAAATGTATATAAGCTGTGCATTTTCCCATGTTCGTGGCCAGATTGTCTTGTGCTTTGCTTATGCCTACACAACTTTCCAGCGGTTTCTTTGTTTCCTCGTGTCCGTGCTTCCTCGTGTCCGTGCTTCCTCGTGTCCGTGCTTCCTCGTGTCCGTGCTTCCTCGTGTCCGTGCTTCCTCGTGTCCGTGCTTCCTCGTGTCCGTGCTTCCTCGTGTCCGTGCTTCCTCGTGTCCGTGCTTCCTCGTGTCCGTGCTTCCTCGTGTCCGTGCTTCCTCGTGTCCGTGCTTCCTCGTGTCCGTGCTTCCTCGTGTCCGTGCTTCCGTGTTTATTCCTGTCTCAGTCTCGTTACCGATCCACCTGTTCGTGCTCCTCGTGGTTCCTGCCCTGCTCCTCTCTGTGTTCCCCGGACTGATTCCCTGTTATCGACCTCCACCTGCCCATTGACCACGTCTTGCCTGCCTCTGACACACCTGAAGCCTGGAACAAATTTTGCTTGTCCCCGACCACTCTTTGGATTCCTGTATTGCCCTGATTGCTCCCATTTGACCATTGCCTATTGTTTTTGCAATAAAGAACATTATTGCATTCCAGGGTCCGCGCCTGGTTTTCCGACACCGTTCCTGACACGGATGCATTGGCAGGGTGGCAGATAAACTGACAGAGTTTGTGTAAACAGTTGTGTGAACACACTGTTGGTACAAACACAAAGAAATTCATTGAGGAACTGAGGCCTCAATTCTGAGGAATCAGTGACCACACAGGGAGACAATGGCAGCCCTGTTCCCCTTTCTAACATCTGTCCAGTGCTGTGTATGCCTCTGATTAGCTGATTCATCCCCACTCTGGACTCAAGAGGGCGCTGTTCCCCCTTGCAGAAAATCTGTATCTTCATCACTTCCTGCACTCAGAAGAGATTGTGCAATGGTAATAGGAATTGGAAGAAACCATATTTTTGCAGAAATAAATGGCACATCTCCATTTCCCCTTTCCTAAATGTTTATATAAAAGTAATATGGCTTGTTGTCAGTGAAGATTTCAAGACATATGTCACACAAGTTTGGAGTGTCTTCAGGCTGCATTAACAGCAGGGAGACATAAACACTTAGTTTCAGAAAGAAAAAAAAGATTACATTTTACTGTTTCAAATATTGCAAGTAGGATAATACTACACTATTTGTTTTGCGTACAGCTGATAGAAAAATGTGACAATTTATTTTGTGGCAGCAAAACATGAAAATAGAATTAATAAATTGGCTACCTATTGGTTATTGGTTGAATAATTGTGTTTTTTCTCTCCTTTTTCCTTCCAAAAATATCGTATGGTATAATTTATTTTGCACCCAGGTAATGGTATCAAGATATATGTCAAATTATTTTTCTGTGCCTTTAGGGCCAGTAGGTTTACAAAGGGAGAGCAAAAAAACAAGAAAAGTAATGACATTGTTTTTTATTGAAAAATATGGTGTTTTCCTTTCCCCTACAGACTAATACAAACTTGTTTTGGCTACAGGTGGAACTAAGACCGATATCAGCTAGGTTTGGTTGCGGGTGAAACTAATAGCGTTTTTCCACTGGATGATACGGTACGGCACGGTTACCAATCCGTACTTCCCAGCCGTTTTGTGGCTTTTTCCACCGCCAAGTGACCCATACCAAACCTAGGCTAAGCCTTAGCTACTGCTCTGTTTAAGTACTAAACGAGGCGAACAGGGATCTAAGAGTGGAGTTAGCAATACTGCAGACCATTGATTGGTCAAGTGCAATCGCCACAGAATCATCACGTTAAATCTCAGGCTGGCTCAGGCACAACCGCCATGTTTTTTTTTGCTTCACTTCCATTATTGGTAGGCTATTATTCAAAGTGTATTAGAGTTTGGCATTATTGTCGGGTTTGCGATTGTGATTCTACGAGTTAGGTTTGTGTTACGAAAACTGAAATAAACACGTTTTCTTTGAAATTACAAAATATAGTGTTGTTATTTTCATTCATGCAATTAGAATATACATTTTCATAGTACAACATTTTAATTCGTCACATAAATTGATTTTTAGAGAGATATAGCAATCGCTTTGATGCATTCCCAGGTAGGCCTATTTGAAACAAAAGGATCTGAACTGGACAGGTGTTTGAACAATCTTGCACCTTCATAAATCGACACTCGTATGTATTTATTTTTTTAGCTCTTAGCTAGGGCTGCACGATATGGGCGAAATCTCATATTGCGATAATCTTGCTACATAATGCGATTGCGATATAGCACGCGATGTAACAAAACACATGGGTGGAAAATTGATCATTGATATTATGTGTTACAGACATCATAGAATATGTATTATATTAAGTAGCCTAAATTAAGGGAACCCAAACAATACAATTTTCCCAGTATTAGTTTAGCCAACTGAAATGTTGAAAAAAAATATTCAACTGTTTCGTTTAACTTCTTAATCACATTACTGAATGAACACAGCTGCCCTACTTTCACCGTTGTGCCTTTGAGAGTTTTTTTCGTAAGGCGTTGCATTTTCAAACGCATCCGAGATTGGTACTTGCTTGTGCTGGGACTGAGTCTGGGATGTGATGTTGGTAAATGAGTTCTGGGAGACAAAGCTAGTCTGTGAGTATGTGTGGGAAACAAATGTAAAACAAAACATGCCCAGCGTCAAGCGTTGCTATAGATTTATATCGCAGACATTGGCGGTATGATATTGCAAATGCTCATATCGGAATAGCGATCGGAATACAATATATCGTTCACTACTACGTAGCTCGGTGCGGGACATATTTTTGCAGCGACAAGCCACATAAAAGCACAGATGTAAACACAAAGACAAATGTAGCTAATGTTTTCATTTTTATACGATTGAAAAAATGTAGGCTACAGATATAAGAAATACTGTGATTAAATGTGATCTTGGTAAATTGCAATTCATTGGAGGACCAACGCCGAATAATAAACATGAAAGATTATAGCCTAGTATGAAGTCACTGCATGGTACCTGCTGCGCTCGCTGCCCCGTACATGACTCCCAAACACCTAAGTAGAGGTAAGAAAATTGTAGCTAATGTTAAGGGGAAAGCTGTGTTCTGCTTTTGTGAATTTGAGCTGGAATGTTTATGTCAATGCTAATGTCACCACAACTCCTCCTATCTAATTCCCCCTATCTTCACGGTTCTGTTGTACGGTGGAAAAACAACACAGGGACTCCACCCTTCTGAAGGGGATAGTTACGGGTACGGGTGGTTACCGTGCCGTGCCGTACCGTGCTGTCGGTGGAAAAACGCTATAAGACTGATATCAGCTGGGTTGGTACGTCTTTAGGCCCAGTTTACATGCCAAGGGCAGGGAACCATGAAAATGATTTGTGGTTACGATATTTTTCACTCATTATGCCTTTCCGAAATGTTGCACACTTTAATAGGCAATCTAAAGCATATACAGCATCCATTGTGCTAAAACGTGGTTTACAATGACATAAATGCTAATAATACTCACTGTAAATAATCCTGTTAGCTAATTTGCATTCATGATGCATTTTTTAAAGAACAATAATACACGAATGAACGCCTAAGACCTGCGACAAAAACGCCGTTCTTGAGATCTAGAGAGACATGCAATGTAAACACATTTTCGCTTGTGCCATTTCGTTAACAAGCTTAAGAGAAAAAAGAGCGTGAACGGATTGAGTATGGTCGTTGGTTGGTCACAGGACGCACGAAGGAGAGGAAACCAGAAAGCTGATGGAAACGGTATTGAACAGCAGCCTTCACCGGTGTTCACTTCACCTCATGCATATTGAAACAGTTTCGCACGTGGTCCAGCACAGCCTGGCACGCGTTGACAGCATGTCACACCCTTCCTCCCGCTGGGTTCTCTATCACGGTAAGAAACAGCTCAAAACCTAGAGACTGAAAATTTATTAAAAAAGCTATTTCATGCGAAATGTCTGACTTATTACTTTATTGGCACGTGTGCAGGAGGTGAGCTGAAGTAGTAATGATTAAAATGAGTATGATTGTCTTTTGATGCAAAACTTTTGGTGGATAAAATAAGCGTTCGAGAATAAAATTAATAATAATAAAGCATCACTCGGAAGTCTCAAACATAAACAACAGAAACATCTGTTTAACATAAAGTTAAGAGAAGAACATTGTACGTTCTGTAGGTTTGTATTACACGATTTATGGGAACTGGACTTTGTTTTTCAACAAACGCTTTCGGTCTCTGCTTATCCGCAGTTACAGTGCACTTAAAAGACTGAAAGTTATATTCACGACTGTAATGTTAACTTAATGACTTCTTTCCGGGTTCGGAAATACTTGGGGTTAGTAGCCTAAGTGGCTGTTTGCTGATGAAATCATGAATCTCGCCGCAAGTGGCGCTACAGATTCTCCACAGGCAGGCAATAACACAAGCAAGACATTCTGTACTCCCGACCAGATCGGCACTGAAAAACACCTCAAAACCTAAATCTAAACTAGCAGAGAAAATTACCCGGGCGGATATAGCAGGACGTTGCAGGCGTCGTTGGCAAGGACACGCAGGCGCAGCAAGGTGCGGCAGCTGTCCATCCGGGTGGTTCTGAAACCAACGCTTTATATGCGTCCACGGTGGAAAAGCAAACCAAAAAGAGAAACAACCATACTGCTGTCTACATGCGTGAACACATCGTCAACCATACTGCTGTCTACATGCGTGAATACATCGTGTCTTGAAGGTAAGAGCAGCGCTGCATAGTCTGGGAGAAAAGAAAAACATCTTCCAGGGGCGGAAAAATAGCAAACAGGTCGTAGCAAACACGGCAATGAGAATCCCGCGGTTACAAGGCCTGGTTTTTGGGAGGAAGGATGCTTACAGTCTGAATTAATTCTGTGTCGTATAAACACGGGATTAAATACAAGTAGAAAAATGCACACGAAGACATCCACCACCCCTGCTGGGCCAGGGCTGGTCCCGGAAGGGCTCGCCACAGAGGTGGTGACACAGCAAGACCAGAAACTACCGAACGAAATCGAGACATTGGCCGAGGAAAATGAAGACCTTAAGGTGGGTTCTTGGTTTGCTCAAATGTAAAGGCAACGCCGATTCGTGCATGCGAAACATGCGAAACACAATATCATTTACATTTACGAGGTTGTAATTTCACAAAATGACATCATTATTTTAGGCCTATATAAGTCTGCGTGTATGTGTGTGTGTGTTTTATAATGTTGTTTGCATCAGGGCGAACTTGAAGAGATGCGGGTGGAAATGGATGAGATGCGAGACACTTTTTACGAGGAAGATGCCTGCCAACTGCAGGACATGCGTCGCGAATTGGAGCGAGCCAACAAGAACTGCCGCATCCTGCAGTACCGCCTACGGAATGCAAAGAGGAAGCGGCTGCGATGCACGCAGACCGGCGAGGTAGACGAGGAGCTACTCCGCAGCCTGGAGCAAGACCTCAAGGTATCCGGATTTATGTCACGCGCATGAGCAAACAATTATTTTATGATCAATTATTTTATCATCAAATATAGTATCCCACCCTGGGGAGGGCCTGTCTCAAAATGTGTACACTTCCGGATTTTGCACATCACCAGCTCCAGGGTTCCATCTGACACCTAGGTGTATTATGGGGTAT
Source organism: Aldrovandia affinis (assembly GCA_029706075.1). Taxonomy (NCBI): domain Eukaryota; kingdom Metazoa; phylum Chordata; class Actinopteri; order Notacanthiformes; family Halosauridae; genus Aldrovandia; species Aldrovandia affinis. The sequence continues at coordinate 2,085,505 of JAINUG010000172.1, read as the reverse complement.
CTCTATGTTCACTTCCTGTACCATGGATGCAGCCTGGAAATGGTACTGGCTGAATGCAGCTGGGAACAGAGCAGGAACGGGAGTCACTGTACAACTCCAACTGTGTGCATAGAGGATTGCATGCCTTTGCTGAGCTTTATGTCTGTGCCATCTGTGGATAACCCCATAATGCATCATGTTCCTTTAATATTCCAATTTCTGTTTGTTTGTTTTTTTTGGGGGTTATTTGTTTAGGATTTTTCACGTTTTTCTCCCAATTTGGTAGCCAATTACACCCTCTATTTATTTCGACTTACCCTCCGGCGCTCGTGTCTACGAGGCAAGCTAATTCTCTGTGGGCAGGAAACACCGCCTCCTTCAAGATGGAATTCGCCCACCCACGTTCTAGAGACACCCTTATGTGCTTCACAGCAAACTTGAGCCGGCTCACCCTTCCCCCTTCCCCCTGGGTCAGACAGCCAAATGCCACCCCCAATTGGGGTTAACGACCTGGGCCAGTCTGGTAGAGACAGGTTTCGAACCGTGTCCCTGACAGGCAGTGCACACCATATTGGACCAGCCAAAATATGGTGCATTAGACATCTACGCTATCCGCCTCCCCCTAGTTTCTGTGTTTTGATATTAAACAATGTTTCAATCAGTAGAAGCCTTGGTTGCAAGGTACTAGCAACCAAAGTGAATGAGGCAAATGAATGAAGGAGCACCTCCAAGGCTTAAAGCTCTGTGGCGCCCCCAGGTGTCCAAGGACGTATCAGTCAGGCTGCACCATGAGCTGGAAAGCATGGAGGAGAAGCGCACAAAGACTGAGAAGGAGAACGAGAAGCTGAGAGAGCAGCTGATTCAGGTGGAGGTGACCAAGCAGGCCCTGCAGAACGAACTGGAGAAGAACAAGGAGGTGAGACCCCCCCCCACATACACACATACACACACACACACACTTACAGCATACACACATACAGATACACTGTTTACACTGACACATACACACATACCATTTACCCAAACACTTACTCCAAACATATGCACACACAAACACACACACACACACACCGACACATGGTGATAGAGAAATTCTGTGTTTGGGAGTTGTTTTTGGGTCACTATACATGCTTGCACAAAGTGTGGAGCTGTGCCAAAGGGCATAGGCAGCAAGCTGTCTGTTTTTCAGAGCTGTTTTGCAGTGAGCTAGCTAACCGCCACAGTCTCAAGGGCACAGTGTGCCTGCAAAAAGATTAGACTCGTACGAGGTGTTCTCAGAGATGGGGAAAATAACTGTCTTATGAATGATATATGGGCGAGGCTAATGCATCTGTCTAAGGGAAACTATTTTGTATAAGTAAGTGAGCTCTGCAGACAAAGAATTGTTCTTTGTCTGACAGGGAGACATTGAACCCCGAATGCATTGGGTTGAATAAACTCTGCTTGATTTTCTCCGATTGTTCTGTTTCTCATTTGGTGCAAGTGTTCTCTATTCTCTTTGAAGGCATTCTGAATTCGTGAACCTAACAATGGTCTAACAAAATCATCCACCTTTACTCAAATAAGCACAATAAGATTGTGTTTTTACATATCTGTGTAAATCTAGCTGTGTCAGAAACGAAGAGGAAGCAGAGATCTACAGAAGCCAGACAAAAAGACGTCACAGACAGCAGTAGAGGTGAGAATGAGCTTTCTGCACAATGTGCCCCAAAAGCCATTTAAACGTTTATTGTGGCATTCTGACTAAAATGTATTAATTCAGCTCACAGAGTACTACTCACAATGTAGCCTCAAAAAAACAGCTGATAAACTGTCTAGGGAATATTTCTGATTGCCACACAAAAGTGTTTTAAATGGTTTAATTTCAGGAGGAGAATGAGGACCTGAAGTGCCAGCTGGCCTTCCTCAAGGAGGAGGCGAGCCTGATGAGGAAGAAGATGGCAAAGATCGATAAAGAGAAGGACCATCTGGAGCAGGAGCTGCGGAGGTACCGTTCCTCCTGCGGGGACCTGGATGGCCCCCTGCCCAAGGGTGAGCTCGGGGGCCCCCCGAGCAGCCGGCACAGCGAGCTCAAACTTCGCCTGCGCCTGGTGGAGGAGGAGGCCAACATCCTCGGCCGCAAGATTGTGGAGCTGGAGCTGGAGAACCGGGGCCTGAGGGCAGAGCTGGAAGACCTGCGGGGGGCGGGGGAGGGGGTGCTGTTGGGGGCGGGGCCTCAGACCTGCGACTGCAGCTGCAGCTGGTGGAGGAGGAGGCGGAGCTACTGCGCCGCAGCCTGACTGACCTGGAGGAGCGGAATCAGCGGCTGAGCAGCGAGCTCAAGCGGCTCCGGCACAAGGCGGGGTCGCACGAGGGCAGCCGCCACGGCGCGGACGGCGGGAAGGCGGCGGCGCTGCAGGAGGAGCTGAAGGCCGCCAGGCTGCACGTCAACGAGCTGAGCGGCAAGGTGATGCAGCTGCAGTACGAGAACCACATGCTCCTGTCCAGCGTGCAGCGCTGCTACGGGCAGCCCCACCTGCGCGACAACAGCGATGCCGAGAGCGACGGCGGGTGGCGGGAGAGCGACGAGGAGCCGCGGCCCCCCCACCGCAAGCGGGAGGGTCCGGTGGGGGGGGAGAGTGACTCGGAGGAGGTGCGGAGCATCCGCTGCCCGACGCCCCCCCGCTCCCTCTACACCCCCGAGCTCCCCCTCCGCTCTACACCCCCGAAGCTCCGCGCTTTCTCTACACCCCTGAGCCCCGCTGCCTTCCCAGGAGCCTCCGAGACTGGCAGCACATGACAGACATCCGTGTGGAGGCAGGGCAACTGAGTCTAACGCTGGAGCGGCTTGTCGCCGACACCAGCGCCATCACGGCCAGCAGGCGGGTCTGCGTGGCCGACGGAGAGCTGTTTGGCAGGATGGAGGAGGAGGAGGAGGAGGAGGAGGAGGATGAAGGCGGCCGCCTTCGGGAACCGGATCTCCTGTACCACATCACCACCCAGATACAGGCCTTCAGGGAGGAGCTTCAGAGGTTCATCCGCTGCTTGGAGACCCCCAAGACCCAAGACAAAGAGGAGCCTCTGTCTGTAAGTGTGGTGTGTCAGTGTGAGTCACTGCTAGTGATTCGTCTATACTCTCATGTTCACATTTTCTTAGCAATTTGAAGCATTCAAATAGTTTTAAAAAGCATAAGGTAATATGTTTGGAAATATGCTTAAATGCGTGTTTTAACATGCTAGTTCTGTGCTAGTTCACAGCGACATCTGCATGTTGTTCACTGTGACGTGTTTGTGAGAAACATCTTGCAAGAAACTGATTCTTTCTCTCTCTCTCTGCTCTCCTGTCACCTCACCATTGTTTAATGTTCCCTTTTGGTTTTTTGTCTTGATTCATCCAGATGTTTCAGCCCATCATTTTACTTATCCTCATTCTACTGCTTTTCTCCTCCCTTTCCTACGCCACCCTCTTTAAACTGGTCTTTCTTTTCACCCTTTTCTTTGTCCTGTAATCTCCCATCTCCGTTAGCATAGTCCCGTCTCCTTTAGCGTAGTCCTGCCTGTTTGTTTTGTTGAGTTTGAACGCGCCACCATGATCACAGGAAACACAAGGAATTCATTCTTCATGCATGGCCACAGTGGCACCACAGCGCCCCCCTTAGGTCACACTGAAGACCAAAAGCCCTTGCACTGCAGGCTCATGCTCCATTAAAAGGTAAGCAGAAAATTCAAATAAAATGTACCCATCAACATTACAGTGCATACATATTTTTTTATACTTAATGCACATTGCTATAAGGCATTTATATACAACTGATGCATATTTTTACTGGAACAATTTCTGTATGGTTGCTGTAGGTGTACTTGTCTTTTTTATATAACTGTATGGGCTTTTTCTTTGGTCTGGAAAGCAACACAAAGCCCAAATGCAAGCTTGGAGTAAGCGCCCTTATTGCTTATTCTGACCATTCAAAATAGTTTTTGGGAGAGAGATATGAAACTGAAAAATATCAGTGACCAGGAATGATTAATATGCAGCTACACAACACAGAAATTCACACGAAGCACACTGGCTCCTTTCATCCTGCTGCAATGAGCAGTTTTCCTGGCACAAAAGCGGGTTGTTATAAGGGAGAAAAGACAGATGATCTGATTGGCTAAAAAGTAGTCACACCCTCGTCACACCTACAGGTCATCTGTAAGGCCAAGTCCTTTTACAACTGTGCTGCCTTGTACCCTGAAAACACAGCATTTGAGCTGCTCTATAGCGTTATAATTAACCACAGTGTTTGAGCCGCTCTATAGCAGTATGATCAACCACAGCATCCACCAAATACAGAGTAAAGGTTGGGCCTTTCTCCCTTATAGGAATCATTGCTTGAATGCCATTAGTCACAGAAACAGCAAAGAAACAGCACAATAACCACACGGAAACAGCCCTGAAACAACACAATAACAACACAGAAAGAGCACAGTAACAGCACAGAAACAGCTACAAAAAAACTGAATAACAACACAGACACAGCACAATAGCAACACTGAAAAAGCACAGAAACAGCAGTTAAACCATTTCATATAAGATATGATAAGATATTGACTACTAGATATGAATGGGTTGGCTTTCTTGGTTAATGAAGGTGAGCAAAACTGAACTTGCCAAACTGTTTTGTAAAAAGAAAAAAACAAGCACTTGCATTTCTTTGTGTGTCAAATTTAATTGGATCAAGGCATTGGTGTTGTAGTTTTGATACCAGGGCCAACTGAAAACTGAAAAAGGGCACCTTTTAAAATAATAATATGCAGTATTATTTTTTGAATTTGAACTAGAACTTTATTCAGTTTAAATTAATTTATTAAAAATATTCATTTTTAATTAATTTTAAATAAAAGTTGCATCCAGATGGTTATCTGTTTTTAATGTTGAGCATGTTGAACATTTATACAAATAAATATATTATTATTATTATTTTATTATTATTATTCAATATTCATTATAGGAGGTTAGTTGTAAATTAACATTTAGCAACCAGAGCAGTTTACACCTAGATCTATAGCAATCAGATGCAAAATGCAATCAAAACAAAAGTGTTGTCATTTAATGTATTAGTTATAAATAACTATTTGTGTGTGTGTGTGTGTGTGTGTGTGTGTGTGTGTTCATGTGTGCACGTCGAGTCAGCTGCTGCAAGTATCGACGCATCCAAATTTTACCATGAAAAAAGAATATTCAACAACAATGGGGCTTATTTTGTTTATATTTTTCACCTTAATCTTTTCAAAAATTAATGTAATTGTGTCAGGGGCTGGTTGGGGGCACAAACTTACATTTCCCTTATTTCCCACCACCACCTTATTTGCCACCACTTTAGGTTTTTTAAATTGTTTTTTGAACAGTGTTTTAACAGTGTTTTGAAAATGTCTTTTCACTTTTGTGAATAACTTTAAGAAATATGATTCTGTATTACAATTATAAAGCTAATGTTGAAAAGTTAAACTGTGAGCTATTGTTTTGTGGTAGTTTTTCTAATTCTGTGATACAAATTAAATTCTGCGTCTAATATATGTGTCTAATAATTTGTTTACTTTTAATGACACATGCCTAGCACTAGGTTTTTTATCACTGAGCAGTAATGAAAAACAATGAATATTGGGACAGAAATAGGTGTGATCTAAAATTAAATTTTTAGATTTCAAAATTCGAGTTAATTATAAGATATATCCAAGACGTTGCTACGTTCACATTTAACTTCCTCCGGTTGCAGCTTAGTTCTTCCTCAAGGTGGACGTTTTATGTGTCTGGTGGTGCGTTAAGTAACAAGCCTGTTTTCCTCTGTGAAGGTCCTTCAAGTTATTTAGGTCGTTTGCCAAGTGCGCGAGCAGGACCACATGACCCAAGTGGTATTGGGCAATCTTCACAAGCAATGACGAGTGTCAACATAAATAAAAAGCAACGCCAGTGTAATTAAGCTATTAATCATATTTACCGGAATGCGACGTATCCAGCGTTTCTGGAAAACGCATTTTAAAACATAGGCTAGCTGACCGGATCCAAGGTCATATTTTAGTATTGCCATCATCAGCGTTAAAAATTAGCGTCGCGTGGAAGCCGTGGCACCAGATCTGCCAAATCCTAATGAAGAGCAGCAACACAAGTCCATATCCGCGCAGCAACTATGCAGTTAAAATAGCAATGTAAACACTCTCTATTCTGGCAAAATAAATATAACCACGAATTGTGTGCCAGCAGTCACCACATCAGTAGCGGAATGTATCTGACATTATGACACATGATCTTGGCTCCTGTGACGACGCCACTGAATGCCTTGTCTCACTATTAAGCCTGACTGTGCGTTGGAACCGGACTTGTTTACCCCAAATACGTGTATGGTGTAGAGGGGGCGGGATTGCAGCTCAAATCCGACCCCTATAACTGTACGTCACGCTTAAACCACTCCGGAGAAGTGATGTGGAAGCAGCTGAGAACAGAACTCTTGTATATTTTGTGAGCTCTTCTTCCATGCACGGATGCACACAGACGATTGCGATAATAGGAACTGAATGACTTCATCAATCCTGGGTAATAATTGAGGGTAGCAGTGAACATAAAGATAACAGGTAAGGGGCTACTATTATGAGTAGATATAATTCGAGTAGATGCAAAGATTATTCAATGTTTTATTGAAATAAATAGATGAAAATAAGCATGAATGAATGTGTTAAAGGCACAAGCAATAATGTAGACTGCTGATTTAAGAATATGCAGATGAGTGTTTATAAATGTGTCATCCGAGAAATGCGCGTAAAATGTTTTATTTGATTCACAAAGTCGTAATTGTAAGCACTTGAAGCCTATAACTTCTTAGGAGCAACCTAATGCATTGTGGCTTTGATAGTCTGGAGATGCATTAAATTAATAATTGAGACCACCCTTGTGTATTTACTCTCTGTATCTTGTAGCGATTGACGTACAGGAGAAGATACGATGCATAGTTACAAGGGGTAAAAATAAGCTCCTGCTCTTTCGTCACTGGATGTATTTCTGGATACTTGTACTTTGGAAGGAGGGTAGTTACCGGGTGTCATCTTCTGTTTAGGGCAGAAAAGCTGCCCCCCACTGATTTCTGGAGGGTATTGTATGCTCCAAAAGTAAATCATGTAATCATTACCTGATGCTAATGCTCCATGCAAGGCAGTTTAGCAAAGTGCTGATGGAAGGAGACATTTACATGTTCTATCCACTGGAACAGGAGTCCCCAATCTTATTCGAGAAGGGCCGATGTGGGTGTAGGCTTTGTTATAGCCCAGCACTAAAACATCTGATTCGTTATTCAGGACCTTGATTAGTTGAATCGGTGTTTTAGTGCTGTGCCAGAACAAACGCCTGCATCCAGTGGCGTTTTGGGGTTTTAAAACAGGGGGTGCAATGTTCAAAAATCATTTTCTTTTAAATGTTTTTTGACATTGATTTTTAAAAATATTTTCATCCCAACAGTAGTGGGGACTGCACCCCCTGCACCCGCGGTAAAATCGCCACTGCCTGCATCCACACTGGCCCTTCTTGGATAAGATTGGACACCCCTGCACTGGAATGTATCGGATTAATACGGCGGCTGAAAGTTAAAAATTAGCAGGCTGTGGATTTGGGGTCGCTCTCACGTTTCCTGATTGTTTGACGATAGATGTGGACGTGTTTTGTAAACGGTTCAGGGGTGCGGCGGGAACAAGGCAGGGAGCCCCCCACCTTGCTCGCCCACTTTCACTTTGGCTAGTAGCGACACATCACATGATGTGTGGCAGCGCTAACACAGGCCAATGCGTCAGCAGGTGAAGTCTCAAGCGAAGTGGCAGACGGATAAATGTTGAGTCGTCTCGGACATGATAAGAGGGATTTGGAGGGAAGCGTAGCTGCTTCTGAAGGACTTGGCTAACCGTTGAAACCCGGGCAGCAGTGCAAAAAAACCCACTGTGAATAGAGATGGTGTCATTGTTTAATGTGTGAAACATAGCTTGTAAAGGGAAGGATTATGTTTGGTATGGAGGCTCTGGATACCAGAGAGCTGCCGCAGTAGCGCCACTAAAATGCTACGATGTAATTTACAAGTTAACGCAACTCCTGACTCCCAACTACTATTCCTAGAATGGAACATTTCTATTTTTGTATTTTATTCTTTGCCAAATGAAAAGTGCATGAAGAGATGGCGATTGGATAAGCTTTGATAATCAGAGGAATATAGTCAGATAATTCTGTTGTGTCATGGCTGATTAGTAGATTTGTAAGTGGCGGGGAGGGGGGGGGGCTGAGGGGGACCATCTACACATACTGATGTGTGCAGGGATGCTGTGAGTAACACACATATTTATCTCATTCAGACAAAAGCATCCAACTCATGTCAAACATTAAGTGCGAGCCTTCATTCTGAATACATTCAATAAAAGAAACTTAATACAAAAGCTCAGCAAGTGTGTGGACTGACATTCCCAGTGAAGAGTGCCCCCAGTGGATACCTTTGGCACCACACTTCTGTAGCTCCCTGGTACATAAGCATTTGTAGCTGGTCTGTGTCTAACTTGGCATTCCTGTCTCTGTCCCCACAGCTAGAGGCCAGAAGCTCTGAGGCTTGAACAGAGACACTCGTGAGATCTGAGCCACAGGTCGAGGGACACTGAACAGAGCCTCAGAAGCCCTTGTTGTGGGTGTAGGAGGAAGGTGAAGTTACCCGGCTCACACATGGCTGCCATGGACCTGCAGCGCCGGCTGGAGCTTGGAGAGGGGAGTTGGGGTCGCGAGGAGGCCAAGCTGCTGGAACGCTTTGATGCGGAGAGAAAAGAGTGGGAGAGCCAGCTTAGGGACATGCAGAGGAACATTGAGGAGGTGAGACTGAAGCACATCCACTCCCACCTACAACACTTTCACTCACACCCACACACATCCACTCTAATCCACACACATCCACTTCCACTTGGACTGAGACACGCTCATCTGGATTTGTGCTGTTTTTATGTACACGCAGCTGGGTACAGCATTTGTGTGTAGTGTATGTGTGTTGTGTGTAACAGGTGTGTTGTTGCTGTTTCAGCTGTATAACGAGGTGAAGGCTCGTCGAGAGGGGAACACTGGGCCAGACGACAGGTCACAAGACAACGTTTCTGCTAACATTGAGACTAGCGCTCCATCTGATCCTCCCAATAACCATAGCAACGGACACTCTGACCCCGCCTATCACCATAGCAATGGCGTCAATGGCCCCCCTGACCGTCATGGCAATACAGGTTCCATTACACAGCCAGATCACTGCAACAACAATGGCTATGATCCTGTAAGTTACCGTGGCAACGGTTATGGCTACCCTATTAATCACCAAAGCAATGGCTACAGGCACCCAGCTGATCTGTACAACCGTTCAGGAAGGGACTCTGTGGAAGTGGAGCTGGAGGATATTCTTCACAGCTGCCTGGGACAGAAACATGTCCCCTCCTCCTTTGGACAGAGCTCTTCCATCATGCCCAACAACGAACGTCCCACATGCAGCAACGAGAGAGGGAGGAACACCAACACGGTAGACTCTGTGAGCATCTTCAGGACCTCTGCACCCTCATCACCATCACCTCCTCATCCAGATTACTTTGCAACTCAACCTCTCCAACCTTCCTTACTCTTACACTCATTCATTCACACTCCACAAACACACATTTCTTACATTTCTACTTGACTGACTTCTTCTTCTGAAATCTTCTCCAATCACATACCACACACCTTTCCTGAATGTACACATGACCTCTCTGACTTTTGTTATTTCCAAAAATAACTTAGTCCATACAAGCGGGACATGCATTGTTGATCACACGTGGATTTCATGCATGTAAATGTTGTGTGCCTGCTGGTTGAAGTGAGCCAGTGTACAACGGAAAGAGTAGCTCTTAATATTTGTCATTTTAAATGTTGATGATCATATTTCTGTTAGGCTTCGCAGATGTTTGTACCAGTCCAAGGTTGTGTTTAATTGACCGTAGTGATGATTGAGTAGCCATTACATAAGAAATGATTTAATACATTCACAAAGTCGTAATTATAAACACTTGAAGCCTAGAACTTCTTATGAGTAACCTAATGCGCTTTGGCTTTTAATAGCCTAGAGCTGTCATATATTTACTCTGTATCCTGTAGCGATGGATGAACAGAAGATGCAATGCACAATTACAAGCAGTAACAAATAATCTCTCTAATTTTGGATCCATAATACATATGGATACAAATTATTGTAAGATATTTGTGAGATACAGTGTGTGTGGCTGCTCAAATCAACAGGATTCTCCAGATTTTAAATGAGAGATTTTGTGTTCCAGAATTTGGAGGTGCTAAACTCGGAAAATGTTCACATCAAGCGCTATGTTTCCACGTTTGGTTTGTTTTCACTTTCGCCGTCCTCTTACTCTGCAGCCGTGAAGTAGTATGTTTTGTTTACTAGCTGCTAGGCTAGAATTTTCATCCAATTTACTCCCACCCTCCCCTCCTCTCTCCTTGTAAGGCTTTGAAAAATGTCACCAGAGTCAGTGAGGATCTGCGCAGCTTCCAGGATGCAGCCAGGAAACCATCTTGGGATAAGAGGTAATGACGGGGGGACATGCCTCATGCAAGCACAATTTGACCTGTTCAGGGTCATACAGTTTCCGTTCAAGGTCATGCTGTTTCTGTTCCAGGTCATACCAGTTCTGTTCAGGATCATATGGGTTGTATTTGTGGCTGTAGTTCTCAGTGTTAGAAAATGCTGAGTCTGATTGAAATGTTTTGCTTGTTTGGTTCAGGAAGGAAGCAGAGGGTGTGTGGTTTGAGAAAGTGGAGAACATGAAGAACAAACAGCCTGATGTTGGGAATCAGTGGCATGATCCCTGCCAGGCCCTCTCAGAGCAGAGCAGCCCAATGAACAGGAAGACGGTGAGCAGGAGCCCAAATAAGGGCAGCGTCGCCATTCCTCCTCACTCCACTTCCTGGTACCTGAACACTTCTCCAGAGCCACAACTTCCTGTTCAGGAATCCTTCACCAACAGGAAGTGTTACAGCCCCTGTGTCCTCACAGACAGGAAGTGCATCAGCCCCTCTGTGCTCAGGAAGTTTGGAGCCATGCTGCAGGAGAACGAGGGGAAGACTTTCACGGACACCGGGGTCTTTACCAATATTGTGCCTGCAGATTTTAAGTGCAATACTCCGTCTTTCCACAGCAAATCTGGAAGCACTAAGTCATCTACATTCGTGCCTGTCCAAAAATGTCCTTCTGAAGTCAGAACATCGGCAGCAGAGATAGACTATGTCCCAGAGTGTACCTCAGCACACAGCCCAAAGGTGCCCAGGGGACAAAATCACCCCGTGGATCGGGACCCTGTGGGGAAGAGCATTCCCCTCAGAGGCTCACCAAAGTGGAGCCCGAACGTGGCACACAGAGGGATAGGGCGAGGGTCAGAGGAGAGGTTCTCACAGAAGGGGGTCAGTAGTAGGCCAATGGGGATGGCTTTGGGGAGCAGCGAGGCAGGGAAGGCCTGGTTTCAGGCTGGGAGTGAAAAAGCCTTCAGGCCCGCAGATCCAGCTGCTCCTGCTCAGACCCCAGACTTCGGGCTCCAGCACAAATCGAGTCAGAATGGCTCTGGGCCACATGAGGACCTCATCGAGCTTCTCAGCATGCTGGGAATAGAACACCAATACGTCTCCACTCAGACGCCCCCAATGCCCCCCTGCCCACAGGCAACACCACAGGTCAGTACACACACACACACCTGTGCACACTGACTTATACACACACACTCACACACACACACACACACACTCATACATATACACACTCACACACACACACACACACACACTCTCTCTCACACACACACACACACACACACTCACACACACACACATACTCATACACACACACACACACACACACACACACATACATACTCACATATATGCATACACACACTCACAAACACTCACACTCACATATACTCATACATACATACACACACTGATACACGCACACACACACTCGCATATACTCATACATACACACACTCACTCACATATACTCATACACACACTCATACACGCACACACACACTCGCATATACTCATACATACACACACTCACACACACACTCTTACACACACATACACGCACACACATATACTCATACATACACACACCCACTCACACATACTCATACACACACACTCACACACACACAAACTCAATCACACACACACACACAATCTGAGACAATTTCCTTGTTCAGTAACATTGTTTATGTTTAAATCTTTTTTTTTTTTTTTCAGGAGAGCCAAAACTCCTCTGTTTCCATGAAGAAGAGCTTCTCTCGCCCCGCCTGTCCCGCGAACCGACGGCCCCCATCCCGCTGGGCCAACCGCACCCCCTCTGTCCCCATCAGTCATGGAACTCCCTCTCCAGAACCCGCTCACAAACTAACTCTCTGCCCCTACCCCTACCAAACTGAGACCGTTATCATGTGAGAGGCCTTTGACACGCCAAACCCTGTTTCCCCCTCTGTAAATTACAAAAACTGTTAGTGAGCTTTGAAGTGATTTTAAGAATGCAACATTCTTACGCATTACATTCAAGAAGTTTCATATCCCTACACTGAGTCTGCAGTGTTGCTGTGGCCTTCTGTACTACTCTAATGAGCTCAGTCATTAAATTCTCCAGAGGCTTCCTTGATCGTTGTGTACTATACGTTTCCTGTTTCAGTGCATGGCTCCCGAGTGCTTTATGCATGTGTCTGTGATTGAGTATAGCAGGCGCATAAGACATGTTATTGATTGAGTATAGCAGGCGCATAAGACATGTTATTGATTGAGTATAGCACATGCATAATACCTGATATTGATTGAGTATAGCACATGCATAGGACATGTTATTGATTGAGTATAGCAAATGCATAGAACATTTGATTAATTGAGTATAGCAGATGCATAAGACATGCTATTGACATGTAAGGTTTTTTCAGTTCACAATTAGCAGCTTTAATCAATGTGGTAAATATCTGGTGTTCTTAAACGTCATTCAATGAAAGAGTTTTAAATATTAAAATAATGTTTAAAATAATGTTGTGAAACAAATGATGCATATTCTCTCTTTTTCTGATAATAAAGATGGCACTGCATTTCTTCATGTGTGTTTTCCTTGATATTCCCTGAGATACAAAGATCAGGGTGCTGTTAGTTCCTATAGACTACTGATCTCAGTGCTAGTTTGGGGGCCCAAGGGTTGTTCTGGTGATCATGCAGTAAAGAAACACCTATTCACCAGTAATAAGGCTGGCCTAAAGCCTGATCATCAGTCTCTGTTGTGAATGATAATACAATGGGTCAATTACTGGGGGTAGATAAAATAATGGATACACCAAACAATATATGAATATTCACTAATAAGGATTTGGGTCACCCTTTGCAGTTTCAATCTTTCTTGGGATGCTGTTATATACGTTTTTAGCTGTTTCTAGTGGGATATTGGACCATTCTTCAAGAAGGAGAGCCTCCAGTTCTTTGAGAGATGAAGGTGGTGGAAATCTCCACACTCCACATTCCAAACCTTCCCATAAAGGTTCAATTAAATTTAGATCTGGTGACTGGGGAGATCATGGAAGGTGTTTGACTTCGTCCTGGTGTTTATGAAACCACTCTTGAAACCATGAATCCATTTAGCAGTGTGTATGGGGGCATTATTTTCTTGGAATATGGGAACATCTTGAGATGCCAATGTTTGCACCATAGGGTGCACCTGGTTGTCTAAATTGGCTTTGTATTGCTTGACCGTAATTCTACCATGCAGAGTAATAATTAGGCCCAATGACTCCCACAAGATGGCTGCCCAAACCAAAACAGATCTAACACCATGTGGACTCCTTTTTAATTAGCGATTTTTCATTTGGTGTTTCCATTATTTTGTCTATCCCCTGTATATTACAATGTAAAAACAGGGTTCCCACAACCCTTGAAAATCCTCAAATGTCCTTAAAAAAAGCCTTGAATCAATTTCTTCAAAGCAACACAGTATATTTTAAACAGGTATCCTACTTTAAAGTGCTGACACTATTTGTTGAGAGATTATGTCAATCCTTTAAAAAAGCAGGTTTTATATACATTATACCCTTACAAACTGAATAAGAATCCACATTCTGAAGTGGGTTTAAGGCGGGTTATGTGTGTGTGTGAGTGCGTGTGTGTGTGTGTGTGTGTGTGTGTGGGTGTGTATGTGTGTGTGTTTGTGTGTGTGTGAGGATACTTCAGAGGTTTTCTCCATACACACACAAGCACAATCACTGATGCCACAGATGCTGTCACTTTATAGAAGTCATAATGTCTCAGCCTTATGTCTCCATCTCCTGCCACTCAGCACAGAAGTATCCGGAAGCATCGTCTGAGGGTGAGTCACTTATGGCTGGTAGATTTGCCCGCGGACGCCATGCAGAGTCACCCAACCCGGCCCGACATCTGGCAGCTTTTACTGAAATAGCAGGCGAGGCGTTGTCGTGGAGCCAGAAATCTTATACTGGCGGTGATATAAATGAAGGGTCATTCCCGAACGCCAGGCAGGGCTCATGTGCCCAGCAGGGAGCCAGCATGCTGGCACTGATCCTGGGACGGCTTTGCTCATATTTTAATTAGATGGCCATCACTGGAAAGCTGTCACACAGAGGTTTGGCTTGTACTGGGGCAACAAGGCTCTGAGCTGATGCAAGGCTATATTAAAGGCAGGCTGATGACTCTCTGTGTTGAATATGTTCCACTGCACAAAGGCAGACAACATCATCACAGTGATCCAAGCAAGAGAGCGTGGCACACCTGTGCTGACATCATGAGGGCAGTTTTCATCTCTACCAGGGCCCCTCCCCAAGCACCCCTCTCCAACACACAAAGGGCCCCCCAACACACACAGGATCCACCAACGCACACAGGGCCCCCAACACACACAGGGCCCCCCAACGCACACAGGGCCCCCCAAAGCACACAGAGTCCCCCAACACACACAGGGGCCCCCAACACACACAGGGCCCCCCAACACACACAGGGCCCTCCAACACACACAGGGCCCATCAACGCACACAGGGCCCATCAATGCACACAGGGCCCCCAACACACACAGGGCCCCCAACACACACAGGGCTCCCCAGCACACACAGTGCCCATCAACGCACACAGGGCCCATCAACGCACACAGGGCCCATCAATGCACACAGGGCCCCAGGCACACACAGGACACCCCCACACACACAGGGCTCCAGTTTGGGAAGCCCTTGTACAGCAAGTTGTGCAGCTGTGTTTCATTGTATCCACATTTCTTGCAAGAATGAAAGCAAATATAATAATTTCTCCCTTTTATTTCTGTGCAACCTTTCCTATATCAAAATAGGTCATAGCATTTATTGTATGGAACCCCTTTGAATACTGCCATCAAGGGTGATGTCATAGTTTTGAAGCTGCTCTATGGGATAGAGAATGAGTAGAGACCACTGTATTTGTTGTGCTCTCCACTGTGACACTCTCAATGTGACAATGCAGTCAAGTAAAACAGATTTCATTCAGTCTAATCTACATGCATATGCTTGTCTCAATGTTCCCTGGCAGACAGCTGATTCCAGATCAGTGACTGGGATAAAGTCTAGCAGAGGTAGGGCATATTGGAGGAGATGGCCAGAAGTGGGAAACTTTTGTTGTTGCCCTCGGCACCAGCTGGCCCAATGGGAATGGGTGAATCAGTCCTCTCTGTCTGACTGTCTCTGACTGTCTCTATATGAGCCCCAATGGCTGACCCCAGATCAGTGCCTATCATTCCTGGGCCAGCCTCTTCTTTCTGCCTGTTTATATATGAGCTCTGTTGGCTGACCCCAGATCAGTGTCTGTCTCTATAAGAGCCCAGCTGGGGGGCCCTGGCAGTCAGCCCAGATGTCACCCACCCTGTCACTTACACTCATTTAAATGTGTAATCGCCGTTTAAAATGGACCCATCAGTTTGCAGCTCGTGAGCTTTAAATAGGGGTGGCAAAGTCTTACCTTTAAATGAATCACTGGTGTCAACCTTAACTTGATTTAAAACCATATCAATGATCATAGCCATCCTTTGGCAAGTTATCCCAGTCTTCTCTTAATGGTTTCTCAAGTTCAATTTAGTCAAATCTATTAAATCAATTCAAAGAATATACTTATCTTAAAGAGATAAATCTCTCTGTTAAATTTATATAGCATCAGCTTTGAGCACAACATGCAAAAACAACTTCAGAAAATCTATGCATTTAAACTTCAGAATCAGCACAGATCAGATTAATGCACTTTTACATTGTCAATACTCTTTGAATTTGGGGCCGGAGAATGAAGCCTACGTTTATCCTAAAGTTCAAATAATCTGTGGATATAAGAAAATGCTGAACTATTCAGCAATTAAGATAATCCATTGGCTGATTTCTAATCAATGAAAGTCAAGGAGGTCAGGTTGAGAGTCATGTGTTTAAAGGTGAGGATTCGGCCTCACCAGCTGCCACTGGTTTGTGTGTGTGTGTGAACAGGTGGGTGTGCATGTGCAAATTGATGTATATGTTTGCTCATCTATGTTTGAGATGAGGTGAGATACATTAAATGCGTGCCATTTGAGCTAGACACTTCATCACTGACACGTTGCTTCAGACTCGCAAGGTCGAAGGAAGAATGCAAGGTCGAAGGCCACGTCAGTGATGAAGCATCGAGCTGAGAAAGAATGCTAAAATACAGGATATACATAGCATATACAGGTAACTGTTTTGGGCATACACATAGTGCCTTGAAATGGCCCATTAGATACATATTACCTAACACCAATCCAACATACACTTATTGCCCAACAGTGATCTAAAGTTCAACTTAGATTTTTAAGATTATACATGTGCGATTTGCATTAACAGTCAAAGTATGAGGTTTAGGGTCACTCAGCACAGTCACAGTGTGAGGTTTGACTCACTCTGAAGGACCACTCCAGGAAGTGTGCAATGAAACTGGGTTTGGACAGGTCTGTATTCCCATATTCCTCCATGTGATGGAGTGTACTGTGAGATTTTAAAACCTGCTTTGCATTAGTGATAGTAGGTTTCTTCCTGCTGTGAGTTTATAGTGAGTTGCTAGTCAGACTTGCTCACTGCATATATGTATATATGCATATATATTCTGCATTCTCTCTGCACCTCAAACCTGCTAT
This sequence comes from Aldrovandia affinis, assembly GCA_029706075.1. NCBI lineage: Eukaryota > Metazoa > Chordata > Actinopteri > Notacanthiformes > Halosauridae > Aldrovandia > Aldrovandia affinis. The sequence goes on along the minus strand of JAINUG010000172.1, from coordinate 2,068,325 downwards.
ATAGCTATATAATTGGTGATGTGAGTTGCTTTGTTGTTCATGGGCCCTCATATAGATGTTATAAAAACAGCGCTGACCTCAGCATTGTGACAGACTTCCTGTCTGCCCGTTCTCCAGACTCTATGAATCCCTTACATCACTGCTGCACCGCAGAGACCCATTTACTCCTGTGTGCGTATATAGGCTGGGGCCATTTGCCTCCCTGTAATGTCAGACAGCCCATTATCAAATGGAAATTCAGAGAGTGTGTGCCAAGGAATTATCTGCCGATTAAACACACACCACTACGAGAAGCTGTATGGACAGAGCAGAGCTGAAACCTTACCCTGCTCTGGCTCATACACAGCTCTGCTGAATATACCCTAACCGTCACTGTTCTGTGGCTCGCGCTCTGGCTCATATACAGCTCCCCTCAGTGGTCTGTGCCTCACAAGGCTCATATACAGCTCCCCTCAGTGGTCTGTGACTCACAAGGCTCATATACAGCTCCCCTCACGGTGGTCTGTGACTCACAAGGCTCATATACAGCTCCCCTCACTGTGGTCTGTGACTCACAAGGCTCATATACAGCTCCCCTCATGGTGGTCTGTGACTCACAAGCCTCATATACAGCTCCCCTCACTGTGGTCTGTGACTCACAAGGCTCATATACAGCTCCCCTCACGGTGGTCTGTGATTCACAAGGCTCATATACAGCTCCCCTCACGGTGGTCTGTGACTCACAAGGCTCATATACAGCTCCCCTCACAGTGGTCTGTGACTCACAAGGCTCATATACAGCTCCCCTCAGTGGTCTGTGACTCACAAGGCTCATATACAGCTCCCCTCACTGTGGTCTGTGACTCACAAGGCTCATATACAGCTCCCCCCTCACGGTGTGACTGTGACTCACAAGGCTCATATACAGCTCCCCTCACGGTGGTCTGTGACTCACAAGGCTCATATACAGCTCCCTCAGTGGTCTGTGACTCACAAGGCTCATATACAGCTCCCCTCACTGGTGGTCTGTGATTCACAAGGCTCATATACAGCTCCCCTCACGGTGGTCTGTGACTCACAAGGCTCATATACAGCTCCCCTCACAGTGGTCTGTGATTCACAAGGCTCATATACAGCTCCCCTCAGTGGTCTGTGACTCACAAGGCTCATATACAGCTCCCCTCACTGTGGTCTGTGACTCACAAGGCTCATATACAGCTCCCCTCACTGTGGTCTGTGACTCACAAGGCTCATATACAGCTCCCCTCACTGTGGTCTGTGACTCACAAGGCTCATATACAGCTCCCCTCACAGTGGTCTGTGACCCACAAGGCTCATATACAGCTCCCCTCACAGTGGTCTGTGACTCACAAGGCTCATATACAGCTCCCTCACTGTGGTCTGTGACTCACAAGGCTCTCTCTCACAAGGCTCATATACAGCTGGTGGTCTGTGACTCACAAGGCTCATATACAGCTCCCCTCACGGTGGTCTGTGACTCACAAGGCTCATATACAGCTCCCTCACGGTGGTCTGTGACTCACAAGGCTCATATACAGCTCCCCCCCACGGTGGTCTGTGACTCACAAGGCTCATATACAGCTGTGACCACAAGGCTCACAGCTCCCTCACTGTGGTCTGTGACTCACAAGGCTCATATACAGCTCCCACTCTGTGACTCACAAGTCATATACAGCTCCCCTCACTGTCTGTGACTCACAAGGCTCATATACAGCTCCCCTCACAGTGGTCTGTGACTCACAAGGCTCATATACAGCTCCCCACAGTGGTCTGTGACTCACAAGGCTCATATACAGCTCCCCTCACAGTGGTCTGTGACTCACAAGGCTCATATACAGCTCCCCTCACAGTGGTCTGTGACCCACAAGGCTCATATACAGCTCCCCTCACAGTGGTCTGTGACTCACAAGGCTCATATACAGCTCCCCTCACTGTGGTCTGTGACTCACAAGGCTCATATACAGCTCCCCTCACAGTGGTCTGTGACTCACAAGGCTCAGCTGGTCTGTGACTCACAAGGCTCATATACAGCTCCCCTCACAGTGGTCTGTGACTCACAAGGCTCATATACAGCTCCCCTCACAGTGGTCTGTGACTCACAAGGCTCATATACAGCTCCCCTCATGGTGGTCTGTGACCCACAAGGCTCATATACTGCTCCCCTCACTGTGTTCTGTGATTCATGCCTTGTCATTTAGAAGCCTCGCCGGTGTGCTTTAGGCTTTGATTCACAGGCCATCCAGCTGATTTAATCTCTGCAATCTAATCTCTACAATGCATTATTTGCATTAAATATGATCCTCATGAATGAATGTGTAATTAACGTGTACAGTTCAGATGCACAAACAAAACAAATGGCATAGCCACAAAAACAATTCCCTTCTATTAACATAGTGATATCCACTATGTTATGGTTCAGGAGGATCAGGTTCAGGATAGATTACACTGGAGGACTTTACCAGGAAGTGTTGATTAAGTGATTTCAGTGTAATCATAGGGAAGAGATATCTGGCCGGTACACCTGCTGACATTGAGTTGAAATTAGTTCTCAGCAGTTGACTTTCTTCTGCATTCCCACAGTGATATGTGATGAGAGAAATATCACATATCACTGTGGGAACCACCGTCAGAGAGAAGTCCCAATATAGTGCCTCAAATATATTTTTTAAAAATCAGAGAATTTATTTATGCAGAATAAAGTCAACATTACTCCAGCTGGGTCGATCAGGCTGCTGCTGGTAGCAGAGGTGACTGTAACACAGTCCAGCTCAAGTGACACAAGATGGTGGCCTTCATTGGCTATGGTGACCTCACAGTACAGAGAGAGGGAGGCAGGGGCCCCAGAATTCCCAGGAAGTGTCCAATTCCCATGTGGAATGTCGGCCCATGCGGAATCAGCTCTGAAAGGGGACCCTCCCCCATAAAGATCCATTTTCAAAACAACTGATGGCCTTAAAAGATTTATCATGACCTAATTGTAAAATCAAAAGTCAATTTGTTTGTTTATATCCACCTTAAATAAAATGGCACAGACACATGTGGAAACACAAACACACACAAATAGATGCAGAAAACACACACACAAGCACACACACACTTAAACACAAACACACACACACACACACATTCTGAGTCTAAACAGGGGCAGCAGAACACAGAGTGGAATGTCATGGCTCAGGGGCTGCAGACAGAGAGGGCTAGGCTAGGCTAGTAGTGGGCTAGAGCTGCCTTGGAAGGGTCAGTGATAGTGGGAGACGGACGGGCGATATCAGGCTTGAGACAGTTCTCTACATGCAGGGTTATACAATGTACAGCTGAATATTGAGCTTGTAAGTGTGACCGCAGTCCAGCAGAGGATAAAATATCTCTAATCTCTGGGTGATTTGGGCATGGAGCTGGAGCTTAAGACACAGAAGGCAAAGCTCTGTGGCTGGCAACAGGGCATTTTTAACTGCCAGCACTCTAGCGACCAGTGGTAGGGCTGTGATGTCACAATGCCCTGTAAAGCTCTTAATGGTGCCAAGCGTCTCCAGTTCGCCAGCTAGGTATCAGACCACACCAGCCACACACAGGGAGTTCTGGAAGGTGTTACTGACAAAGCACAAAATAGTTTAGAAGGCATTATCTCAAGGTCCAACAAATATGCAAAAGCGCAAATGCAAATGTGCAGAGTGAGTCACTGTGGCTGTCGATGTGAGACTATAATTGTGCAGTGTAATTGTGACTGGCAATAACAGACTGCACGCAGAGTGACAGTAAAACACATGAGTGACCCTAGCAGCTGCTCTGTTCAGAAGAGGATTCAAGGCTTCACGCAGAGACACTTTGACTCCAGTGACCCGCTCTTTCCTCTCCCCTCCCTCCCTCGCAATCTCTCTGATCTGTCTGTGTCACTCAAAGAGGAGCTTGAAACACCTTATCTTTATGAATGCTCTGAGGGCAAGGTCATTACAGTAGAATGAGGTCAAATAGACTCATGTTCCACAGTTTGTCTGTATATTTCCAGGAGCACACATTTTCCTCTCACTGCTATGCTATCGGAGAATTTTGTTATTGTTCAACTATCCTGACTGGACAATCCTTACTGGACAATAACTGTGTCCAATAGTATAAGTGTTATATTGTGTTCAATTGTATAAGTGTAATCCTTATTGGACAATAACTGAAACACTATCTTTATTGGACATTAACTGAAACACTAGCCTTATTGGACAATAAGTCATGTGGCACTGTGGTTAGGGTGGTTGGACCCTGCACCTGTTCCTGTACCTGCTCCTTAGATCAAGGTGTGTTACCTTACCTGTTCTACCTGGTCATATGGGCTACACAATATGCAAGGGGGAGAAACAGTAATAGGTACAGGATGACAGACCGATAAATGGACTAATTGATAGATAAATGACTACAGATGAACACATCAATCTGCAGCCTTACTGTACAGTGTGAGAGCATGATGATGTGATCTCGCTATTCCTGGATGTAGTGGCGTGGCGTCTATTTATTTATTGCATGGAATGAAGTATCCATTGGTCCATTTTGGGAGATTTATGTGCAGTCATGTGTCTGGCATGCTACACAGCACTGTTGTCTCCCCTTCCTGTGTAGAGAGCTGAGCAGACTGTCTGCACACCCATATTAAAGGCAGCCAGACTCCACTCTGCTGCCAATGGCTCATGATTACACCTACACCACTGTTGTCCTTAATTCACACCTTTATCTGTTTCTTTCTATGATCACTATGAAAAGCACACATCCCTTCATTCCACACAGAGCCAGTTCACAGTGTCCCCATGATGTACAAGGTTCTGGTTTGGTCTCTGTCGGGATACATGGTGTACAAGATCTGGTCTCTGTCGGGACACATGATGGACAGGATCTGGGTTATGTGTCTGTCTGGACACAATGTAAAAATCTGATTTACCATATAATGCAAATGCATTATGCACTTCTAATTTCCTTATAATAAGAAAAACTTTTTGATCTATTTGTCTTGTCAAGCTTTATTTATTTTCGTTTAAAAAGATAACATAGTAGGGGCCTCCCGGATGGTCTAGTGGTTATAACGTTCAACGCTGGCCACTGCGACTGGTTTCGATTCCACCGGCCGTGCCCAGGGAGGGGGAGGGAAGCTGACATAAGGTTTGCTACGTACAGGAGTGGCTCTGGAGTACCGGACTTACGGTCGACAGATTGGTGAGTGCCATCTCGGAGGGGAAGATACTTCACTGCTGGTCACTCGGCTACGGCAGCAAACTCACAATACGAGGGGGGATTGACATAAAAAATAGAGGGTTTAATTGGCTACTAAATTAGGATAAAATGGGATAAAATGGGATAAAATCATAAACAAATTAAATATAAATTCATAATAAAGCTATGGGAGTAATATAACATGTTTTTAATTCTAAAAGATATATTAATATATGCCATTTAGCAGATGCTTTTATCCAAAGCAACTTACAGTAGTGAACGCATACATTTTTCAGTATATGTTGTCCCAATGGGAATCAAACCCACAACCTATGCGTTGTCAACGCAATGCTCTACCTACTGAGCCACACAGAACAAACATTTAAATATATAATAATATTGGACATTTTAATTCTACGGGATAGCTATTATTAATTTGTTATATTTGTTATATTATTATTCGGTTCACTTCCCTGGGTGTTAAAATCAATTGGATTATTCTCATTAATTATGACCCCATACTTGATGCGGTAACAGAGGTAATCCATATCTATGACAGGTTGCATGCATCAGTATACTAGTACCTTAATGGCATTCTCTAAGGAAACGTCTTCCGTTAGACTGGGTGCTTGGAGGCTGGATATGGAGGAAGACATAACAGATGATGATTGGGAACTTGCTTGCTTAAAATTGCTTGATTACACACCTCTTACACACCACTACACACATTACACACTGAGTCAAATTAAACACCTCAGTCACCTTAAACACCCCAATGCTATGCTAAACCTCACCCTAAGGGGTTTCCACTCTCATCCAAAATGAGCCAGTGTGGGTGCAGGATTTTGTTCTTGCCCAATATTACAGCAATTCAACTTTATTGAATTAACCAACTAATCATGGTCTTCAATCAAGACCTTGATTAGTTGAATCAGGTGTTTTAGTACTGGGATAGAACAAAAGCCAGCACCAACACCAGCCGCTTTTGGATAAGATTGGACACCTCTGAGCTAACGTGATGCACGAGCACCCCCTACTGGCTGTGTAGTGACGTTCAAAATGTGAAGGGCAATTCCACAGTAACAGAACGTATATGAGACAAAAACCTTTGCTTGAAGTCTAATAAACCATACAACAGGCAATTCATTTGGTCACAGAAGGACACTAAAAGGTCATTTAAAGGTTGTTTTTAATGTAACCTACCTTCCCCCAGAAAACTGAATAAAATACCTGATTATAAAGAACATCTGGATCAAACCAGTCAAAAACCCAACGATTGAATGGAGCGATAAAACAGTCCACACTGCTGCCTTGGCTAATGGGCTGGGATGAAACAGTTTAGCGACCTCTGGTCTGTCGATATTGGTCATTGTTTTGTACATATCTTATAACATTTCACAGTGGACTCAGGCAACAGACATATAGTGGGTACACTAGGAAACTAATGCTACAGATTTTCTGTCAATTCATTCATATGAAGCTGTCGTTGTGTGTGATTATTCCACTACTGCCATATCCATCCCATGTAGCCTGTAGTTCACAGTTCGGACAGAAAAGTCATTTAATTTGTTATGATAGATTGACAAATCACATTGAAAAACACACCCTCTTCTCGTACATCATTATACAGTAGTTATGATACAGAACAGCATACGAAGGTGAAATATGAATTCAACACCCAAAGACCATGCTTTGCTAAGGAGTATTCATTTTGGGTTCCAACTAGGGCTGTGACAGTATGACATTTTCACAGTATGATAATCGTAGGCTACTACGGTTTTCGGTATGTCACAGTATCAGTTTTTAAGATTTAAAAAAAAAAGTTTCACGGGCCTCCCGCGTGATCCAATGGTTACAACGTTCGACACTGGCCACGGAGACCCAGGTTCGATTCCCCATCCCGCCAGTCGGCTCTGGCCGGGAGTGCCACCAGGGGGCGGCGATTGGCTGTCCGCCCCAGGGAGGGCGGAGGGAAGCCGACAGGACGTTCGCTGCGCATAAGAGTGGCCCTGTAGTACCGGGTTACGGTCGACGGCCTGGTGAGTACCGTCTCGGAGGAGACGTTACTTCGCCTTCGTCACTACCGGTCGCAGGACTGCGGCAGCGAACTCACATTACTAGGTGGGGATCGACATAAAAATAGCGGGTCTAATTGGCTACTAAATTGGGAGAAAATGGGATAAAAATCAGAAACAAAATCAAAAAACAAAACAAAAAAAGTATCACACAAAGTTTAGAACTCGATCTGTTTATTGTATGGCTCTTTGCAGATTTATATACCATTTTAATTGAAAAATAAAACAAAAAATGCAACTGAATAGTTCACTTCTTGTAGCCTAATTGTATTTAAATCAATAATCATGTACACCTATACAACACAATGCGCAGGTCTACTCTCAATAATTGAAAATGATTTAGGACTAGCTTTCCTTTTAAAGTAAGGTTTTTATGTAAGAAGACTAGCATGTTCAATTTTTCTGGTTTTATGCTTGAACGGAAGGGAGACTGAATGTGGCCAGAAGCACTGAAAACTCTTTCAGAGACAATGCTTGTTGCAGGGATGCACACAATTTTACAGTATCAAGGCACTCTAGCACAATAACTTTGGTGGTGTAAATAAGTAATGTTGACACCAACAATGTTTTTCGCGTTATTAGCTTATCCGATCTACGCGATCTACATGGATGAACGAGTTCGCTTTTTGGGGGGATATAATGCATCATTACAGACCGCCTCGGCACCGGAATTAGCGTCAAACATCGCAAGTTTTATAAGGAACTGCAAACGGATATTTATGCCGTGTAGCTAACTAGTTAATAACTACGTACCAGGGGGCTGTCTGCACGTGCGCAATCGCGTTGTAAACAAAACAAAATGCAACAGACAAAGGGGTGGTGGGATTAAATGACATTAGCAGACACCCCAGGTCCAGTATTATATTATTTAATATGGGTTATTTAGACATTTCAGTAGGGTAACTGTTGAAATGCATGAAAATAGTTTTTGCCATGTGATTTACTATCACGGTATTACGGTAAGTTTGTGATAGTACTATTTCATATTTTAATATCATGGTATACGGATCTCTGTATGCCTGGCTGACATCTCCGCATGGATGTCCACCCACCACCTGAAGCTGAACCTGGGGAAGACAGAGCTGCTCTTCCTCCCAGCGAAGGGCTCCCCAATGATTGATGCATCAATCACCGTGGAAGGGTCCATAGTGTCTCCGTCCCAGTCTGCCAGGAGTCTTGGGGTAACCCTGGACAACCAGCTGTGCTTCTCGAGCCATATTGCAGCGATCACTCGGACCTGCCATTTCTCCCTCCACAACATCCGGAGGATCCGACCGTTCCTCACCCAAGAGGCTACTCAACTCCTGGTCCAGGCCCTGGTGATCTCACATCTGGACTACTGCAATTCCTTGCTGGCAGGCCTTCCGGCCTGTGCCATCAAGCCACTGCAACTAGTCTAGAACGCTGCCACTCGCCTGGTGTTCAACCAGCCAAAGTTCACCCACGTCACCCCTCTACTCTCCTCTCTGCACTGGCTCCCCATCGCAGCACGCATCAGATTCAAGTCACTGGTGCTTGCTTTTCAAGCGGCCAGAGGTAGTGCTCCCCCATACCTCCAGTCACTCATCACTCCTTACACCCCTCCCAGACCCCTCCGCTCCGCCTCCTCTGGTAAACTGACTGTCCCTTCCCTCCAGGCGCCTGGCAGCCGCTCCTCGCGGTCTCGCCTCTTCTGTCCTGATCCCTCGCTGGTGGAACGACCTTCCGCAATCGGTCAGGACCGCGGAATCACTTGCGATCTTCCGCAAGACTCAAAATCCACCTCTTCAGACTCCACTACCACTGAACTCTGACCATCTAGCTAAATTGTCTTCACCAGTTTACTTGTTCAACACTATACTCCAAAAAAAAAAAAAAATAAAAAATATATATATATATATAAAAAATTCACTAACCTTTTCCTTCCCGGTGTTACAGGTATGGTACGCAGATGCCTGCAATGATGTCTATTGCTGTATTCCTGCACTGTTCTTGTGCGCTAACTATGATTGTTCCTACCATGTATTCATGCACATCTTGTAAGTCACTCTGGATAAGAGCGTCTGCTAAATGCTTAAAATGTAAAAAAAAGTTTTAAAAAAATACAATAATCAGTGTTGTCAGATGCCTGGGATTTTATCCCCTTAAAATCCCCCAAATTTTCAAGACTTTCCGCCTATACCTCATTTTAAAATCCCCCATTTGTCATTGACTTGAACTCATACTTTGCAATTTAGATAAAGCTAAAAATGAAGATGACATTTGATTTGACCTTATGGCCCCCAAATGTAGCTTTTTACACATTTACAACACTGCAAATACCACTATTTACACTTATTTTGGTAAAATTTGATGAAATCTTATAGCATACCTCTGTACCACATCAATACCCTCTGTACCCTCAATATGCCTTTTTGCCAGAAAAAAACATGACATCACCATTTATGCAAACAATCCCATACATTTGTTTCAAGACTGATTGGACCCTTGTAATACTGCTTGAAGCTATCTTTTATTTATCTTTTTATTTCAAGAACTGACATCAGCATACATTAAAAAAAAAAACTAAATAAAGTAGTAAAATAACCACACACACACACACACACACACACACACACACACACACACACACACACACACACACACACACACACACACACACACACACACACACACACACACACACACACACACACACACACACACACACACACACACACACACACACACACACACACACACACACACACACATGACTTGCAGAAATGCAATAGCCAAGCTGAATATAACATAACATAACATGCATCACCAGGCAGTTCACTACATGTTGTGATGTTTGATTTAATAAACTTTTTAATATATTTGGGATCTGAGAATTTCTGTTCTCTGCAAGCAGTCACTTAACTGAATTAATTACAATGGCATATATTGTATGGGCTAGTTCTACAAAGTTTCATTGAGGAAACAAGTCATAGTTCTTTCAACAAACATGAGCTGTGTATCAGTCAACTATATTTGCAAAGAAAGTGATACACTCCAAGCGCTCTTCTTTATAACCGGTATGGGTTGGGTACAATAGATTTTATTATGCATGCAGTTCAGAAAATGCTAGGTGGTTTCCATCTGTTTTGGGTAGCTAGGCTATCATTTCCATGTTACACTCTGGTGATATAAAAAGAAACAAAATTGATGACTCTCTTACTGTAAGCAACTTTTAAGTCAAGGAAACTTGTTTTGAAATTTGGTGAACTGACCCTTAAATACCTTCCAGAAGCTGGGAAAAATTCTCAGCCTAGTTTTATTTTATGGCAAAACTCCAGAGCAGTTAACGTTGTATAGTGTACCATGCTTTACGGCCCGTCTTGCCACCTCACATCCCCATGGGTGAGAGGCTCTGGACTGATGCACAGGAACAGTGAAAGTTCTGGAATTGGAGTCCACCCACCTGGCAGACCCACAGCCCTCCCTCCTCTGTACTCTCTGTGCACACCATTTTTTCCCCTTTTCTCTCTTATACACCCCCCCCTCCTTCATCTCTGCAGGGCTGGAGCTTGGCTATCCAGCCTGAGTTAGGCCGGGATTCACCTGCATGTTCCAAAACGAAAAAAAAAAACTCAGATCAAGAGAATAGAATACTGAACCTGAATGATGGAATGAAGAATCCCAAAATGTTGTTGTGAGATGTTCCACAAGGGCTACTATACTATAGTGATTTTTTACAGCAAAACAGTTGCCTTAAATGAGACAAATTGTTTATGAAGAGAGTTTAACAATGCAAATCTCTTCCTGTTCCACGGTCTGGTATCAAATCTGGATCGTGCCTGGCAGCCTTGCAGAATGGCACAGGATTGGTCAGAGCATAGGCCAGGAAGGGAGGGGCTTCAGTCAGCAGAACGTCTGTGCCTCATAGCACACCAGCTCCTTGGAGGAGAGCGCATGCTTTTCTGCACTCTCCCAAATTGACAGCGGAGGTTGCAGTGATGAGCGTGAATGGGTATTCCAAACTGGGTCAAAAAAGGGGTAAAATAAATCAAAATAATAAAGTCTCTTTCTTCCACCTCTTCTTCATCCTCTGGCTCCCTTCAGCAATTTCTGAAAAACAAACTTTAATAAAAAGCTAGCACTCTCTTCACTGACACTACCTAATCAGGATAAAGTTACAAAAACAATGCCATTCACAATAACCACACCAATACTGAGAGTGAAAATAGAAGTCAGGCATCACCCAACTGTCAAAGCAGTATACCACAAACATCGCTCTGAAAATACTGGCCGACCCCTCCCACCCACTATTTCCACAGTACACTCTTCTTCCCTTTCTGGACAGGTTTCTGATGCCCAAGGTCAAGACAGAGAGCCATTTATTTTTTATTCAGTCAATTAATTGCATGGCATTATAATGATGTTGATTTATTTGTTGATTGATTCTTGTTGTGTCTTGTTTTAATGCATGTTCATTGTGTACCAAACAAATTCCCCAAGGGGCAATAAAGGTTTCATTCAAGGGTCATTCCATTGCCCAATCCTCTCAAATTTTGATAGACAAAAAACACTTAGGTATTTTCATATAGGCAGAGTTAAAAAATGTTATTCATTATTATTTTGCTTTTCCTTTGCTCAGTGACCTGACAAAGGTCAACATACAGACCTTCAGCAGAAAAAACATCCCTACTTCAGGTTAGATGCTACAATGTCTAAATTCTGAGTAGACATGCAATGACCCATAATTATTAGTATTAGGCTACACGTCAGCGTTAATAAACAGCATTCTGTTGCCTTCAAGGGTCAAATAGACAGATGTATGGACAGATTACACCATTTGACACTGCCTCATGCATTCATGCATAATAAACCAAGTGGGCTGTGGCATTTACTTCCAGTTTTGGCTTGGTGAGATAATCAAACATAGTACCACCATGTACCACTGGTTACTCTCATCCCCTAAAACCAATCCCATATGAGCACTGAAAGTGTACCCTGAATATAATGCATTCGGCAATAGAATCCGCCTATTGATTACCACGGAAACAGCCTTTATGTGCTGCGGTTTGATGGTGGCGCTCTTCTCCTCGAAGGCTTTTGCCCTGGATTCCTCTGCCAATCGATGCAGGAACAGCAGTACGTTCAGATGTACCTTGGAGCAATGAGGGGGAATTAGACATCCTGGATAATTGTCTAAAGTTCTCACTGGTGGATGCCTGCACACATGAGCGAGCTAACTAGCTTAACGTTAGCTTAAGTCCAGTGGACAAATGGGCAGGTAGCTAACTAGGTAGAAAGTGCTAACTGTTTGGCTCGTTAAATATTTCCTCATGTTCTGTTGTAGATGTCGTACTCAGCTGTCAACGACTAGAATGATGTTAAACATGTGTATACAACATTTGTATTGCGAGTGTACTATTAACCACTGCTTTTAGAATATAGCTAGCTAGTTAATTTAGCTAAACACTAGCAGGGTAAGGAGGCTATACATTAGCCATAATTACATTGCTAAGATAATGTTAGCTAGTCAGACATGCGGAACATTTGATTTTGCGAATAGTTTTTACGACATAAGTGGGGGATGCTTTCTCGAATAAAATAATACGAAAAAGAGAAACTTTGGCAGCGTAGCTAACATAACGTTACTATCTTAGACACTTACCATTATATCTGCATTTGAACGGATTCTAAAACTATTTTTCTTCTTCATGAGAGATTTAAGCGTCTTTCTTGGTGCTTTCTTCAACATATTTCGATTTTTTAAAGTGAAACGTTTGGTTGAGGTAACGTTATATCTTAACAAATGGCGCTCGATGGGCTAAAGCGACTCACAGCCAACCGTACGCACTACCTCTTATTACACATTTTTGAAAATTGCCTCGCTCTTCACTACCGGCGCTTTGTGTGACGTCATGATCGAAGAGCGCACTAACTTTTGCTCACTGGGTTTTTTTGGTGTTCCAAGAACAAATGGTGTTGCAGTCAAGCATTGGCATTAGCTTGTATGATGGCGTTGTGATTTTGCAAAACAGATTGCGTCAATTTAGCTTATGGATTTGAAAATCACCCCGCCAACCTTGCTACACTGTAAGACATGTTTATGCAAAGGGGATGTTTGTGCAAACAACACTGAACGACGCATTGTTGTGTGAAGAATATCTGTATATTCTTGACCACTGTTCCACACTTCACCGCCAGCAGTTTTTAGAACCTAATCACAGACACTTTCTGCAGACACTAGCCAAGATTTAAACACGCATAGTAATTGAAACACTGCATTAGAAGATGGCAAGATGGAGAAACACAGGACCAGGTCACAAATATGGAATAGTGCTCGTTTTTCTCTGAAACATTGATTTAAGTTTCCGTGTAGCTTGTTATCATTTTGATATCAATAAATTAGTATTTTTAGGACATATTGTTATAATAAAAATAATATCCTTTTTGTAGAGTGTTTTTCAGGTCACAGGTTTAAAATTGACAATAACACAGAACCAAAAATACACATAATAAAACAATACATTTAATAAAGAAATTAAGAGGAAAATAAAAACAAATAACTTAAGTATTTGTTATGTTTATATATACATATACATATATATTGTATATGTGAGTAACCTTTTATTATAATCATTGAAAATGTTTTTGTTGAAATGTAACATATTGTAGCGAGCATGTGAGGTGATGTATCAAGAAGTCACACAGAGCCAGCTGCGTTGCAAAAATGGCTACACAAATAGCCACGGCGATAAATATCCGTGTATCATACACCGCACAACTCCGGATAATATCTGGCAAACTTTGCTGGCACAGACGCGTCCTGAAAAGGACACGCCAGACCATTAAACTCCTTCACTAGTCAGCACAACAACCAGGAATGTTCTTTTATTGGTTTTTTAAATTATTTTCACATTTAAAATTCTTTACAGTTAAAGGGGGAAAAACTATATTTGGGTAACAATAGGTTAATACATTTTACAAAGACCGGGGAACAACATAACAAACTAGACTATACAAAAGACAGGACTGGAAATACTTATAATACAGAGCACACCTCCTCTGGGGGTGAGCTATATAATGAGTTATTTCCAATGGCTCACCCCCCATTTCCTCCTTGCCCCTCTCTCGTCCTTCAAAAAGTCCACCAGAACATCGTCCTGGAGGTTTTGAAGCCTCCTCCGGAGAGTGAACAAGTCCACTGTTTGTTCTTGGAAGACCTTGATGTTCCTTGCCTCCCACAGGACCTGCTTAATGGTGTTAATGATCCTCCACTGGCGCTGCAGCTCCGGTACAGGACCCTTTCAGTCGTCAGGGAGGATCTTGGCAGGAGCCTGTTCTGGGAGACAGAGGACACAACAAGGCCCCAGACCCATCTGGCCACGGAGCACTCCCAGAACAGATGGTGTACATGTTCCGAGTCAGTGCATCTGTGGGGGCAGTTCTCAGTCAGGGCTAAGTGCCGTCTAAACAGGAATGGCCTGGTGGGGAGACAGCCATGAGCAGACATCCATGTTATGTCTTTTTGTTTATTATTTAATGTTTTATGATTTGCATTTTTCCATACAATTTCAGGGTTTAAGGCTGGGTTGCCCCTCGGGAGAGTCATGGTCTCTCCCGATCTCAAAAAGGACATGATATTTTTGTATGTCCATGAGGGCAACCCAGCCCCGACCAGTCCTGTCCTAAAGGCAAAATCCCAGCTGTATGGCACATTGTGGTCCAGCCCACACAGACCCATAGATCTGAGGAAGGGAGTGGCATAGTATTTAGCAAATTTACCAGAGGCCGACAATTAAGTGGCATTATTGTATGTAGCCTAATAGTTAAGGACTTAATCATGTTTACTTTCAAACTATAGCAAAGGAGTAACCATCCTCAACAACCCATTGTTATCATGAACACAATACCTGTGCATATAGGACCACAGCTCTTGCCTAACTAGCAGTCATTTAAATATGTCCTCTTATTCTTCATCCTCTTTCATATATATATATGCCATTTAGCAGATGCTTTTATCCAAAGCAACTTACAGTTGCAAATGCATACATTTTTCAGTATATGTGGTCCCAGTGGGGATTGAACCCACAACCTAAGCATTACCAACGCCATGCTCTACCTACTGAGCCACACAGAACCCTTTCACTGATCCCACATGAATATACAGAAAACATAGGTTTTGTTTTCATATAACACAAATATAATGTTTATTTTAGGTAAGATGAGAAAATGCTGAAGATTTGTTGAAACAAATTGTGTAAAACCTGAAAACAAATAAATTACAACCCGCATTCCAGACCTTCCTTCCACATTTTTCTTAAACTAACCACATTTTTATCATAAACATAGTAGCTGAAACACCACATTTGAGCTGGCAAGATGAAAAAACACAGGGCCAGGTTCCATGAACGAATGTAGGAGAAATGGGTAACATTGCTTTGGAATAGTGCTTGTTTAGTTTCTGTGAAACATACTGGTGCATGTTTTGTTGCAACTGGGAATCATTTTGATATCAATTATTTGGCACGCAGGCAGATTACAGTAAATGTGTTTACTGATGTATAGAGAGAACATGCTTTGTTTATGGAGTACCTTAGTTTTTGTTGAGATTATGTATACCTCTAAATGTATGAACACGCTGCTTACTTCACTCTCAGCTGCCTTTAAGATGTCACGATGAAAAAGGTGGAGCTTGGAGCGTGAGGAGTGAGCAGAAAATTGATGCGACCAAGAAAAACGGATGTGTGAAGCAGGATGTAATATTTTCTGACTACATGTTATTGCTATTACTATTACAAAATTGTAGTTTCAGAATCATAGATATTTGGATAACACGGCATACATGTATTTTTACAGAATGATCTGGTTGCATTTTGCGAGTGAGCTTGCTACTCTTTCCTGTAATCAGTAGCTAGCTACGGCAATGTGAGTATGGACCTTGTCCTAGCTGTTTTTTTATTCTCGCTTGTTGCTATTGCGTCGTATGCATTGAAAAAATGTTCAATTTCCAAGGAATACGAATTTAGGATGCGAATATTATTAGCGCATGCCATAGAGGATTCGAGCTCGTATAAACAGAACGATGTCCAGCATGCACATCCAAGGGAGCGGGCATTGCTTCACTTATCTCTCAACAGTTAGCTAACTAACATTATGAGAAGCAGCACACCAGCTAGCTAATTCGATAACATTAGCATTGCCTTTAATATAGCTAGTCGCAGGCGAGCCGAATCAGGCCATAAGGGCGAGGACTGGCTTGCTAGCTTTTCAAATATCAAGCCAGATAGCTAACGGTATACATTTAGGTGGTTCTTCTGTCATCACCAGCTAGCTTACTTGCTACCCGTCTGGCTTTATGTGTATTCGCAGTTTTGTGTTTCATCGTATAATTTCTATATCAGTCTATTGCCTTTCTAGTGCCGTATTTTCTCCGGTTATGAGTTAACTAGCCACGACAACGTTGCAAAGATGCAGGTGGTGCATATAAACGGATCGAATATCATTGAATGTCTCTTTTTTGGTAATTGGCCTGCTGAATATGAGCTATATGTGAATTAGGAATGACCCTGATCAAAAATAAAGCAGTAAATGGTGTGGACTTTAGTATCATCAAGCGCCGACCACAGAGTTGTTGCATTGTTTACATTATTACTAGGGTTGGCTATGATGATAATGACTCGGCAATTGTGGACAAAGCACCCATCGCGATTTAAAAGCAGACCACGACATATAACTAATTGTGTCTACTACATTTGTTACATGTTTTGTGACATTTGGTTAATTTTCTAGAAATGCCTATAATTACGGATTTCGATTGCATAGCCTGTAACTTGACCCATTCGATAATGCAGCTCCTGTTTGTCAATATGCATGGTTTAAATGCAGGCCTTTTAGCTATCTGCATAATTAATATGATTAGCTAAGTGCAGGTAAACTACTTAGTCCCAACATCACAGTGCCAGAGTTTAAAATGCATTTCGGATTATTGCATAATGAAGTCCGTGTTTACTAAACGGCACCTTTACAGGTACCTACGTTTTGTACACATGCAATTATGTTGTCGAAGTGCTGTTGTTATACATTACATGTACATGTTTAAAGTGACAGATTAAACAATATGTCTTGCCAATATGTAAGCGAGGATGATGTTTTATTTTGACAAACCGTGATTAATTTAATTTATTAAGTTGGCCTATGCCTCCTAAATATGATCGATTATGGTATTGTTCACATGTGCATAGATAGAATGAGAGCAAGAGAGGGACAAGCTATCCTACTCACTCACTACTCTGATCTGGGTCATTCCCATGCCAACTGCACCAGGTTGCTGTCTGACCCTCTCAGATCTTGATACAAAAATGCATTTGGAGGATTTTTAGGTACTTTATGTAATAAAAAAAGTTTAATTTTTACTTTTTTATTATTATCCTCCTAATTGACCTTTTGACCTGTGACCTGGCCAATGTGGACCTAAAGTGAGGCCTTGAGCAGAAGAATCATGCAGAGCATGGGCTGGGTAGCACCTTGTCTGACTTGTAATGAGCATGACTTTCAAGAAGAAATACCACAAACTCTTGGATAATTTTTGGTGAGTTGCCAGACAAGGGTAGAGTTATGAGTTGTTTTCCAACTTCAGTTCAACCTCGTTTAGACCAAATTAAGTTATGTCATAGGGGCTGCTAAGTCACCCACCGATATTTGTGAATAGTCCCTGTGGGACTATACTACCTACACAACCTAGGTGAGATAAGATCCATTCTACAGTTACTCTTTGTATTCTACCTTGCAGCCAGTGCCTACTCTGAAATAATTCCTGTTATTCCTACTGAATTCATTTTGACAACGAGCCTCTTGTGTCAAGCCTCGTCAAATCCTTTTTGAAAGTCCAAACATATAGACTAATATAAGTCTGGTTCAAGTGAAAACACTTTAGCTTCCTCAAAAAAGTCCAGGAGGTGTCTTAGGTATTACCTGAAAAACAATGCTGGCTACCCCTTAAGATACTGTTATTTTCAGGAATAATTCCAACTTTCCCTGCTGGTCAAACAGGTGCCCACAGTCTGCTGGTATAAAGCTGTGTATGAAATGTCTTCCTCCGAATCATGCCTGTGCAAGTTTAACTTGTGGTGTGAATCAAAGCAGTGGCTAACATCATGTGTTTTGGAGGAGAGCACACACTTGTCTATGCTAGGGCTGCACAATATGTAAAAAAAAAAATCATATTGCGACTATTTTTGCTAGATATTGCGATTTGATTTTCAATATAGACTTATGCTTGTTAATATCCGGGAGCCTTATAGTGAGGTTTTTCCAAGATTCACCTTGCTAACATTAAGCATAAAGGGACATCATCAATTGCTTGCACATTCATTAAATTTAGAAGAAAAAAACTGACATCCTTCAATGCGATGATGTGACCCGGTCGTCAGAGGTTTGGACAATGCCGTTTCAAATATTGTGGTCATGAGAGGTCTGGACAATGAGTTTAGAATGGCAAAGGGTGCATCTGTTTTCCGTAACCATCTGTCAGTATAGCTAGTCTACACCCCACTGTAAAATAAGGGATTAAAGACATGCTAGACACCCTTCTTATAATCTCTCTCGCCTGTGAGCCAGTCGCTGTTTTAATCTGCAGGAGAGCTGGCTCCAGAGAGGCATACCTCTCTCTGACAGCAGCTGGTATTCTGTGGGAGGAGCTAATACAGCGGAAACCCAAGGGCATCCCAGCCAAGGGCCTCATCCATCTGTATCAACTTTAGTGGCATCTTGTGTATAAAAAAACCCTGCTACAACCTTCTTGAAAAATATGTTTCACTGTCATTCACTGTCTGCTGTGTGCTTGAGGGCAACTGTGTCTGCAGGTTTTTGTAACAACCACTACACCTTTCACTAATTAGATTCAGTCCTTGGTTAAAGAGGTAAGCTAATTAGTGAAATCAGGTACAGGTGGCCTTGAGAACCAGATTTAAAGTGAGAGAGTTTGGTTATAAAGTTATAAGTTATAAAGTGGTCAATCATTTTTTAAATGAGATCCTCATTATAGCTGATTTAATCACTGGTTATTGGCATTTTATAAGGTTTATTGCTTATGAGAGTAGTCTTTAAAAAAGCCTGGCAGTGGAAACACTGCTATTGTGAGCAGGGCCTGTTCAGTTCTTGTTGACTGGGAGTGGCAACCCTTGCTAATTGTCCCACAGTAATGATGTCTTACCACATGAGCCACAAGAGGGCAAAATGGCCCATAGAGGACTCAATGTAAACAGAGCTTGCTTTTCAACTAGCAATGTTCAGAAATTAGCTGCACAAATAGGTGCGCTGGAAATGGTGTCTATGTTTATTTGAGGAGATGTGAGGGGCACCCGAGGACTGAAAGCATACTGGTGTCACCAGTGTGCACCTCCATCCTCGAGTTGTGGGGACTTGAGGTGAAATTGCATTATTGGAGGGATTATGTCATTTGAAGAACATGCTCTATCTGATGCTGTATGTGGCCCTTTGTATTAAGGCCACATAAAAAAAACACTTGTATGACTATTTCATGATGATTACATGACTAATCATTTTTAAACACTATAAATATAACAGCTGATCTGTCAGCTCTCATAAAATGAGCTGAGGCAGGCCTTAGTGTGTGCAGTAACAACCAGTTATAAACGGTTTGTTCTGTGTTGACTGTTCTGTTAACGTGTTTGTTTTCTCCATATTTCCTTTCCCTAGGGTTTATAACGTTGGAACACTTAGGACAGAGGGGTAATTGTCTCAACCAAAGGCCAGATCTGTGAATGCTGCCAAGTCTAGTGGAGCACCATGGAGAAGGAGAGGAAGCCAGGTTACTTTGCCAGGTGAGAGAGCAAGAGAGAGAGACCTAGCTAAGTCGGTGTACTGCTGGCTTTACCTAGGTAACATTGCAAAACATACATTAAGATTTGTAGCACTAGGCTACACTTCTTAGACAGCTGTCCATGGCTGCTTTCTCCAGTTGGGTTTTGGTATGAGGAAGATTGTAATGCTTGTCTGTCAATGAAAGCTTTCTCCAGACAAATTGGATCACTGTTCATTATCAGTCTTTCTGACAGCAAGTTTTGCCCAATAATCCATTCAATGCAGCATTCTTCCTCTGATGACATCACCAGACATTTTCCACAAGTAGAATTCAGTGGCTAGTGTAGCTAAGGCTAATTAAGACCATGACTCTCCATTAAGAAACATACATTAGCTGTGAACCCAAAACCGTGGCGATACGATTCTAGAATCAAAAAGATTACATACTGCGGATAGTTGCCAAATAACCAAAAGTCTTTCCCTGCATGGCTTTTTGTCTGGCCCAACAGATAATTCACAAAAGAAAAGAGAGGAATTTACTAAGAGCACAAATAACTGCACACGTTGCTAAAGTAGCCGGCCTTGATAAACTGAACAGGGTTATTCGTATGCATTAATTTATTTGCAGACTCTCCTGGTAATTTTTCTTGGTCTCACAATTCCCAACAGGTTAGCGTTAAGGCTAACTGGCAAAATTCAGTGGCCCCCCACTTTGATCATATTTGTGCACTAAATGCAGGTGCGCGAATTTAGTAAATACAGGCAGGTGACTTACAAACTCATTCAACAAACCACATTGTTTAAACCATACGGATATGGCGACTGCATCAGTAATAAGCTTGATGGGCTATGAGGAAAAGTTTGAAGAGAATTTGTTTCAGGACAACTTTGCTTCAATTTGAGCCTGAATATTCAAACGATCAACTGCGGCAGAAGGAGTTAACATGCATTGAAAGGTCAGGTTCTCATGTTTAATATTTAAATATTTCAACACATATTTGAACATGTGACTACCAAATGTGTCTCTCAGGCTGAAGAGAAGGAAGCAGATCAAGCAGGGCCAATCCCAGGCAAAGGCAACAGGGCAGAACCAATCAAAACTATTGCTGGCAGCTCCCCCAAACCCTACCCAGGAGCTGAAGGAGAAGGTTCCCCCCTCGGTGCCTGGCTCGGACACACCTGCAGACCTCCGCGGGGGGTCCCAGGACGAGGGCTGCCCCAGGAGTCCAGGTAAGACCTATGCCCTTTGACATTCACACCCTGTATGCCTGTGCAGGTTACCTGTGTGGGTTACAGAGACGGCTCTTGTCAAAGTTGTAAATGACTTGCGGCTAAATGCATTTATAGATGCAAGTGCTACTTCTGATACAGTGGAGCACAAAATTCTTCCCCACCATTTAACACATAGGGGATAGAAATGGCTCAACATTCATTGTTGGCATTGCCTCAATTAGAAACAGTTTAAAAAAAAATGATATTGTATAGCTACTTAAAAAAAAAAAAAAAAAAAAGCCTGAAACATCAAATAATAGCCATACAATTCTATTTTTTTTAATTGAAGTGTTTATTGAACCTTTTCACAAAATGAAAAACTTTTTTTTTTTTTATTAAACAAAATGTACATTCATGATATTTTTTTTGTATCATATTTGATTCATCAGGCATTTATGGCAATTTATTTATCACAACATGTTTTTTTTAGAAACAAGAACATACATTTTTAATTGCATTTGCATTCCTGTTTTTTTCAAATAGGAACCTTTTTATTTCCCCTTTGTGGTAGGCAAAAAAACTGTTTCTGTTCTTGTTCAGGAATGGACTTCACATTTCCCCCAGTAGACACGTGAGAAGTGATTGCTTGTGCAGTGCTTGCATCTCTGTTGGGTTTCCCATGTTGGGAAATGATCAATGCCATCCTTTCTCACATCAGGAGGCACACTAGAGGTTGGCCTTTTGCGGGGGGGGCTTCCGGTTCTGGAGAGGATAGTGGTCTGCCACACTTGATTTTGCCCTTTCCTGCGCTTGTAAGAGAAGTACCAACAGAAGCCTGAAACCTTTGCAGGGTCATGGGATTCTTCTGGGGCTCCAGTTTCTTCTGGTCTCTTCTGTAGAGGTTCATTGCATTGATGACTGCCACTGTGGTAGTGTGCCACCAAATTTACATAATTGAAACTTGTAAAGTGCAGACAGCATATCAAGGAGGTCAACACCTCCCATTAACTTGTTGTATGTTTCAACAATGGCTGGTCTGAGAACTATTATGTATGTTTTGGATTTTCAATCCCAACATTTCACATTTCCCACTGGTTCGATGCCAACAAAAGAAGAAAGTAGGTTCACAGTTTTGTTGTCACACCATCTTACAATGATGATGTTTTCCTGGTTTACTCTAAAATCCAGTGACCCTCTTCCCTTTTCCTTCAAATCTTTTTCATCCATCATGTCTTTTACCCTGTTCATTCAAACTGTGCCTATGTAATGGGCAAAAGTTTGTTGTCTTGCTCGGTACGCAATTAACGTTTGAGGACGCGATTAACATTTGAGGATGCGAATGCGTACTGGCGTAGCACTTATGTGCACCCCTGAATATAACATACAGATTATGATAGCCAAGGCATTGTTTTAGTCAAAATTAATGATAAAAAGACAATTATTAGCAAGTGAGCCATTGCAACATCCAACTGATTATCATGATAGAGCAGGTTGCATATATAAAAAATAAATATCCACTCTAAATATATCTTATTAAGATGACATTTCAATCTTTAATTAGTTTAATTAAATAATAAAAGCAGTGTATTTTGCATTGTGGTAGGCATAATACATATTCCATCATGAAATGCAATACAATAACGATTGAGGGATGCTTTAGACCGCTACGCCTCCCCCTTGTATAGCTACTTTTAACCCCTTAACCATTACACCCTATTTTTGAATTCCTGCCTATTTAGACATACCCAAAAATAACAGTTCATAGCTCAATAACTTTTTTTGGTATCATTTCAAAGGAAGGCTGTTACCATATAGCATGTGGACATACCACAGCTTAAAGTACCAAAGATCAAACATACACAAATAGGCGTTTCATAGTTTTCTTGTGTAAAAATTCATGTTTGAAAAGCAATAAAGGGCATTTCATGGTATAACTGGAATTTTGTGCATGCCTTGTACAACATGTCAACTAAGTCTGTGTAAAACAGATTTCTAGGCCCAAGGGCTCATGAACTAGAGGGCTTTTAGTGAGCGGTGTCCTAACATGTCTACAAGATATATGAGTATGTTTCACATAGAAAAGTTTTATATCCTCCACAAAAATCCAATAGAAGGGATCTTACAACGAGGAATAATAATGAACAAAAAATAATGAAGTGATTGCTGATATTTGGCTGTGGGACGGGCGTTTATATCCGTATTTTCTATTCTGCTTCTGATTTTCTCCCATTTTCTCCCAATTTAGTAGCCAATTACACCCTTTATTTTTCGTGTTAATTTCCCCCATCGTACTGTGAGTTTGCTGCTGTAGCCCTGTGACCGGCAGTGACATGGGCGAAGTATCGTCTTATCCAAGATGGCACTTGCCAAGCTCCGGTACTTCAGAGCCACTCCTGTGCGCAGCAAACTTCATGTCGGCTTCCCTCCCCCCTCCCTGGGGCGAACAGCCAATTGCCGCCGCCTGGTGGCACTCCCGGCCAGAAGCGACTCTGGTGCGGCCGATGGAATCGAACCCCGGTCACAGTGGCCAGCGTCGAATGTTGTAACCACTAGACCACCCGGTTTGTACTTTATTTAAATGCGGTAATAGTCAAACAGTGAGAGAATTCTGAAACTATGTTAATTGATACGGGGGCGATGATATTGTTGAGACAACGGGTAACAGATATTACTTAATAAAATAATAACAGAACGGATATATTTTTCATGCGAGACAATGTCTGTCATTGTGGGACGTCAAAATACAATCTGGTCACCCTATGCGGAGCATCACAAGTTTAACATAGTTAATATTGTTAATAATCACACTTTAATATATATGGCTTTGATGAAAATACACAATCTAAATTAAACTAATGTGCGCCATCCGTCTTTTCCTCTTTCTCCTTCCGGACACATATATCAGTTTCTTACTTGTATGTGTACTTCATTCCACTTTATTACACATAACTTTATTTACATATGGACTTTAATGTTTAGATTTTTTGTCTGGATTTTTTGAGTTAATACCAAAGTCTGGTGCAAATTTCACTTGAATAGGCTCATTGGAAATACATTTACTGGACAAAATGTTGATGTGTTCAATACTTATTTCCCCCATTGTACAAAATGCACTGAACTAAAAATCGTTTTTATCCTTTTGCAAAAAAAAAAATGTGTTCCAGTTCAAAAGAGCTGAATACGGCGGTTCCCATGCTGTCCAGCAAAGCGTTTTACTAATTTATCTACTTTTGCATTCTGGAATTACATGCTAAATATTGCTCGCATGCAGAGGAAGCATTTTACGCATGGAAGTTTTGCGCATAGTTTTGTCAGATTCCGTGTCCTATTACGATAAGATGTATAGCCAAAAATACTTTAAATTCAATTTGACTAATATTTTAATCAGCAACATTGTGAGGTACAACACATATTTTTTTAGTGTGGAGTTGGGGTGGCAACCGGGGTAGCAGTGCTCATTTCAAGGGCGGGAGCTGCCACCCATGTGGCCACGCCCCTAGTTTAGTATTGCTGCATGATACGCCACCCAATTATGTACTCCATGTTATTGTAGTGAAAGTAAGTCTCATCATTGGCTCTTCAAAAGCCATGGCTCCTGCTCTTCATTAGACGTGACGAAATTGCCATTTCACTACGACAAAGGTATTAAAGGGAAACAAGCTGACGATCTGATTGACCACAATGAACCAAACCCTCACCACACTTATGTAGAGTAATTTATTCCTCTTAAATCGACGTCTTACAACTGTGCCACTCCTGCACTCCTTTTGACAACAAAACTAGAGCCCTATATATTGTTGTGTGGGATTTAGACTGCACTGCATTATGCTCCACAAAACTGGGCAAGGTTTATACTACACCTTATACTAATGTATTGGCATTACACTAAATATGAGCCATTACCATGGTAACCTAAGCTAAAGAAAGGGGAAGAGCAGTAAACGGGAAGTCCGCGATGAACCTGGAGCCTGATTGCAGCAGCCGCACATTAATACAAAAGGGCCTGACCCTCGGACGAGCCAGACATCCTGCTGAATCAACAGGGCCAAAGAGCCCCCCCTCCAACACATCATCCTTCACTCTCTGTCATCACACTTCCTGTGAAAGGGGGATTGGGGGAAAAATTTAATCTGGGCACAAAGTCATCCTCGAGGATTAAATAAACAGAGTGAATATGACCAGAGGGGGGATTGATTGCTGGTGAACACCAGAGCATTCACATGTTACCTTATTGTTCTTATTCTGCACCTGGCCCAATGTTATATAACAATAAACTCTGTACAGGAGAGATAAACATTTCCTGTGGAAACATTTTTTTCTATTTTACATGGGCTGATGGCATAATAGCATTGATGCAAGGCCAGGGGGTGCTTTAGGTACAGTGTTGTGTAATTGCATGCTGCTGACATGGTCTTTGTCAGCTCAGTATACGGTAATAAAGTCAAATGACTCTTCAGTCATGTTCTCTGTAGCTCTGCCGGCGTGTGTGTGTGTGTGTGTGTGTAAACACAAGCATATCTTAATTTTCAGTATGAGAGAATATGCTCTAGAGAGCAAACTACGAACACATGACTGGCCCATAGCAATCTGCATATGTGAGTGGGGTGCTGGGTATGGGCATGTGTGAGTGAGGTGCTGGAGGCTGAAACTGGCTCTGGTGAGGTAGCGGTTATATGAATCAGGTGGATTGGGCTCAGTTGAGGCAGTGGTCTCTCGCTCTTTCTCGTTCTCTCTCAGATGGCATTGGGAGCAGTAGTAAGATGAAGAGGGACAGGAGGAAACCCCCAGGAACAGTGGATTACACAGTGAGTGAAACATGCCCCACGCCCTTATATAACTACAGAGCACACACATACACATGCACCCCCCCCAATACACAACACAACCCCATTGCAAAAGAAGTGCTGCTGGACCACACACACACACACACACACACACACACACACACACACACAAACACACGCAAACGCAAACACACACTCACTCATACATACATACATTCACACACACATACACACCCACTCACACTCTTACACACACACACTCAGACAGTCAGACATACACACACACAGAATTTGGGAAGATGGCTTTTAGTTACTACGCTCCATGGTCTTGGAATCTATTCCAGAAAGAAGCTAAACTGGATTACTTCTTCCCTCTGGATGATTTTAAAAGTATTCTGCAGAGCTTAAAAACTGACGTTTGCAGCTGTTTTACTTGAAAATGTGTAATGTGTAACTTGCTGTGTTGTGGTTTTTGTATTGTATTTTTATGTGGCAACATGATCTGCTTTTGCCAATGCTCCCTTGTAAAAAAAGATAGACATCTTAATGGGATACACCTGGTTAAATAATGTGTAACTTGCTGTATTGTGATGTTTGTGTTGTATTTTATGTTGTAACATGCTCTGCTTGCTGTTCTCTTGGCCAGGGCTCCCTTTTAAAAATGATATACATCTCAATGGGACTCATCTCGTTAAATAAAGAAGAAATAACATTTTTTAAAACACACGTATATACACACACATTCACACTCACACATACACATACACTCGGACACACTCACACATACACTCGGACACACCTAAGCGCACTTATGCGTACACACACTCTCACTCACTCACACCCATATGCTCAATTTCTCCTGACTTCCTGCAGGTGGCGCCCCAGGATACGCTCAACAGCATCGCACTGAAGTTCAACATCACCCCCAATAAACTGGTGCAGCTCAACCGCCTCTTCTCCCGCAGTGTGGTCGCTGGCCAGGTGAGCTCTCACAGTGTGGTCACAGGGCAGGTGAGCTCTCACAGTGTTCACAGGGCAGGTGAGCTCTCACAGTGTGTTCACAGGGCAGGTGAGCTCTCACAGTGTGTTCACAGGGCAGGTGAGCTCTCAGTGTGTTCACAGGGCAGGTGAGCTCTCACAGTGTGTTCACAGGGCAGGTGAGCTCTCAGTGTGTTCACAGGGCAGGTGAGCTCTGTTCTCTCACAGTGTGGTTAGAGGACAGGTGAGCTCTGTTCTCTCACAGTGTGGTCGCTGGCCAAGTCAGCTCTCTGCTGTCTTATGAGCATTTGCTCATTTCATTCTTTGCTTTCTGATTGGCTAACCTGCCTTGACAGATTCTATTTGTCCCGGATGTTGACCAGTCTGGACCAAGCCTTGAGAGCTCCTCGGAACAGGACCACGTCAAGCGGCTGGTAAGAGTTGCCTGTTGGTGTCAGTGTTGCCATGGAGATGGAACTCCTCTGTCAACAACCTCAATGATCAAATGCGATCCAAACACAACCTGGCTGCTTCCCATTCAGTCAGTAATAAAGCCCACAGACAAGCAATTACCAGACCATCAATCAAGGATGACAACCGTTTTCCTTATTTTATTATTTTCATTTAAACAAACATTTTTCAGCATTTGACA
The DNA here is from genome assembly GCA_029706075.1 of Aldrovandia affinis. NCBI lineage: Eukaryota > Metazoa > Chordata > Actinopteri > Notacanthiformes > Halosauridae > Aldrovandia > Aldrovandia affinis. The sequence continues at coordinate 2,040,654 of JAINUG010000172.1, read as the reverse complement.
TGATCAACATTTATACTTGTGGCTTAGTGTTGATTGGCTGATGAGTGAGTCTGTGATTAGTGGCTTAGTATTGATTGGATGATGTTAGAATATGTTGGTCTCTGTGCAGGATTTCAACCCCCTGTGGGGGGAGGTGAAGCCTCTTCACAAGACGCTCTCCCCGCCATCTGAAGACGAGGAGCTGATGACGGTCAAATTCTTGAAGATGAGCTGCAGATACTTCACCGATGGCATGGTACGTTGTTGCAAAGTACCCCGGTTCATGTTACAACAGCTTTCAGGAATAGATGCATCTACAGACAGGTAAGCAACAGGGACTACAGAGAAACCTGCCTGTTAGGTAAGGCCTTGACAGTATTGTTTCTGAATTTTAAATGTATATCCTATAAAGCATATGTATTGTTTACTAGAACTTCTCATTTATTTTCAGATATAATATGATCTGTATATGTAAGTTCTCATGTTTCCTTCACTACTTACTACGTATCCATTTCTTGGTGCATTGTGATCTGGACGTCTAAGCATGTCTCCTACCGCAAAATTGTGAATGAGGGCATTTCATTTATTTAATTGCACAATTAGAACCAGCCTTAGTCAATTAGTCGTTAATGTGTCGGTATCTGCGATCCACATTATAGCGACTGTTTTTGCGTTGTGACTATTTCCTTAGTAAATCTTGCCCTAAATACAGATACTAATTAAAGAGTGATTCAATGGAGCATACAAAACTCACAATTCAAACCCAGGTGTTAAATCCGTAGGCAAATAACTCTGATATCCACCTCTATGCTAAAACATAAAACATCAAGTTTCTAACATTAAAACTAGTCCTAATGCAAAATATGTATTAAAGTGCTCCTTTCTCCTGGTTCCTAAAATGTTCTAGTCCGATGTCCATATCTGACAGAAGTCACCTGTTTAGCCTTGATAGGGTCATCTTGCACCACAGATAAAGCAGATATGCAGATACACTCAGTACACTTTATTAGGTACACCTGTACACCTGCTCGTTAATACAATTATCTAATCAGCCAATCATGTGGCAGCAACTCCATGCATAAAAGTATGCAGACATGGTTAAGAGGTTCAATTGTGTTTCAGATCAAAAATCTGAATGGGGCAGAAATGTGATCTAAGTGACTGACCGTGGAATGATTGTTGGTGCCAGATGGGGTGGTGTGAGTATTTCAGAAACTGCTGATCTTATGGGATTTTCACACAGAACAGAGTTTACAGAGAATGGTGTGAAAAACTAAAAACATCCTAGTGAGCGGCAGTTCTGTAGGAGAAAACGCCTTGTTAATGAGAGAGGTCAGAGGAGAATGGCCAGACTGGTTCAAGCTGACAGGAAGGCGACAGTAACTCAAATAACCACGCGTTACAACAGTGGTATGCAGAAGAGCATCTCTGAACGCACAACACGTCAAACCTTGAAGTGGATGGGCTACAGCAGCAGAAGACCACACCGGGTTCCACTCCTGTCAGCTCAGAACAGGAAAGTGAGGCTACAGTGGGCACAGGCTTACCAAAATTGGAGACTTCTGGAGAATACTTATTCTGTCAGCTAAATTTACACATATTTTCAGGATCCATCAATGTACAATAACACAATGTGGCTCTCTGTGGCTCAGTAGGTAGAGCACGGCGTTGGCAACGCTTAGGTTGTGGGTTCAATCCCCACTGGGGCCACATATACTGAAAAATGTATGCATTCACTACTGTGTCGCTTTGGATAAAAGCGTCTGCTAAATGGCATATAAAAAAACAATAAGACAAGTAGAGAATTAGGGAAAGAAAAAAAAAGAAGAAAAATCTGTGTTAGAGGCACTGCACTAGTGGACGGGTAGTTCACAGTAGAGAAGGCGAATCATATGCAACACAATGGTCCAAGCATGGCAATAGCTTTGCTAGGGCAGGGACCGCACTTAGTTGTAGAACCGTGTTCTCCGGATCACACCGTTCATCCAATCGCCGTTCACAATCCACAACCGCAATGGCAGGCGGAGAGATGGTACCGAGTAGCCACCGAATAGCCACAAAGCCACAGTCCACAGCAGGAGAGTTTAGGATCACACCGGGCACAGAGCAGGACTCGCTGTACGCAGTTCACGGCAGGAGAGTTCAGGATGACACCAGGCAGCCACCGAGCGGTTAACCTTACTCGCAGTTCACACGGCAGGAGAAACTCAGGATCACATCGGGCAGCAGTAGAACTGTTTGCAGTCCGCAGTAGCGGAACCCAGGATCACACCGGGCGCAGGATAGCACTTCCTGTTTGCAGTCCACAATGGCAAAACACCCAAATGCCAGCAGGAGCAAATAAACCTTACAATATTGGCGACAGTTGCACCCCAGTGTGGGAAGGCAGGATAAATATAAAAAGTGTCAATACATAAGCTGCGATACTGGGATGACTTTACTAAGTTTGGAAAACGACGTTTAAAACGTTTTTAAAAGCAGAGCCAGTTTCAAGAGGCAGCTATACCGCGGCCATCTTGAATCACGTTCACATTGAAGATTGGAAAAATGTTGCCTGGTCTGACAAATCTCGATTTCTTCTGCGATATGCAGATGGTAAGGTCAGAATTTGGTGTCAACGGCATGAATCCATGCATCCATCTTGCCTTGTGTCAACGATTCAGGCTGGTGGTAGTGGTATAATGGTGTGGGGAATGTTTTCTTGGCACACATTAGACCCCTTAATACCAATTGTGCATCATTTAAATGCCACAGCCTACCTGAGTCTTGTTGCTGACCATGTGCTTCCCTTTATGGCCACAGTCTGCCCGTCTTCTAATGGCTACTTCCAGCAGGATAATGCGCAATGTCACAAAGCACACGTCATCTCAAGCTGGTTCCACGAACATGACAATGAGTTCAGTGTACTCCAATCACCACACTCCACAGTCACCAGATCTCAGTCCAACAGAGCACCTTTGGGGTGTGGAATGGGAGATTCGCAACATGAATGTGCAGCTGACAAATCTGCAGCGACTGCGTGATGCTATCATGTCAACATGGTCCAGAAACCTTGTTGAATCCATGCCACGAAGAATCTACCTGGTCCTACCCAGTACTAGAAAGGTGTAACTAATAAAGTGGCCACTGAGTGTATGTTTCTTAGCTGGTAATAGCATGACTCAATTTTTAGTTTGTAGTTCAAAATAATCATGCAGAACAGCTAACCTATGCTTGTGTATGACCTGGCTGAAACGTAGCATAGAAATAGAGGACAATATAGGTCCCAATACTGACCCCTGTGGGACCCTGCATGTGGTTGTGGCTGAGGAGAGTGATGTGTAAGAGTCTCACCAGAGTCTCCTGAGGTGGGGATGTAGAGGGGCTCTCTGCACTGGTTTGTACTTGTTCTGATGGGCATGTACAGGTCCAGACTGGTTTGGACGAGTTCTGACTGGTTTGTACTGGTTCTGACTGGACTCTGGCTCACTTGTAGCCTCTGTATGTTGCTGGCAGGGTGTGGTGGGGGGGGTGATGATTGTGACGCCCAACAACATCATGTTCGACCCGCACAAGTCAGACCCGCTGGTGATTGAGCACGGGTGCGAGGAGTACGGTCTGATCTGCCCCATGGAGGAAGTGGTGTCCATCGCACTGTATGATGACATCTCTCGCATGGAGCTGAAGGATGCGCTGCCATCGTAAGGAGCACTCTATTTCTCTCTTTTCTCTCGCCTTCTACTACCCCCTTTCTCCATTATCTCTCTTTCTCTGCCCCCTTCACGTTCTTAATCTACACTCCATCTTATTTTCCAGTAATCCCTTTTTATCCCCTCTCATTGTGATGTTTCTGTGTGAAATGTGGAGCTGCTCTGTGGGCCAGAGTGACTCACCATGTCATCCTGTGGAATGGCTCGTTTCTGCAGAATCCTCTTGCATGTTGATTCTCCATTGTTTTTCCATATTATTATTATTATCTTTTTTGTCATTATTATGGCCAGTTCTATTGTTTTGCATTTTTCCATGTTGTTTTATTTTTGCCCTTTGGGTTTTGATTTTTCCATCCACCGGTCACCCCCCACCCCCAACCCCCTGGTAGAGACGTACCCCAGGATCTGTGTCCTGTGTACAGGCCAGGAGCGTGGGAGGACCTGCCCTCTGACCGTGACTTCAACCCGTTCAGTCGCTTCCAGACCCGTCCCATCCTTCTGGACCATATCGATGCCATCGTCACGGATACAAGTGACCCAGAGGCTGTGGAGAAGTCCTCGCCAGACGAGGGTTTCACGGAGCTGGAGGAGGAGTCGCCTCCACCACGTGGCCATGCCCAAAACCATCCCCCGTCAGACAGCATGACAGAGAAGGAGGAGGGGCAGGATGCTCCCACTGGCCAGTCTAATCTCCCACACAGGTCTCTCCATGCAGGTGATTTCACAGCAGCTGAGCATGCTGTGAAATGTGTGAGAGAGACTGCCTGCACCACAGACCAAACCACTGACACACACACAACAGGGACCGACCAAACCACTGACATGCACACAACAGGGACAGCCCAAAGCACTGACACGCACACAACAGGGACAGCCCAAAGCACTGACACGCAGACAACAGGGACAGCCCAAATGACTGACATGCACACAACAGGGACAGACCAAACGACTGACATGCACACAACAGGGAGAGACCAAACCACTGACATGCACACAACAGGGACAGCCCAAACCACTGACACCCAGACAACAGGGACAGACCAAACGACTGACACGCACACAACATGGACAGACCAAACCACTGACATGCACACAACAGGGAGAGACCAAACCACTGACATGCACACAACAGGGACAGCCCAAAGCACTGACACGCACACAACAGGGACAGCCCAAACGACTGACATGCACACAACAGGGACAGACCAAACGACTGACACGCACACAACATGGACAGACCAAACCACTGACATGCACACAACAGGGAGAGACCAAACGACTGACACGCACACAACAGGGACAGCCCAAATGACTGACACGCACACAACATGGACATACCAAACCACTGACATGCACACAACAGGGAGAGACCAAACCACTGACATGCACACAACAGGGACAGCCCAAACCACAGGCACACACACAACAGGGACAGACCAAGTCATTGACGCGCACACAACAGGGACAGACCAAGTCATTGACGCGCACACAACAGGGACAGAGAAGCTGCTGAATGGAGAGACTGACCTGCATTCTGATGTGGCCACTGTGGAGGTGACAGGGGATCAGAGGAGGAAACTGAGGCTCTGTGAACATGCAGGGGATTCTGGGAAATGTAGTCAACAAAGACCAAATCCAGCCAAGGAGCTGCTGAATGGAGAGGGAGCCACTCCAGGGCCAATGTCTGAGGAGGCAAAGCGGAGACAGAGGAACGAGGAGGAGATGAAGTCCTGGCTGAATAAGAGAATCCAGGGGCCAATCGAAGGTGATAAATGCATCACACATTAAACGCATCACGCATAAATACATTTGGACTGCTGGTCCTCCAGCTTATTCCAGATATTCTGTATTCTTTACCAAAAGTCTATAGTACTACCATTGGAAAATGATGTATGAAGATGTAATCAACTGTAATCATTTTACTTTGGGTTCAGTTTCTTCCAAATGGGAGAAAAAAAGGTTAGACCATTTTAAATTCCATCACTGAGCCATTATTTAGTTAGTCTGAGCTTTGTTAGTCAGGATTCAGTGTGTACGATTAAGAATGTATTGAGTGAAATGTGATATGCAGCTTGTATTGAGTATAATATGAGTGTAATATGATATGCAGCTTGTATGTAATGTCCTCTCTGTGCAGACATGCTGCTGGCTAAGGAAGACAAGAGCAAGACTCCGCCCATGTTCCTTTGCTTCAAGGTGGGCAAGCCCATGAGGAAGTCCTTTGCCATTGGTCGAATGACAAGCCCCGCCCACCAGTATGGCAGGAGGGGAAAGCAGCCAGAGTACTGGTTCGCTGTCCCTCAGGAAAGGTGAGGGTCTTCAGTGCAGTTATTACTGGCCAGAGTTCTGCCATTGGACTCAAAGAAGGCTGTACTTACAGGAGCACAACCAATAAAACCAGCCCATTGTGGCAATGTTACACATCTCCTTTTAAACCGCTTGACAAACAGACATGTAACTTCTATGCGCCCTTCAGAATGTCCTCTTCACAAGTTTGAAAAAGAAAACTGTGTGCGAGACATCCCCCAGTAGCCATCTCCTCTCTGTTTGGTTGATTAGGGTAGACCACTTGTATGCCTTCTTCGTCCAGTGGTCCCCAGACGTATATGGGAAGGACTCCAGAGAGCCAGGATTCGTGGTGGTGGAGAAAGAGGAGCTGGACATGATCGACAATTTCTTCAGTGACCCCACCCCTAAGGGCTGGGAGGTGAGTCATACCTATAACATAGTAAGGGTGTAGGGTGTAGGGAGGGTGTAGCTCAACACAGTCCCTATCAGTTTGTTGGTGGACTGCAGTGCCCATGTTGTTGTGTGGAGCAGTTTAAATGGACCCCCCCCGCCTGCAGTGTGTCAAGCATTCAGGGCTTGGGAGGTTGTAGTTGGGTTCTGACCATGCGGTTTGGTTTTGACCGTGCAGTTGTGGTTGTCTGACCCAGATCATCACGGTGAATGAGGCGAAGCGGCGGCAGAGCGTGGGGAGCTTGGATTATGAGGAGCCGCTGGACCTGCTACCAGAGCTGAGCGATCACAGCCTGCTGCTGCAGGAGGCCCACATCGAGAAGGTGACTTCCTGAACTCAAACACCCGAACTATAACCAAAATTCCCAAACCCTGACCTTTAACTCTAATCCCATAACCCCCCTGACCTTGAACCCTAATCCCATAACCCTTAACTGTAATCCCATAACCCCTGACCTTTAACCCTAATTCCATAACCCTGATTTTCACCCCTGAACCATAACCCGTGACCACACCCACATCATTATTCAGTGATGAAAGTAATCAGGCTGAAAAAAAGCTGAAAATTTTAATGACGTATTGGCTGTGTTTATATTCGGGTTTTATTTATTTGATTTTTTACATTTATTTTTCCGATTTTACCCCGTTTTTCTCCCAATTTGGTAGCCAATTACTCCCGCTGTGCTTAGTAAATGCTTTAATAAATAGGCCTATTTTGTGTGCCTTTACCCTGCTTATTTAATGGCAATGGCTTATTAAATGGAGTGCCGGCAGGAAGTATGACACTGAATCTATCAGCTGATAATGAAACAGTTGCAGGTAGTGTGGCTTAAAGCTGTGGTAACACTGCTTGGTAAGGATAAATTGTACTAAGGTGTTCTAGAAAAATTTAAATAAGGTAGGACAACATAATAAAATCACTGTGTTTGTCTCTATGCAACCATCATTCAAGCCAAACTTTAAATTAATCTTTGAACAACTTGCAAGTGTTTGCAAATACAACACAATAACTTTTCTATTTGGATTTAGCCATGCCAAGCCATGTGAAAAATGTGTTTAGCATTTTACATTTACATTTACATTTTAGGCATTTAGCAGACGCTCTTATCCAGATCGACTTACACAGTTTACATTTCTTTACATACATACATTTATACAGCTGGATATTTTACTGAAGCAATTCAGGTTAAGTACCTTGCTCAAGGGTACACCAGCAGTGCCCCACCTGGGAATTGAACAACCTCTGAGTTACAAGCCCAGCTCCCTAACCATTACACTACACTGCCAGCCTTTAGCAGTCTCTATTGTTTACCATGCTGTTGGTAGGCTACACGTGGTACTTTGTTTACTGGCACACAAACAGTCTATTCAAATTGACACAAGCGGATTTAATATTTATTCTTGCCAGATAGGCGCAAGGCATAATGTTTCATGGTGACTGACTGCTAGTAAACCATGCTAGTGCTAGCCAGCTAAAATGTTATCAACAAAATTGAATCGTGTAACATTTAAGTGAGTTTGACAAAGACTAAATATTAATAATAGTTATAGCTGAGTAACCACAAGCCTTCAATTCTTTATTCTATTTGTTATCCTGCCTCTTGGTTTTTCATGCGGTCGTCCACTGCAATCTCTGGTCGAGAATGTCGCCTGGCTGCGTGTGTTTGAGCCTGCAAGGATGTGCATGCATACAAGTAATGCACAGAACATTTGTAGTGCTTTTCAAAAGTTTTATTACAATATTCAGCTGGGGGTACAAAATATTAATATGAGGGTGCAATGCACCCTTTTGCACCCTCGTAGAACTGATTATTAAGGGGAGCAAATTAAATTAACTTCTATTTCTAATTTCTAATTCCTATTTCCTATAGTAATTTACAGACGGTGAAGTTCAACAAGCTGCAATGTGTGCTGTAGTCGTCTCATCAACAACCACTGACATTCATTTTTCTTCTTCTGTCCTATACCTCAACTGTTAACATGCTATTAATGTGCAGGTTATTACTATTCTGTGGGTTATATCTGTAAACTTTTTCTGGCACCATTGATGGTCTCTTCTCAACCAACATAACTGTTCCGAACACTGAAGCATGGGAAAGTGAATGAGAGTGAATGCGGTTATCAATGATGTTGCTTAAAAAGTGTGAATTCAAGGGCTCTACCTAGAATTACACTGGTGAAGTATGACCTCTCACCATTGACCCCTGACATGTGTCTTGTAATCCACATGAACATCAAGCACAAGAGCCGACTAATATTTAAGATTTCTCCAAACTGCCTCCCTGCCTCCCCACAGCTGGCGAATCACCTGCCGGCACGTACTCAGGGGTATCCATGGCAACTAGTTTACGGCACAGCGGTGCATGGAACAAGCCTGAAGACTCTGTACAGGAACCTGGCGGAGCTGGACTGCCCTGTACTGCTGGTTATCAAGGACATGGAAAACCAGGTCTGCCCCCCCCCCACACACACAGACACACGCATATCCATTTATCATATACACACCTGTGTCACACACCCACACCAATACAAACATCTGTATCACACACACACACACACACACACACACACACACACACACACACACACACACCTTTAGATGCATATACACACACAAATATCAATTTCTCACACATATACACACTTGTATCGCACACTATTATTACACCTCTCTCTCTCTCTCTTGCTGTCTCTCAGGTTTTTGGGGCATTCTCCACTCACCCCTTCAGAGTCAGTGAGCACTGCTATGGCACAGGGGAGACCTTCCTCTTCAGCTTCAATCCAGAGATTAAGGCATCCTGTTCTTCTGCTTCCATTACACTTCATACTCTTGGTTATGTAGTTTTGGTTTGTGCTGTGTTAAGTTGTAATCTACGTTTACCTGAATTGTTGTTCCTGCAGGTTTTCCGTTGGAGCGGGGAAAACTCCTACTTTGTGAAGGGAAACACAGATTCTCTGCAGCTGGGGGAGGGGGTGAGTGACATCACATGTTTCTGTGCTCCCATCTGTGGAATATCACTCTCACCTACAGATACTTTCAAAGAGGATTACTCACTGAGGCCCATTTATAATGAAATTTCTTGTATCTTTGGGCCACAGTTGTATGCTTGTGTATATGTGAGTGTGAGTGTGTGTGTGTGTGTGTGCGCGTGTATGTGTATGTGTTTCCTGCTCTGAGTCTGTGCCGTTTGTGCTGTGTGTATGTATGCGTACATGCATGTGTGTGTGTACGTGTATGTGTTTCTTTCCTTCTGTGTATGTTGTGTGTGCGTGCGTGTTTGTGCATACGTTTATTTCCTGCACTGAGTCTGTGCTGTCTGTGCTGTGTGTGTGTGTGTGTGTGTGTGTGTGTGTGTGTGTGTGTGTGTGTATGCCTATGCCTATGCCTGTGAGCGTGAGCATGTGTGTGTGCGTGTGTTTCCTGCTCTGAGTCTGTGCTGTGTGTGTTTGCAGGGGTCAGGTGGGCCTCTGGTTGGATGCTGACCTCTATCATGGCTCCAGCTCCACTTGCTCCACCTTCCGCAATCAGCCGCTGTCCGCTGAGCAAGACTTCACGGTGCAAGGCCTGGAGGTGTGGGCCTTCCAGTAACCCGTCTCACACACAGAGGAGCAGCTTTAGATCCGGTCTAAACCAGTTCAACCCATTTCACGCACAGGGGAGTGGCTTTATGTCGGGTCTAAACCAGTTTAACCCGTCTCACACACAGAGGAGCGGCTTTAGATCCGGGCCAAACCAGTTCAACCCATTTCACACACGGGAGTGGCTTTATGTCGGGTCTAAACCAGTTTAACCCGTCTCACACAAAAGGGAGTGGCTTTAGGTCCTGTCTAAACTAGTTTAACCCATTTCACACAGAGGGGACAGGCTTTAGGTCCGGTCTAAACCATTTTCCAGTGATGGAGTACAGGCTGGTGTCACTCACACTATTGGCTGCCTTACCTTCACCCTCCCATATCCCAGCATGCAACAAACCCAAACTCCAAACTACTACATGCGGAGCAAGGAAGAGACTGCTGGAATGACACATTCCAAACCCAACACCGCTTCAGACTGAAGAATTGTTTACAGAATTATACCACCCTTCGCTAAGGGCTGCTTGCTTTTATGCCACATATAAGGGATGGCTTGATGTTTGTCTTATTTACTGTTTGTAACACTCTTGCTGTCTTTTTACAGATCCAAATCCACTTCATTTTAAGCAAGGACACAAACAGGTTATCAGACTAAGGGTTGGCCAAATATTTATATTTTTTTATTTTGCTTTTTATATTTTTATTGCAGTTATTTTCTCATGCTCATAAGAATGTAAATGAAAAGTTATGCGTGAACGCAGTTAAGAATCTTAAATGTGTTTGTTCTGTGTGTCTGCTGCTGCTGTATTGTCATGGTTCATTTCCATTCTAAAGACGAGTGTTTCATCAGTCGATGTGACAAATTGTGACACAATTTAATGCAGCATTTTTTTTGTGACAAATTATTATATATTTTTTTTTTAAAGGGGTTGTGCAATTTATTTTACCACAAAATCAATTTGTTACTGATTCACATTTTCATATTAGCAGGTTTATGTGGTATATTTTCATATTAGCAGTACCACCTATGCCCCCTGCAGGGCCTTCAGGAAAATAACACCAGAGGCTCAGTCAAACCGTCTCTCAACAATCTGAACTCTCTGTGGAGGGAGGGTCTAGAAACGTGTTCCCTTACCGGGGACAATCTTATGTGTTCGTGTGAAAGCAGAGAGTGAGACCAGTAGTACTGTTCAGTCCTTATTCTGATTCACTAAAAATCGTTCACTCTGCTCATTGGTGTAGAATCAGGTCTGTTGAGCTGACTAGGTTAGTCACAGGAAGTGAGGGTTGTTATTGGACAGGACACTAATCAGAAATGTACAGGTGAGCATGAGCCCCTGATGTTATACCCTCAGACACAGTCTGAACTGCCTTTATAGATGTAAGCTGTATAAATACACATTCTCTAAGGTGTGTTCTGTATAAGGACATTGAAGGCTAAGTGAAAGAGTGAATGGAGAGTGATACATCTCGTAACGGCACTAAGATATTGTGCCTTTGCTGTTTTTTTTCTACTAAAACACATGGCGCGTATAGAACTGCCATTGTACCAGGAGAGAAGGGAACTTGTGTGCCACAGCAATCTGAAATGTTTACTGGGTTTATTTTGTACGCATGTGTTCACTATAGAGCAATGCAGGCAACAAAGAACGTTAAAACTAAAAACTAAAAAATGCAGTTGAAAAAAAATTGAATCATAAACTACCTGTGTTGCGATGCAGCCTATTTGAGCAGGAATGCAGATCTTGTTAAGGGAATTTACCTCCTGACTTTGGTTTTATCTTTAGATGCAGAAGGTACAGTGACAAAAATAATGTCAGTTTGCATTTCAAGTAGAGCTTAATCTCGTATGAGGGCAATTTGGCAAGTTTAAGCTATTATCTAATGGCGAAGCATTTGCTCACCATTGCTAGCAGTAACCTTTTGCAGTTTCAAATTTCATAAAAACCTGCATGATTCCATATTGAAATGAATATATTCATTAATTCAACTTAATAGGAAAAGATTCATCAGCTGATGTTTTTGATTGACAGCCCTAGAATTTAAACTGTTTTATACATTCTTCTGGCATGGCATGCCCAGCCCCCAATCCTCAAACCACCCCATCCTCTTTAAGACCTTTTGTCATGTTTCCATAGTAACCGTGCTAAATGTCTTGCAAAATGTATATCACATGGTAACCAGATTCTTAAGGCTCAAATGCAACCTCTTTTATATATTTGTGCCACACAAATGATTGCGAATGCTTGTTTTAATCCTGTCACCTTGTAGTATTATCAAAGCCATATGTAGATAAATGTGGATCGTTCTCTACACTCGAAGTGCACTCGAAGTGTTTAATTCCATGTTCTGTGTGAAACCAAAACTTCTGTAATCTGTGGTATTGCCGAGATATTTACTGTGTTGTTCCAAATGTTTAAACGTGAAATAAACTCAATATTGGCTATTCTAATCCATCTCTGTCCCTGGTGATCTTGTCCCATCTCTTCACTGAGTGCTGATTTGGTGACAAACAAATTTGAGAAAAACTGAAATCTGAGGCTCCACACACTGTTTTCTGAGATGCTTTTCCTCAGAGACCAATGGGGCTATTGGGGCTTATTTCAGGGCTGAATTAGTTTCTCCTCCAGTAAGGGCTTATTTCCTCCTTGTAGAGTGCATCGTTTAGTTCTGAATTGTGATTGGCCGTCAATATTGCAGGGGATTTCAGCTTGCGTGAACCATTGATGTACCATTTACCTCTACCACCTTTTTAATAATAACAATTAGTGTACTTCGTTTTTGGTGGAGCAAGCCTCATAACCAAGCCATTTTGTTTGAACAACTTTGGGTTGTTCAAACAAAATGAACATAGAAGTCAACAAAGTAGTTTTGACCAACGATAAGGCTGTTCTCATCAATGCAGTGACAGTTCATAACATTCTGTATCTGAAAAAGAGTTATAGAATGAACGCTAATGTGTCCTACTTTCTCATTGACTTGAATACACAGCAATTGTACTGCATACCTACATACAGATGGTGCTGTAGAGCACCCGGAGGTAAATGTTGAATATTTTGCTTCAAATCGCATCATGTGGGAAATGGCGGGCGCTTGGTTACCACTTTTGGTTTAACGCATAGATATACACTCAGTGGCCACTTTATTAGGTACACTTCTACACCTGCTTGTTAATGCAATTATCTAATCAGCCAATCATGTAGCAATAACTCAATGCATAAAAGCATGCAGACATGGTCAAGAGGTTCAGTTGTTGTTCAGACCAAAAATCAGAATAGGGAAGAAATGTGATTGAAGTGTCTTTGACCGCAGAATAATGGTTGGTGCCAAACGGGTGGTGTGAGTATCTCAGAAACTGCTGATCTCTTGGGAGTTTCACGCACAACAGAGTTTACAGAGAATGGTGTGAAAAACAAAAAACATCCAGTGAGCGGCAGTTCTGTGGGCGAAAGCGCCTTGTTAATGAGAGGTCAGAGGAGAATGGCCAGCCTGGTTCAAGCTGACAGGAAGGATACAGTAACTCAAATAACCACACATTACAACAGTGGTATGCAGAAGAGCATCTCTGAACACACAACACGTGGAACCTTGAAGTGGATGGGCTACAGTAGCAGAAAACCACACCAGGTTCCACCCCTGACAGCTAAGAACAGGAAAGTGAGGCTACAGTGGGCACAGGTTCACCAAAACTGGACAGTTGAAGATTGGAAAAACATCGCCTGGTCTGATGAATCTCGATTTCTGCTGCAACATGCAGATGGTAGGGTCAGAATTTGGCATAAACAACATGAATACATGCATCCATCCTACCTTGTGTCAACCGTTCAAGCTGGTGATGGTGGTGTAATGGTGTGGGGAATGTTTTCTTGGTACACATTATGCCCCTTTGATACCAATTGAGCATAATTTAAATGCCACAGCCTACCTTGTTGTTAACCATGTGCATCCCTTTATGGCCACAGTCTACCCATCTTCTAATGGCTACTTCCAGCAGGATAATGTGCCATGTCACACACGCCATATCAAGCTGGTTCCACGAACATGACAATGAGTTCAGTGTACTCCAATGGCCTCCACAGTCACCAGATCTCAGTCCAAGAGCACCTTTGGAATGTGGCGGAACAGGAGATTCGCAACATAAATGTACAGCCTACAAATCTGCAGCAACTGCATGATGCTATCATTTCAACATGGACCAGAATCCCTGAGTAATGCTTCCAGCACCTTGTTGAATCCATGCCACAAATAATTCAGGCTGTTCTGGGGGCAAAGGGGGGTCCTACCCAGTACTAGAAAGGTGTACCTAAAAAAGTGGCCACTGAGTGTATATACAGCACGTAGTTGAATTCACCCTGTTCAGATATGTCTGCGTGGCCGCCATACTGAGGCGGGCAAGATCCGCGTCTAAACAAACATAAGTGTATTGAGAGATGCAGACTTCCCCTGATAAAATCTACTTGTGGAGGACGTCGGTCTCGGCCACATGGGAGTGGCATGGTTGCCTGTGTTGTTGCATGTGGTAGAGGCCTTTGGAGCAGTGAGACTTTCCGGGGGCAGGTTTGGCACTCTCACAGGGTGTGAGAGTGAACTGTCGCCCGGAAGGGAGCTCCATAATTGGAAGGCCATAATTGGTTTAATTATTATTTAATTATTTAATTGGTGTCAATCAGTCAATTTATATGGAAGTCAATTGGCTGATTAGGTGTCTGTGTGAGAATGTGAGTTGAGTGATTCTGATTGGGTGATTGCCTCACGAGTCCCACCTGAGCCAGGCAGAAACTAAGCCTATTTAAGAGCATGTGGGGCGAGTGGGGAGTTAGTCAGTCTTGTCTTGATGTGTGGGTGAGTGCATGTATATTGTTGGATTGTTGGATTGAGTGTTGGATGAGTGTTGGATGAGTGTTGGATTGTTGAGTGTTGGATTGTTGGATTGTTGTTGGATTGTTGGATTGTTGGATTGTTGTGTTGGATGAGTGTTGTGTGCGTTTGTCGAAAGTGACTGAGTAGAGCGCTGCTTGTGTGTGTGTGGGGAAGAGGGAGAGGGGGTGCACTAAAAGTGTCCGCCTCTCTCCCTCGGTGTGAGTGTGAAGGAGGGCGAGGGGGTGCCCTGGAAGAGGGTCCGCCTCTCGCCCTCGGTTTTAGTGAAAGAGAGCTCTCACTCGGAGAGTGTTTCTGGGCAACAGCCCGAGAACTCTCACTGGAAGAGTGGAGGGTGTCTCGGGGCTGGTTGACAGAAGCCACTCCCCAGAGGGAGAGTTGAGTGTCTCCGTATGCATGGGTAAGAGAACTAACTGAATAGTTTGAGTGTCTCCATATGAATGGGTGGGAAGCACTTGAAAGGTCACTGGATATGTGTGTGCCTGGGGAGGTTCCAAGGGAACTCCGGATGGAGAAGCGCGGTGTCCTGTAAGTTATGATTATTTTAACTTGTTATTTTAGTTCGTTGTTTTTACCCGAAAGCTTCGCGGTGAGTAGGGTGAAGATTTTGTCTGTTTGTGTTTGTCTTTGTTAGATGTTAACCTGCTACTCCCACTGTCTCTTCCCCATGTCTGAGACAGGAAAAAAATGAATAAAATCTGGTCCACAGACCGACAAACTCCACTCCGTGTCTCCAGTCTGCTCTGTTCCCGTTCAGGGTTTGTCACGTGGCGTGTGACACTACTGTAACTTAATTCTCAACCAATTTTCGTGACATTTGACTTGTTATAAAGTAGGGAAATTTCCGCATAACATACAGGTTACTTGATTTTCAAATGTAACAATTGTTGAGATTCCTCAACAGTTTTCCGCAGAACCTGGCTGTGAACACGGTACGAAGAGGAATTAGCCTATGAAAAAATGCCAAAGTTGTGCTGCATTTGGCTGTACAAATAGGAACCATCGAAGCAAGGCTCGTGGGATAGCCACTTACTAGTGAAAAGTTATTTCACTGTCACTTAAAGTTGACGTTGAATGACCGACCGATATCGCCATGATGATAACAAAACATATAGCCCAACGTTAGCTAGTTGTCATACCACTGCATGACCAAGATAGTCATGACCTGGACCTCCTAAAGCATCAACACAACAGGTAACCCCTGAAAAAATGTTTTATTCTGCGCTTAAAGCCTTTTAGTATGGTTGTGTAACAGCGATAAACCTCCCTCTGAAACAAGGGACAGTTCCAGAATAAGTGATTTCATGACTCAAGTTTGATTCATTTATTTGATTCATTTTATGAATTCATCAGGACAAAAGGGTTTCTTTGACAGGGACAGTATATGATTTTCAACATAAATGTTTGTGCATCCAGTATTTTGTACCAGATTCAGCTCAAAGGCTACATTTAATCTGCAGTCTATGGACAGAAAATGACAATGTAAAACAAAACAATAAATAGAACAGAACATAACCATGCACATCTTAAAATGTTATTAAGAGCAACATTCTAACATATACATTGTGTGATTAAATACAAATGTATTATGCAGTAAAAGATATCAGCATTTATCTTGAGATAAAAATAAGAATAACCTTTATTTCAAGTAAAATACAAATCTGAATACAAACATATTTCAGAACTTGAAAAGTCCATACAGTTTTTTGGTTGACTTGCAGAACAGCCTTTATGTCCAGATCAAAAGAGCTGGATAAGCCTACATAGTAGAACAGGGGTTCCAAACAGCTCTGTGAAGCAGTGGAAGGAATGGAAAATAGTTCCCCTTTTATCAATAGTTTCATTATATTTACATGGTTCATGAACAACATTTGACACTTTTGTAAAAAATAAAATAGCACATAGGTTTACACATGCTTGGTAATATTGTATCAAACTTGTCTGATACAGATGCATAGTAAGGTGCCCTCTTTTAGACATGCTTCTATTATAGAAGTGGTTTAAAGATCCTCTGCATTGCAGGCTGCTGTGGCTGTTGGATAAAGTTGGCAGCAATTGATAATTTTATAGAGTTTGGGGGCTTCAGCCAGAGGGGTCATTTTAGGGGGCCTTGAGATTAACAGGTTTGGGAACCCCTGTAGGAGAACATATTTTCAGATCCAAGCCAACACCACAGCACCAAGTCCTTAATCAGGGTATTTGCACAATTCAATTGGTTAACCTTTAGTAGTAAAACCATTAAATACCATTTAATAGCTTTATGACAGTGAACATATTCACACAGAATATGGTAACTTTTGTGTTGTACTTCTCATTAAACTTTCACTTTCCCATGACTTCTGCTAGCATTAGCTACATGTTACAGCAGCAGGAAGTAGTGTGTTAGTAGCTAACTAATTACCTAATATAATAATAATAATAATAACATATGCCATTTAGCAGACGCTTTTATCCAAAGCGACTTACAGTAGTGAATGCATACATTTTTCAGTATATGTGGTCCCAGTGGGAATCGAACCCACAACCTAAGCATTGCCAACGCCGTGCTCTACCAACTGAGCCACAGGGAACCACAACAGCAGAATTAAATCAGATGACCATTTATTTTCATGCTCTTATTTTCATTACTGTTAGTAATTGGGAAATTTCAGTGGTTATTTACAAGCCACTGTTATTTGGTACAAAGTCTATTTGATGACTAGCTTGACATTATGGAACTATTATGCTACCTGTATAGCCAACATTGTCAAATTGATCCTACATGGTGAAGTTATTGTGCAGTAATAAAATGTAAATGATTTATAGTGCTGTACAATAACTGATTAAAGGTCAATATGACACACCTACTTGCACAATCCCAGTTCACAAATTTTTAGGGCTTTTCACGTGTGTGAATTCTCAGGTGTGTATTTAAGGTAGATCCTAATCTAAAACATTTCCCACACTCAGTACATACGTAGGGCTTTTCACCTGTATGAATTCTCAGGTGTTTAATTAAATCGGATGCTAATCTGAAACACTTCCCACAATAAGTACATGTGTAGGGCTTTTCACCTGTATGAATTCTCACATGTGCATTTAAGGTAGATGTTAGTCTGAAACACTTCCCACAATGACTGCATGTGTAGGGCTTTTCACCTGTATGAATGGTCAGGTGTTTACTTAAAGGATATGCCTCTCTGAAACACTTCCCACAATGAATACATGTGTAGGGCTTCTCACCTGTATGAATTCTCAGGTGTTTATTTAAATTAGATGCTAATCTAAAATGCTTCCCGCACTCAGTACATTTGTAGGGCTTTTCACCTGTATGAATTCTCAGGTGTGCATTTAAGGTAGATGATGCTCTGAAACACTTCCCGCAGTCAGTACATTTGTAGGACTTTTCACCTGTATGAATTCTCAGGTGTTTATTTAAATCATACGCTTCTCTGAAACACTTCCCACAATGGGTACATGTGTAGGGCTTTTTAACTGTATGAATTCTCAGGTGTTTATTTAAAATAGATGCTTCTCTAAAACACTTCCCACACTCAGTACATTTGTAGGGCTTTTCACCTGTATGAATGCTCAGGTGTGTCTTTAAAGTCTGTGCTCGGCAAAAACACTTCCGACACTGGGGACATTTGTGGGGCGTTTCACCTGTTGGACGTCTCGCTTTCCTACCTATTTTGACCTTTTTTTCAACAGAATGATTTCTCTCATGTCTACGTAAACTGGATTTGTAATTAAAACACTTTCCACAAAGAACACATTTGTAGGGTTTTTCACCAGAATGGCTTTCCTCGTGTCTACGTAAACAGTATTTATAATTAAAACACTTGCCACAAGGTATACATTTGTAAGGCTTTTCACCTGTATGAATTCTCAGGTGTGTATTTACATTAGATGCACTGCCAAAACCTTTCCCACAGTCAGTGTATGTGTAGGACTTTTCACCTGTATGTTGTATTTGGTGTCTACTTAAACTGGATGTGTGTTTAAACCCTTCCCGCACTCAGTACAAGTGTAGGACTTTTCACCTGTATGAATTCTCAGGTGTTTATTTAAATCATATGCTTCTCTGAAACACTTCCCACAATGGGTACATGTGTAGGGCTTTTCAGTTGTATGAATTCGCAGGTGTTTATTTAAAATAGATGCTTCGCTAAAACACTTCCCACACTCAGTACATTTGTAGGGCTTTTCACCTGTATGAATGCTCAGGTGTGCCCTTAAAGTCTGTGTCGGCTATAACACTTCCCACACTGGGGACATTTGTGGGGCGTTTCACCTGTATGACTTCTCTCTTTTTGACTTATTTCTACCTTTTTTCAGGACAATGATTTCTCTCATGTCTCTGTAAACTGTATTTATAATTAAAACACTTCCCACAAGGTATACATTTGTAAGGCTTTTCACCTGTATTTATTTTCAGGTGTGTATTTAAGGTAGATCCTAATCTAAAACATTTCCCACACTCAGTACATACGTAGGGCTTTTCACCTGTATGAATTCTCAGGTGTTTAATTAAATCGGATGCTAATCTGAAACACTTCCCACAATAAGTACATGTGTAGGGCTTTTCACCTGTATGAATTCTCACATGTGCATTTAAGGTAGATGTTAGTCTGAAACACTTCCCACAATGACTGCATGTGTAGGGCTTTTCACCTGTATGAATGGTCAGGTGTTTACTTAAAGGATATGCCTCTCTGAAACACTTCCCACAATGAATACATGTGTAGGGCTTCTCACCTGTATGAATTCTCAGGTGTTTATTTAAATTAGATGCTAATCTAAAATGCTTCCCGCACTCAGTACATTTGTAGGGCTTTTCACCTGTATGAATTCTCAGGTGTGCATTTAAGGTAGATGATGCTCTGAAACACTTCCCGCAGTCAGTACATTTGTAGGACTTTTCACCTGTATGAATTCTCAGGTGTTTATTTAAATCATACGCTTCTCTGAAACACTTCCCACAATGGGTACATGTGTAGGGCTTTTTAACTGTATGAATTCTCAGGTGTTTATTTAAAATAGATGCTTCTCTAAAACACTTCCCACACTCAGTACATTTGTAGGGCTTTTCACCTGTATGAATGCTCAGGTGTGTCTTTAAAGTCTGTGCTCGGCAAAAACACTTCCGACACTGGGGACATTTGTGGGCGTTTCACCTGTTGGACGTCTCGCTTTCCTACCTATTTTGACCTTTTTTTCAACAGAATGATTTCTCTCATGTCTACGTAAACTGGATTTGTAATTAAAACACTTTCCACAAAGAACACATTTGTAGGGTTTTTCACCAGAATGGCTTTCCTCGTGTCTACGTAAACAGTATTTATAATTAAAACACTTGCCACAAGGTATACATTTGTAAGGCTTTTCACCTGTATGAATTCTCAGGTGTGTATTTACATTAGATGCACTGCCAAAACCTTTCCCACAGTCAGTGTATGTGTAGGACTTTTCACCTGTATGTTGTATTTGGTGTCTACTTAAACTGGATGTGTGTTTAAACCCCTTCCCGCACTCAGTACAAGTGTAGGACTTTTCACCTGTATGAATTCTCAGGTGTTTATTTAAATCATATGCTTCTCTGAAACACTTCCCACAATGGGTACATGTGTAGGGCTTTTCAGTTGTATGAATTCTCAGGTGTTTATTTAAAATAGATGCTTCGCTAAAACACTTCCCACACTCAGTACATTTGTAGGGCTTTTCACCTGTATGAATGCTCAGGTGTGCCCTTAAAGTCTGTGCTCGGCTATAACACTTCCCACACTGGGGACATTTGTGGGGCGTTTCACCTGTATGACTTCTCTCTTTTTGACTTATTTCTACCTTTTTTTCAGGACAATGATTTCTCTCATGTCTCTGTAAACTGTATTTATAATTAAAACACTTCCCACAAGGTATACATTTGTAAGGCTTTTCACCTGTATTTATTTTCAGGTGTGTATTTACATTAGATGCACTGCCAAAACCTTTCCCACAGTCAGTGTATGTGTCGGACTTTCCACCTGTATGTTGTATTTGGTGTCTACTTAAACTGGATGTGTGTTTAAAACACGTCCCACTTCCCACTTCCCCCGTATGAATTATCTTCTGGTCATTTAAAGGAGATTGCTTATTGATATTCATGAGCTCACTCGCTAAACTTTCACTGGATTCACACTTCATTTGATCAGATTTAATGACACATTTAATATCCTGCAAGTCGCTGTCCTGTTCAGCCTTAAGGTAGGCTCCATCATCAGTCTCGGTTTTGATCTGGTCAGGATGCAGGTGGGGTACATATCCCAGCTCTGTGCTGTCGAGGCTCTCTGTCTTAATAAGATCCCCAGTGTGGGTGGAGCCCGAATCGGTTTCTGTTTTTATTAGTGATGTGTGTGTGTGGTGTAGATCACTGACCCCGCTGTGTGCTGTAACACACTCTGGCTCCAGCGTGTTGAGTCCTGGTGCAGCACACTCTGTCTCTGACTCTGCCTCTGCCATGTGGACAGACTCCAGTCCACTGAGTTCCTCTTCTTTCTGTCTGATCCTGTGCTGCTCAGTGAGCTCTGGTAGTGTTGTCTCAGTGTCGTGTCTCAGTGTCGTGTCTCAGACAGACTCCTGCCTGCATCACACTGCTGCTCAAAGCTGTGCAGAATTGCAGCTCTTGCAGAGAAAAAGGGAAAGGGATTTAGAAATGGTAGTTATTCTATGCTAGGTATTTTAATGTTTTTTTAATTGGTTTTCATTTAAAAGTTACTTGTTTTGGCTGTATATATTCAACTATGCCTCTCATCTGTGTTTTATTTTCTGCCTGCATTTTATGTTGTTTTTTTACACATCTCTTATTAATTCAACTTTCCTGTTTTTATCTTTCTCTGTAAAGCACTTCAAACTGCAATGAAATATACAAATACAAATAAAGTCAGATATTAATATTTAGCTACATCTAGGAACTTGCTGTTTCCCACCACAACAAGTAAACTGCATTTTTAACACAATTCATTAATTAAAATGAATATATTTCCAAGCATTGCTCACCAGATAGTATAGTTATATCTACAGGTAACTGCCTAAATAAAGGAAACACCATTACAAATTGCCTTAATAGGGCATTGGGCCACCATGACCCACCAGAATAGTTTCACTGTGCCTTAACATAGATTCTGCAAGTGTCTGGACCTATATTGGAGGGATGCAACACCACTCTTTCATGAGGAATTCCATCATTTGGTGTTGATGGAAAACGCTGTCTCAGGCACCACTCCAAAATCTACCATAAGTGTTCAGTTGGGTTGAGATCTAGATGTATACGGAGATGGCCATGACATATGGTTTACATTGTTTTCATGCTCATCAAGTCAAGTGGCCACTCGAGCCCTGTGGATGGGAGGTTTGTCATCCTGGAAGAGCTACTCCCATCAGAATATAAATGCTTCACCATAGGATGAAGGTGATCACTCAGAATGGCTTTGTCTTTATTGCCGTTTACCTTGCCTTCTACGGGGTTTAGTGGACCTAAACCAGGAAAATGCGCCCAATACCACAACCTTCATTTACACAATTGTTCCCTTCATTTTAGCAATTACCTGTATATGCTTGCTATGCGTGTTGCATAGTTAACTAGGTTACTACGTGTCGTTAGCTATGTATAGCTATAGCTTAATGATTTAAACATTATACCTAATTATAAGAATTTGTTATTAATCCACCGATGTATTCTTATACTAGCTAGATCAAGTCTTAGCGTAAGGTAATGGGAAAACAGACGGGCAAACTAAAGTAGCGAGCTTGATCGCAAAAGACAGCTATACTGCCTTTGCAAGTTGCTAGCTAACAAGCCGTAGTCTATATCATATGAATTAATTTAGTCAACCATCGGTTGTTATATTCCCGTGCTCACATTGAATAAGATATTGTGGTGTGTTAACCACAGGACTTATTTATTTAACGTTATGAGGAAAAGAGGAAGGGCATTTAGTGACTGAGCGGTGTGTGTTGTCACTGAGCTAACTGACTACCGCATGTGATTACAGGGATGGCAGTGTAGTTGATGGATCTGACGAAGTTTTACTAAAACTACCGAAGTGAACCACACAAGTCACAACGTTTCTGAATTCACTTCAGCACTGAATTATCTCCATCCACATCGTCCATCCAGACTTGGGCTGGATTTGCTTCATCAAACAGCCCAACGGGGAGACGCACATTTATGTCGGGGTATACAGCTAACGTTAGTAAACACATTGAAAAGCTTACCTGTATTCGCTGAGATTGTGTTTCTCTCCGTTCAATGATTTTACTTGCGCCTGTGTATCTTATCCTGATGCAATATTTGTTACATTGACCACTTTCCCAAACTCTGACCTTTCCCATGATTCATAGTGGCGTCATCGTGGAAACCTGTCACTGATATCCGCTCCACTGTGTTTTTA
The DNA here is from genome assembly GCA_029706075.1 of Aldrovandia affinis. Lineage (NCBI taxonomy): Eukaryota > Metazoa > Chordata > Actinopteri > Notacanthiformes > Halosauridae > Aldrovandia > Aldrovandia affinis. The sequence continues at coordinate 2,017,388 of JAINUG010000172.1, read as the reverse complement.
CCTGTGTAGCTGGGTGTTTAAGAAGACGAAGGTTGTGTAAAATGGCCACATTTCGGAGATGGTTTCACGGATCGGATTATTTTACAAGTAGTGGGGACAATACTGTGAACGTGCCCCTCCGTCTACCTTAGTGGAATGGGTAGAAATTATTAAACAATGGCCCGATGTTAGCTATGTTGACATTGTCAATTACTTCGCTCTTAGTGAGGGCGTTGATGGCGAGCAATTTATACATTACAAAAGCACGCATGATCAAAACAGTCAGCTGTTCCTGCATTAATAGGTTAGGGAAATCGTGTAGCCATGCAGTAGCTATTATCTGGAAGGTAGGGATATACAGTGTATTAGAGCGGGGGTATTCAAATCCAGGCGCCGGATTTGAATACCCCTGTATTAGTGACGCGATTGTATTAGCCATAAAAAGCGTCACTAGCACCTAGATGCAATAGAGCTCTCCCTTGGAGAGAACTGCATGATTAAACGTGGATCGTTCCATCCAAGCCAGGACAGCGCAACATCGCTGATATTCCTGAAGCTTTCTCGAAGAGATAGCATCTTAGTAGCACCAAGGTTATAACTAGCCCTAAACAGAACCCGATATGACAGATTCTGATTAGAGCTAGGTAGCATGATTAGGTAACGTTAGCATGTCTATGTAGCAAAAGCTAGGTCAGTGAAGCATAACCATTTTCATGCAGTCTATACTATACCTAGCGAGCATGCGCGGTGGGGTGCAACAAGAAGACGAATGGAGTCAGGCAGTCATTTCAATGTGGCTACGTGCTTCGAACCATGACCCCAGATATAATCTTTCGGTCTGACTTTAGATACAGGCGCATCCCTAAAGAGTCACGCAAGGTGCACATTGGCGATTAACTAGTACGTCACACAGGAAGTACTCTTCAGACGATGAACACTTTCACAATGAAATACAAGCAACAGCACTAAACAAGACACAAACGTCGGTCGAGGTGGCATCACCTGCTAGCTCACCGCGACTATCGGTTTTACATACACATATTCATTTCTAACACACACAACATGGTTTTCAACACATAACAATAACTAACACAGTGGGGAACAAACAAACACACAACAATGTTCCCCACAATGCCCCGCACACATATTTACATATAGCGACCCACCTGGATCACTACATAGCCCCCATAAGGGGTCAGCCGTCCCCGGTGACCCCACTGTCCATCAAGAAGTCTTTTAAATATGGTGGTGCGCGCCGCTGTGTTCACTTAGGGGTTCCCCCAGGCGCACCTGGAGAGTCTCTGGAGGAACGTGGGACAAGCGCCTTGTCCGCTGCTTCGGCGGCAGGCTGCGCAAGGGGTCGATATGGGGCCAGCCGGTCCCGGTGCAGGACCCCCAGGCCGGGCATGCGCACCCAGTAGACCACCTCCCTCAGCCGCTGCAGAACCTCGCAAGGCCCCTGCCCAAGACTCCGTAGTTTACTCCGGAGATATGCCTTTTGTTCAGGAAGGGTAGTAGATCCATACCTGGTCGCCAAGTGCAAAGTCCTGCCCCTGGCAACGGGTGTCATAGGTCCGCTTCTGCCGCACTTCCGAACCGGCTTGGGCCTGGCGAGTGAACTCGTGTGCCACCCACAGGCGCTCCTGCAGCCGGCGGAGGTAGTCCATCTATGCCTGAACGGCATAACCCGGAAGTGCCATAGCCCCCGCCCGATGGTGAACGCTGTTTTGGGCCGAACGTCAGGAGCCAGTTCCACTTCCAGTAGCCACTTCGCAGGTCACGCGAGCTGAACCGGCTAGAACCGCTGATGTAGTCCAAGGCGTCGTCGATGTGTGGCAGCGGGTATGATTTGTTTTTGTCACGGCATTCAGGCGCCGGTAGTTGACGCAGAACCGCCAGCTGTCATCTTTTTTTTTACTAATACAGCGGGGGCTGCCCAGGGGCTGTCCAATGGCTCGATCACTCCGGCAGCCACCATGTCCCGGATCTGGTTCTCAGCGTCTTGACGTTTGGTGAGGGTGAGCCGGTAGGGGCACAGACGGATGGGCTGGGCAGAGCCGGTGTTAATGGTGTGTTGGACCAACCCCGTCCACGTGCAGTCCTCATCTTTGGCGGCGAAGCTATCAGCATACTCACGCAGTAGCTGCTTTAGCTGTTGCTGCTGCGAGGGGTCCAAGCCATTGCTGCTGCGCTGCCACAGGTCGTGGACAGCCCGAGCCGTTTTGGTGGTTGGTGGGGCGGACGAGGCAGGTGGTGGCGAGGGCAGTGCAGGGCGGCTGGTGGACAGGGGCCCGGACAGCTGGGGCGATGCAGCACGAGAGGCAGACGACTGTTGGGGCGACGGCGGGCAATGCAGGCAGTGCAGGCGGTGCAGCGATAGGTGAAACAGGCAAGGCCACGGTTTGGCAGTGAGCTTGCTTCTGGCGGCGGCCGGACTGGAGGGCCATGTCTACCGGTGCGAGGCAGGGCTGGCCGTTAAGCAGGCACGCTGCGTAGAGGCCTCGGATGCAGCTGACTCGGCCAACCAGCGAACAATGACCTTGGAGAGGGACTGGGGATCGGAGCAGCGCTTCCCTCACTGGGCCACTCCGCTTGCGTTTCCCTCAGCAGCAGTGGGGCGCGGCCTAGGTGCCGGCACCGGACAGTCTCGTGCAATATGGCCAGGCTCGTTGCAGGGGTAGCACCGGTCAGTGGCCCAGGGCCGATGTCTTCATAATGGCGGAGATTGGCGTCGGGGGCCAGAGTGGACCTGGCGTGCTGGTGCTGCTTCTCCCTCTGTGTCGCCGTCATCACCGGTGGCCTTCCGGAGCCGTGGGCAGTGGGCAGGCGCTTGACTCAGGGAGAGGGGTGTTGAAACCGCTTCTCCGCTCGCTCAGCTATTAGAATAGCTTCGGCTAGCGAACCGGGAGAATTTATTTCTTTTTTTTTACTTTACTTTGAAAACCTATATGTATAGGTCTTGTCTTGTGATAAAATCTAATTGTTTTGAGTTAAATGTGTTATATTGTGCCATTCTCTTTGTGGAAATTGATGTTTGAATCCTTCTGTTTTCCTGAATGTTAATTTTAGTTTTTTTCGTTAAGTTGGTATGCCAACTTTTAACTGTAATTGGTGTTTATAAAAACCACGTACAGATGAGCAGCGCAGGTGGGATGAAGATGTTTATACAAATTATTTCAATTCATGACAAAGAAATGTTCATTTAAGTTTATTAAAATGCACGTAACAAAAAATCACATTTTCTTTTACTACATATTGAGTTAATTCTGAAATTCATTCACATAATCAGTATTAGTTTCCATTCAAGTTCAACTTTGCAGGCCGAAGCCAATGTCTGCCTAGTCTGAGCCGTAACATATAGCACCTGGTTAGCCTCCACCTCTTCTTAACTGGTGGTCGTTCATAGCCCTGGAATAACTCAGGATTTAAAGAACAAACATACACCTTCTTCGGTGGATATTTTAACTTCAGTGCTGCAAGCCATTCTCTTGTTTTCCTCTCCTCCTTGGGCATTGAATGTAGCGCATAGGGTGCCAGACAAGGACATGTTTTGCGAGTCTGATTGTGTTGAAAACAGGCTCCATTCATAAAATGTGTAAGTTTTCGGGAGTTACTTGTTTACTTGTTCTACACTATTTATAAAAAAATATTTTTAAAAACCCACTAACCTTTTCTTTCCCAGTGTACAAATATGATACGCAGACGCCTGTAATGATGTCTATTGCTGTATTACTGCACTGATCTTGTGCGCTAACTATGATTGTTCTTACCTTGTATTCATGCACATCTTGTAAGTCGCTCTGGATAAGAGCGTCTGCTAAATGCTTAATGTAAAATGTAAATGTTATTTGCACACCCGCGAATGGCACATGTTGATCCTGAAGACATTATCTATCAGGTGAGAATTCTAAACGTAAACTACATTTAGCTAGCAACTTGCCTTAGGGGCTAACGGAAGTTAGTAACAGTACCGGTAATGTGTCGAGTGTCATGGCGGCGCCCAGGAAATTGGTGGATCACATGTTCATCTCGGAGGTTCACCTCCTTGCCTCCCTCCACTCTTATCTGTCCAGTTCCTATACGCACCCTACACTGTCAAGAACCAGGATCAGCGCATACTGCTGCAGTTAAAACAGCATGAGTCAGTGCGATGGATATGACGAAACTTGTATCTTCTGTACGATTATAAATAGAGAAATCGACGCTGAAATACTCCACACGGTAAGTAAGTAATGCACCGCGTGAAGAATTTTCACACATTCGTTGTCTTTTCGTGCTATTATTTTTAGGCTAAAAGTAGCCTACCATATTTGCGTTATAAAAGGAGCAATTCCACTAAGAAATGCGACTCCTAAAATAACCCTGCGTCTTGTGAGCCGATAGTATAAGTAATAACATCTGGTTGATAGGCTTTTTACGGCATATATCACTTAAAATGTCAGGTAACTTGATACAAAACAATGCTTAAAATAAGTTAGCCCTTTCATTCTGAGCAGTAAGGTCAAATCAGGTCCCAGTGCTGGCAGGTAACGCTGCATGTCAGCTACTTAGTTTACAAAGAAACACATTAGAACGTTTAGCGATTTAAAATATGTGTCATGTTGTCATTTCCGTTCTTTCACGTCTGGTTTTTACAGCAGCAATACACAGCCTTGCTATGTTGTTTATTATGTCAAACACGGACTCATTCGCTCCGAGATGGCTTTTAGTTTCCGATAGGACGGTCCATCGACGCATGGAACAGCATTTAGGGTAAACAAAATATTATATTGAATTTGGGGGCAATGAGAAAAACATCTGCCATAATAACGGTGTTGCAGTTGAATGTATCACCCATCGCATGATGTCCATATCTCTTCGCTATTCCGATATTAGTTGCTGTCTGGGCCTTTTTCGGTTCAGTTCGCTCGAACGAACTAGCACTTTTATGGAAACCTGTAAAGACTGAAGTTGAAAACAAGTCTCTACTTCGTTGTCAAGTGTTGTCATGCCAGAGTCAATAAAACACCGACTCATCTCGACTTGGCGCTGGCAGAGTAAGCAAGGCTAAAGTATTTTCAGACGCAACATCGTTATGGCTGTTCGGACTGTCAGATTTTCTTCTACAATATTAAATACAATATTTTGCGTCGCAATAGTCTTTCCCCGATTAGGCTACATTTCACGAAACGTTAAAAAGAGACTATAGTAATAATAATAATAATCTTTATTTATACAGCGCTCATTCAAAGCGCTTTCCAGATAATATAGATTAAAATATTCCAATAATAAACACATAAAATAAATCTACATGAAAACACATTATGAGCAATAGAAATCAGCAACACAAAGGTAGAAAAATTCAACATTTTATGAAGTACACAAGAAGAGACGAGGGTAGGAAACTAGGAAAAAGTATTGGGATACAGCCTGTGTATGAATTCGTGGCTGTAAGATTGTGCTTCAAAAATCGACCTCTTTGTTCAAAGTGCAGTGGTCATCTGGCCTCAGTGCCTGAGCAAAGTCTGGATGATCTGGAGCACAGTTTGGCTGCACTAGAAAAGATACATATTCTTTGAACATGCAATCAATGTACAGCTTTATTTAGAGTGCCTCTAACATACAAATCGTGGTTATGGGGTATAGAGTCTTCATGCTTTTTAATGACACTGTCAAGAGTGAATACAGTAGTAGAAAGTCAGCGCTACATTTATGTGAATTGTTGTGCGCATTTACCTCTCTCGTTATCCTCGGAACCGCTGTGCCCCAACGTTACCTGTCCACAGATGTAGCTGTTCAAGTACTGAGTGTTTTCCTTGTGTGTGCTGCAGGATGGGGATCTGTTCTGCCTTCGGGACAGGAAGCCAGGAGCCCATCATCACTACCTGGTGGTTCCTAAAAGGCATATGGGGAACTGTCTATCACTCAAGAAGGAGCATGTGCCCTTAGGTATTTAAAAAAAATAAGTATTGGCATATACACTCAGTGGCCCCTTTATTAGTTACATCTTTCTAGTACTGGGTAGGATCCCCCTTTGCCCCCAGAACAGCATGAATTCTTCGTGGCATGGATTCAACAAGGTGCTGGAAACATTTCTCAGAGATTCTGATCCATGTTGACATGATAGCATCACGCAGTTGCTGCAGATTTGTCAGCTGCACATGTTGCGAATCTCCCATCCAACCACCACATCCCAAAGGTGCTCTATTGGACTGAGATCTGGAGACCATTGGAGTACACTGAACTCATTGTCATGTTTGTGGAACCAGCTTGAGATGACGTGTGCTTTGTAACATGGCTTATTATCCTGCTGGAAGTAACCATTAGAAGATGGGTAGACTGTGGCCATAAAGGGATGCATATGGTCAGCAACAACACAGGTATGCTGTGGCATTTAAACAATGCTCAATTGGTATTAAGGGGCCTAATGTTCCAAGAAAACATTCCCCACACCATTATACCACCACCACCAGCCTGAACCATTGACACAAGGCAGGATGGATGCATGGATTCATGTTGTTTATGCCAAATTCTGACCCTACCATCTGAATGTCGCAGCGGAAATTGAGATTCGTCAGACTGTGCCCACTGTAGCCTCACTTTCCTGTTCTTAGCTGACAGGAGTGGAACCCGGTGTGGTCTTCTGCTGCTGTAGCCCATCCACTTCAAAGTTCGATATGTTGTGCATTCAGAGATGCTCTTCTGCATACCACTGTTGTAACGCATGGTTATTTTAGTTACTGTTGCCTTCCTGTCAGCTTGAACCAGTCTGGCCATTCTCTCTCATTAACAAGGCATTTTTGCCCACAGAACTGCCGTTCACTGGGTGTTTATTTATTTATTTTCCACACCATTCTCTGTAAACTCTAGACTGTTGTGTGTGAAAATCCCATGAGATCAGCAGTTTCTGAAATACTCACGCCACCCTGTCTGGCACCAACAATCATTCCATGGTCAAAGTCACTTAGATCACATTTCTTCCCCATTAATTGCATTAATGAGCAGGTGTACAGGTGTACCTAATAAGGTGGCTTGTGAGTGTACATTGTGTGTTATTGCATATAGTTAGATCTAGCTGTATTCCATTTGATTGATTGGTTGTTTAATTTATTGATTGATTGCTGTCTCTTGTCAGTGAAGAAAATGGTCGAGATGGGGAAGACTGTGCTACAGAAGAATCATGTGACTGACCTTAATGACATCCGGTACGAATTCTACTGCTTCAGACAATAAACAATTCAATTGCATTGTTTGTGAAATGGTAGATTTGAGAGGATTGTGCTCAGTAGGGAAATAGTTAGTAGGGAAATGTTCAGGATGTGGACTCAGATCCAGGTGTAGTGTTCCATAAGTGGACTCAGGTCCAGGTGGTTGTTTGTCTGTACAGGTTGGGGTTCCATGTCCCTCCTTTCTCCTCTGTGCCTCATCTGCACCTGCATGTGCTGGCACCTGCCAGTCAGATGGATTCCAGATCTCTTCGCATCTATGGACCTCAGTCTTTCTGGTTCCTCACAGTGAGTGGCTACCCCAGAACTCACAGGCTTCTCTCATTGGTTCATTTAAGATTGCATCACACAGAGGGTGTTTAACTAGTGAGGTGGAAAAGAAACTGAAATTGATGTTGGATACTCCTATTAACTGCAAATCTACATTTATTAATAACATGCTTTCATCAGAGTTTATTTTTCATAAGATGGATTACACAGAAGGGTCATTCTTGAATCAAATTTCATTTTCATGGGAAATGTTAAGTGATAACAGCTAGAATTAAGATGATAGTCATGAAGTTCTTGAACACCTCCTGTCCAGACACTAAAATCATCAGGATGTAAGTGCTTCACCATAAGATGAATGTCATCACTCAGAACGTCTTTGTATCCCTCATTTACTCAAGTGTTACCTTTATTTAGGCAGTTATCTATATCAACACTTCAGATTGTTCAGTTCAGAAAAAAGTGACTTTCAGCACACACACACACATGCATGCGCACACACATACACACACACACACACACACACACACACACACACACACAAAGCCTTCAATTCATAATGTTACTGGCCCAGGTCAGGAGAGTAGAAGAGGCTCTCACACTCAGAAGCTATGTGCTGTTATCATGGTGATGACCCTGTCGACTAATGTTTGTGTCTCTTGTAGGTCCACCAGCTGCTCCAGAAGCTGAACTCCGAGAAGGATTCCAGCATAGCTGAGGCTCCGCCCAGTGACTCCTGACTGGACCAGGTCATTTGAAGATGACATGATCGGACTCATGTGGAGTGGAACAGCAGGGGGCAGAACTGGAACTGTGGATCCTCATGGCACCAGAAACGAGTTGTCCTTTTTGGACATTTGGCATTTGAGGAACAGGGCTACCATCGTGGGAAAAGAGCTCGTATGTGGGAATGGGGAGAGACTCTACACATGAACTCTGCAGGTTCAGAGCATGGACTCTGTGAATCATGTGATTACACACTCCAGTGTCTGAATCCTGTTACATTAAGCATTTTCAAATACTTCCTTAAAATACTACTGGTATATTTCAGATACCTTTCATATACCTTGATCAAATAATACAGCAGGTGGCAGAGCTTTCTCCTATAGAGCTCCTTTACTGTGGAACAGTCTACCCGTCTCTGTGAAGGAGTCAGACACGGTCTCAATTTTCAAGTCTAGGTTAAAAACACATCTCTTTACTCTCTTATAGTCATTAGGTGCAGATGTGGAGGGGGCGTAGCAATAGAGCCTTCTGGTGCAATGAGCTATCCTTACTGTCACCAATCATAAGTGATGATCCGCCCCTATCAGGACTGCTGATGATGTGGTGGGATGGTCTCTGAGTGCCCTCATGGCTGCGTGCTCCCTGTGCCACTCACCTAATTAGTTATGCTGCCCTAGATTACTTCTGCTGGTGCAAAAGTGTTATCACTACTCTTCCCTGATCCGGTGTGATATTTATCAGTCATAATTGCACCTTTCCTCTTTTCTCCCTGGCTTCGTGGCACCTGCCCGGAGCTCACCTGCCCCAGAGTCAACCCCCCCACCCCTGCCATGTGTTAGCCGGATGCTGCTGGCCCAGACCCTAGCTGCTGGTTCCATCCCCCGCCCTGCCCTGGTATCTGGAGGGATGAGGTCCACCCCACTCCTACACTTAGAATGCCCTTCCGGTGGTCTGTTAAGCCACATGAGCCTCAAGGACTATTTGTGTTGTTTTTCTCTGTATCCCACAATTTAGTTCATCTCGACCGCCTTTTAAGGGGTCAGGGAATAATTTTCCAGTCTCCCACATTGGCTCCAATGGTTTTCTGTTTTTTTGATTCCCTCTGGAAAATGCCAATTGTGAAGTACTGTGTGACAACCTGTTTGTAAATGGCGCTATACAAAAATAAAGATTGATTGATTGATTGATTGAAATACTAGGCCTAATAATTCCAGCTAGTGGGAGTGATGAAAGGCTTATGAAATTCCATAGATAACCAAATAGCTTATTTTCTATAATAGATTCATTTGGGACCTACTTTCCTTTAAAAGGCTGTTGACTAATTTTGGAAAATATACATTGGATAAATGTATGCTGTTGGAATAATGCAACATGGTATTTTTCCTGCTGAATGATACAAATGTGGGTGAAGGTTAAATTGTGTACACTCCCATTAGTGCATGTTGTAATTAAACCAAGACATAAGACCAATCAATTTTGTTTATTCAAAATTGTTATTCTACATCAAGGCAATGACTGTGAGTACGTACCAAATACAACCATGAAATCTAATATTTTGTGATTGTAAATACAATATTGACTCAACATCAAATTTTAATTACTTTCTAATACATGCTTAGTGCATTTACATATAAAGGCAAATGCCAAAATAAAGGAAATACCAACATAAAGTGTCTTAATAGAGTGTTGGGCCAACATGAGCCACCAGAACAGCAATGCACTTTGGCATACATAGGTTCTACAAGTGTCTGGTACTCTATTGGAGCAATGCAACACCATTCATCCACAAGAAATGCCATCATTTGGTGTTTTGAGGATGGTGGTGGAAAACACTACAGGCTCTGCTCCAGAACCTCCCATAAGTGCTCAATTGGGTTGAGAGCTGGTGACTGACATGGCCATTGCACATGGTTTACATAATTTTCATACTCATGAAACCATTCAGTGACCACTTATGCCCTGTGGATGGGGGCACTATCATCCTGGAGGAGACCACACCCTTCAGGATAGAAACACTCCCCCCGCCGCCAAGATTGCCAAGACTGACAAACACATATATGAATGCATTTTCACCTGTTGTAAATGAACAGCACATAATTACAGTGGAAGAACATCTGGGCATCATCGGGCAAAATATGAATATATAATTAGATTATTAATTACATACAATCAAACATTTTTTTTTGTATTTGTTGAAAAAACACTACTGTTTTCAAGAAACATCAAAAGATCTGTTTAAAGGACTTAAAGTTGATATTTTCTTTATCTATAGGTTTTCTTTACATTGTTTCCTGATTCACTCCATTAAGAATGTACTGCTGTGTATGTGTGGGTTCCTTCTGATAAATACTTGTGGAATAGTTCTAAGACAAACATTTGAGAAACCAGGAGAGATGAGTCAGAGTTATTCAATTCCATGTCTGTGGTTCACTGCTGTGATGTCATAATCACGGAATGTGTACTGCATTGTTAGCAGCGCTGTTCCGGAATGCTGCTCAGCTCTGTGAGGTAAGTGGAGGCTTTGGCTTTACTAACAAGAGGGTGATTTATGTTCAATTTTTAAGACAGACAAAGGAACAAGGTTAGACATATCTGGAACTATTACTACAGAGAAGAGCTGTACAATGTCCAAAACAATATAAAGATTGTCCATAAAGATTGTGTCCTCCAACCACCTGGATTGATATCTGATTAGAGGAACAGCTTAACTGACCACCAGAATCCTTTGCAGGAAAGCATTAATGTACAGGAGTACATCATCAATGTTCTCTTCTTAGGTAAGAAACCCTTGCCTGATTTTATTTTTTGTACTACCTACATGATAAAAGGCAAGGCAGGTATTGGAGCATGGTGCTGTTTCCCTTGTCAGGTGGAAGTGGTGATGAAGGGCAGGTGGCTCTGGCTGTTTGTAGGGATCTGGGTCCTGCTGTGTGGGCCCTGCTGGGGCGCCCCCACGCTGCCCTCTGCTGTCCTGGAGGATCTGCAGTCGCTCAGCTCAGAGGTGATAGTGCGCAGAGGGCCCTGCAGTGCCACCTGTGGCCTGGGGCTCCGTGCAGAGGAGCTGTGCATGCTGGGAGAGGACGGGGCTGTGCGGGACTGTACAGAGCGCCAGGTGCAGTGTCTGCTCACCTGGCAGTGCGGCCTACGCACCTTCACCATGGCCGCTGGGGGCCAGGCAGAGCTGGATTGCCTGGGTGAGGTGATGGAGGCCAGGGGCCGCTTTGGCTACTTCCTGTCCTGGCGCTACGCACATGGCGTGGTGACCACCGATGACTCGCTGTTCGGCCGCTGGGATGCCCCCGGGCTGGACCGAGTCACACTATACCCCTGCGGGAGGACCACGCTGGAACGTACCGCTGCGACGTGCAGGACAGCGGCCACCGCATGGTGAAGAGGGTGTACTTCGGGCTCAAGGTGGTGCCACCGGAGGTGCTGCACCTGAACTTCGCCAGTGCCCTGGCCCAATGGGATGTACTGGAGCAGGAGGGCCAGCAGGGGCGAAATGACACCTCCGACCCCAGGCTCGAGCCCCTCTATCCCCCTGCAATTCTGAGGGCCATGCTGCTGTACAGCCTGGCTGTCTCTGTCACCATCGCTGGCCTCATCTTCCTCTCCCTCCACTGTGTCTCCAGCCGCCGTTACCCTCATCTTCCTCTCCCTCCACTGTGTCTACAGCCGCAGTTACCCTCATAGCCTGCTCAAGCCTGTGTGCATAAATAAAGTAGTAGCACTGAGAACTCAAGCTGCACTGTCATGTGTGTGTCTGTGTAATGCCAGGCTGTAATACGGTGATGTCCTTACCATGGAGATGATGCACAGATCTCAGTACAGTGCTGAAGAGAAGTGGGCCAATGCAGGGCTGCTTGGGCAGAGCAGGGTTAGCACTAGAACCGCTACGGGGTAAAATTGACCTGTCTCCGTTTTCAATTGTATGCAACTCTGTTTCAATAAAAAAACTCAAGTCTCCCAGTCCATGACTTTTCCTAAAATTGTGTTATTAAGCACCTCCTAATGTAAGAAAGTTATAGGGAAAAAAAAACAGAAAAAAGTTTGGGCCATTTATACCTATTACTGCCACGAGGGAAGATTTACCCACCATAGAAGGCAATGTAACGATATAAGGGCATTTCTTTTCGCGCGGTTTTTGTTTGTGTATTTAGTTGCCACACAATTATTTTCATGTAATTGTTCTATTTTTGGTATATTCTGGTATATTTTGCTATATTTCTATTTTTTATATCCCATTCCACTGTTCTCGTGCCTTTGAATGGTAGAACGTAGGGCCATCTTTACGAATAGCGCCTGTGTTCTGTGACAGGCCTCTATTGCTGCCTAGTTAGCTCATTATAAAATAATAAATAATAATAAATGTTATATTACGAATAGAATAATACGAATATGGATAGAAGAAAAAGATGCATGAATAACCAGGAAGCATTAGCATTGCTACATGCTATGAGTGATGATGGTGGGGAGGTCTCTGGGTTGAGCGATGTGTCGTGGTTCGGCGAGAAAGATGCATCGGACACGGAGCCAGAGCCTCGGAGGGAAGTATCGAGACGATCGGATCCTGTCTCTGTTAAGCCTGCACTTTCAACTATGGGCATGTACAGCACTTGCGCAAGGTAGGCATTCACTCTCATTGTACCCATAGCCAGCTAGTTATCGATAAAGGAAACGTATCTCAATAACTAATTTACTGTATATTGATGTCTATATATATATTGATATCGATAGCATAGCGTAACTATTGTGACAGATACGTGTTATAATAGGCTACTGTATCTAATCTCACATAATTGCTTCAGTGCCAGTAGGCAATGTAGCATAATGGCATTGGCATCTACTTGTCATCAAAGATTATGAAATGCAGTATGTGCAGTGGCGATTTTACCACGGGTGCAGGGGGTACATTTGCATAAAAGTGGAAATGTAGGAGGAGCCAAACCACCCGCAAAGATTCCTCATGTTTACATTCTTACATCCTGGAGTGGAGACATCTGAGAACATAAGAATACATAATTTGGCCCATCTAGGCTGGTCATTTCCTATAGTCTTCTCTGGGACTACACACCTCTTTCCACAACCCTCTCTCTTCCTCTTGTATTTGTTTCCAGTTTAGTTTTGTGGACAATTATGACAATGTCGACATTCTTGGCAGGTAATCAGTTGTAGGCTACTGTTCAAATGCATACATTGTGCTCTTACAGATTTAACATCTCCCCCGGCAAAGCAATTTGGAAACACTCGTCTTGTTGGAGGTTTTGTGTACAAATATACATGTAAGTGATTACATTTGGTGCTCAAAAGTAAATTTCCCTTCAACATTCTAATGTAAATATTCTCAATATTATTTTCAGCGTAGCAAGCATAAGATTTCCTCTCCCAGGGTGATTCTATAGAAATCCTAAGTGAATCCCAAAAGTCTTTACTGAAAACCTTGGGCTGAAACCCTACACCTCACCTGGCTAAAACCCACCTCTACAATTATAGTACTTCCTCTATTTATTTATCGGTTTGATTTAAGCTCCTTCTGTTTTAATGAAATATTGATTACTACTAAGAGCATTGTGTCAAGTATTTGTGCACTTAATATCTCCTTTCATTCACATGTGTAGTGGCTGAGTTTTATCAGCTTTGCATAAATATCTTTAGTGCTAGTGTCCACTCTGTTCTGGAGCTTGTCCTAGTTATTTGTACTTGGTGTTGTTTGCTATAATGGCCTTGGAAGTCTCTTTGGAATCACATTTGCCCAGTGAATAAGTGCAAATGTACTGTCCTTCTGTTTGACCTTACAGTTGCTGTCCACATCCTCGAACCACTTTCTGTGATGGTTCTGCACTGTAGGCCTGTTTTGTTGTAGTGTAGGAATGGATTCATAAATCAGCAGGTATGTGGGCTTTCGCTGCTTCATGCAAAATCCCTCAATCTCTCAGGAAAAGGGAAATGCTTTCTGTAGGGCAACAAGTTCCCTGCACTGTTTCATGACTGCAAGCTGTGCTCTCTCACGTACACGCACACACACAAACGCATGCACGCACGCACGCACACACACACACAAACACATTGTATCCTGGTTTTGTTTTAATCATCAGTTGGCATCAAGAATTTGTGAGTAATCCGGTGTACGACCTCATTTGTAGTAGTTGTTCTTAGCTGAAACCTGTCTGTTGTAGCCTCGCTTTGTGTTCTTAGCCAAAATCTATCTGTGGTAGCCTCGCTTTAGTGTAATCTTAACCTGCATACTATCAATTAGACTAGTTTTGGCTGATTAGCTTATAGTGTTAATTTGACTCTGTTTTATTGGTTTATGTTGTTTTTACTGTAGTTTCGACCCGTTGCTAACAGGCAATCTGTTTAGTTGCATGCTTGAGGAATAGTGGGGGGGACCCCTAAGTACGTGGTTTCGGGCCATTGTTTACAGCTGGTAATCGGCACAAGGAATTACCCTCGTGCAGGTATTTAAGCACCTCCAGTTCTGGTAAATGACAGTTTTCCACAGCAGCCTCACTTTCCTTGTCTCACTGTACGAAGACAGTGTACAAAGATGTGAGATTCTACCTGCAGGAGTCCACCGAGGGAGGTCAGCTAGGGAGTGTACGCCGCACGGTAAGTACCATAATTGAACTCATCTACTAGATCTTCAATATATAGATCTAACACCATGTGCAATCTTCCAATCCCAGTCTGTGTCTCCTCTATTAGATTTCCTAAAAGGAGGGCTGCAACTCACACTCACAACCTCTCCAATCTGATCCACCCTCCTAGATCCACCGGCGTAGACTCTGTGGTAGCAGGAGGGCTATGGAACTGCCAGTCCGCTGTCCGGAAGGCTGACTTCATCTCAGCCCAGGCCTCCCTACTCCCCCTGCAGTTCCTGGCGCTCACTGAGACATGGATCACCCCTCAGAACACGGCCACTCCTGCTGCTCTCGCCACTGCCTACACCTCCACTCACACTCCACGACCCACAGGTCGAGGTGTGTGTATGGACATGTATGTGTGTGTATGTGGAAAAATTCCCAAACTGCAAATAAACAAATGACTCCCATGTAAAATCTGCGTAAATTAGTTTTTTTTCTATTAGCAACAACAGAATTTCATGGTTAACATTTTTCAAGGTTTAGTCTTACATGAATTATGTATGTCTATGTATAATATACACATATGAGAGAGGGAGCGATAACAATTCACCTCGAAACAGGGTGTGTCATAGGTCAATGGAAGTGCCAAAATTTTAAATCTCATACACAATTTAACTGAAATGAAACATATTATGAAGTTAGTACAGTGCCATCATAAGTGTGACATTAATAAAGTAGACAACAATACATTGACATTCATTACAAAATACATAATTCATAATGAACTTTATTAAAAAATGGCTGCTCTGAGTTTGCATCCAGGGCTAAAGAGCATTATAATATTTAGGTCCACGTACCTTCGTTTTCCTAGTATGCAGCATTGTATTAAGGCCGTTTAAGTACCTTACTAATGCGGGTTTAGTTGCTAAGGTTAGGAAAACCTGATTGCAGTGTACAGTCTAGTACTAGTCTACTAGTCTCAAACACTGACATTATGGTCACTATTACAAATAGTATCTTCAGTTTTTGTTATGAGTGGAAAGAGTTTCGGTTTAATGTTCACCTTTTTATACCAGTGAAAATAAGCAACTTGATAATGCATCATTCTCATATCTCTTGAGGTTCTACTGTACTTAGAAGATTGATATACTGTAGATGAGATGTGCATGGGAAACTGAAATGCCATCGTATTATACATATTATTTCATGTGTGTGTGTGTTTATGTGTGTGAGTATAGGAGAGTGTGTGTGTGTGGGTGGGAGTGTGTGTGAGGGAGTGAGACAGACTCTATTCCAGCTGGCACAGGGACAATGAGCCGACAGACCAAAGCCCAAACCCAGGATAGAGGGGTTCAGTGAACACAGTGTAGAATGTGTACAGGTGTGTCACTATCTCAGAGAAGATGCCATAGAAGGACAAAGTGCCAGCTGACCAGTCCAGATACACCCCTACTCTTTTTGAAGGGTAGGATGGGCCAGATACAATCTCTGTATTCCTCATATTGTGACATACATAATAACGCTCATCAGAATAGTACAGACTCCAGGAGTTCTTATGCACTCCAAGCTTACAAACAGATCTTTGTTCTTTTCTGTTGATGCTATTGTACGTCACGGCTATAGTAACCCCAAATCTCTCGCTCCACTCAGCCTCCCAGTAGCAGCATTTAGACAGACCCTCTCTGCACAACAGTATCTCGAATCTCTCTGGGTGATCAGGATATGGCTGCTCCTCCATTCCTCGGGTCACCTTCCTGTGCCCCTCAGACAGGGACAGCTCTCTTTGTGCTGTGTTGGGATCGAATGTGAGCTGACAGGCATCTGCAAGAGGGAGGGTAATAATTAACATGATCTGTATCATGGGCGGCACGGTGGTGCAGTGGATAGCGCTGTCGCCTCACAGCAAGAAGGTCTCGGGTTCGAATCCAGGCCGGGGGCCTTTCTGTGCGGAGTTTGCATGTTCTCCCCGTGTCCGCGTGGGTTTCCTCCGGGTACTCCGGTTTCCTCCCACAGTCCAAAGACATGCACGTTAGGCTAATTGGAGAGTCTAAATTGCCCGTAGGTATGAGTGTGTGAGTGAATGGTGTGTGTGCCCTGCGATGGATTGGCGACCTGTCCAGGGTGTATTCCTGCCTCTCGCCCGGAACGCATGCTGGGATAGGCTCCAGCCCCCCCCCGCGACCCTGACCAGGAATAAGCGGCTTAGATAATGGATGGATGGATGGATGGATGGATCTGTATCATTGTATGTCGTGATCAGGTGTGAACTCAGATATCCGAATGGTCGGATCCTGAAAAGGTACCAGGGAAAATTATCCAGTACCGGCAGGACTGCGCATGTCCACAGTATATACGGATAGTGGCCAAAAAGGTGGAAACACTTGAGTATTTTAGGGACACAAAATATATTGAAAGCAAGTGCTTCCACACAGGTCTTGTTCCTGAGTTAAATAAGCAATTAACATCCCAGCATGCGCAGGGTTATGTACACTACCAGTCAAAAGTTTGAGTACACCTTCCATCTGGACTATGGCTAATCGGGCACTCCTTCATTCTTCAGCAAGATAACGACCCGAAACACACCTTGAAGTTGTGCAAGAACTACCTGGTGAAGGAGGAACGTGAAGGACAACTCAAACTGATGACCTGGCCTGCCCAGTGTCCAGACCTCAATCCCATAGAAATTGTATGCGACAAACTGGACAGAAGAGTCAAAGCAAAGCAACCCACAAGTTTCTCTGGGAATTGCTGCAGGAGAGCTGGGAAGACATATCGGGTGATTTCCTGCTGAAACTTATTAACCGAATGGCCCGTGTTTGTGAGGCTGTTATCACGGCAAAGGGTGGCTATTTTGAGGAATCCAAGATTCAATTTTCAATATAATTTTCTTATAATATTATATAAGTATAATTATTGATTCCACAGCTCTTTTGTTCTTTCAATAATGGTACAAGTATATCTTAGTGATTATGTCTCCAAAGTGTCAGCATGGCACTGGTGTTAGCCCTGGAAATATTAGGGACATGAATGGTGTTTGTAAAGCCCCCTCTTGCTCTCTTCCCTCAGAGCAGCATTACCAGGCACCTGTGACCCAAAAATATTCCCTCACTGGTTCAAAATTGAAGCCAAAGCTTCATGTTACATAGTGATGAGGAGCAGAGAGAATATGTTGATATTGGAAATGGTTATTTTCTAGCTTCTAAAGTGGTATTGGCACAAAGAGAAGATCCTAAATGTTCGATGCAGTCATAATGAAAAAGGACAAAAAATGACATTTATATATAATATAATATATGCCATTTAGCAGACGCTGAGCTTACAGCAGTGAATGCAGTATATGTGATCCCAATGGGAATCGGAACCCACAACCTTAAGCATTGTCAGCGCCACGCTCTACCTTCTGAGCCACATTAACCAATCGTTATTTAGATTTGACTGTATTCCCAAATGGTTCTACCACTTGTCAGTTTACATGACAATGCCAGATAGTGGATAGGGGACAAGGAGTGTCCAGGAACAGCTGAACTTGACCATCAAGCTGAAACAAATTCAGGTGAGCTTTCTCTTGTCAGCAATTTATGATTATGCTACAAATGACCATCACATAACAGATAAAATCATAGTGTATTCATGAGGAAAAAATGACAATCAATTTGAGATAGTATTCACTTTATTTTTTTATTTTCCAGATTTTTCCAATTACACTTTCTATTTATTTCGATTTACCCTCCCCACACGAGTCCGCCACTTGTCTCTACAAGGCAAGCTAATATTCCAAGAGCAGCAAACTCCGCTTCCTTCAAGACTGAATTCGCCCACCCACGTTCTGGAGACTCCCTAACATGCTTCACGGCGGACCCTCACCCTTGACCCTCCCCCCTCCCCCTGGGGCGGACAGCCAAATGCTGCCCCCGATCGGGGCTGACAACCAGGGCCGGTCTGGTAGAGACGGGTTTCAAACCACATCCCTGACAGGCAACGTACACCATATTGGATTAGCCAACATACTATAAACTGACTAAATGTTCAGGTATTAAAACCCTTAGTAGATGAAGTTTGTCTTCCTCACCCCAATCTCTGAAGTCCACAGTGTGGGTCCTCCAGCCCAGCAGAGAGCGCTCTTATTCCTGAATCCTGCAGGCAAATGTCTCTGAGCTCCAGATTTCTCAACTGTGAGTGGGGTGAATGCAGGACTGAGGCCAGAACATCACAGCAACCCTCTGTCAAATTGCACTCCCTAAAACTGTAGAGATATAAAAAAGATTTTTTGCAAATTCAATACATTTGCACATGCATACCACAATATATACCACATATAACCACAAATATGCACAAACCAAAACGTCTCTCCCCATGAGTTCTTCTCTCTATTCTGACCCATCAGAATTGACAGAAATTTCAGGCAAAAGAGAAAACCTATCCATGTCACACTAGGAAAAACAGTTATTTTTAAAAAACCTTGCAAAATAATATGCTGTTCAGTAGTTGAAGAATATTGTTCTTGTAGCTGTGTCTGAAAATCATCTTTGTTTTTAATTAGAGCACAAATTAACATTTTCACAACGTTATGTTTTCTGTCAAAGAGTTTGCCTATGGTTGCTTTGGGGTGCCTCCTTGATTTCCACAGGGAAGTGGGTGTGATGTGAGGCAAACATATTGAAAGGACAGGCCTAGCAAGCAAGCAAGTAAGTCACATTAGCATTTTTTCAAAGTTGATTTTCTCAAGGGAAAAAGCAATAGTTAGCTAGTTGGCCAACCTTAGCTAGCCAGAGGAACATGCTAAAGTGAATTTGATTCCATGCACACAGACAAGGTAGCATTATGTTGTGAACTACTTAGCTAAACAGGTGGGCTAGCAAACAGCTTTGAAACAAACAAAAGTTGTATCAATATCCAGGAAGAAGCTGCAGACTGGAAACCATACATTTCTGAAGCGACAAACATTCCTTCAATTTAATACATAAATTTACATTGAACAAAAAAATCCTACATTTTAGAATGTTGAAAAGCCTGGAGGGCATTTGAATAGATTTTGTTTGTCCTACAATAAACAAAACATACTCAACATTTTGAATGAGCAAAATCAGTTTTATTGTGAAAGAAAATGTAATGAAAAATAGAAAAGTATTCACCCTCTGAGTTATTTAGCATTTGGCATTTATTTGCTCCCACTTTTGCAGCAATTGCAGCCTTGAATCTTTTGTGGTATATTTTAACCAGCTTTTTGCATCTTGAGGGTTTAATTGCACACTCTTCCTGGCATTTTTTTCCAGCTGTTGCACAGTACTTGGGGACTGGTGGTGTACAACAACCTTCAATTCCCGCCACAGATTTTCTTTTAGATTTAAGTCTGAACTTTGGGTCACTGAAGGACATCCACCTTGTTTTTCAGCCACTCAAGGGTTACTTTGGCTTTGTGTTTGGGGTCATTTGTTGATATATTTTGAACCCATTTAGTTTGACTCTTGATTTACCAATGTAAATAATAGCCTGTGTGATTGGCTGGGTGTCTTGGTGCTGAATTTATCAAACCATTTGTCAATTATTTATTAATAATAATTATTATTATTATTATATTTAATTATCAATCATTATTTATTATTTAATTAAATTGCCTTTATTACATTGTGATAATCGTTTATACATTTTTGTGAATTTGACCCCTCAGACACAGCCACTTTCAATTTTACTCAATATTTATCCGAATACAAATACAGATTCAGATAATATAATCATTTATACAAATGAAATAATTCCTCCTCTGAACACCCCTTCCAGTCAGTACAGCTAGTTGCTAAAATCTGAGTATAATCAAATATAATACCTTTTTGGCGAGGGTTAAATGCATGGACTGGTCTTTCTTCTCAAACAGCAGGTAGGCCAATGGACTCTGTGATAAAAAATAAATAAAAAATAAAAAACCATGGAAGAAACCATTCCATTGTCATTGATTTTACTTTCTGTACATTGTTCACTCCTACGAACTAGCAGGTCAAGAATATTCTACCCCTACGCTCAACATTTCAGCTTTGCTGGCTATGATCAAATTAACTGACTAATGTGTGGGATTCTCACACTCACATGCTGAAATTCCAGCCCTGCTGACAGACAGACAAGGGTATGGAAGAAAGTCCTTCAGCTACTGAATGTAACATTTCGTTTTTAAAAAACACTCTCCACAGGTCGACATGTGGTTCAGAATGTATGCTCAAGGGTTAAAGATAAACAATGTGTTAATGTGCGAACATGAGAAAAATAATACATCTATTGTGATACAGGATCTCTGTATTGATACATTGAATCACCAGAAGGTATCCTGACAATCAACTGTGTGGATACATTGTCACAGCCCTAGTCTAATATAATATAATATATGCCATTTAGCAGACACTTTCATCCAAAGCGACTTACAGTAATGAATGCATACATTTTTCAGTATATGTGGTCCCAAGGGGAATTGAACTAACAACCTAAGCATTGTCAACAGGCACGTGCACAGATAGGGGCCATGGGGGGCTTGAGCCCCTGCCCTTTTGCCCTCAGAGTCAAAAAGTGCCCTTTTTTTGGCTGGTGTTAATTGTATTTACATTTTTCTTTATTTGTTATTGAAATTCTATGAAATATAAAGAGGGAAATGTATAGTAGTATCCACGAAAAAATACACTGTATCAATTAAACCAGCCAAACCAATCTCCAACCACCCCCATGTGCAAAGTTAAGTTATCTTATGTGGATACATCAGTTTGCATCTAGCTAGTTAGCTAGCGAAACAGCTAACGAGTTAGTTTGCAAGCTAGCTTGTGAAGTATCTGGCCAAGCTCACATTATTACTGTTACATATCCCAGCATCCTGTTGGCCTTTTAACTGCTGTGAGCTTAACCTGTTACAGTGTGGGCAGAAGTGCATAATTTTTCAGAAATGGACAGAAATTACTGACAGTTCTTATATTTTCAATGCAATTTCCATCGTGAACACAGTTTAAGCTCAGAGATGTTGAACAGGACCTACAGTGACTGTACATACTCTTTTTGATCTTCAGTATGAATATGTCAGAAGCAAACACCCTGACCATGTAGGGCTGAACCTGTACCATAGGCTAACTGTGGGCTAAGCATCAGCGTGTTACATTACCCTGGATCATCTGGGAAATCTCTTCCTAACTGGAGTGGTGGATTCATTGACATTTCACTCTTCATTGACAGACAGCTAGGTACTGGTGATACTGCTCTCTCCAGCCCAACTCTGTGAACAAAATATGGAGACATAGCTTCAGGTTAACTACATGCTCTTTCTGCTGCTCAAACTCACAGCATATGGAGACAAATGTTATATTTAATCAATTATCTTACTGAAGATTAAATATTTGTCTTTTCTTTCTCTCTTTTTAATAATACTTCAGTATTTCATGGGGAGCACAAGAATAGAGGAAAATATGAAAAAGACTTGGATATAATTAAAACGAACACTTACAGGGTCTACACATTGTGTTGGAGCATCAACTGGCAAAATGATGCTGGAGTATATTATAAAGGCAGACTTTCATTCAAGGTTATATTAGAAAATGCCTTGGTATTCTAAATGTGGTCTAACAGCTCTCACTTTGCATCACTACACTATAATAATGACCTATTAAATCTAGAAAAGTACAGAGAAGGACAAAAAGATTAATTCCAGGTCTTAAATAGATGACTTACAAAGTCAAACATCAGAAGGTGTTTGACTTTGTAATGTAAACTTACCTTTAATAAATAAAAGTACACTTTACCAAGGGTGTAGGTTTAATTTGAATATTGAGGGGCCCCAATGTGCAAAGTTAAGTTATCTTGTGTGGATACATTAGTTTGCATCTAGCTAGTTAGCTAGCGAAACAGCAAACCAGTTAGTCTGCAAGCTAGCTTGTGAAGTATCTGGCCAAGCTCACATTATGTTACATACTGTTAGATATCCCAGCATCATGTTGGCCTTTTAACTGCTGTGAGCTTAACCTGTTACAGTGTGGACAGAAGTGCATACTTTTTCAGGAATGGATTTCAGTATGAATATGTCAGGGCAGAAGCAAACACCCTGACCATGCAGGGTTGAACCTGTACCATAGGCTAACTGTGGGCTAAGCAGCGGCGTGTTACATTACCCTGGATCATCTGGGAAATCTCCTCCTAACTGGAGTGGTGGATTCATTGACATTTCACTCTTCATTGACATACATCTGGGTACTGGCGATACTGCTCTCTCCAGCTCAATTCTGTGAAGAAAGCATAGAAACATACCTTCCTTTGTCTTATTACTGCAGCTCAAACTTACAGCATATGGAGATATAGCTTCAGGTTGGCCTCATCCTCATTCAGGTTGCAGGTTCCTTCATAAGAATACATTTGTTCACTCTAAATCTTGGTGTTAGTAAACGCTTAGGGCACGATAGGCCGTAGGCCTATATTATTAATGTAGTCCAGGGCTGGACTGGCTATATAGTCTACCGGGCAAATGCCCGGTGGGCCGGTCTAGTTTTGGGCCGGTAGGGCCTCGGTAGGGCCGGTAGAATCATTTTATATATATTATACCACGGACCGGGTGTTCCGAGGGGCGCAATACATTTTTCGCGCATATAAACGAACTGGTCTCAGCTTCTTTTCGCGCAGCACCCCGCCCCATCGACAGATTTATTCGCGCAGCAGCACCCCCGTCGACAGATTTATTCGCGCAGCAGCACCCCCGGTCGACAGAAAATGCGGCGCAAATGGCAGGGCCGATTTTTTCTCCCAGTCCAGCCCTGATGTAGTCACAGCTATAAGGTTTTATTAGACACTAATGGTGCACGTGAGAAAATATACACATCACCGTCGGGTTGGGGCAAGTCAAAGGTTTTATCTTGACAGAAATTCAAGTAGCCTATCCTACCAAAGTATCCGAATTATTTATGTTAAAAAAAAAGTTTTGGGATTTCATGGCTACTTATTTCTGTTTTATTAACTGCAGGTAGTTTTAACACATTTTATTGTAGCCTGATGTAGGTTGTCGCTAACTTGGGTTATCTTATTTTCAGCAGTCGCCCCTTTCAGATTCTGTGAATCGGAGATCTATTTCTGCATTCTATTGCGCTACCAATAAGTTTAACGTTTAGTGGCGTGCAGTTCGTGAACGATTCGTTCGAATTGAACGACTCTTTTTACTGACTCGGGAGTAATGATGAGCCTACTCAGTTGAGTCGTTCATTTTACTCGTTCGATTGACCTAGCGGCTCCGCCTACATCGTTAATGTTTATGATTAATCGATGATCGAATGATCGCCGTTAAGAATTTGATCGATCAAGCATATCAAATAAACGATTACGTATCACAGAGCTGCAAAGTTGTCCAATAGCACGAACTCTAGTGAGTGTAATAATATTGCTCTGAAAGGTTAAAACCTTGTTGATTTTATAAAATATATCTAGCAATATTTCACAAAAGGTAGGCTACAATTTACAACGACAAAACATTTTTGTTATATTTTGTATAGGCTAATGTTACCTCAGCTGACAATAGCATCTTGTAAGTCGCTCTGGATAAGAGCGTCTGCTAAATGCTTAAAATGTAAAAATTTAAATGTAGCGTCGTCTCTAAGCACAGCGTTACTTCCGCATTTCTCGTGAGTTTTTGGTGAAATATATATTTTTGCCACGACAGCATTTATGCATCCCGGGACATCTGGTTCCGTTGGAACGGCTGTTCCCAGTGGCTGCGCACACGGCTCACCCTGAACACATGGATATGCTAATAATCTTAAATAAAAACCAGTAAGGGGACGAGTTTGGAGGTAAGCTCTTTTTCAAATATATAAATAAATACTAAAATAAAAAACAAGCACAGATTCTTGTTTGACAACATAGCCAAAACAACTTTAATAACAAAGTATATTTCCCTAATGTATCACAAATAATAAAATCCTTATGCCACCACATTAATGATTATAATTATTCTATATTCTATAATTGTACAATTGAGATCCTTTCCGTGGATTAGGATTAGCGATAAAGATAAGTGTTTCTGAGACATTCGAGTGGTTATTATAGGAATTGACCAACACATGGCACTGAGGGTGTCGAATGCTTCTAAACACTGAACCTTGTTTTAACATGCCCGCTTCCATTGTGTCAGTGCTCTGCCCATCCCTACGCACCACTATTAGTCTTGTGTGGATATGACGTCACTGCGCCAGTAGAGGACGCTGTTCTGTTGTAGTACTGGTCCATGTGATTCAAATATCCTAATTTAGCATGGTATGTAAGTGTAGGATTGATCAGGCACAATGCGCTGCAATGTAGTGCAGGGGTTTTCAACATCGGTCCTGCAGTACCCAAATGTATGCTGGCTTTTGTTCCAACCATAATTGCAATTTATGTGGTATAACAACCTGTTGTTTTTAATTAAACACTTTTAATGTCTAATGTAATGAGGAATTATTTAATGTTACCCTCTTAATGGCACTGTGACCGAGGGCAGCATGTAAATATTACCTAACAGCACTGTCTCATTTTCCCTTTCGCTAGTTGGCTAGCTTGTCTCCGGGGGTGCACACTCCGGGCTAGCGTTTCCCGTTTCATACATTTACACACACATCCACGTAACATATTTTGTGTTCGGTAGAGCGCTGTTTTTCTGTTATTCCGTTCGCTGTTTGTTTCCGTGCTTGTTGCGTCGCAGCTTCCGGATACGCCCTAGGTTTAGAGGGTCTAACCAGAGCCTCGGCACTCGGGCTGGCTTTGGAGTGCCTGTCCCACGCTGCGCATGCGTGGGTCCAGCCAAATTAGAAGGAACCATTACGTTTTTATAAATTGTATGATGCAAGTGGTTATACAGAGCATGTACAAACGTAATGTATTATTTGATGGTATGTGTAGATATATAGTATAATTATACATGTATATCATAATATGACACAGCATGCCTATGAGTGATTAATTGATTTATTATAGGCATTTGGTATGTCCAGGTGGTGGGGCTATGGGTACAAGAGTAGCCCAGCTGTCATTATCTCAGACCCTAGAAGGTGGGTAAGGTGGGTGTGAAAGAACACCTGTTGTAGATATTTATTGTTTTGTCATTTTTGTTGGGGGCACTTGTATATGTTTTGTTTTGCACTTTTGGGGTTGTGTCTTGTTGGAGCACTGTACATAAACATGTGACAAATAGATATTCATGTTAAAATTATTTTTGTTCAGAGACCATGTGCTTGTCTACGCTCTCCTGAATTGACAGCGGAGGTTGGAGCAAGCACAGCTTTGAATGTTCTTG
Source organism: Aldrovandia affinis (assembly GCA_029706075.1). NCBI lineage: Eukaryota > Metazoa > Chordata > Actinopteri > Notacanthiformes > Halosauridae > Aldrovandia > Aldrovandia affinis. The sequence continues at coordinate 1,991,355 of JAINUG010000172.1, read as the reverse complement.
GGAATTCCAAATTAAAAAAATACTGTTCCATATACTCTATTATGGTTTCTGAACAGTACTGTAATGTACAGTAAAATGAGGTTGAATACAGCAGAGTACACAACACAGACAACTAGAGTTTGCAGTTTCACAGATGTACAGTTTATTTACCATCCAAACAAAGCATGCATATGGCAGAGCAGGGGAAGACCCAAGGTGAAGCTACAACACTTCGTTAAATAGCTAGTAGCATTAGCTACCAGCCCATGAGTTACTAGATGTTACTATGGATAGAAGTATGGATAGATATTACTAGTCACACAGTACACTAGCAACACCAGTTAAACTGCCCAATGGTTATACTAATCAATGTAAACCCCTATAATTATGCCTGAGGGAATGTGAACTACCTACATACACTACCAGTCAAAAGTTTTAGAACACCCCCATTTTCCAGTTTTTACTGAAATTTAAGCTGTCCAGTGAATAACCTGAAATGGTACAAAGGTAAGCGGTAAACTGCCAGAGGTTTAAAAAAAAAAAAAGTTTAGGTTAAAACAACTGCTAAACATGGAGGAGGAAGCATGATGGTCTGGGGCTCTTTTGCTGGATCCAGAGTCGGCGACTTGCACAGTGTTAACTGTTAACCCACGTTAACCCATTACTTGTTCCCTGAAAAGGGAATTTTTTATCATTCAGAAATGTACATTATTTTTCAGTTTTTGGTAATTTAAACCTTTTTGTAACCTTTGTACAATTTCAGGTTATTCACTGGACTGCTTACATTTCAGTAAAAACTGGAAAATGGGGGTGTTCTAAAACTTTTGACTGGTACTGTATACCTAAAGAACTAGCCCCTACTCTGGGCAATGAAAATAATACATCATAATGTAATAAAAATACTGAACTAAACAAACAAAAAAACACTGCAAATGGTCTTAAGGCGAGGGTCCTAGAGAGGAGGGGAGGACTTTGGAGAGGTGTCTCCATGTGCTTCCTTCATACATTCTCCAGTGGAGTCCTGTCTCCACTGCACCTCAGTTCCTCTTGTCACCTGCACATGTGCATTAATCAGTTTCAGGTCTATAAACCCTGTTTATCACAGTACACATATTTAAGAGTTAGGCTTAATAAATTATAGAAAAATAAATTTACCAATAATGTATAGTCAATTATAAGAAACTAATAATAATAAAAAATATGGGTTATCACCCCAGCCTTTAAAATTATTTTAAAGTAACTGTGTACATGGTTAATCATGGCATTACTATCTCAGGCTATTGTTTAAATATGATTACTTTATCTGTCACATGCTGTGTGACACAACCTGGAGTGGAACAGACTAGCAGGACAAGGAGTGGAGTGAATTGGTCAGCAGACCAGTGCTTTTTTTCTTCTCAACCCTCAAGGGAGAGAGAGAGAGTATACACAAATATTAACCAAACAAATTATCTTCTGCCATCACCCTCACAGGTTTGGGACACAAAAATAATACATAAAAATAATAAACTAAATAAAATCATGTTTTCAGCACAACACAAAATGGATTTCCACTGTATGTGGTGTAGTGGTGTAGATCGGAGGGGTTGTATGTGGTGTAGTGGTGTAGATCGGAGGGGTTGTATGTGGTGTGGTGGTGTAGATCGGAGGGGTTGTATAAATGTAGAAGCCTATGCATTCCGAAAATTTGTAGTGCATGTTTGAAATACTGTACCACATTTTGCTCTAATGTGGTGCTAATTTGGTGTGAGTGTGAGGTTTGGTCTGATCAGCCTGACCTTGTGTTCATCTAATTGAAGTAACAAATATGGGTAACAATAAAAAAATAAAAATAAAAAAAGGTTTCTTTAATGACTGCACACACATAACATACTGGGTTTGGACTACTCAAAGTTCAGAAAGATGTAATGTAAATATATGGCCACATGGGGCAATAGAGTTCCCTCCTCATACTGCTTCTATTTAAACTTGCTTGGAATGGAATGGAGTGAGGCCACGTTGAGAAGCACTACTGTTCCTGCCTTTCTGTAATTACAGAAGGAATCTAACGACACATAATGTGTTGTTGGAAATGAGAGATCGTGTTCACAATGTCAAAATGACATTTGGCATTTAACAGACACTTATCCTGACCAACGTACAATTAATTAATTAATTTAAAATGGCAAGAATAATCACAACTAGAGCAAGAGATCAGTACAGCAAATGATGACAAATGAAATCAAAACAATATGTTTCTGTGGTTCTGATATTGTCTGGTGAAGTTTTCTTTAGTGAGCCATAGTCCAAACAACTGAAGCTATGGATTGTCTCTGTCACGCTGATACATCAGATTAAGATACATGTATTTTGATGATCTATGTTGATATTTTATATTACACGCGTATTTTTAGTTTTTCATAAAAATAATGTGAATATTACTGTTACCTCTGTTTTTACATTCATACAGCATCATGTTTATTAGTAATCAATATTGCATCAGATATAGAAGATATTTAACAGGAAAGATGATGCACATACAGTACCAGTCAAAGGTTGAGATTGTATTGCACCTGCTAGGAACTAAGTTTATCTCATAATTGACAATGTTTTACACCATATAAGTTTCTTTAAATACTTGAAAATTACAAAAAACACATGTAACGATAAACAAAAGGAACATCAAAGCAATGTTCAATAAAATGTAATTGAAAATGGAATCTTGGATTCCTCAAAATAGCCACCCTTTGCCGTGATAACAGCCTCACAAACACGGGCCATTCGGTTAATAAGTTTCAGCAGGAAATCACCCGATATGTCTTCCCAGCTCTCCTGCAGCAATTCCCAGAGGCACTTGTGGGTTGCTTTGCTTTGACTGTTCTGTCCAGTTCATCCCATACAAGTTGTATGGGATTGAAGTCTGGACACTGGGCAGGCCAGGTCCTTAGTTTGAGTCGTCCTTCACGTTCCCCCTTCACCTGATAGTTCTTGCACAACTCCAAGGTGTCACGTCTCGTGTTCGTGTTTCCCCTAACTAAGCGTTTGTAGTTTGTTCCATGTTTTCCTAGTTGTCTGGTCCGTGTTTTTACTTTCGCTTACCTGTTCCAGTCTCGTCAGTGTATTATCTGTTTCACCTGTTTCTCGTTATGTCTGATGTGGTTAGCTGTTTGTTTCCCATGTTCATTTCCTGATTGTCTCGTTATTGTATTATCGTTTCCACTTAATTCCTCATGTGTCTGATTGCAGTCAGCTGCATTCATGTTTATTCCTGATTGTTTCTTGTTAGGTCTAAATATATTTAAGCTGTGTGTTTTCCCATGTTCGTTGCCAGATTGTCTTGTGTTTTGCGTATGCTTACACTACTCTCCAGCGTTATCTCTGTTTCCCCGCGTTTCGTTTCATCGTGTTTGTGTTCGTGGTTGTGCTCCAGTGTTCGTCTTTATCCCAGTCTCGTTCCCGCTCCTCCCTGTGTTCCCTGGACTGCTTTCTTGGTTTCGACCTTCACCTGCCCACTGACTACGCCTTGCCTGCCCCTGATACCCCTGAAGCCCGGAACGAACTCTGCCTGTCCCCGACCATTCTTTGGATCCCTGCATTGCCCTGATTACTCCTGCCTGACCATTGCCTGTTTTCAAAATAAAAGAAGTTTTTGCATTTCTGGGTCCGCGCCTGGTTTTCTGGTACCAGTCCTGACACAAGGTGTGTTTCGGGTCGTTATCTTGCTCAAGAATGAAGGAGTGCCCGCTTAGCCGTAGTCCAGATGGAAGGTGTACTCAAACTTTTGACTGGTACTGTACAACTGAAAGTACATTTAGAGTCTTTAAATAAAAAAATTAATCGTGACTGAAAAGATGGCTGCTAGCATGGAATGTGTGCTGTGCCCTGACTGGGACGGCAGGCCAGTCACACCTGTGGGGGCAAGGTCATATGACTCAGGCCCTGCCCCTGTCTCCCTCTTTTGTTATAGCTGTTTTGCTGATCTCAGCTCAGCGCTTCATTAAACCAGTCCCTCCACTCTAGAGAGGGCGGGGTCTACTGGGTGGAGTAAAGGGCTGTCATTCGTCCATTATCTGTGACTGGAATGTGTGGGTGCCTGAATGTGACTGTAAGAACAATATTGTGGTCTGGGTTATAAAAGTGATGGCACAGTCCAAGCTATTAAATGTGATACTGTACGCAGTCTGTAAGCATGTTGTTGACACATAAGGAGGTAAACAACAGTGCAACTGTGTCCATAATGTACTAATGCCACAGTACAACTGTGTCCATGCTATGTTAATGCTGTGCTAATTCTACAGTGCAGCTGTGCTGTGCTAATGCTACAGTACAGCTGTGTCCATGCTGTGCTGATGCCAGAGTGCAGCTGTGCTAATTCTGTGCTAATGCCACAGTACAGCTGGATGTACTACTGTGCTAATGCTACAGTGCCATTGTGCCTGTGATGTGCTAATGCTATGCTGCAGCTGAATTCCATGCTGTACAAATGCAAATGCACTGTGCTAATTCTGTAATGCCACAGTGCAGCTGGATGTACTACTGTGCTAATGCTCAAATGCCATTGTGCCTGTGATGTGCTAATGCTACAGTGCAGCTGTGTGCATGCTGTGCTGATGCTGTGCTAATTCTACAGTGCAGCTGTGCTGTGCTAATGCTACAGTACAGCTGTGTCCATGCTGTGCTGATGCCAGAATGAAGCTGCGCTAATGTTACAGTGCAGCTGTGTCCATGCTGTGCTGATGCCAGAGTGCAGCTGTGCTAATTCTGTGCTAATGCCACAGTACAGCTGGATGTACTACTGTGCTAATGCTACAGTGCCATTGTGCCTGTGATGTGCTAGTGCCACAGTGCAGCAGTATGCATGCTGTGCTAATGCTACTGGCTAACATGTAGTGCATGTGCTTTAGCACAGCAGAAAACCATGATGTTAAAGAGTTAAAGAGCCACAATTTCAGTAGTGATGCTGCAGTTATTAAGTTCTTATATCTTCCACTCTCCTGTAGATTGAAGGTTTGGACTGTTATAGTATAGACTCATTACCTGACCCTGTCCATGGACCCACACAATGCAGGGTCCATTCTTGAGCAGAGCTGTTGTATCACTGAACAAGATACTACTCACCACTGAGTAAGGTACTAAACCTGAACTGCTACTGAACATCTTCAGCTACACACACAGTACTAATACTATAACTCTAAGTCACCCCTATAGCATAGTTATTTGCTAATCAAATCAATATTCATATTAAAAAGGGGTTTGCAAGTATGCTTGTTAATATTTTGTGTTGTCTTGTGTAAAGGAAGTACCGCCTTGTGGAGTATTGTTTTAAAGATTAGTGTGGTTTGATGAGTGTAATACTGATCATATTCGACAAAGAGTATAATATTGATCCAGTTAGAGTACCCGATAAGAGTGTAATAGCTTTAAGGTTCCTAATATGTAGGCTGGTATTTCTCTTTGCTCTCCAGAATGTCTTATACCTGCTGTTTTTATTCCTTATAGTTCTTAAGCAGACATGTTTGTAACTATAACTGTGAGAATGTTCCATAATACACATCACATCCCACTGCTCATATAGTTTATTTATCCATTATGTACAACTTCACGCTTCCACAATACAAGGCAAGGGCTTATACTTATTGAAGTCAGTTTCCCTTGAAGCTCTGGCGTTTACTTTTATCATAGCAACCTAAAAGAAGGTGTGGTTGAAGAGTGTGGTTGTTCTTGATGAACAATTCAAGTGTGTGTGTGTGTGTGTGTGTGTGTGTGTGTGTGTGTGTGTATGTATGTGGGCACTTGAAGGCAACTATTGCACAATAGCATAGACAGTATGTTTTGTCCGGGTTCCACCTCTACAGAGAGACTTCCAGTCAAACGATATTTCACCTGCCATCAGGCCATACGTATACAACCTCTCAGATATAGCTAAGGGTTACATATGTTAAAATTGGCTTCATTCAAACATCGTGAGAATGGAATCAGATATTTGTATTTTTGTTTATGGCTAAATTAAAATCAGATGTATTAGTTGATATGCCGCCGGTGGATTCATTTTAGTTTTCATTTGACCGATTTCCGGGAGTCCTCGAGGGTATTAAGTGACAGGAGCACTATCATGGTAAGGAGGCGTTCAATATTGTCGTTTATTTTGTAATTACTTTTTTTATGATTAGCGTTGATGTATATCATTTTTATGTCAAGTTAGAACTTGTAAAAGAATGGGGCGTGGAATGTAAGCCCACATTGAGCGGTTACGGTTATCTGTGACATTTTGGCAAATATGTGATTGTTTGCTGTTAAAGAAGACACATTCCTTTATATTTTTCTCTTTTCCGAACGGCAATTTGCAGATATTCATTATAATAATTGTCATATTTCATTGCTGTTGTGGAGCGACACTTGGCGGAAAATCAAGTTTAGCCATCGGCTGATTTCCAGTTATGCAAATAGCTAGAGGCAGATTTGTGTCCACATAAAAAGTCGTAGGTTTGAAAATACTTCACTTAGCTAATTCGTCTTCTCTCTCTCTCTGTATCTTTTGAATTATGTCTGAGGGTGATCTCCTCTTGTTTCTCTTTCATTATGAAACGACTCATTTGTAGCCTGCATTCACAAGCATGTTGCGTGTGTCTATAAGTAGTCAGGACTGAGAGAATTCCACATTGGCTGTCTTCGTCCCGCGTCATTATCATAGGTAGGCCTACCTGATACAGTCGCGAGGCTGCAGTAACGCGCCTTTATTGTAAACGAGCCAGTCCCGTGCGCCGGGCTCAAATTACACTGACGGTTTATCTTCACCTACTCACTCAGACTGATCCCCGCGGAGAAACGCATGACGCACCTCTTGTAACTGAAAAAGACAATGTGCTGCGCGGATATTCTTGAGGAATTTGCACACTACAGAGAATAATTATTTGAAATGATCAAACAAGTTGGAAAACCCGCCAAATTTGGAGATGTAAAGAACTTGCGTTTTTAATACGTTGACCGAAAAGTTTGAGGAGTGTGAGTAGCCTACATTCTTTGAAATTTATTTTTTATTATCTAACGTAGTCGCCTATATGAGTTCTGTGGGGTTTTGTTTCGTCGATATTGTTTTAAAATACGCTATTAACAATGCTAGTTTTAAATTGCCTCTTGCATAAAATATATTTATGGCAAACGCGGTGAATGCATGCCTTGCCTTTGGGAACTCGTAATTTCATGTACAATTACCTTAAACATTGTAATGGACTTAATACTTCAGATTTGATGGAGGTTATAAGCTTTACATAATAAAGAATGTATCATTTGTTTGAGGAGACTGGGGAAGGTTGCCATGTTTTTCAGCATTTCCCCATATCAACATTGTGCATATTCATGGCATGTGTGGAACAATATATATTATTTAAGTATAAGGAAGCCATATTGAAACAAATTCTGTGTTACGAATATTACACACACCACACACCCATTGATAATATAACCCTTTAAATATAATAAGAGCATCTGCTAAATGGCTGTAATGTAATATCTTTTGAACTCTCCTGCATCCACAGAACACAAAGGACAAAGCCAGAGCATCGGCACACATTGGGAGCTTAGTTTCCCACAGGATAAGAAAGAGGATCAGCTGTCTCCCTGACTCTTCCAAGGATGTGTTCCCTTCCCCTCCCGAGAGGAGGGGGCTCAGGACTGCCGTAGAGAGCCCTGGAGAGGGGCAGGGGCAGGGCATCAGCATCGTCTCCACTCCGGGGGTAGGGCAGGCACCCTCTGAGAACAGCAGCAGTGTGGTGGGGAGGAACTCCACATCGCAGAATAACGCCACAGGGCAGAGGAATGTGAAACATCTGAAACCTGCCTCATCTTTCTCATCGTTCCGAAAGTCTGAATGTACAGTTAGAAATCAGCCACCACAGGTTCGCCTGGAGGAGACACACGTGTGCAGCAGTCAGTGTGAGGCAGACACCAGCCAGCAAATCATCCAGATTTCTGTGAAGAAACACTTTCCACTTGTTTCTAAAGCATTCAAAACAGAGTCATCCACTGCGGAATTAACAGAGCTCAAAAAGCATCCGCTGAGCCCCATCGCCGGGGGTGACAGCCCTTGCGCTGCCCTTGCTGGCCTGTCACACAGCTCGCGGTCCAGCGCTCAGCCAGTCTCGGACCTCTCTTCAGAGGAGGGAGACCCTGAGGCGATGGGCCGGAGGACGTCAGGCAGGAGGCGCTCTCGAAAGAACTCCCAGGGGGACCGGGGCAGTTCCCAGGATAGCGTCCCCTCCAAAGCCCCCCCCGAGGGACTTGGCTCACCCGAGCCAGGTAGCCCACAGGACCTGGGGGAGGAGCCAACGGACTCACCTGTGCATGTCACACCTGTCTCTGTGGCTGCTGAAGATGCATACGCTCCAGAGGGGGGCGCTGACTCGCACTGGCGGCCCAGGGAAGGAGAGGAGAGCCCCAATGAGAAGCCCAGGCCCAGCCGGGAGGTCAGCCCGGATCGGCTGGAGAGACGCACCGAGACCGCAGAGTCCAAACGCAGGAGCATAAAGTTCTCGCACACGGAGAAGGTCTTCCCCAAGAAGGTGTTTGTGACGTCTGACACAAGCCCAGAGGGGGACAGCTCTATGAAGGAGGGGTTAAAAAAAAAGTTGGTCAAAAACTATGGAACAGCAAAGAAGTCTGAGATGATAATGTGAGTATAATGGTTGCTACTGCTATTTTTACATTTAATGTGAAGGAGCCAGCCAATCTGAATTCCGAACAGAAAAACTGTCTTTCTGTAGCTAAGACAAGTCTTTGTTTTTGATACTATAAATCATTTATTATTTATGGCACTATAAATTGAGTCTCTTTTTATTTTCAAACATTCCAAACCAATGCCCCCAAAAAACAAATTCCCACAGCCCATCTTATTGGTGGGGCTGCTATGCATGGATAGTAGGGCTGGGTAAAAAAATCTAATACCTATCGATAAAATGTTCAGTATTGATTCTTTAAATATATCAATTTCTAGGTTATAAAACAAGAGCAGGTTTTGTTTTTCTTTTATCAAGAACTTGCGCCTGTAGGTGTCACCCCAGCGATCTTTTCACAGCTACTTCGAGTACTATGGAAGGCCCATTGAACCATCCAGGTTAGCAATGGCAGACATCATAAAGCCAGCACCTGCTATCAGATGTTCTGACTTACGGGTGCTGAAATCCAAAACAAATATAACATTATAATGATGCTGCAGGGATTGAATAGTATTGTTTTGTATAATTTTGATGCAGAGTTCAGTTCCCTGACATGCCATTTGTAATGTGTTTAGTGTCAAGTTATTAAATACATATTTAAATTGTAGTGATGAGTAGAAGGACACGGCCAGAACATGAAAACAAGGTAACACACTAACAGCACATTAGTGCTGGCTGCCACAGACCTGCAGCTCAGCCTTGGAACTTGGCAAGGAGCGATTCATAAACAAACATGGAGGCATGCATAGAAACAGTCGCTTGATGGCGAATTAGCTACCAGTGCTCGCTACAATAGCTACAAGGTCCTTTCAAATTGCATTGACACAACTTGTGATGCAGAGCGGCAGCTTTGTTTTAAATCAGGACTTGCCTTATAATCACGACAGCTCACAAAGCTGCCATCGGTGGTGTTTTATTTTTTTGTTGCAGGCTTTTGAAGACTTCACTTACTCGTTTTTTAGACATTTTGAATAAAAATGTCAAAGCAAAAGAGCTCAATCAATAGTTATTTATTGAAAGCTAGCTACGTTGATACAGATTTGGTTGATCAAAAAAAATAAAAAAATAACCTCCATTCAGCACCTCCCACATTTTCAGCTATGACACACAGATGCACACTCATTTTTGTTTTTATTGTAAATATGATATATACTTATACTATATAAGAAAACTGTACATGACAGCAGATGCTGCAGCATCCTCCTGCCCGTATGCCTGCTAGTCTTTGGTTCAAAACCAAATAATGCCGTCTGTAAGCTTTGCCATTCGTTATTGAAATACTCTGGAAACACAACAAGCTTATGTGCCCCATGAGTGGTTAAAATATAACTTTGTGGATTATTTGCAAAACTTTCCAAGGCCTTCATCTGTGTGTGTGTTTCATTTGCACTAGTGTATTTCCAAAGACACTGTTTAATTTGAACTATTTTCAAAGACATATCACTTGAGAGTGTATTTTAGTCACATTTTCTGTAATTCAACATTTTCACAAAAATAAACTGAACCAGTTGTGCATTTTGTTTACAGTTTCCTGATAAAGCACAAAATGTATGTGCTAACATGTCTTCCAGTGCACTACAGCACACATAAGTGTGCATTATTCACATTGTTTAACTTGTATAAAGATTGGAATGTTAAAATCAGTTTTTGGCTCAACTGGCAATTTGTTCCTTAAACCATATCATGCACATGATCATAATCTTAATACAAGAAGATATAATAGAAAAATATAATATGTATTAATTATTTGTGAATTTCAGTCATATAATGTATATAATATTGATATATCGATAGTATGTGAAGTATCGGAATCAAATCTTATCATGACCTATAATATTGAAATCGAATCGTATCGTGAAGTTCTTGCCAAAACCCAGCCCTAATGGATAGCATCTTCATTTTGAGGGATTAAAACTCATGTACTGACAGTTCAGAATTTAATCAGTTACAGTTGCTAATCAGTTTATTCAAAAATATAATGTCAATATACCACCTTTTGATAACTTAAAGTAAATTAATTCAATTAAACTCCCAGTACACATTTTAAACAATAAAATAAACATATATTTAAAGATATTGGTATATATTTTGGGTAAGTTAAATGTGGGACATAATATGAGTATTATATATAATGTGCATTACAGTTTACTGTGCCTGATAAAGCATGTTTTCTTTCAATTATATTTTAAATGATGTATTTTAGATGATGACGAGTCTAGATTGGCTGAATGTCCTGTTCTTATCATTAGGTATACTTATGTTCTTATGATATGAATACTATTTGGAAGGAATAGTAAATGAAATCAATGTTAAAATGTGTATTTTCACGTACTCTATTATGAATAAACAACTGAGACATTTCTCAAATAATGTAGTCACGCATCTGTTTACCTTATGTAAATACTTTTAATGTTTAAAATTGGAAAAATAAAGTCATTTTGTATTTTTAAGATTCTTATTCACAAAATTATGCAGTTACGTGTGGCAATATACGTTAGTATAGAATAGACATACTGAATGTTGCCTTTTAGTTAAATGATGCACAGCTTGTTCAGTTGGAGAGGAAGGCTGATGACAGATGCTGTCTCAGGTTTGAGTATCTGAAAGATGTTACTGTTTTATGGCGGTGGGGAGGGAGCAGATGGACGATCAGAATGCATAAGGAACAGTACTGCTTTAAAGTGACGCAGCATGTCATGTTTTACTCTGCATTGTCAAATATCTAATGTAATGGAAACCTGTACCACCCCCAACCTTGTGTTTCCTGCAGTCCACTTAATCTGACAAAAGAAATGTCAGAAATCAAGCCCGCCCAAACCGCCCGCAAGGTTGCAGATAAGATAAGCCTGTTTGAGGGGAGGGCCACCATGCAAACCAAGAGTTACCATGCTGCCCAGAGTGTGGATGGACCGCAGAACCCAGCCAGGAAATTTGCACAGAAGGGGAAGGTGGAATTAAACACAGACTTCCCAAGCACTGGAAAAGCAGGAAGGAAGCCTCGATCAACTGACAGCGAGAGTGACAGTGATGGGCGGTCAGTGGTCCAAGACTGGAAAACTATGGTCAAAGATCAGGGGACTGTGGTCAGAGACCAGAAGACTGTGGTCAAAGACCAACGGACTACAGTCAGAGACAAGAAGACTGCAGTTTCATCCGAACTGCTGAATAGAACGGGGAAGTCAAGAGATCCAGCTAAGCTAAGGTCACCTCTTCCCACAGAATCAAAGAGCACAAAGGTCAGGGAATTAGCAAAGAGCTTCATGGACACCCATATGATAGGTAATGATTCTGCTGCCAAGGAAAATCCAACAGGTGAGGCACAACCAGGTGATGCCATCCTCTCCACACAGGACAAATTCACAAACACAGCGAAGTCTAGAATTCCAAAAAATACATCATCTGAAATTATGTTGACAACTGGATCACTGAAAGCCACCTCTTTGACTAGCAGCTCTGTCTCCCTAAACAGTCAGACAGACTCAAAGGGTCACAGTGAAGAGGCCTCTGAACCAAAGGTTTTGACTGTAAATGACACACCGCCTATCTGTCTGCAAATCAATGACCCCAAACCAGACCGGGGCTCTACCAGTGATACTCCAGCAGGGGACCAAGCCAGATATACTCCAACCAAAGGATCTGGCAGGCAAGGCTCCAAGTCTAAGAGACGAAAGGGTAAGGAGAGTGCCAAGGCCGTGAGCCCAAACAGGGATGGCAAATCTGGAGGAGGGTCTGGATCTGACAAGATTACTACTCATTCAGTAATGCCTATTGTAGAAACTGAACCAGACTCAAAGACCAGTACAGCACCTGATCCCAACTCAAAAACCAGTACAGCACCTAAACCAGAATCAAAGACCACGACAGCACCTGAACCAGAATCAAAGACCAGTACAGAACCTGATCTCGACGCAAAACCCAGTACAGAACCTGATCGCAACTCAAACACTAGTACAGCACCTAAACCAGAATCAAAGATCAGTACAAGACCTAAACCAAAATCAAAGACCATTACAGAACCGTATCCCGATTCAAAGACCAGTACAGGGCCTAAACCAGAATCAAACACCAGTACAACACTTGATCCTGACTCAAAAACCAGTACAGCACCTAAACCCGAATCAAAGACCAGTACAACACCTAAACCAGAATCAAACACCAGTACAGCACTTGATCCTGACTCAAAAATCAGTACAGCACCTAAACCCGAATCAAAGATTAGTACAACACCTAATCCCGAATCAAAGACCAGTACAGCACCTAAACCAGAATCAAAGACTGTACAACACCTACAACACCTAAACCAGAATCAAAGGCCAGTACAACACCTGATCCCGATTCAAAGACCAGTACAGGACCTAAACCAGAATCAAAGACCAGTACAGCACCTAAACCAGAATCAAAGACCAGTCTAAACCAGAATCAAAGTACAGCACACCTTCAAAAAGACCTAAACCCAAAACCAGAATCAAAACTCCAGTACGGTGACTCAAAGACCAGTACAGCACCTAAACCAGAATCAAAGACCAGTACAACACCTAAACCAGAATCAAAGACCAGTACAGGACCTAAACCAGAATCAAAGACCGGTACAGCACCTAAACCAGAATCAAAGACCAGTACGGTACCTAAACCAGAATCAAAGGCCAGTACAACACCTGATCCCGATTCAAAGACCAGTACAGGACCTAAACCAGAATCAAACACCAGTACAGCACTTGATCCTGACTCAAAAACCAGTACAGCACCTAAACCTGAATCAAAATCAGTACAGCACCTAAACCAGAATCAAAGACCGGTACAGCACCTAAACCAGAATCAAAGACCAGTACAACACCTGAACCAGAATCAAAGACCAGTACAACACCTAAACCAGAATCAAAGATCAGTGCAACACCTGAACCAGAATCAAAGAACAGTACAGCACCTGATCCTGACTCAAAAACCAGTACAGCACCTAAACCAGAATCAAAGACCAGTACAACACCTGAACCAGACCCAAAGACTAGTACAGCACCTAAAGCAGAATCAAAGATCAGCAAAACACCTGATCCCAACTCAAAGACCAGTACAGCACTTGATCCTGACTCAAAAACCAGTACAGCACCTAAACCAGAATCAAACACCAGTACAACACCTAAACCAGAATCAAAGACCAGTACAGGACCTAAACCAGAATCAAACACCAGTACAGCACTTGATCCTGACTCAAAAACCAGTACAGCACTTGATCCTGACTCAAAAATCAGTACAGTACCTAAACCCGAATCAAAGACCAGTACAATACCTAAAGCAGAATCAAAGACCAGTACAAAACCTGATCCCAATTCAATGACCAGTACAGCACTTGATCCTGACTCAAAAACCAGTACAGCACCTAAACCAGAATCAAACACCAGTACAACACCTGAACCAGAATCAAAGACCGGTACAGCACCTAAACCAGAATCAAAGACCAGTACAATACCTAAACCAGAATCAAAGACCAGTACAATACCTAAACCAGAATCAAACACCAGTAGGGCACCTAAACCCGAATCAAAGATCGATACAATATCTAAAGCAGAATCAAAGACCAGTACAACACCTAAACCAGAATCAAAGACCAGTACAACACCTAAACCAGAATCAAAGGCCAGTACAGCACCTGATCCCGACTCAAAGACCAGTACAGCACTTGATCCTGACTCAAAAACCAGTAGAGCACCTACACCAGAATCAAAGACCAGTGCAACACCTGAACCAGACCCAAAGATCAGTACAGCACCTAAAGCAGAATCAAAGACCAGTGCAACACCTGAACCAGACCCAAAGATCAGTGCAACACATAAACCAGAATCAAAGACCAGTATAGCACTTGATCCTGACACAAAAACCAATACAGCACCTAAAGCAGAATTAAAGACCAGCACAGCACCTAAACCAGAATCAAAGACCAGTACAACACCTAAAGAAGAATCAAAGACCAGTACAACACCTAAACCAGAATCAAAAACCAGTACAACACCTGAACCAGACCCAAAGACCAGTACAGCACCTAAAGCAGAATCAAAGACCAGTACAACACCTGATCCCGATTCAAAGACCAGCATAACACCTGATCCCGACTCAAAGACCAGTACAGCACTTGATCCTGACTCAAAAACCAGTACAACACCTAAACCTGAATCAAAGACCAGTACAGCACCTAAACCAGAATCAAACACCAGTACAGCACCTAAACCAGAATCAAAAACAGAACATCGGTCTAAAACCAACTCTCAAAGTCTCAAAATTGCATTGTCAGTGGTGAATCAGAAGGATGATGTTCCATCTGTCAGTCAACTACGGAAGGAAGAGCAGAAAAAAACACAAGAGCCCAATGGAAGCTCAAAGCAGAAGGAACATGCAACCGCACAGCCCACATCGCCTACTGCTTCAAAAAATAAGATTGATGTGAAGACAGGGGAAGAGACAGAGAGGAAAACGAGGGAAAAGACGGCAAGCAAAATTGGAAAAGAGACGGAGAGGAGACCAGGCAGTGACCTTGCAGAGACTGTGTGCTTAAATGGTGAGCTCAACCCTCCATTGGAGTCAACCAAGGAGGAAGCCTTGTTTCCCACTGATCCAGTTAAGGATACTAAGATGATATCAGTTCCTGTGGAGATTAAAGAAAGCATATCCAGTTACCGCTCGCCTGTAAATAAACGCCTTTCACCCCCTGACCGCTTCTCAGTTGGACAAGATGCTCCATCTAGCTGGTTAGACGTGGACTCCAGGTTCAGTGGGCAGAAGCAGAAGAGCCCCAAAAGCAGCCTGATCCCCTCCACCAGTGAGAACAATCTACTAGACACATCAGACGAGTTTGAGGACTTCATTGAGAATATAAAGAAGTTGGGTGTGCCATTCTCCTTCCCCCTGAAGAAGCACAGTGACCTGAAAGTTCTCTCTCCCCCCTTTGCGCTGCCTGCTATTAAGGAGGACCGATTTGAAAAGAACTTTGACGCAAAGGAGTTTCAGTTTGGGCTGAAGAAACCTGTGAGCCAGAAAGGCCAAACCCCAGGGATGATAATGAAGCAGAGGAACACGGTTCAGAGCCCAGAAAGACCTAAACGGGCTGGTGCTGAAGGGAGCATGCTCTTCAGATCCCTCCAGCGTCCCCCCAGGCTCCTCAGAGCGACAGAGGAGGGAGAAAAGGAGCCTGAAAAAGTAACGTCGCGTCTGGAGAGGATCTCTATACTCTCCGGCCTCATAGGCTCGTCCGCGAGTAAAGGCCGGCCTGTTGATCCGGCTGACTCCACCCTGAGCAGTGCCATGCCTTCCGGTGAGGTCCCAGAGCCCATCCACCCAGTGCCTCTGCCTCATCTGGGGTGGGACAAGGATTTGCCCAATCCTCCCCCTTCCCAAGGCCCTGCCCCATCTCCTCCACTCTCATCCTGCTCTGATGGCCAGCAGCTGGAGTCCCTTGGGAAATACTTTCCGCAGGAGCCTTGGAAAACCCAGCTGCTCCCGGGAGTTGACTTGGAGGCCCTGAAGGTTAGACCTCTTATTATCTTTTCAATCAGGTCTTAAAATGTACTTGCACACAAGACAATGAAGTCATACACAAACATATTAGTTAAAGGCATTGTTCGCTAGAAGTAGCATTGAACTACAGTATCTGTGTTTGCATCATTTCATTCATCCTAATTAACAGAAAGCGCAGTAGGAACTTATTTGTTAGCCAAAACATCAACAACAATATGCCACACTATATCAAGTAATATAACAGCAACAAAAGGTCCTAATAGAGTCATATAACCCCTTAGTTTCCAATGGATTCACAATTGTGCTTGTAGTAATGTTGGTCTTGTAGGATGAACAAAATTACAGAGCCCTCTGTCCTTTGGTCACAACTTGACAAACTGTTAATAATAAGTGCAGGACAGCAAATTAGTTCTGAAACAAAAACAATAATGGAAGGGTCAATGCTAGCTACCTGGAAACATACATGATTCAAATTTCAGTTCTCTCCAGACCTCACTGTACCCAGGTACACAGGTAGATTCAGTGACCAGGCTTCACCTCAAAACATCTCTCCTCTTTCAGAGTATTCAGTATTCAATACAGAAGGTTCACATTGAATATGGTAAACACCTTTCTATTCATCCTCAAGCGCTAATTTCCTTCTAAACGGTTGGTTGGGTGATCCAATATTGCCATCACAAAGTCACATCACACCCTGGTAACTCAAATTGTTGGCTACACTCTCAACTCTATATCAAATAAGCAAAAGATATAGGTAATACAACCTAATTACAAATGTTTTTAGTATTATTTTCTCTTAATTAAAAGAGGGTAAGTATGAGGGCTGTCCTAGTTTTGGATCATATTTTTTACCTATCTTGTTTTTAATGTGAGTCCACTCTAAACTCGCAGTCCTCACTAGAAAGTTATTCTTGTTTTTGTTTTTTATTCAATTTGTTTCCCAATGTTGTGTTTCTCTGTACCAGGTTTATGCAGGGGTGAATCCTCCTGAAGCAGCACTTCATGCAGGGATGCATTCTCCTGAAGCAGCACTTCATGCAGGGGTGCATTCTCCTGAAGCAGCACTTCATGCAGGGATGCATTCTCCTGAAGCAGCGCTTCATGCAGGGGTGAGTCCTCCTGAAGCAGCACTTCATGCAGGGATGCATTCTCCTGAAGCAGCGCTTCATGCAGGGGTGAGTCCTCCTGAAGCAGCACTTCATGCAGGGATGAATCCTCCTGAAGCAGCGCTTCATGCAGGGATGAATCCTCCTGAAGCAGCGCTTCATGCAGGGATGAATTCTCCTGAAGCAGCGCTACATGCAGGGATGCATTCTCCTGAAGCAGCGCTTCATGCAGGGATGCATTCTCCTGAAGCAGCGCTACATGCAGGGATACATTCTCCTGAAGCAGCGCTACATGCAGGGATGAATTCTCCTGAAGCAGCGCTACATGCAGGGATGAATTCTCCTGAAGCAGCGCTACATGCAGGGATGCATTCTCCTGAAGCTTGGGGAATGGACCACGGGATCAGTGCAGGCCTTCATTCACTGGACAGCGGACACCTTGCAGTCCCCGAACCCCCCTCACCCAGCCTGTATGAGGCCCTGGGGCCCCTGCAGGCATCCTCACACATACCTGCTGACGTGAGTGGCTTCGCAGGCCCCGAGCCATTCATGGTGCTACCACAAACTATATTTTATACATTTTAGTATTTAAATTCTTATATTATTTGTTATTTATATATATATTTATTATATTTTATATAATATATATATTTTTTTAATCTTATATTGTGTTGTCATGCTACATGCTACATGTTATCAGAGCAGTCATAATTTATAACTGATGGTATGGAATTTTTGTCTAACATGTAAAGTTCTCAGTACTTATTTGGTACATTATTGCAAAATTCAGTATATTGACTTTAAGCGGGTGTGATGTTTTGGGCCATTTTAACTCACTGGTAGTGCTCCATGAAGATCAGTGTCTGGTGGTGAAATGTTTATCATTTAATTTAATCTTCTGTAATATTGGCATTTTGTGGTTTTGATTCCAGATACCAGTTGAGGGGGGAGTGTACAAACGGCCAGGAAAGGTGAGCACAGTACCTGAAAGAAATCTTATGTGGTAGCTTCATCCTGTTTATGAGGCAGTGCTTTGCTATTGAGGGATAGTCAGGGGGTACAGTTTTGTTAATGGGTGCATATTGAGGAAGCGCATGCATTCTGTAAATGCCAACATTTGACCATTCAAGTATTGCTTTATGGGAATGGAATCCCTGCTTGCCAGCAGCCATATTTACAGTTAGTGATTGTTCATTGGGTGGTGGGTCTCACCTAATGCCACGTGAAAGGCTTTCCCATGAGCCTCTGCTTCCCCCTGTCTGCAGATTGTCATTCACGAGCATGCTCAGTTTGCTGGCCAGGGTTTTGTGGTGTTTCGGGACATGCCAGATGCCACCTCATTGAAACTGTCACCTGTGATTTCTGTCAGCGTGGTGAGAGGATGGTAAGTCTGCAGGCGTTATCTGATTGATCACCTGATTCATATTCAAAAGATTACAATCATGTTTTTAAACAACATGAACACCACTTAAACTCAGTTGCTGAGTTTTTTAAGTGGAGCATTTTGCATGGGTCTGTATCTGTGGATTTCCTGAAATTTGATCTTTTCTTCCTTGCATGCTTTGCATAAGGCCTGGAAAAAATGCCCTGACTTTGGCATGATCACAGAATAGCAGATGGAATTGAATTTCAAAAATGGAATTTCTATTTTTAAAGGGACAAATCCCCACAAAATTAAACTTTCAAATTCCACTTCTTAACTTGAAAATGTTCCTTTGACCTGACAATGGTCAATGGAAGTCTACACTTGTACTTACATTTCACAGTAAATTATTTAAAAAATCATAAATATGATTTGTCAGCATCAATGTGTGTTTTGGAGGCTGTATGTGTATGAGGAACCATACCCATAATGTTCACTATAATGCTGCTTCACCCACGTGATAAAGATATAGATATGATTCTAAACACTTAAAAGTGCTCACTACTATCTTTAATCTTCTGGCTCAGTGAAATAAAAACAAAGTGACAATTGTGTTGCTTTTGTTCAGTCAATCGGCGCTTCTCTCTGACAACGGTAACAGCGAATCACAATTTATAGCACATCTTATGGATACCGTGACAATCTTACGTGAGATTTCTTGTAACTTGCACACACACTTTGTTATTTGACTCAGATAGGCACAGACAAGAGGACGTGAAAGGAAAGGTTCCATTTGTTCCATTCGTATTGTAGAATGGACGATGCATTCTCAGTCATTCTGGCTGTATCTTATTTTCTACAAGATAGCTATCTTACAATATAAATATAGGGTGAAAACAAATTAAGCACGAGAACGGGCACATAATATTACCAGCTAGATAACTAACTCCAGTTACAGTACTTAACTTTTGCTTTAAAAGCACTTTTATGGAACCGCGGTTAGCAAATCCAGCGTCTTTTCAGCTATTCCAGTGGAGACTGTTTTACCAAATGCTGTGGCATAGAAACTCACTCACAGCAAGAAGAGACTGCCCCCTTTGCTTCGCTGTCTTAGCTATGGCAGAAACCGGGCTATGGATTCTGCTGGTCCTGTGGCAAGAATGCAACAAGAGCATTAAACTCACCCACTGCTTACATGCATCCCCTCGTTTAAATGGTGTATACCAGTAACCGTTTTTTATGATTTATTTTCATTTGAAACTTGCTAACTAGCTAATAAAGCTAACTCAGACACCCCCTACTCAGTGCTGGCCTGTCTGTGTGCTGTCCCTCTAGCTGGCTGCTGTTTGAAAATCCCGGGTTCGAAGGCCGGATCATCCCTCTGGAGGAGGGGACCGTGGAACTGGTGAACGTGTGGGCGGAGGAACAGGACCCCGCTCAGTCCATCCCCACTGCCCCCATGGTAATCGGATCCATCCGGCTGGCCATCAGAGTGAGTGACACTTACGTCTGGCTAACTCACGTTGTCACTCAAACCCCATTCCTTTTCATTTGCATCCGCAGTCCGCGCAAGAGATCAGTATAGTGATACAATAATAGTCATAATCGTTGGCAGCTGCATACTGTACCTGTAACACAGGGAAGGAAAATTTAGTCGATTATTATTTTTTTGGACAGTCTTCAACATAGATACATATTACAAAATGCATTATTAAACATGTAAGCAGTGGTGATGACAGTTAGTAAAATGTACAGTCAGTGGTAGTGGAGTCTGAAGAGGTGGGTTTTGAGTCTCTTGCGGAAGATGGCCAGTGATTCCACTTTCCTGACTGAGTGCGAAAGATCGTTCCACCACTGAGGAGTCAGGACAGAGTGGATACAATATGATTGCCAAGCACATCGCCCCCCATCGTGTTTTCTGCTGTTCTGATACACTGTCTGTGTTCTGTTTGACCCCTCCCCCCAGGACTACAGTGTCCCCAGAATTGACCTGTTCACCGAGCTGCAGGGATTGGGAAGACAGTCGACCTACGAGGACGATACGATAGAGCTGTGTGCATTCGGAATACCCCACAACACTGCGTCCATCAAAGTCCATTCCGGAGCGTAAGTGTTCAGCGTGGGTGTTGACGATGAGCTGTGAGTCTGGGGCCAGTCTGTGGCCATTCTGGGTGTGAGAATGACTGATGCGTTCTTCAGTGTCAGCCCCTCCCAATTCTATTAAAGGCAATTCCAATGCATCATTTTTTTGAGAGAGATGCACAACAAAATGGTGGCAAAATGTACATATGCACAGGGAGATGGAACTTTGAGAAACCCCGAAAAAACCCATTGGTGTGTAGGAGCAATATGAAGGCTAATTCTCAGTGCATTATTGTGAAAGATGATTCTATAGAATTATTCAAAATACATTTTTATCCCAGATTTGTTATTTTCTCAATGTGGAATGGCCAGTCATATATTTGTAACCCTGGCTCATTGCGTCAAATCAGGAGTGCTCACATTGTGTTCAATCAAGAGCTGACCTCCAAAGCATGGGCCAGGACTCCTATGCCCCCAATTTAACTCTCAGATTCCAAATTATTATACAAAATAAATTATATAAAATGCTAATTTAAAATGTTGTCGCTCTCTATTTAGGCAACTGCCATTCTGCACCTAAAACTGATTCTGCACCAAAAGGTGATTTTTTATTTGAGCACACTTTCTTCCCTTTATAGTTCTCATCTTCACAAACTTCTGTAATCAGAATAATGACATACTTGTATTAGGTTTGTTATAATTATTGTAACCAACCTCATGCTGCCTCATAATTAGGGCCTGGAGAAAACCTTGGGTTGTAACCTTGCATATATTTCAGTCCTCCACCACCAAGGGGATGAGGCCTAAAGCCTTAAGCCTTGATTTAAAACCACGTGTCAAACGATCAGTCAATTAATTGCTGCAATCATCCTCTAATCTTTCAATTACCACTTACTCATGAGAAGAATGGCAGCGCAATGTTTCTGTTGTGGCAAACCGGGGTGCGTGGAGGTATCGTTGCAATAATATAGGAAACCGGAAACAGTTTAAGAAAAAAAGTATCAATTTATTCAATTATAAGGGGAGGGGGAATGGGAGTAAGGCAACTGAAAATCTTCCTCGGTCGAGGGTATCCGATTTGTCCGTTCCGGTGCTCTTTTACAGCACCTGGGCAATAAAGGGAAAAAACAAGCACAAACATGTGGTCAGTGGACAATGGCCCCTTCGGCTATCTCGTTCCCTAGGTTGGGGCGAGAGAGGGAGAGAGAGTGAGAGTGACTCCTCTTCAGTCACACAAACAATTCCCATCCTCTTCAGTCACACAAACAATCCAGTTAATCTTCCTCAATGAGAAACGTTTTGCTTCAGGCCCAGTGGACCGCTCACCCAACGTGGAACTGCACTCAGAAGTGTCGACCCTGTGAGAGCGGTGGAACTCTCCCGACTGTCATGAAGCTGCGCCCTTTATGCTGCTCTTAATTAGGAGATTCCCCACAAATGGCAGATGATCAGACTGCTGGCAGCTGCATTTGTAGCCAGGTAGAAAGCAATTTTGCAGGAATGTAGACACCTTCAATTACCACACCCAGCCTTGGTTTGCCACAATGTCCATTGACACCTATCACATGTCACAAGTGTAACACTTTAAACACTTAATTGTTTTTCTTTGAGGAGGTGGTAAATATTTATTTAAAATGAGCAACCTTCTTTACAGCTTTAAAAAGTATTGTAAAAATAAAACAAGCAGAGCAGAAAATATTTTTCAGCTGTATCTCAGTCCAAAGACATAAACAAAACCAGGTATGCAAAATATCAGTAGGATATTGTTTTACTCTGTTATGGATGGAAATGGCATCTTGACATTATTTGTGCATCCATGTTTCAATTCCTCCACATTTATGGAATCATTTCGGGCTAAATAATATTTCTTGGGGGCATTGCATTAAAGTACTTTGACCGACAGTTGAACCGATGCGTCTTTACTGAGTTTGTATTATTAAAACCAAAAAAGTTGAGTTTGTCTCCTGACCATTGATGAGCAAGTTCCTTCTGCTGGCATTAGAAATGTGTGCTTCTGACGCTCCGGGGTGAAAGAGAAACATGTTGACAGCTCGTCATCCCTGCAGTTTTTACTGAGAATTGCGGCCAGTCTGAATGTGTTTTTCTACATTCCCTCTCTCCCCCACACTGGAATGTCTGCTGTCCTGCTTGTGCATGTTAGAGGGAGATCCCGCCCCGCCGTGTCTCTGAGTCACGTTTTAGGAATGGTTCACTCAGAAACCCTGACGATGGAAAATTCTGCCAATGTTTCGTTGTAGCTAGCACTTAACACTTGGCTGTTATGATTTCAGTGTTGACCTCTAAAAATGTGGTCTTTCCATAGAATTCCAGCTGCAGTGTTGGTTTCAGGCAGGCGTGTATGTCTAGGTGCAGTGTAGGTTTCAGGTGTGTAACTCCAGGTCCAGTGTTGGTTTCAGGTAGATATGTAACTCTAGGTGCAGTGTTGGTTTCAGACAGGTGTGTAACTCTAGGTGCAGTGTTGGTTTCAGGCAGGTGTGTAACTCCAGGTCCAGTGTTGGTTTCAGGTAGATATGTAACTCTAGGTGCAGTGTTGGTTTCAGACAGGTGTGTATGTCTAGGTGCAGTGTTGGTTTCAGGTGTGTAACTCTAGGTCCAGTGTTGGTTTCAGGTAGATATGTAACTCTAGGTGCAGTGTTGGTTTCAGGTGTGTAACTCTAGGTGCAGTGTTGGTTTCAGGCAGGTGTGTAACTCTAGGTGCAGTGTTGGTTTCAGGTGTGTAACTCTAGGTCCAGTGTTGGTTTCAGGTAGATATGTAACTCTAGGTGCAGTGTTGGTTTCAGACAGGTGTGTAACTCTAGGTGCAGTGTTGGTTTCAGACAGGTGTGTAACTCTAGGTGCAGTGTTGGTTTCAGACAGGTGTGTAACTCTAGGTGCAGTGTTGGTTTCAGACAGGTGTGTAACTCTAGGTGCAGTGTTGGTTTCAGGCAGGTGTGTAACTCCAGGTGCAGTGTTGGTTTCAGGTAGATATGTAACTCTAGGTCCAGTGTTGGTTTCAGGTAGATGTGTAACTCTAGCTCCAGTGTTGGTTTCAGGCAGGTGTGTAACTCTAGGTCCAGTGTTGGTTTCAGGTGTGTAACTCCAGGTCTTCTAACACATTTAATGGGGTCCTGATGACAAGCAATGTGAATTGCATACCGGTTTTGATGGGCAGCAGATTGTAACCTTCTGGTTTTGTGGGCTCTCAGCAAGCTTGTTTTTGTGGTTGTCAATAAGCTTGTTTTGGGATTCTCAATAAGCTTGTTTTTTGGTTTCCCAGGTGGTTGGTGTATGCAGAAGCTGGGTTCCAGGGCCTAATGGCAGTGCTGGAGGAGGGGGAGTACCCCTGCCCCGAGGCCTGGGGGTTCCCCACGCCCAATGTTGGGTCTGTGCGACCCCTCAAAATGGTGAGTCCCTGAAAAGCAGGGGATTTTACATTTTCTGTTTCCTCATGTTATCAAGCCAAAGGCAACTTTTCACATTTGACAGTTGACAGTAAAGATAATGTTCTAACACCTCAATTTGAGGAGGAACAACAAAACAACAGATCTGCAAAGTCTGGCTCCGCTCTCCTGTAGTTTAGTTTTACTTTCCATTCCCCCTGTTCTGTCCTGCCTGCTCTCCTATGAGTGGCCCTGACTTGTCTCATTCTTCACCATAATTATAAAATGTCATTTGAGTCCTCCTCTCTTAGTTCCCACATTCTGTCGTTTTTCCAGTTCTGTCAAACAGTTACCCTAATTAAATCCTCAGGCGTTTTGATGGAACTTATTACACACGTGCAGAAACACTCATCTTAATACTCTGTGTTTCAGGGTGGAGTCAAGGTGGAGAATGCAAATGAAGTAAAGGTACATTAAGTTTAGTTTTATTCCTTCTTTCACTTCATTTCTAACAGAGGGCTGTTCTAGAAAATCTAGGAATGGGCAGCACACTATACTGTGTAAAGAATAAAGAATGTTACTTTCTGTCAGAAAATAACAATGTTCGTGGTGTGATTCATTTCTTTAATGAACTTGCATGGAAATGTGTGTTGTGAAATGATGATGATGTCGTGTGCAGCAATTGAGGGTACCTGGCCCGGGTATTTCCTGGAGACTGTGGGTATCCATGGCCCAATGCCTGCAGGTTCTCCTGATAACAGCATCCTGTACCACCATGCTTGTATTATTGAAAAATAATTGTTGATATTGTTTTTGGTTTTCTTTTGAAAGCAGCCTTTGAGGCTGACATGTGATAGTGCTGTCAGTACCCTTACTTTTAAAGAACAACAGGAGCAGGATTTTTTTCTGGGAGGGGGGTGTGTGGATTTCTGCCCAGTTGCAACTTGTAGCTGGAACAGGAAGACCACGCATGCACACACGCACACACACACTCAGGCACGCACACACTCATGCACACACGCACACACACATTCACATATGTACACACACGCACTCACACACACATGCTCATACGCACGCACACTCACACTCACAGTCATGCACACTCACACGCACTTGCACACACATGCCAACACAGACACGCACACACACAGTACAAAAGCAGTGCGCCTTCAGGCCATTTCCTGATGTCTGTCTGTGTTTGACTTTTGACCTAATGTTTCAGGCGCTGGTTTACGAGAAGCCCGAGTTTGAGGGGCTGTGCATGGAGTTTGACGCAGATGTTTTTAGCTTTGGGGAAAAACAAGAGAAGGAAGATGGAAATGAAGAGAACAATACCTCAGTCACAAGGAAAAGGATTTCTGTGGGCTCCATTAAAATTCTTGCTGGATTGTGAGTGCTGCTTTTACTCTGTATGGATTATGAGGCATTGTCACCTGAATATTTTTATTTTTTTTGTATTTAAAAAAAAATAAAAATAATTTGTTACATATTACTTTGAGGCATTTCTATTTAAATGAGTGTATGTGCATTTTGCATTGACCGTCTGCCTCCCTTACTACAGCTGGGTGGGGTATAGCCAGCCTCGGTTTGAAGGGCACCAGTACGTCCTGGAGGAGGGAGAGTACCCGCACTGCAGCGACTGGGGAGGAGCCAATAACGAGCTGCGCTCACTACGACCGGTACTGACCGTGAGTATAACCACACTATAACCACACTACGACCCGTACTGACCATGAGTATAACCACAGTATATAACCGCACTACAGCTACACTACGACCCGTACTGGCCATGAGTGTAAACATCTGTATGATGTTAGCTAGCTAAGTTAGAAAATCTTTCTTTGTTTTATAGCTCACTAACACTTATGTAGCTAGCAACCGCTTCCAGTTAGCTAGCCAGCTAACTCAGCTGACATTGCGATAACTAGAACTAGCTATAAGTTGCCGAACAAACATACTATGTATTGCATCGTACAAAACTTTCTAAGTTTGCGTACTCAAAAATGCATACAGCCCAAGACTATTCCACCCTGAATTAGTGCCAGCATGCTCCCTTAATATGCAGGTATCCAGTTACAGCAGGTGCTGCTTCCACACAACTCTCAGCCTAGTGGGCCTGGTCTGAATGATCTTCTAAAACACCTGTAAATGTGTGTAAGTCAGTCTGCAAACAAAACTAAATGTGTGTAAGTCAGTCTGCAAACAAAATTAAAGGTGTGTAAGTCAGCCTGCAATCAGAGGCTTCTAGACTGGTAAGCACCAAAGATGAGATTTCTTTGCTCAGAAATGTGCCTCTGCAGTATGACTGTAGCTAATTCTCAACACAAAGATAGTGGCACATCAGACTCACACCCAACTGCAGCTATACCACCATGCAGACAGAGACAGTACCTGCAGCTACACCGCCATGCAGACAGAGACAGTACCTGCAGCTACACCGCCATGCAGACAGAGACAGTACCTGCAGCTGTTGCAGTGTCAGTGTGTACCCTCAGAGACCAGCAGGGGGCAGCACTGATTTCTGTCATTTCCTCTCCCACAACAGGACTTCCAGTCTCCACACCTGAAGCTGTACAGTGAGAGAGGTTTCGGGGACATGGGGCGGAGCGTGGACCTCATAGAGCCCGTGATAAACATGGAGAACACAGGATTTGGGCTGGACACCCAGTCCATTGACGTCCTCGGGGGCGTGTATGTGACCTCGTGTTTTACTCAGTCGATAATCTGTGCCCTCATCTGGCTCTCTGATTGCCTTTTGTTCTGTCTTTCTCCTGAATTGTGTGAGGCATGTTGCTTTAGTGAGGAATGTTGGCTCTGATGTTGCATGAGTATGTATGCCCTGCCTTGTGCTTCTTTCAGGTACAGATGTGTGCACGTGTTAGGCGCAGGTGTAAGTGTAGATGTAGCTGTAGGCCTGTGCATGTGTGTAGTTGTAGCTGTAGGAATGTGCATGTGTGTGCCTATGTGATCTCTCTGTTGGAATTGAGGTCTCTCAGTCATCATCACGTTGCAAGTGTGCTGCACTGATAACCACTCAGGTGTGCTGAGTGGGCTGGCCCCACCAGAGGAGCAGGTCAGGACAGCGCTGTTCCTCCCAGCACCAGAGGGCCCAAACACAGACACAGACACACACACACAGGCACACACACACACACACACACACACACACACACACACACACACACACTGCATTGGGGGGCTCAAACACAGAGCAGGGGAGCAATCTCAGCATGTTACACTCACACGCCAACATACACACACACTCACGCACAGACGCAGGCACATGCACGCTCATGCACACACGCAGGCACACACACATGCACACCAACATACATCACACTCTCACACTAACATGCACACACAGTAGTAGTAATCTCAGCATATTGTGGTGGCCCTAATTTAAAGCTGGGTCAGTATTTCTGTAAGTAGGGCATGGTAGAATAAAGACCAGTCCAGATACTGTATCCTCTGAATGGGTTATGCTACAAATCTGTAGTTTCTGTGGTTACGCAATCTCCAGTGGAAGCAACATTCCTTTAAAGATCCATTGCTGCATATTTCATATTTTTATAGCTATAGATGCTTTGGCTATCAGTCTCATCAAAATGAATCTGGAGACCATTATGTAGGACAGTACACTTGGGTACGACATTAATTTTAAACTCTTTAACGCTTAATAAGTATTTGAATGTCAAACACAAGGAAGGTGTTTGGCCAAAGCCCTTATAAAACTGTCTATTCAATGTTTGATATCTCCAACCCTACACTCTTCTTGACTTTAATTTGGGAGATCAAACTTTGATTTCAAGGAGTATTGACTGCATAGCAATACAAAACCTTTTAAGTCTTATTGTTTTGACCTGTGGACTCATTTGCGCAGTTAGCAGCTTGTCTGCAGTCTAACATAACCATAAATCATAACCATAAATCATTTTTTAAAATAACAGGTAATCCCTTTTGGGCAGAGATGTTTACCCGATGTGTTCAGGATGTACCATTTAGAGAGCAGAGAGGAGAACTGACACATTTTAGTGACATTAACAATTTCCTATTTATTTCTCCATTTCTCTTTCTGGGGTCTTTGTTCACAGCATATACAAACTGTGCTGGGTGGGAGCTTTAGAACTGGAAATATGTCACATCATGTTTCTGTCACATATTTGCAGTGGTCATCCTGTTATTGTGGTCTTGTCGCCTGTACAGGTGGATGGCTTTTGAAAAGATGGGCTTCTGTGGACATGTGTACGTCCTGGAGAAAGGCCAGTACAGCGGGCCAGAGGACTGGGGCGGCCAGAGTTCCAGAATCTCCTCAATCCTGCCTGTGTTCCAGGTGCTTGTCTCACACAGTCTGGTCCATTTAAATACACAAGTTTTGGGGTGGAAAATTGGTCTGTTGCCTTGTACTGCACGTTTGAGATGTTTACTTCATTTAAACCCATTGACTGTTCGATTTCCTTTTTTAGTCTGGCCAGTGAGGGTCAAAGCCCAGCCCTTTAAGGAGCTGCCATTTTAATCAGCAATTTACGTTCATGGCAAACAGATAATTTTGCTGTATCAGCAGAAACACATTGTTGCAACTAGGATGCAAGGGGAATTTCACGTGGACTCATAAACCCTACACACACATACTTAAACCCATACACATATGCCAAGAGGAGGGGTCATGAGGAGTGGTCATTTATATTTATATATATATATACTGTATATATATATATTCAGGCTGTATGAGTTATAAGTTATAAGTTATCTGCTGTGGAAATGCCTGTTCTTGGTTCTCAGCATGTGCTCATCTTGTCCTTTCTCTCTTTCAGGATGATCTAGGTATTGCAGCCAAGTTCAAGGTGAGTAACTTTTTAAACTGTGGAAGTACATTTCCTCTGATGTGACTTATATCCCTAAACTCTGTGCAAACTCATCGTAAACTGTGTAAAACTCGGGACAAACGCTGTGTAAATCAGCGTAAACTCTGTGTAAACACAGGCTAAACGACAACATGGAACACTGAAGGCTACGACACACGATCATGCCTCCCACAGCCAGCACTCATACAGCCTGTGCTCATTCAGCCATAACAAGTATCATAATCACTCATGTGAGTTCCTTCACATACAGGTGTGTTGCTGATAAGCCCTCTGTCTAAAGCAGGGGTGTCCAAACTACGGCCCGCGGGCCAACTGCGGCCCGCGGTCCATTTTTAATTGGCCCGCGGCCGCATTCCAATATAAGGAATATGGCCCGCGCATGAAACTTGCACTTGACTGAGTTGTAATTCTTAGTTCCACCACTAGTGGAGCCACCCGTATTCATTGAAAACTCCGCGAAATAAACGAACTGCTCTCAGGTTTTTTCGCGTAGTAGCACCCCCCCCCGTCGACACCCCTGGTCTAAAGTAACTGGTGTTGCCGTCTGGCTTGGAAGTGTAGTTAAGGTTTGGAGATCAGCTTTCCGTATTGTGTCATAGCAACCTACACACAGGTTATGGTTCCACAAACTTGCATCGGTTGAGCTTCTTTAAATGCTGGTAAATGAAAGAGCACTGTTGAACGATTATTACAAATTCATGCATGCTTCCACAGGGTTGTTAACATGCCTAACAATATGTTATCCAATCAGTAGTGAAAATATTTTACATTAAGAGTGAGAACCATGTCCTTATTTGTCAGGAAAAAGTGCATAAAGTACTTCAGGTAACGTGTATGTATTTGGATTGTTACATTTTGTCAGGTGTTTGTTCATAACTTCGTATGCATATTAGTTTTGAATATCATTCAGAAATCTGGTGGTATTGCTTTCGATTATATCACTCTTCTCAAAAGAACAGCTGATACCCTAGCCCCGCCCACTCTCTAAAAGCAGCTGACTACGTGCTCACCTGGTTACCTGAGTGCACTTGGATTACAGGTGAAGCCCAGACAGCAGGTGTACACATTGAATGAGTGGCACTAGAAGCAGCCTACACCATATGAAATCTGATTTGATTGGTTGAGCCAATAAATGGTTGATTTTTGGTCTCAGGTGCAGTTATTCTCAGAGCCTGAGTTCCAGGGTGAGCTGCAGGTTGTGGAAGACAACATCCCCTGTCTGACAGAGGGATTCTCTCTGGGGTCCTGCAAAGTTCTAGCAGGCAGGTGAGTGCAGCAGGAATGTATCTTTCTCTCTCCCCATCTCTCTTCTTCTCTCTGTTCCCCCCATCTCTTTCCTTCTCTCCGTTCTCCCCATCTCTCTCATATTGCCTCCCCTTCCCCTCAAATCTTCCCTCTTACACCAAAATACCCAAAATATGAAATACAAGTACATTAACACATTCACCATGGCAACATTATGGATTAATTACATTTACAAGCACGGCATATAGTGCAGCACTGCTAATGTACAGCACCCTTTTGGCAGGGAAGAGAATGGCAAACAAGAACCAACAGAATGTGTTGTGCTCACACACTGAGGAAAACTGGTGCTAAGAAGGCTGACTCACACTGGGGAAAGTGCTGATTGGAGCTCAGAAGGCTGACTCACAGACTGGGGAAGGTGCTGATTGGTGCTGAGAAGGCTGACTCACACACAGTGAGGAAAGCACTGACTGGTGCTCAGAAGCCTGACTCACTGTCAGCCACAAGAATACTGCAGCCCTGTGTTGTGTTTCAGCTGGTTGGGGTTCGAAGGTGTGGAGTTTACGGAACGCATGTATGTCCTGGAGGAGGGGGGCTACCCAAACCTGAGGGCCTGGGGGGACATTCGCTCTCTGCAGACCGCTGGCTTTGTGAGTACACCTTTTACACCTGGGCCCATCTACCTGTGCTCTCTGCCATCTCACCCTATGCGTGCTTGTTCCTGTAACAGATCATGGAGGAGGCAGAGACACAAACTCTGAGCCTAATGTAACTTGATGTAATGTAATACTGACATTAGAATGAAACATTCATTTAAAACATTAAAACTTTACTTTTAAACCATTCAAATTGCATTCTATTTTTGCCAACATTGCATGACATACAGTTGGGCATTCAAACCTTATTATTATTATTATTATTATTATTATTATTATTATTATTATTATTATTATTATTATTATTATTATTTTTATTTTTATGCAAGTCCTTTTTGTTTTTTGCTATTAGCCAGCTACACAGCTGGCTGAGGCTACTGTTTTGCACTCTGTTGGGCTCCTAACGTTAAAGATTACCCATGGAAACAAACATGCCACAGTGAGGTATGGACTAGCTTGTCTTAATAAAATCTTTTTTTAATCATTATTCTTCAATCAATGCATTCTTGTAAAGTGCACCCTGATTTTTATTTTGAGTTTGTTCATTTGTTAGCTAGCCAGATAATTATTCTCACTCATTGAAGTAACAAGCTATCATAGGGTCCTGTTCCATTGCACAAAAAAAGAGGATATAGGCCTAACGGGAACTAGCGTTAATTCCGGTTCTAGTTACAGTTCTTGTTTCCACCGACTTCAGTTACGGTTTGCGCTAATTCAGAGCAAATATCAGCAACGCAAAGGAATGATTTTTCACTTAATTTTGGCTAAGCTGCCATATGAAAAAAGGTATCACTTGATACATGTGTAGATATACTGTGCCGTTGTACAGAATCTGTTATTTGATTGGTGCTGCTGTTTTGAGGCACTATTTTTCTATTTTTGTTATATGTGTAATTACTGTGAAACAGCTACTGAGAGTCCAAGACAAGTTTCCCTACGGGGACAAATAAAGTATATCATATACATTAAGCTACCTGCATTATGAAAAAACTTAGCACTTGATAGCAAGCTATAGCAGAATTAAACGTTAACGTGTTTTCCTCTCTTGCCCAACCACTTGCCAGAATGGAAAACCCAAAGTTCCTGTTTTCTACGGTTTGCGCTAATTCAGAGCAAACATCAGCAACGCAAAGGAATCCTGGCTTCATTTTGGTTAAGCTGCCATATAAAAAAACATATCACTTGATACATTAAGCTACCATATGAAAAAACGTAGCACTTGATACATTAAGCTACCATATAAAAAAACGTATCACTTGATACATTAAGCTACCATATGAAAAAACTTATCACTTCATAGCAAGCTATAGCAGGATTAAACGTTAACGTTTTTTCCTTTCCTGTCCGACTAGAAATCTACTTGCCAGAACTGCCATCATATGGCGTAGTTTAATTGGAACATAATCACATAAAAACAGTCACTGCACTTCTGTAACAACATTAGGCTACACTTTATTTTGAATAAGAACTGTTTCATGGTCCTGTGGTTTTCTCCATGGTTTTCTCCATTATGCTGATATTCCTTCTTCAACAAATGCTAACAACAATGCTTCTTCCCCTCCCTTCCGTTTGATTGACGCAAAGTGGGTAACCAATCAGCGATAAACAGTGCTGTTAGTCCTGCCCCCAAGGTCCTGTTTGGTCCAGTAAATACCAATGTTAAACAGGCACCAAAAATCAACAACGAGAACTATGCGGAACTGGAACCTTGACCAATGGAAAAGCCTAGAAAAAGTTCCTGTTTTATAGTGCCAAAAAAGTACCAAAAGTTCTGGTTCTTGTTCTTTTTTTGTGCAGTGGAAAAGGGCCCTTAGCTTGCTTGCTTGCTATGCACACTGACTTGCCACACAGCTGACTAATAACAGTATGGCCAACCTCTGAACTGCCACAGGAATTTGCTAAATCAAAACACTATAGGTGCCCAATGTGCTAGCTAATTGGAACATCACATGCTATGACAGCTAGCTTGTATACTTCGCAGTCTGTGCTGGTGAGGCGATTGGGATCTGCCTCTTACAAAGCGGCAACATCAATATCCGAACCCAAATCAGCGAGTCCACAGATGCCCGACGTCATATCCCAAACGTTCTATGAAAGCTGAAAATTTAAATGCCCATATTTATATGTTGGCTTGCCACAAGATGAAAAAAGCAGTCACCATACTGCTATTGAGGATTTACTGTATATTGATAGATGTAATTATCTTTGCCGATGTTTAAAATCGTGTCACGTACCCTTTAAAGGGGCAGTACATCCAAAGGGACTAGTGCAGTGCAGTGCAGAGTGCAGCATCGGTGCTGGGAAAATCTCAGTGCGCAGTGTGTAATCAGGGTAGAACCAGTGCTGGGAAAAGCTTGTAAACTCTGTGTAATCAGGGTGCTAGCTATTTCTCATTGAGAGAAAGAGTGTCTTCACGTCATCATAAAACTGAAAGAATGTTCAGATGTATCTGAAAGCAAGGGGGATATATCTGTGTCTCTCGCTCTCTTGCCCCTTCAGGAATTCTCTCTTCCCTGCATCACTCTCTTCTCCAAGTTGGGCTGCAGGGGAAAGAGGGTGGTGCTGAAGACGGAGGTGGTGAACCTGCAGCTGGAGGGATGTGACAACAGGATCCAGTCAGTGGTGGTGGACGGAGGGATGTGAGTCTGATGGGCGCCCGCGACACACACCAACACTCCACGCCCCCATACCCCCACACTCTAGTACACTATGCCCCCGTACACCACGCCCCAATACACCACACTCACACACCCCCAGACCCCCACCCCCCTTACAGCAATTCACCACACTCCAATACACAACATGCCCATACACCACACCCCCACAACCCCATACATCACACCCCCCTACAGCAATACACCACACCCCAATATACCACACTCCCAGACCCCCATCACCATACCCCCAGAACCCCATACACCACACTCCCACACCCCCCATACAGCAATACACCACACCCTTGCACATCACACTCCCACACCCCCAGATCCTCATACACCACATCTCCATACCAGAGCAGGCAGGTGGAGGTGCTGCATAGAGAAGGTGAGTGGATATGGGTGTTCCCTCCTCTAAAGAGCAGGTGGAGTAATTGTTTTGTTAACAGGGCTCTGAGTCAGTTGGGATATTACATTGAGAAATGAGGGGGTGTGGAGATTTATCAGGAGGGCTCTGAATCACATGGAAACCTGACGCTGATGTGTCAGATTCATGTGGACTGCGTTAACTGCCCTCCTCTCAGGGGGGTGGGACATTCCTGTTGTTAACACGGTGGGAATATATGGGCATGAGCCAGAGACTGAGGAGAAACTGTTCCTGACTGACCATGGTTGTATGTGTGTGTGTGTGTGCGTGTGTGTGGGATGTGGATGTGTGTGTGTGTGTGTCTGCGTCTGTGTGGATGTGGGTGTGTGTGTGTGTGTGTGTGTGTGTGTGTGTGTCTGTCTGCCACTCAGGTGGGTGCTGTATGTATGTATGTATGTATGTGTGTGTCTGTCTGCCACTCAGGTGGGTGCTGTATGAGGGGTGTAACTTTCGGGGGCGTCAGATCCTGCTGCAGCCCAGTGAGGTGGGAGATTGGCGCAAGTTCAGCACCTGGAACCAAATCGGATCACTGCGCCCACTGACACAGGTACCACACCACACCCCACCCCACCCACTCACACAGGTACCCCTGTTGGACAGAGCCACACATTGCATTGGAAACAGGTGTCCATCCTGTATCCTTAAATACATGTGTTTATTATCTGCAGAGAAAAAGGTGTCCTTTGACTGGCTGTGTTTATTATGTGAACAGAAGTGTCTTTACCTTTGTGTACCTGTGTTCCATGCAGAAGTGTCTTTACCTGTGTGCAGAAGGGTAAATACCTGTGTTTACCTGTGTTTTGCAGAAGGGTAAAGACCTGTGTGTACCTGTGTTCTGTGCAGAAGAAGGTGTACTTCCGCCTGAGAAACAGGGAGGCGGGGCTGCTGATGTCCCTCACAGGGCCTCTGGATGAAATCAAGCTGATGCGTATCCAGGCAACAGAGGACACAGGTGGAGATGAGCAGATCTGGGTCTACCAGGAAGGGTTGCTCAAGAGCAAGGTATCATCACCATGGCAACAGCATAAAGCTGTGTGATAGAATCTGAGCCACCATTATGGTGTTCAAAGCCAGACCCAAAGAGTGGGGCTACACAGCGGGGCTACAGAGCGGGGCTACAGAGCAGGGCTGCAGAGCAGGGCTACAGAGCGGGGCTACAGGGCAACAGAGCGGGGCGGGGCTACAGAGCGGGGCTAGAGCGGGCTACAGGCGGGCTACACAGCTACACAGGGCGGGGCTACACAGCGGGGCGGGGCTACAGAGCGGGGCTACACAGCGGGCTACAGCGGGGCGGGGCTACAGAGCGGGGCCACAGGCTAGCGGGGCGGGGCTACAGAGCGGGGCTACAGAGCGGGGCTACACAGCGGGGCTACAGAGCGGGGCTACAGGCTACAGAGCGGGGCTACACAGCGGGGCTACAGAGCGGGGCTACAGAGCGGGGCTACAGAGCGGGGCTACACAGCGGGGCTACAGAGCGGGGCTACAGCGGGGCTGCAGAGCGGGGCTACAGAGCGGGGCTACAGAGCGGGGCTACAGAGCGGGGCTACAGAGCGGGGCTACAGAGCGGGGCTGCAGAGCGCTATACAGGGGCTACAGAGCAGGGCTACAGAGCGGGGCTACAGAGCGGGGCTACAGAGCCAGGATTGTGTCCTTATGCCTTGTCTCTCTGTGGTAGATGCTGGAGACATGTTGGGCTACACAGCGGGGCTACAGAACCATCGGGCTACACAGCGGGGCTACACAGCGCGTTGTCATGGCAGGCAGGGCAGGATTGTGTCAGCCTTGTCTCTGTGGTAGATGCTGGAGACATGTTGTGTAGAACCATCGAGTAGCGTTGTCATGGCAGGCAGCAGGATCAGCCTCTCTGCGGACGTAGGGGAGGAGCAGCAGCTGTGGAGCATCACTCAGGACGGGCTGATCTGCCTCGGGGACAGACAGGACCTGGTGCTGGAGGCCAAGGGTCAGTCCACAGCCATGCCCCTTTCCACACATATTTCTCTTAATTTCCCAAATCCCACAGTGCAGCTGTAAACCCATCCCATAATGCAACATCCTACGTCAGTTCAGGAGGGCGCAGACTAGCATCATACTCCGCAACCCATCACAACACAGTGTAACACAGTGCAACACAGCACAACACAGCTCAGCACAGTGCACAGGACCCCCTTTTTAAAGATGCAGATCAGAGCCCTGACACAGGGGGCTCCTGCAGTACAGATAA
Organism: Aldrovandia affinis; assembly: GCA_029706075.1. Lineage (NCBI taxonomy): Eukaryota > Metazoa > Chordata > Actinopteri > Notacanthiformes > Halosauridae > Aldrovandia > Aldrovandia affinis. Next base: position 1,955,181 of record JAINUG010000172.1, on the reverse strand, counting down.
ATCGTGCTGTGGTCGGGAACCAGCAGGCAGATAAAAAATTATAATAATCATAAAACCATTGTATTTTGTTTGGGATGCATTAATAATGATACAAGTCACAGCTCCTCTGAGCAAAGCTCTAATGACTGCTTTTCGTACTGCAGCCAAGCAGATGACATTCACATAGCAACCAATCAGGACACTGTAAATACATTTACATAGCAACCAATCAGGATTCTGATAGAAACTAATGAGTAAACACAGAGTCACGCTACTACTGTAGGGTCTGTAATAATGACCACTGGCAGCATCGCTGTTCAAAGTGCTTGCTGTGCCTTGTCCTTGTTTCAGCTATCAGACTTTTAAATCTGCATATTAATACACTTCCATTTTGTCTTAGTTTAGAAAGCCGACTTACCTTCTGACATCTTCATCATTACTGATGGGAAAGCTCTCCATTTCAGTTCATTTTAATGTAACGTTATTATTTCAGTGTCAGGTCAGTGTTCTGTGCAATTCCATTCTTTTTTCTCAGCGCCACCATGTGGTTTTCTTAAGAAGTGCAACTAAAGCCCTGCTTTATGTTACCATGAGTTAAAAAAAAAAAAATATATATATATATATATAACAAAGATGTTTGTTAATGAGATGATGATAACACTCTGTGATGAATGTATTTATTCTTTCTTCTCTACAGGGGGTCAACAGTACGACAGACATCAAGTGATTCTTAATGCATTTGATGAACAAAAATTGAACCAAAGATGGTCTCTGGAAATCCTATGAGGAGCAGGAGAGGGAGGACAGGCCCCAGTGCTCTGTGGTGCTGCTCCACAGTAGGGCCCAGTGCTCTGGGGTGCTGCTCCACAGTGGGGCCCAATGCTTATTGATCAACATGCTTTTATGGAACAGGCCATAAATCCCTCTGGCTTACACCCCATTCACTGCTCAGGAAAGTTAGGACTTCCTCAAATGTTCCATATGATGCACCACCTATTCTTGAAAGAGGAAAATGTAGTATTATTTGTGTAAAAGGCACAATGAAGGTGTAACTGCATATGTACTGAAAGGATGGGATGAAAGCTGCTCTACAACTGTCAGTAATGAAAAAACAGCAACTGTACAATCTACTCAGCCACAGTATGTCCTGTACATGTATGGGACTTATATATCCATGTATATATATTTGACCTTTTTAGTGTTTGCACTGCCTTTGCAGCATGGGGGAATAACCTTGTTCCATCCGTCTTGCTCTGGGTAAAGGCATCCCATAATTAAGTCACAGTAATTTTATAATTACCATTAGGAATTAAGTATACTGTATTTTCTCCTGTTTCCCATGGTGTATTTTAAGAAAATGTGTCTTACTGAGTGCTGTCTAAAGGTCTGTTATATATATATGTTTTTTTCAGAGGACTTTGTGAAACTGGGTTTGTGGAACAGACAAGTGGAGCTTGGGGACCGTATTTATGTTCTTTTAATCATCTTGTCAAAGACACGGTAGCTTGGTTCACTCTACTTCTCCCAGTCTAAGCCTCATTCACATTCTGCCTGCATTCACACTCCAGATCCAAGCAGGTTGTCTGGAGTCTTCTCTTTTTTTTTCAAACAAAGAAATGTCATCCTATAATTTGTTCCTACACTAGTATACATAATTCCAAATATAAAACTGTTCACTTATTTCCCATTTTACACATATCACATGACATGAAAGTTCATTTTTTACACTGTATGTTCTCTAGGTGTAACATTTAAAAACAGTGTTCTCAATAAAAATGGTCATCCTTTGTATGTATATGTGTTTCAGAAAAATAATGCTATTACATTTAAAACGTATTTCACAATTGTTGTGAAACACACTAAAGTGTTTATTTTAAAAGCATAATCCACCTGAGATGTTGAGACTGATACTATATTCTCTGTAATAATACAATTAGGGAAACATACAAAAAAATAAAATGGCAAAACATTTAAGGCCTTGTTTCTCATGGACTATTGGAGTTCAGCTGTATTAAGGGTACATTTACTGTTCTTAGGAATGTTCTCCTACCTCAGGAATGTTCAAGGTATGATTTCCCCAAGCAGTGTAAAAACTGGAGATGGATTATTGCTGTGATGGGTTTTCAGTAAAACTGGTTTCACATCTTTGTGATGTACTTACACCTATAGTGCCACCTAGTGTCTGATAGGCCCCTGGCTAAGGGCTAAGGGTCAGGCGACCAGCTCACAAATGGCGACAAGCCTGCAAATTGGTGAGTTGAAATTGGCTTTGGTGATATGACCCAGTATTGGCAATAGACATTTGACCACCTGCTGGCCAAAACATGACACTGTTCATAGGCTACCAACTGACAGTCAGTGCTATGGTATCTGGCATGGACAATTTTGTCTTGAGGAAGATTAAAGGCTGTTGGCTAATTATCATATGTCCAACTAAGAGTTAAATCTGGTAGTTCACATAGATCCAATTTGATTCTGCCATATGAAGAGATTGTAAGGAAAATGTAATGTGGCATTACTGGGCTGTTGGCTGATGTTGGCAATATTTGTTTGGTAAACAATTACAATTATGCAATTTAGCAGACATTCTTATCAAGAGTGACTTACAATAAGTACATTCCACAAATTTGGGCGAGACAGTATAACACATATAATCAGCACAATTTCTTTACAAAAATAGCTGTTGGAGCACATAGAGAGCTGCTACGGGAAAAAGGTACAAGGAGAAGGGTTTTTTTCTTAAACAACCAACAATAAGCCAGATTTGGACTTTAATGGCAACCACCACTTACCATTATCCACAATATTGAGTGTTTGTCCCACAAGGTCACATTTTACAGGGTATGTGAATACATATAAATGTCTGCTCTGGGTAGAGCGGTATTTTGTGTAGGTGTTTAAACAGAAACAGAATACAGGGTGGCCCTCATGCCTGGAGACCCTACTTACGTCACTGGCTGTTCGTTAGTGATACTGTTTACCGAGGAGATTCTCTACATAGGCAGCCATCACATGTTCAGCTTAAATGAGTTCTGCTTTTGAGAACAGGAAAAACACAGGTCTGCTCCACAGGCAGGATACAGTAGAGGGGCATGTTCACCCGTTGTCCAGTGTGAGAATGATTATTTTCTGGTTACCCAGAGCCACCGCTGCCAGTGTGGACCATAGTTATTAGAGATACCACTGTTTATCTGTTGCATTATGGGAAGCACCATGTTGGCTCCAGAGTTTGACTCATTCCATTTACTCCCCTAGCACTTCTGAGGAGAAGCAGATCTGCTGGACAGGAATTTAGGGAATTATACAGAAAAACATTATGAAAGAGGGAGTCGTCCACTTGTGACCAGGGCAGGATAGCACTAATCGATAGAATAAGCTTTCTTCAGGTTGGCGCTCTACAGTCAGGCAACATGTCCGTCTGGTCCGTTTTAGTGGAAGTGAGATGGTTACACGGATTCAGTGGTTTAGTGGTGGTTAGGACCCACCCTTGTGAAGAGTCACATAGCTACACCAGACTGAGTGACACAGCCTGTGTCCAATAGTGTTAATACACCTGTTTGACCAATGGCAGTGACAGCCACACAGAGCTTGAGCTTAAACATCTTTTATGTCATTATTATGACGCATGCTTTTAGTATTATAATTTGTATTAATAAACTTTCAATTGTCAGTCAATCACAGCACAGTCTCCCATGCTCCATAGTCATCTGTCAGCCAATCACAGCACAGTCTCCCATGCTCCACTCTGCCAGCCAATCATAGTACAGACTCCCATGCTCCACAGTCCCCTGCCTGCCAATCACAGCACAGCTTCCCATGCTCCATAGTCCTCTGCCAGCCAATCACAGCACAGTCTCCCATGCTCCATGGTCCTCTACCAGTCTGTATAGATAAATGCAGCACCGCCAACAACAACAAAAAAAGGAAAAAGAGGGTGTGAAATGTGATGAGAGGGCAATCCTGCGCGACTGGTCAGGCTGGACGTCAGCGCTGTCGCTTGTTTCATTTGCGCTGAATGGAGGGCAGGCCTTGGCGTCGCTGTGGAAACCCCACCATTGAGCGTTCCCAGTAATCCCCCTGACAGAGACAGAAAGGCTTCCTGCGTCCGGGCTGACTGGCGTGCCGCAAAGCTCCTGCACAAAGAGCTTCAATCAGGGGATTACACTGCTTTGACTCCCTGCCAGCCCTGTGCTTACTGCCTTTTTATCCAGATTCACCAACTTTCCACATAAATCACACAATTGTGATTAGCAAATGTTCAACATTTTAAAGCTTACGCTACACTGTGTAAGTTGAGGTATGTACTTTTTATTGTTCTCATTAAACGTTGTTCTCACATTTACTTAGGTAGATTACTGGTCGTTCTAAAACAAATAAATACATTATATATATAATAGAAAAATAAACTCTCGAGTAACTTTAACATTCATGAAGCCCCGGACACATCTGAAGAACCCACAGGGGTGTGAGTGCCCCAGTTTGGTCACCTTGGCAACAAGAAGAGGTAGAGAGGCTCTCCACAGCTGTCTGGGGAAACGAGGAGAGAGTTTATACTTCAGAGAACATTAAGCAAACAATCAATATTTGAACATCTTGTGGACCGAATACACAATTACTCTGTCAGACAAGTAGAGCTTCATACTGCCTGTGTCCTCAGCCCCAGCACAGTGATGGGGACACTGGGCTCCTCCCAATGAGATGTTAAACCAAGATCCTGACTCTGTGGATAGATCCCATGGCACTGGTATTAACCCCAGTGTTCTGGTCAAATTCCCCCAGAACTGGCTCTCTATATCTGGCCCCTGACACACACTGAAACCCTGCAATATGAACCCAGGATACACACTGAAACCCTGCAGTAGAGTGTTCCTGATTCACTAGGCTGGACTAGAAGGAGAGATTAAGAATGGAGAGAAAACAGTAGGAAGAGAAAGAGAGAGGTCAGAGGGAAAGTGTTGCAGTCTGGTGCCAAAAACCAGACTGGATCCAAGGATGTGATTCTGGAGATGAGGAGGGGGAGTAGGATATTTTAGTGTAGATGAGGAGTGAGGAGGGGGAGTAGGATATTTTAGTGTAGATGAGGAGTGGGGAGGGGAAGTAGATTATGCTTGTAGATAAGGCGGGGAAGGGGGGTAGGATATATTAGCGTAGGTAAGGAGTGGAGTGGAAAGGGTCAGTGGGTGGAGCAGCGGTAGGGTAGGATTCCTGGTACTACCATGTACTTGATGTACACAGCCAGTGGTAGTACCAGTGTAGGCCACCAGGGGGTCCTGTGGGGCTGCTGACTGGCAGGGAAATGCAATGTGTAGTCAGGGGTGAGTCATGTCACAGACGTGCTTGATCCTGGTGGCAGCTAAGCAGACAATGGCTCCATCAGATTGGCGGGAAACATACAACGGTGGCATTTAGAGCTCGTGTCTCCATCAGCCAAAATCCTGCTGCCTCAGCAGCCCTGCTCCTGTCCCCCCGTCCCGTCATCCTACATCAGCCCCCCTCACAAACAGGGCTTCTGTCTCATCTGCCTTTCAATATAGCAACAATTACCAACATACTTTCAATCGACCAAATATGTGCCACACCCCTGTCACGTGCATAACTGAGATCACAGCACCCACAATCACAACAGTACCCACACTCATACGGTACCCACGATCGCCGACAATCACACAGCACATACGATCACACAGTACCCAGGATCACACAGCACCCACAGACACACACAATCACACAGCACCCATGCTCACAAAGCAAGCACAATCACCAGGATCTCATGGCACCCAGTATCACAGGCTTATTTTGGCTTGCTATGACTCACAGACAGCCCCCCCCACCCCGGGGTGGTGATTGCAGCTGACTGCATTCCTATGCCCCAACTGTCATGATGGAGCATGTCGCTGCTGAGCTCTTCAATACGTCTTTGTGCTTGATGTGTTAATGTGTTAGTCCAACAGGAAGATTGAGCCAGGTGGGAAAACAGGTTTCCTGGGAGTAGAAGCAGCACTGATGAAAAGCAGCTTCCTCTTCAATCTCTTTTCTACTGTTAAACACAGTAGAACACTGCACACTCTACTGTACCAGCCCAACACCTCTTATACACATCATATACACCTCACAAACACTACACATTGTGTACACCATAAATACACATCATATACCCCTTCGGCCTCCTCTGACCAGCTGGTAGCCACTCCTTGCGGCCATGCCTCTTCTCTGCCCTGGTTCCCAAATGGTGGAATAACCTTCCTTACTCGGTCAGAATGGCAGAGTCTCTAGCTATGTATCTTCCACAAAAGATTGAAAACTCACCTCAATTTATAAACATAAAATATAATAATAACCTTTCTCTTCCCTTTGTATGACAGGTTTTGTGGCATGAACTTTGGCAATGTCAATGATTAGACAGCAGCTTACTGTTTGATAGCTCAGTGATTTTTATCTTTATTAATGCACTCTTGCACGTCGCATTGCTCAGTCAATGGGAGCAGGAGATAGAGAGGGCTTATTCTCTGTCAACTTGTCAGAGTGGAGCACATGAACATTGCTATGGCTCCTGGCTATTTAGCAAAAGTTCCAACTCCAAGTGACGTTTAAACGATCTGTTTCATTCAGCAAGACAGACAGAGAGAAACCAGTTTTTTTGTGTGCTACATTGGGACACAACAGAGAAAAGTAACATAATTTTAGAAGAAATGGTTCTGCCAATGGTTTTGAGGACCCAGCAGTTGAATGTCTCTGATGTCATGACACAGGAATGCTTTGGTCTCCCCTGTAATAACGCTGATGTTGATTTCCTGTGGAGTGCCTGACTGACCTCCTCCTGACCACCTCCTGGCTGTTGTACACTAGGTGTGGAATGAAATTGAACCAGCATTTTTTTACTGAACTATGTGGATTAACTAATGTCAAATAAACCCATATTTGACTGCCTGCATACAGGGATGCACTGTCCCTATCTGCAATACCATATTTTTAGCACTATTCATGGAGAAAGTGCCATCCCGCTGTTTATATAGAATCTCTAACGACCAATTTCTGAATTCCAAAAATAAATAGTAATTATTTAGCTCTCAGCAGAGTGCTAAGCACGTCAGTGGCTGTGAATGACATCATCACTGCTGTACCTATGAGAATACTACTCCCACCTTCTTCATACTGACAAACCCTCTGCCTTTGTGTCTACAAACTGTCAGTAAGTAGTGTTGGACTAGAGTTTCAATTATGAATTAAATAAAATATCAGGGTTATCAGATACCCGGGGACTCAGATAAAATGAGTGTGCAGTTGCTGTCTGTCCCCGAGGTCTGAACCATTCTCAGCTCGGTTAGTAGGGGTGGGTGTACAGAATCAAAGGACCCCAGGGCCTCGAGTGGAGAGGGTAGACCAGGATTTTGGAGTTATGCAAAGTAACAATGCACCTCCCAGTGACTCCAGAAAAAGATCCCCGCTACCCCCTGTACACACACACGCACACTGTAAGAAACTACACCCTCCTCACACCCCTACTACCCCCCATACACACACGCACACACACATACATACTCAAATACACATACGCGGATGCTGTCAGTAACCAAACCCTTCTCTTGCTTTTCCCATTTATCAAACACTCCATGCAACACTTTGAATGCAAAGAATGAAGACAACAGGGTTGGGCAATCGAAACAAAGCTTTCACCTTCAATCAATAAAGCATTCAGGGAGCTCAGTGGCCCTCTCTTACAGTAATTGCTTCTCATTTGTATTTGTGGAGCCACAGTTCACAGAACATCAGAGAGTTCAGAGGAAAATGCGCTCAGAACATTGGAGAGTTCGTTCATGGATGCCAAGAACACTGAGTGCTTTCATTCCCTGGGTGAATGCTCCTCACAAGAACAAACGGTGGTGCCATTTAAAATGTATCATACCATATGGTACTGTACACACTGGCAAGGTTTCTGTGATAGCGTGCAATGGTTCTGTACCTTGTGGAACCAAAAAATATATATATTGTAAGCTAGAATTGTCACCATTAGTATTGTAGTAATTAATCAATTCAAATTTTGCTCATTCATGCTGACTTCTTGTTTTTTGGGGGGCGGGGCAGGGGTTTGGGTCTTTTCACATGAGGGCACACAGGGCACCTGAGTCACTAACCTTGTTCTGTGCATCATTGTTTACTGTCATAGTCTATCCAGCTAGCATACATTGAAATGCAAAGTTAAAAGGTTACTGCAGTGTATTGGAGTCTACGGCCCTGATGTGGGATTGTGTACACCAACATCCCAGCATCAGGGCCTGAACAACGTTTTGAGGAGAAACCCTCTTTCTGGGAAAATCTCCTGCTTATTCTGTTACAGCAAGTTGATGACAAATGTCATCAAGACAAAGTGGAGATGTAAAGACAAATTTAGGACCCGTAAATTCAGGCCTTAACTATGTGTGCCACGCTTGTCCAAACCTAAATATAGGCAGGTTATTTCTGGCAAGGAAAAGAGGCCACACTGTCATTGATGTACAGCTAACTTAACTCTGATCTGTTTTGACTATGAGTGCAAATATATATGCTCCAGCAGCTATGGACATCTTGTTTTTGTATCTTGTTTTCCCCCAGCTCAAACAATAAGCATATTTTTAGCACATCTAGTGTGTCTTACAGGCATCTTAAAGTCATTAGTCAATGGATGGATGGATTCAAATGTGAGGAAGAATTCTGCCCGTTCTTATTCTTTAAATATGTTAGAACTTCAGCACATCAAAACATATTATGTAACTTCAAAGAGAGATATATTTATGTTAGAAAATTCCCTCATAGTAATATTACTGCACATTGCTGCATTAAATTGCATGACATGAAAGAGAATATATATTTCAGGTATGTAACAGAAATTTGACATAAATATCAAATTAAAAACTGTGTCAAAACAAGTTAGAAATACAATCCATCGAAATGTTCAATGTTATGTAATGTTCATTATGTGTAATATATGATATAAAATAATTTTTACAGTAGAACTGGTGACCCTGACTTTATGTACATTTTACATTTTTACATTTTTGGCATTTAGCAGACGCTCTTATCCAGAGCGACTTACAAGATGTGCATTTATACATAGTAAGATCAATCATTGTTTGTGCAAGGGATCAGTGTAGTAATACAGCAATAGACGTCGATGTTGGCAACTGAATACCGTACCTGTAACACGGGGAAAAAAAAGGTTAGTACAATTTATTTTTCTTTTATTAGACCGTATTAAACATAGATAAATAATATGAAATGCAATATTAAACATGTAAGCAGTGGTGATGACAGTGATTCTGCGGTCCTGACCGAGTGCGGAAGATTGTTCCACCATGAGGGGTCAGGACAGAGAAGAGGCGAGACTGCGAGGAGCAGGTGCCTGGGACCTAGAGGGATGGGACAGTCAGTTTGCCAAAGGAAGCAGAGCAGCGGGGTCTGGCTGGGGTGTAGGGTGCGATGAGTGTCTGGAGGTAGGAGGGATACATTTCTCTAGTGGCTTGATGAACCAGCACCAGTGATTTAAATGTGATGTGTGTTGCAATAGAGGGCCAGTGCAGTAGGTGAGTAGTGGGGTGACATGCATGAACTTGGGTTGGTTGAACACTAGATGTGCAGCAGCATTCTACACCAGTTGCAGTGGCTTGATGGCACAGGCCGGTAAGCCTGCCAGCACAGAACATGCCCTCATCTGCCTATCCTAACCTTAACCTTAAAAATAACCTTATTTAGGAATGAGACCTGAACCCCTTGTGTATTCAGTTAGAGTGTGGAAAGAGATGAATCAGCCCACCTTAACCCTCACCTTAATCACAGCAGAAAGGAACATAGGTCAACACAAATTCACGGCCCTCAGGAAACTGATTGGTGCACAACACGTGATATATCCCTTATGAACCTGAGTAGATTAGTATATGTGTGATATATCCCTTGTGAAGCTGAATGGTGTAGAATACATACCATTCATATTTCCTTATGAAGATGATTGGTGTATATGTGTGATATTTCCCTTTTAAGAGGAATACATAATGAGAACAGGCCGTTCACCCAATCTAGGCTCATCATTTCCTAGACTAAAGAATATCCAGTACTGCATCAAGCCGGGACTTGGGATACCTGGAATACGTACTCTAAGTGTTTCTGCCTGCACTACATGACCTGGCAAGTTGTTCCACACATTTAAAACTCTGTGTAAAAAAGAATTCTGTGCAGAATTGTTAACTAATGTCCACCTATGCCCTCTTGTTCGGCCAGCTGAACCCAACCAAAAACATTTTTGCTAGTTCACTTTGTTAATCCTGTTTATGAATTTAAAAACCTCAATAAAATCCCCCGTAGTCTCCATTTGCTAAGCTTGTATAGATTGAAGTGTCTGTTGTATAAATAGAAGTGTCTATAGTCTTTCCAGGTAACTTTTACCTTTCATACCAGGTACCAATTTAGTTTGGTACTTTTTCAAGAGCTTCTATGTTTTTCTTGTAGTTTATTTTCATATTCCCGTATGAAGCTGGTGTAATATATGTGCAATATTTTCTCTTAATCATCGTAACAGAACAGCCGTACTGTAGCTGTATTAGTTGGAGGATAGGCCCATGCATGTATTTTCCTGGTAGAGATCTGCACTCTGAGATACATATTTCATATTACTCATTTGATCCCCTTCCCTGCTCCTGCAGTGTGTTATCCTGCACAGGTGGATATGGACTGAGGGCATCTGCACTGTTTTAGAGGGTTGTGTCTCAGGGCAAGATCACCCATCTGTGTCCTGATGCATTGTGGGAGATTCCAGTGCAGGGAGATTCCAAAGCACAAGGGCTCGTGTCTCAGAATCACTATAAAAACTGAAAAACATTCTCATGGTGGTGCATGACGAGGCAAATCTTCTCATATAGGCACTGAACTCTAGGTCCCCATTGTCTTTTCCATCAAGCAGAAGTAGATCCATGCAGAGCTCACGTTGTGGCTTTAGCCACAGACAGGGAGCGGGCGCTTCCTAATGCACACCGAGAGCCACAAACTCAGCTGAGACAAGAGTAAGAAGACTCAATTACCCCAGACTACCTAAAATAAGAAAAGTGAATAGCGTATAGGTCTCCTGGAGGGTGTGTTCAGTTGAGGCACTTAGTGCAGTGACCTGACCACGCCTCCACCAGCTGACACCAGGGTCCCAAAGAGTATCGCCCAGTATCTTCAACCTGATGCTTAATATCACCTTCCCAGGTCAAATCGGCACCTGTCGCTTCCCAAATGTATTTTATAATAATCACAAAATGGACAAATCATCTGAACTTGTAGAAAAATACTCTTTGTTCTCTGTGCCCAAATTCAACATTGACTTTGTAAATATCTGTTTATCTAATTTGTGCAGATCAGGCAGTTTAATGCTCATGAAAAAGTGCCAATGTTTTGTGCGCACTCCCCAATGGATTACTCAATCAATTGGCATGCTTGTTGATTAAGAAAAATACAGGAAAACAGGTTCAGACCAATGATCGGTTTGATCAGCCTCCTCTATTCCCAGCTCACCAGCCACCGCTGACAAACACACACAAAACCATACACATGTCCATGCATGCCCGTACACATATACACACACACCACACCTGTACACACACAAACAAACATGCGTGCTTGTGCACACACACACATGCACACCTGTATACACACACATGCATGTCTGTACATACACACAAACATATACATGCACGCCCATACACACATGTATACATGCCCAAACAACACACACACACACACACACACACACACACACACACACACGCACACAAATGCTGGACTGGCTCCACATGCACACATACACACACACACACATGTGCACGTCAATACATACACACACACAAACACACACATGTATGCCCAAACATACAGTACATACATACACATGCTGGGCTGGCTCCACACACACACACACACACACACACACACAAACATTCATGCATGCCCAAACAAACACACATACACACGTGCACACGCTGGGCTGGCTGCACACATGCACACACACGTATGCCCAAACACACACACACACACACACACACACACACACACACACAATGCTGGACTGGCTCCACACGCACACACACACACACACACACACACACACACACACGCACACATGCACACACACATGCTGAGCTGGCCCCAGCAGCCTTTGACATTTTCTCGGACATACATGTGAAACTGCAGCAGCCCACTAGCAGAAGGCTCATGACACAAATGTCACTCTAGACCAAGGGGGGGGGGGAAGGGGGGGGGCGGCTGTTACCCCAGTGCTGCCACAGACCGCGGGGGTGGGGGGGGTGGGGGGGCTGTTGAAGAAATGGCATCCAGGCAAAGACTGCAGCACATACTTTTGATGCTATTTAAACTGATGGAAGGACACATTCTTACAGCTGTAGGGTTGTGACCTTATCCTACTGCCTCCAAACAACTGCGCCTGGACCCTGACCCCCCCAAACACCAGGCTGTCCATCTGGTCCCCAAAGCCACATATCACATCTTATATGCAGCGATCCAGGGGCAGCTCTTCTGTTTCCTTTGCAGGGGAGGAATTTGAAGCAGCATCACATCACTAATCCGCCGCATTTAACAGACCAACATTAAATGTATTCATATAATAATACTATATAATAATATTATCATCGTCATAATAATAATCCCATGCACTTGTCCTTTACAACAGTATTTACACAACAGAAAATATGGACCGTATCTATGGAACATGAATAAGACTTGGGACAAAATGTCTTCAGAAAAAGAGAGGAGGTGTGGCGGGCATGGTCTAAAAGTGGGCATGCTTGGATTCCTTCCCTTCTGCTTGTACACTCAGCACTTGGACATATGACACATGTAAATCATGCCCCTCTGACTCACACATGTATGGAGGGTACGCCTGTCGCTCAGCATGCTCACACTCAGGCTGACAAGCCCACATGCACATGAACACTCTCACAAACTGTATGTGCTCATGTGCACACACGCACACGCTTACACACGCACTCATGCACATGCTCACGCCCTCACGCAGTCAGACAGACCTACATGCATACGCTTACACATACACACTCACACACACACATACACACAGGCTCACGCGCTCATACACGCTCACACTCACTCACACACACACGCACACAGGGTCATGTGCACGCCCACACACGCGCACATGCTCACGCACTCACACACACCCACACTCACACACGCACACACACAGGCTCACGCACATGTCCACACACGTGCACACGCTTAAGCACATGCCCACACACACGCACATGCTCACACACTCATACGCCCACATTCACACACGCACATGCTCACGCACACGCTTGCACGCACACTCACACACATGGCCACACACATGCACACGCTCAGGCACTCACACAAGCCCACATTCACACGTGGGCACGCACATGCCCACACACATGCACAAGCACACGCTCACGTGCACACACGCACTCAGAAATGCACTCACTCACACATGCACAAGCACACGCTCACGCACGTACAGTACATGCCCACACACATGCACACGCTCACACGCATGGACACGCCCACACACACGCACATGCTCACACACTCACACGCCCACATTCACACACGCACACGCACACCCTTGCACAGGCACTCACACAAGCCCACATTCACACATGTGCACGCACATGCCCACACACATGCACAAGCACACGCTCACGCACGTACAGTACATGCCCACACACATCCACATGCTCAGACGCACGGACACGCCCACACACACGCACATGCTCACGCACTCACACACATCCACATTCACACATACACGCATATGCTCACGCGTATGCCCACACACACGCACTCAGAAATGCACACACTCACACAAGAACTCAGAAATTCACACGCTCACGCACATGCCCACACACACGCACATGCTCACGCACTCACACACGCACAAGCACACGCCCACACACATGCACACGCTCAGATGCACGGACACGCCCACACACACGCACATGCTCACGCACTCACACACATCCACATTCACACGTACATGCACATGCTCACGCACTCACACACGCACAAGCACACGCCCACACACATGCACGTGCTCACGCACTCACACACACACACACACACACACAATATAGCAGACAAAGATCATAAAAGCCACCCTGTGTAGGGGCCGCATGTTAACCTGGGTTGGCCAAAATGTATACCACCAGGGAAGATGGGGCCGAACACTGACACACTGCAACTCCCAGAGACATGTATACCGGTAGTGGAACACACTTGGATGTATGTAATGCTGGTACATATACAGTTTAGTTTTATTGAATCAGTTCTGAAGATCGCTATCTTTCAGCATAATGGTTTGCCTCCCTCACCATTGCAAACCAAAACCTGCTTGAAAAAGTGTTTTTAACTCTGATTTGGTCCACCCCTGGTCTTGTGAGGACAGCAGCTTGGTGTGTCACTCTGTACCTCACATCCCAGAAAAGAGATTAGCTCATCTGCAGTTCACTGCAAAATGTCACACAGGGGAGACAACGATGACTCTCAATGATGTTAAAAAGAGATTAGAAATGAGAAAGGGGGGAAGGAAGAAAGTCATAGAAAGAGAGAGCGAGCTAGAAGGAGAAAGTGGTGTATGGTAGTGTAATGCACGTTAACCCAGTTATTCCCAGTAGGATGGTTGACTGTACCTGAGGTTTCAGGACAGCATGCGCAGGTAGAGCAGGAGATCGGGGTACTCTTTCAGCCATCGAAATCCCGATGATTGATTGGAGGTCCCCAAGTGGGAGACTCTGAACTCACAGGGTCCCCATACAATTTGGTTGGGGTTGGGGGACCGTGTGAAATTCCAAAATGAGCGTATCATTAAGCATTCACTTCACTAAAGGTGTTTTTTGACACTGCTGCTTTTATATAATTTATATATATATATGCTTTTATCCCCCGGCCCCCTAGGGGTTTATCCTGTACCGGTCAAAGAAATATGGCTCATCAAATATCCCTAATGCATAAAAGCTCACAACCTTTGCCCTCAAAGTCTTCGCTCGACTAGCCTACAGTTAACCTACACTGTTTTGAGGCCGATCAGCTCTTCCTCCAGTTCGGGGCAATAAAAGCGTATATATACACTGCCGGTAAAATATACACCCCCGTTTTCCAGTTTCTACTGAAATTTAAGCAGTTCAAGTCCAGTGAATAGCCTGAAATGGTACAAAGGTAAGCGGTAAACTGCCAGAGGTTAAAGGTTACCAAAAACTGAAAAATAATGTACATTTCAGAATTTCAGGGGCCTTTTCAATCTTTATCTCTAGGTTGTTGTATGTAAATTCTTACAAACTTGACAGTTTGACAGTAAATACAGTGTTCAATGTGTGCCTGCAGTCGTGTGATGTTTGATGTCTGAATTCAACCTCACACAGCCACTAACATTTTGTACTGTCCTCTGATAATCAGCCAGTCTTGCTTCGGATAACTGTAGCTCGTCCCACCCAATGTGTGAAAACACAAGTCTGAAATTGTGTTTTACATACAGTATTTTTACACAATTCTCAAAACGGACTCTTCTTCAGTCACCCAAGATATATATTTTTTCCATGTCCCTAATGAAATGGTCTAACGTTTTTAAACAGTGATTCAAAATGAAGCAGAGGTGACTTAAAGAGATGTAAATGAAAAAGGAAGCACAGCTTCAGGTGTTTTGGCTTCCAAAGCTTCGGCTTTGGTGCACAGGCATTGGATTCAATGCAAAGATGCACAGGATCAGTGTTTTGGTCAGTGTGTGCAGGATACATTTTGGTGTTTTATAAACCTGCTTCCTACTTCCCTGTGGCAGAGGGGTCTTTGTAATTTGATAAGTGTCCTCGCCCACTTATCTCCCTAGAAGCCTGAGGTATGTGGATTTCTGTGCTGAAGCATGTGGATCCCAGTGCTGAGGAATGTGGATCCCAGTGCTGAGGAATGTGGATCCTGGTGAAGAAGTATGTGGATCCCTGCACTGAGGTATGTGGATCCTGGTGCTGAGGTAGCCCATTGTTCTTAGTATTTCACCCAAAACACTTGCCTGGAACAAGACAATGCTATCACACCAGGCTTAGCTTTTCAGCTTTGTTATTAGGCAACCGCACCATGGAAGGAGAAGAGACACGTTGAGATAGTTTGCCCAGTTGCTTTTATTCTCAAACAATTAAATCAGTTTAGAGCTTGGTGGAGTTGGGTTTGGAATGCTTCCTTGTGGGGTTTGCTCATCCTCGAGAAGCCCTTAGATTTTTAATGACTGCACTGTCAAGGAAATGCTTGAGCATCATAGCTCTGTGCATATCCCCCGTGCATATCCCCCAGCTGCAGGAGAGCTCAGCTATGTGCATATCGCCCCGCCCTGACCCCAGCTACAGGCGCTAATCATCTTGGGTCTGCTTCCCTTTCTGGCGCTAGGCAACAGGCTAGCAGCTGCATCAGTGAGGCATGCTAGCGGCTGTGGACAGCATGGATTATTCATGAACAATAAACTTGCTACAGGACACCACGGAAAAACGCTGCCTCCTCGCAAGGAAAGTGCTTAGCACTTGAGAAACATTAATGTCAATAACAACAGGTAATGTGTCAATATATGGTCATGCATGAATCCAAGACCATAATATTTATTTCAATCTATGATAAAAGCAAATTAGAGAATATTTTATCAAATAGTTTATTGTCATAAATACTGTATGCGTTGTATACTTTTTTATATGTTTTACTTTTTCTTGAGGAAGTGTAGATGTACAATGATACAAATTTATTCTAACAAAATTTAATTAAATCTAGATGTAAAAAAACTTAAATATGAAATGGGTTATCTGAAATATGTTATACAAAGGTATTCAACCATCCAGTCTGGACGGCAAGTGTTTGGTTCAATTGCATGTGTTACATTATATTACATTAGCAGCTGTTCTCATCCAGAGATATTTACAATGCAATTATATTTTAATGCAATGTGCCATACATTGCATTAAAAATTTAATATATGGTCCACAACATAACTTTATCTTGACCTTTTTTATTAATATATCCCAATAGTTTATTTATTTGTTTGTATCCAGAGTGAATAACAAGGTTAATATGGCATGATTCAATAGATAAATATTAACAGTAGCAACAAGAACAACATAGGTAGAGCAGCGAGAATAATATAAAGAATGCATTCAGGTGAAAAACAGTGATGAAATGAAAACATAACAACAAAAACATAATACATACAGGTAACTGCCAAAATAAAGGAAGGGTTCTGGCAGCTCTGTTATAGTGAGGGGTGTATTTTCCTGGCATGGTTTAGGTCCACACAACCCCTTAGATGGTAGATTAGTACTGATTAATCTAAGGGCTACTGGTTTTTAAAATGCAAAATTGCTGACAGGAAATATATAAGACGTCTAAGCCTCCTGGTAGTGTGTGATGCTGAATGTGATGCTTATGAGATCTGGCTTCAACAGCACAGCTATTTTAGAATACATCTACAACCAGCTTCCACCACTGATGCCCACAAGACACCTGAAGGCAGCGTGCTTCAGCCATGTCTGTGAGACACTTAGGATAGTGTGAGGAGGGTGAAGGTGTGATAGTGTGAGGAGGATGAAGGTGTGTGTGAGGAGGGTTAGGAGGGTGAACATGCGAGGAGGGTGAATATGCTCTCATGTTACATTTACAGGGGGACCTGGTCAGTGGATTATGGGTGCAAATATATTTACAGTTTTATTGAGCCATATAGTTCAAATGTAATTTAAGCTATATAAACATGCATGCTAACTTCCTTAACCCCTGAACTGTCACTGGCGGTGGACCGTCATATGTACATCATATAGCACATTCTTTGTAATTAGTTAGGTGTCCTCGCTCTCACAAATGGCACCTTTCCACTGCACAGTACGGTACGTTGCGGTACGGCATGGTAACCATCTGACTAACTATCCCCTTCCCAAATCGAGTCCCTGTGTTTTTCCATCGCACAACAGAACCGTGAAGATAGGAGGAGTTATCTGAGGTAGCAAAAAAGATTGCGACTGCTGTGGTGACATTAGTAACGTTGACATAGTAAATATTCCAGCTCAGAACACAGCTTTCCCCATAACATTAGCTGCAATTGTTTTTTACCTCTACCTAGGCGTTTGGGAGTCATGTTGGGGGCAGTGAGTGCAGGAGGTATCATACAGTGACTTCACACTAGGCTATATAATCTTTCATATTTGGCAATGTTTATATATAAATGTGTCCCCTATGGGGACAAATAAAGTATATCATATTGTATTGTATCGTATCATATATTTATTATTAGGCATCTGCAGCCTACATTTTTTTAAATTGTGTAAAAATGAAAACATTACTTATATTTGTCTTTATGTTTACATCTGTGCTTTTATGCAGCTTGTCACTGCAAAAATATGTCCAGCACAAGCTACGAGCTAAAAAAATTAAATGGCAATGTTGATTTATAGAGGCGCAAGATTGTTCAAACACTTTGTCATTTGACACTGCCCAGTTCAGATCCATTTGTTTCAAAGGCCTGGATTTAGCTCGAGCATCGGAATGCATCGAAGTGATTCCTATATCTTTCAAAAAATCTATTTATGTGATGAATGAAAATGTTGTACTATGAAAATGTATATTCTAATTGGATTAATGAAAATGAAATAAAATGTGTTTATTTCAGTTTTCGTAACACAAACCTAACTCATAGAATCACGCAAACTCTATACAATAGTCTTTGAATAATACCAATAGTGAAGTGAAGTGAAAACATGGCAGTTGTGTCTGAGCCAGTCTGAGATTTAGCCTGAAGATTCTGTGACGATTGCGCTTGACTAATCAATGGTCTGCACTATTGCTAGCTCCACCCTTAGGTCACTGTTCAGCTTGCTAGTACCTAAACAGAGCAGTAGCTAAATTCAGCACGGGTACGGTTTGCTTTGCTGTGGAACCTCCTAGGTTCAGTACGGTTTGCTTTGCTGTGGAAAAAGCGACAAAACGTGGGATCACGGATTGCAGTGGAAAAGTGCCACAAAAGCCTGAGGTATATGAATCTCTGATTACTAATCAAACAGCCCATTGTTCTTAGAATTTTCCCCAAAACACTTGCCTGGAACAAGGCTATCACACTAGGGTTAGCCTTTCAGCTTTGTTATTAGACAAACACACCAGGGAAGGAGAAGGTACACATTGAGATGAAGGGGAGCTGTTAGCTAGTTTGCCCAGTTGCTTTTATTCTGAAAAAATTAAATCTGTTTTGAGCTTGGAAAAACAACAAGATCCAGTATCTCTATATCACAGTGACTGTGGTGGCTATCTAGAGTCCACGCAGGTATGAACCATGGGAAGCTGTTTGGCCACCTTCGGCATTCTGCTTTTTCTTCTGCATGGGATGGGAAATGCTTCCCGGTGGGGTTTGTTCATCCTTGAGAAGCCCTTAGATTTTTTATGTTGTTCCTTAAATATCACGGTTAAATATCAACATGTGCTATATGCACAGATCGGGTGGAATCTCGTCTTTTCAATAGTGGAGGCCAATTCATGTCAACTGGGATGTCGCAAAAGAAAATCCCATACCGATTCAAGGCAGGGTACTCTAGGAGAATAGCTGCTCCTGATCACTGTAAGGGTTTAACAAATAAAAGTAGTGAAGCTGTTTTGTCACAAAAGCACAAGCGTAATCAAGAGAGTTCCAATGTTTACTATGCACATTGTATTGCCAAAAACAGCAAAGATCCTGGGTCTGTGAGATATGTGAATATATTTCACATAGAAACGTTTTGTGTCTTTGTGAGGGTATACTGTATCATTGCTACAAAATCAGCACACTCTTGTCATTCTCCGATAAGTATTGGCCAAACAGCCTCCCTGAATGTCCAAGCAGCACCAACAGTAATATAATCATGTGGCATGATCCAGTGGCATAATTGATTCTAATTCCCTCCATATATACTGAAATTGGTCTATGGTTCTATCCAATGGGATATCCTTTACAATGATATAAGGTTTCCTTTGGTTTATGTTTACTATCATGAATGAGTTTTGTGCGCATTGATGCTATTAAAAATGCACGCAATTGAAGACTGCACACACTTCAGAGTTTGGAAAACTCTATACTTCTCTTGGTTTGCTTGGATTTATTATTTGGTTTTACAATGGCGACCTGGCTCAACGGCCAGGATCCCGTTTACAGCCAGTGAGTAGCCACCGGCCACCGGTAGGTGGAAGTGCTGGCTCGGGCACCAGAAGACACCTATCAAGTTCATGTCCTATGACGTGCCCTTGTGCTTTGTAGTAAACAGGGAACTGCTTCAATGCTTCCGGGCAATGATGGCTGACAATTGCCAGAAGTGCAATTTTGTCTTGGTTAAAAAAATAGTTGTGTTATTTGTATAGTATATACTATTATAATATTTATATATTATTATATTGGTGCAATATTTTGATATAATTTGTTTATTTTGCTGCTGACAGCTGTTGCTGTTTTTTGGGGAAAAGTTGATCATGGTAAATGCCTGTTGGTTGCTTTTTTACCATTGGGAAAAAATTGACTTCTGTTTTTGCTGTCCGGTTCTTTGGTTTGACTTTGGTGTGTGTGTCTCATAGTCAACGCCATGTGTTGGTGTGATTTTCAGTGTGGCAGAAGTGAATTGAACCTCTTGGAGTCATTAGGAGACATTTTGAGCCATCACATTAGTACCCGTTTTGTAAGCAAAATAATAATCCATAATGGTTTGGGTGATTAAAAACAGGCTTTATAGTCTTCAAAACGTTTTAGTATGTTTTCAGTGTCACATAAGTGAATACAAATCATTGTGCCAATTTGGCCACTTTGGAAAGACATCACTCACTAAAAACCCTCTAGTCTAGTTCATAAGTCCTTGGGCCTAGAAGTCTGTTTTACACAGACTTTTTTTTTGTTAGTTAGACTTAGTTAACATGTTGTACAAGACATGCACAAAATACCATAGTGAATCCATGAAATGTGACCCTTATTGCTTTTCAAACATGACTTTCTACATAAGAAAGATATGCAATGCCTATTTGTGTGTTTTATCTTTGGTACTTTAGGCTGTGTTGTGGCCACATGCTATATGATCACACCCTTCCTTACAAATGATACCAAACTTTGGCCTATCACAGTTCTTGAACAATGAACGGTTATATTTAGGCATGTCTGAATAAGTGGAAATTAAAAAATAGAGGGTCACGGTTAAGGCGTTAATATCAACACTACAATCCAACTGGACATAACTTAATTTTCCAATTGTATAGAAAAGGCACAGCATTATGTGAACAGAAAGAAAGAACGGGACAGACTGTACCCACATTGGGAGTCAGCTGGATAAACTGGTTTGAAGAGTTTAATATTAAATTTGCCTTGATTGGGAGAAGAGAGAAACTCACCAGGTCTGATTAATGGAAATTGTAGCACTCCTTAGAAGTCCAACAGCAAGATGAGAATAGTAAACCACAAGCTACAGTACAACTGCTTGGCGTGATTTTTGCAGCACTGCAATGAGTCCGCTTCACCCTCAACTTCAGACGTCTGAATCACCTTCAAACAGATGGTGCAAGACCACCCCTTTGAGGCAGAAGAGTTTGCCAAAGTTCCCAAGCCACACCCAATAACTCAGGTTTAATGGAAGTCAAACTGGATACACAAATCTGCTCAAGGCAAAACTCATGTTTTGTCATGCTTGTAACTAAACTCTCATTGAATGAATTGAGCATTCACTTGTGCAATGAAAGTGCACATTCCAAAATGATCACCATTGTGATACCCCTTTGATTGTCAAAAAAGCAAAGCAGTGTAAATTTCCATCATTTATTGTACATTGAGATTTACTCATGGATCTCATAAGACATTTATTAAACAGTTTATACAAAACCATGGGCAAAATTTAAACTAACATCCAACCACTTCCCATTTCTTACAGTACATTTGGTTTGGATTGTCCCAAGTATGGTAATGGGAAGATGCCAATTGGCCTTTAAAGACCAGAAATTGTGAATAAATCCAGTATCCACTGTACATGGAGCAAAGGAAATGCATTACAAATATTACAAAATTCAAAGCCAAACATACCATGTGAATGAAAAACCAATTAAAAACCATACCACAGAATATCAATTGCAGAGGCTGGGGTTGAGCAAATTAAAAATAAAAAAAAACCAACTTTACTTGTACAGCAAAACAGATCACCCAGGCACCTAGAAATGTTTAAATCTTCCTGGTTGAAGTTAAACCAAACCATATAACTTCTGTACACAAGTGGCCCTTATTTGGTACAAACAGAACAAAGCGGTTTTGCGCGTCTCCAGTCTGTCCTGAACTCGAAGCCAAATGGAGGATCTTGAAGTTGGCATTGCCTATGGGAACGTAAGCTTTGAAGAGATGAGACACTAGTGTTCAGATGCAAACTTCCCCTTTCTGTGAGGAGGGGGCCTGTGTCTGCCCCCACCCCCAGCAGACTGCTCCCTTCCCCCAGTCAGAGGCAACAGCTGATGAAGAATAAAATGTGCTCTTTGGATGAGATGGTTTCCATCTTGGCTGCTGGATGTTGCAGTCTTGGTACATGGCAGTCTCCGTGCTGGATGTTAGAGTCTTGGTTGTCTCTTCAGTGTGGGATGGGGGGGATAGGAGGGGGGTTGTAATGTGGGGAGGATTCAGCAACCGTGGTGCAGGAGGGATGTTGCCATGGCAATAGGGATGAAGAAGAGGGTGGCAGGGTGCAGAGAGATGCCCCCCCCACTTGCAGTGGTGAGATTCGCCGCGCTGCTGTACGTGTTGGTTGCCATCGTTGTGGCGTTGACGTTCATGCTGTCGCTGGTCTGGTTGGCCATCGGGGCATCCGTGGCATTCTGACAGCGCACCTGGGAACCAGACAAGAAAGGATGTGAAGCTGGACACCAAACTCCTGTACATTTATAATATTGGAACTACGAGCCACCTTGCACTACGCAGGACAACAGGCTGATACAGACGCTGCTCCATTTAATCTGATAAACATGACGCATTGCTAAAGTGGTGTAGACATGAGTTGGGCTCAAGCTTCTCAAATTTGACATCACTTGAATAGCAAAAGCTCCATCGCACAAAAACAAAATCTCTAGTTTATTTTTTCCACTGAATTACAGCCCTGCAAAACCTACAATCTTGACTCAAGGGTTAACATTTACAAACCAGTTTCACAAACAGATGCAATGCAATACACCAGAGACAGGAAATCTAGCATGCAAGAGAACCAGCTATAGCAGATACCAAGAGTTGGGTGTAGGAGCGGCCAAATTAACCTTCAGTTCAATGACATTAGTACACGCAAGGTACAGCTCTCCAAATTACAATTGCAAAACCTTGATGCCATATCAGTAAGCAGTTGCCATGAGATGACCGCCACTAGTTGGCCAACCTTGATGTACCTAGAACAGGTGAACGTCCACAGACTCCACATCTCAGTACAAACGCAGTGCTAAACCAAGTAGCCATTCATTTATTGCAAATGCATGCAGTGCTCCAAAAGCATTTTATCAAGTAATGTTAAAGATTTGACACAATGACCCAACTTTCCTTCACTAGGATGGATAAGCAAGGGTGTGATACAACCCCTTCAATACTAAATATGACATCATTGTCAATGTCACCACCACACCGTAGTACACTCAAGTGATTGAAGCACAGAAACCCGCGCGCATTTCAATTAACGGTACGACATCAGCCCTTTAGTTTCGCAGTTTCAGCCAATTTTGGAAGCAGTGCAGATGATGCACAATACGACCAACCGTTGAAAATATAATTTCTCAACGCATGCAATCGCGTTAACAGTACGCAGATAGTCTGGTTCTTAACCAACCTTTGCTACAACTGCTTGTAAGAAAGCATGTGCTACGAGGCAACCCCGCCCTAAAAGGATGATATTCTAGCCGCCGAATGGGAACAGAAATGGATGAGGTTCCAAGTGTCCATCTCAGGTTTCCCCAGTGTCGTATAGAAAGTAACTTCATCGCTGGGGAAAATAGTAAGGCATACTTGGTTTGAATAATTTATTTGCTAGTGTAAATTAGCGACCGAGGAATAAACAAGCAATGCATTTTGTCGAAAAGGTCTCAATACTCGCTGTCCGAATTGCGCACAATCTGTAGCAACTGAACCGCGTTGAAATAATTTATACCGCACGTGCTGTGAATCCACCGATTAGCACCAGCAGGCTGATTACTCAGAACAGACAGCCCTTTAAGTTAAAGCACATGTCAAACACCTGTCCATGTTAAGCAAAACACCTGCCGAAAGATTAATCTAGGGCCATTTGGTTGTCCGTGTGAGTTACGTTTAATTGTTGGGTACAGTTAATAGAAAATTGCAACATGCATTATACAAAACGGCACAACAAGTCAACCGCAAATTATACAACACCCTTTAAAGCCAAACGAATACAACAGGTTTGCTATACACTTCTGGGGGAAATCTTACCAGAAAATGTTGAATAAATTTGAAGATATTCGGACAAATGATTCAGGCAACGGTTCTCAATTTCGCATTAAACAGTTAAAAGGTTTTCACATTTGCAACCATGTCAAAATAGTCTAAACAAGATAGTCAAGCATCTTAGTCATACCTGCGTGGATAAACATATGGCGAGCACCATCACTCCAAAGTAAGCAGCTGTCATTTTATTCATTTTATCAGTTATTTTGGCTAAAGTACGACTTTATAAACCCAGTTGCTCTATCGCACGCGTCCTCCCTTCTGATCTAGAGAAGTCGGACTGGTCGGATTTTATACCAGCATCAATGACTGACAGTTCTGACGTCGCTCAAAGTAGCGTCCCCCAAACCACCTGCCCCTGAAATAAGCAAATACCATCAAGGTAAGCATTCCCTAAGACAACATGAACTTCCACAAGACCATATAGCCGTGGAGACACAAATTGCCATTTGTTGTGGTTTTTCCTAAATAACGTATCCGCATGAGTTTATTTCGCTAATTTCTTTGGCGTTTTTGTTTTTATGGATTTATATATTTTTAGGGAGAGGCAGGTGAACGGTTACGTGGTTTATTTTTTAGCAGCCGTGTCTGAGTGCTAAAACTCTTAACTCAATTATGATTAACGTCAACCTAGATAACCACTGTATGGAAAAAAGTAAGAGTTCATCTGTATTTAGACCAATCAAGAAAATCGGAGCAAATAACTTTTTAATTAATGGAGTGCTTGTTTTTTAAACACATTCATATGATTATACATCCAAACCAATTAAGCTACTCTGTTACTTTCAGAGTGCAAATTAAGAACGCATTTTCTGACTTACAGCGACCTCTAATGTTGTAAGTTTCTAGAATCAAGTGTAACCTTTAGAATTCAATGTTTCCGTTTATTGAGCATCCGAAATTATTTAATTAAACGAACAAATATTGTGTTTTGTCATCAGATACGTAGTTTAAGAAATATGCCACCAATGTCTAAGACAAAGAAGCGTGAGGGTGTGTATTCACAAACTCTCTATGGAACCATGCAAATCAGATACGTAGAAAAGGAAAAACTAACAAATGAGAGTTTATTTTCCTCTGATCAGTTTTCCGTTTCAAGCAACTATAAATAGTTGTAATTTCTACAGAGATCAGAGAGAAGGCTCTGTCGCAGACTTTTACCGTCAGCCTGAAGCCACGCCCCATTGTTCTCAATTAATGTGAATATCATCTTGTTTAGACTGAATCAACATTCCGAATGCAAAAAAAATAAAACTAATTTGGCTCCTCTTACCATGGTGTTAATGTGGTCTGAACACAATGGTTATGTTTGCAGACATACATGTGTAGAGCCTTGAGCTGAGGCTGCTAGAGCTTTGGCTGTTTTATGAAGAAATTAGAAGATATGTTCACAGTTGTACTAATTTACTATAAATAATACCAAAAGAAACGTTCCTTTATATTTAAACCTTACTGTGCCCTGCAATCCAACTCACGCACCACCTCAGATCTTTCAGCTATCATGTGACCACATATTCAAACTACTTTAAGAACAGGCAGATGTGTTTCCCGTTGAAACACAACGGCATCAAACACATAAAGCATAATAAGTCTCAGCATATAATTTGATGTTGATGTTGATGTTGATATGTTGATGTTCAATGTCCCATACAAGTGACTTCTTCAGCATTTATTTTCTAAATACATAAAAAGGATAAACTCAATATATGCAGGTGACCCATGATCCCCAAAAGGTAATCTCTTTATCCCTTAAATGACTGTCCTGGTCAAAGTTCATCACACACAATTATATATTATATATAATAATTAATAAATCACAATTCTATATAATTCTACATTAAAACTGCATTCGAACATTAATTTACCAAAAACAAACAGGATCAGGACTGGCCATTTGCATTTTATGGTGCCTTTAAAGCAGATACATACTGTGTAATATTGATGCCATGGGAACCTGAAGTTTTATCTATGATATCTTCCTGAGAACTGATCTGTGACTGCAGGGGAAACTGAAGCTGAGTATGGCCAATGGCAGTCCCTGACAGAAGTGAACAAACAGGTAAGTTGCACTGAGCAGGAGAAAGGTCAATATTGCCCCCTCTTGGAGAAGAGGGACATTACACTCTTGCAGCCACGGCCAGGGAACAGAGGCACCTGGGATATTTTGTCAATGGGCTTTATTCAGAGTTGAGTTAAGGGTAGGCAATTTGGAGATAACTTGAACATTATGAACCTCACCTGTCTGCTCATATGCATAGTGAACTTATCTGTGCAATTTGCACCCCCTGGCAAGTTGCACTTCTATAGAGGGGATTTCCCAAAATAGAGGTATGTCTGGAGATGTTCGCTGACTACAACTTAAGTTAAGCAATATTTGCTCCAGAAAAAAGGTTGAATAAGTAGCACGTTGCTACCTAGCCATGGTCTGTAAGAGCATCTGTACAGGGAAAAAAAGAAAAAAGTGTGCTTATGCGCATTGTCAACTTTGAGAGAATTTGCACTGAATAATGTAAAATGGTGTTTGCTGACCTCATTCACCAGAATTCTTCATCAGAAAAATGTGTCTTTAGCCTATATATGTCAATGCCCATTCATAGTTTCCAACTATCACCATGCAATAGTGATGGGGGCTCCATGTTGGTAGGGGAATGAAGTCCATTCTAAACAGAATCCAGGTAAATGTTTTTCTGGTCATGCTTTCCCCAGTCATTTTGGTATAACAATGGCACAGTCAACTTTCAAAGCGTATTGTTGTTTTCCTTTTTGCTCCAATTCAAAGCAAAAACAGCCATGTATTGGGGCTCACAAATGATTCAGGGAGTTAGGTGAGTAGAGCATGTTGAATTCAAGATTGGGAAGGGTACACAGGTGTGCAGTGCTCATTTGCTAGAAGCTAACATCTGTCATATAGCCACAGACCATGTCAAGGTCCAAAGAGGTGTGGTTCCCTGTCATTTTCAGTGGAAAAGTCCAAGTTCAAGTAGGCAAACTTGACGCACTTGTGTGAAAGGGCTAGAGCATGTCTTGGAGTTGAGGATGTTCAAGAGGAAATTCCCACTAAA
Source organism: Aldrovandia affinis (assembly GCA_029706075.1). NCBI lineage: Eukaryota > Metazoa > Chordata > Actinopteri > Notacanthiformes > Halosauridae > Aldrovandia > Aldrovandia affinis. The sequence continues at coordinate 1,927,659 of JAINUG010000172.1, read as the reverse complement.
GAAGAGGAGGAGGAGGGACAGGAAGATGCTGCTGGTGCTAATGCTACTGGTTATACAGCAATGACTGTTCATCATGACTACTCGGCCAGGCCACCTCCTGGTAAGTGCATATTATATCACTAGTTTCAGGAGTCAAAGGGGAAGGGGGGACTCTCCCCAAACCACATTTCAACTTACCTAACCAAGGTTCTTTTTCCTTTTCCCTTAGGAATCCCACCAGCCACCCAAGATGGCACACAGAAACAGTAAGTAAAATGTAAAACTTTTATTCACAATTCTTTAAATGTTCACACAAGTTACTGACAGTGCGCCACTCATCACCCTTTCTTCCCCCTTCTGGTTCCCCCCATCCACTTCTTCCCTCGGATACCCGCTGCGGAGGATTGCCCTACAGGTAAGCGTTACCCCGAGCACCCAGAGACTTCACCCTGAAAAAGGATACAGGCAATACGGCTAATGCGCATCACCCCACACTGGGGTACACAGCGCACCTCAGGTGTCACACTGCTTTCCCATGCACGCACAACACCCCATATACCCAGCACACACTCGAGCTTCCCTGCTGGATGCTTCTCACACTGCAGACTTCCCCCCTCAAACCATCGCCTGACAACTCTAGAACAGCGGGTAAACTGATTTCTTTTTTATTTCACAATGTATTAAGACATACTACAGTATTTCACATACTTTAAAAAAAGTACAACATTTTTGGGGGTAGAATTATGTACATGACTCTTCATTGCAGATGGACCACCACATTTTAACGTCTTTTATATTTCATATTGGCTATGAAAACGTCATCTCGCCACACTCTTTCACTCTCTCAAGTCACTTTTTGTGTCTGTGAAAATCACACCAAGCAAGACCTGTAATGGCTAATTGTCCTTGTACTTGAGTGTAGTACTTGGCCTCCAAAATGGAGCCGGCATTTGGGCATTGCACCTCCACTAGTCCGAAAGGAAGGCTTTTGTTTGGGTCCACCGCTGTTCATTCGGGCTGGCCCCAAGTTGTGGAGCATCAGGATATACAACAAAACCATATGATGAGACGTTGACCTGTACCTGGACTGCATAGTTGTGTAGCACTTCTGGCTCTAGCTCCAAGCCCCTTTTCATAGCCTCCACCTGCTTTGTCCCCTTCAATATTCTCAGAGACAGGTATTATGCAGAGGGCTCTCCCCTGACACATACAGCTTAATGGAAATGGCTGGCAGTGATCCTTGGCTGGCGTAAGGAGCTCCGGAGCTGACATTATACCTGCTCCCTTGTTTCCGTCTCCATTACCTGTGAGAACTCTATACTGGCCTGGAGGCCTTTCAGATGGTAAAAATTGTGTACATTCGGAGCAATGTACATCTATAAGCCACAAAGTAAAAAAGAGGGATAATCAGTCTGGATTCAACGCAAATTGAGGCTGGTGAATGAAAATAATTCACTAGCCACTCAGATTTTTTATCAGCATTTGGCTGATCAGGCCCTGATTGGTAGCATTAGGAACCACAGAAATGAGGAACTGGCAGTATCTTTCTCTACTAGACCTCAAGTTTGTGTGACTCCTCATTCTTCATGGAGCGGTGGCATCTAGCCCTTACTACCACTAGCCTGTCTACAACATTTGAAACTACACAGAAACGAACATACATGAACACATGAAGAAGACAGAAACATGTTTCTGGTTAGATTATTCTTTAATTATGAAAATGAGTGCCCACCAGCTCAGGTCTACTCAGGTCGAATGCAGTTTGGCTTGATTATATAGTAGTGCAAAAGGGATATAGGAGACTGTATCCAGGCCTATGAGAGGGCTTCATCAGCCCGAGTAAATTGGAGTAAGAGTGAGGCTTTGCTCTGTGGGCTATGGAAAAATAGGTGACCCCCACATGCTGCCAGGACTTTTTTCGGAGGTGTGAAAGAGCAGTGGTGCTGTAGCTGCCCTTGCAGGAGGGAGGGAAAGGACTCATCGATTTGGAGAGCATAAGTAATGGCTTTCAGGTTGCAGGTAACACAGAGGCTCCTTTCCAATGCTAACATGAGCTGGTGGGAGACTGCTGGACCCAACCAACATTTCACAACTCACAAATGAGACTGCCTCCTCTGTTACTGGCCAACTTATGGACTGAGACTGCCTGCTCTGATAATGGCAAGCTGATGGACTGAGACTGCCTGCTCTGATAATGGCAAGCTTACAGAAATGCTTTGTAAGAGCGGGGCTGAGGAAGCTGGCTCACTTGAGGAGTACAGACAGTGGTGGCTGGAGAGGTGCAGAGGCCATTGCTGCACAGGCTGGTGGAGAGGATCATGGCAGGGGTGAGAGTGGCGCTGGCTGTCACACACAGGGGAGGACAGCGATGCCATTTTCCACCCTTCCATATCCATGCAATGGTGGGGGAGTGGCATGAGGAGGAAGGGCAACTTCTGACTTTTAAGACCCCAGGTTTGGGGTATTTTGGCAATGCTGTAAAGAAGGCCTTGTACATTGTGTGCATAAAAGTTCAGCATTTCGTGTGCTGAAGGTGATCAGAGCAGGGAAATGACAGGAGGGGGGTTTTAATTATGTGCCAAAGGCAAACAATTGTAGATAGATAAATGCTACATAAATATCTGTGAGACCTCCAGTGGAAGCTTATTCATGGAGCCATTGCTACAAGTAGACACTTGGCACATATAGACCCTGCACAGGGGGAGGACTGCCCCTTCTGTGGGGAGGGGGAGTCTGTGGCCCATGTATTTGTGCAGTGTGACTGTTTGGCTCAGTTGCATTTGTTGCTGGAAGATCTGTGTAGGAGGCTTGGGGTGATTTTTGGGCCCGGGGTATGCTCTACAGAGCAAACACAAGTGTTTACTGATCTTTTTTTGTTTGGACAAGCAAAACTGGCAGTCTGGATTACGAGGAGAAACATGATTCAGGGTGGTCTGGTGAAAGATCTAGTGGTGTTTTTTAAGGGTATAGTGTCTGAGCGCCGTAGGATAGAACACACATACTATATTTTGGTGAATATGTGTGTTTTTCAGATTTTCAGAAGCTATTTATATGGTTAATGACAAAGGGGTTCACACTTTGTTCTTTTATTATGGAAAAAGTTAGACGTGAAATTGGTATAGTATGTTTTTAAGGTTGTTTTGTTTTCAATTTTTGTATTTAACTTTTGTTGACTTAACTTTTATTGACTGTTATTAATCATTTATTTTATTTGCTGTTATTTGCTGCTTTTGCTGTTTAACATTGATTCATGGTTAGGCTTTTGGAACTTTTGGAACTTGTTTTACAAAAACTAATCTGACATCTGAATGGGGACATAATACTCAAAGTCTACATCTCTCTGCTCTCTCACTCTCTCTGCTCTCTGCTCGCTTTATTGGCATTACCACACATCGCACAGTATTGCCAAATCAATTGTTTAGATAAAATGTAAATAACAACAATATCAATTGCAAAATGAGTAAATAAATAAACAAATATTTGTATTTATTTTCATTTAAAACATTTTTTTAAATGTAGTCATTAATTGATTCCTTCATAAAAATATATAGTAACCATAATAATAATAGTAATAATAATAATAATAATAATAATAATAATAATAACAACCACTTACATTTTTTGAATGGTCTACTACTCACTGTCTCTCAGGCTATGGCATGCTGTCACATAATGGGCAGCGTGAGGTGCTGTGTCCCTCTCCCAAAAGGAGTGATATATTCTCCCCTTCATCCAATTGTAGAAAATTGGGCAACCATGAATTGTGTTCTGGTATCCAAATATTTACAACAGTATAGGAGGAAGTGTACCTCTGTCTCTACTTCACCTGTTGTATAGTGACCACTAATTTGTTGTTCTTTTGGTAACCATGTTTGTTTGCCTTTTTGTGGTCACTGAGCCTATCTCTGACAATGTTCAGATAGGAGTTTTTGCAGATTTAATCTGATTTGTGGTTGGTTAACAGTGCTGGTCTGAAGCTGCTTTACGTTAGTTGTTACAGGGTTAGTTAGGTTTCAGAACCAACTGACTGAGGGGGCTCTTTTTTGGGCTTAGCTCTTGGGTTTTAAGTACATTAAATTACATTGTATCATTGGAACTTGATTTAAGATGCATCCAGCTCTTTTTTGGACAATTATTACCAATGGAAATCAGCTTAATTTTGCCCTGATTTCATTGGTCGGTGCATGCAGACTTGGATGTTTTGTTTGTTTGTCCCATGCTTGAGGTTCGATGGCATAACAGAATTATATAACTATTTTATATTGAATTAAACACTACAATGGCAGGCAAAACAAATTACTCTGTATATTTAGAAATACTTACCCACAGTATATTAAGCAATTGTTGTTGATCTGAAGTCACATTTCAATTGAAACCTTTCATAAGATTAGAGTAAGCAGCACATTTTGGAAGCCTAACACCACCAACCAAGACAGACGAGCTGAGCCCTGACAATCTGCTGGCAACAGGAATGTGAGACTTCAACATGACCTCCTGAACCTGTTCGACTACATGCCAAGGACCTGTGAGGCTGTCATTAAGGTAAAGGACAATGACTAATGATCTGTTGTATGCATAGTATCAAGAATGGTATAATAATCATATTTTCCATGATGAAACCATTATCTTTCAGACGAGGACTTATTTTTATAAAAACTATAATGTAATTTATTTCACCATATGAATGTTCTGTATGTGTGTTTGAATTGTAATTTGTCTATGCTGCCTCATTGGCAGGATGAGGGCAGATAAGCCCCACCTAGTTCCCCATCCAACCATCATAATCTCAGACTGGTCTTCACCCTTCCAGTTAAAGCATATTTGATCTTGTATCTCACAAAGCCCTGCTTTAACCTTTGGCTTTGGACCCCACATAGGCATGCTTTGACCTTTTGCCATATTTAATGTCATCTGCCATGTTTTTGCCCACATCTGAATTTTGTTTAAGTCATCTTTTATTACCTTAGTATATTCCAAACTGTTGAAACCTTTTGTATCATCTGTAAATGTAGAACAGTCCCTGTGGGATGCTCACCTAGGTCTTAATGTTTTATTTCCTCACATGCATAAATTAATTTTGACAATGGGCCTTACATTTTGCCATATTTAATGTCATCTGCCATGTTTTTGCACACATCTACATTTTGTTTAAGTCATCTTTTATTACCTTAGTATATTCCAAACTGTTGCTAAACCCCCAAGTTTTGTATCATCTGTAAATGTAACACATTTCAAAACCAGAGGTCCCAGCACTGATCCTTGTGGGACTCCACCTCTTCTCTGGTAAAGCTCTCAACAAAGTAACCCATATTATTATAAAGCACCTTCCTTATTTATGGGAAGAAGTTTTGCTTTATAATAATAAGATATTTCAACCCCCCTCCTCCCATTAGTTCTTCTTGTGGCATGCATAGATCTGGTGTGTGATAGCATAGATCAGTTGTTGGTCCATGCCACAGTTGTTGGACTAGTTAGGACCACCTATTTGTCCAGATAAATGTATCAGTATAAACCATGGGCATGTATCGTCCTGGTGTGCTGCAGTCAGGGGAAACCTAATCCTGGTCTCTGGTCTCTCATTTTGGAAAATGGTATGTTTTCTCTGGTCTGCTGTTACAAAGCCCTTCATTGTTCTTCTCTTTGTAAGAGGTTAGTCCAGTTTTGTGTCAACCTCATCCTGGGAAGACAAAGTGTAAAGCAACCCTATGGGAATGTTTGCCTAATTCAGACTTTTTCATGGCGGATACATTTAAAAATGCCTTTTTCGTGTCTAAATGTTTTCCGTCCACACCACCGTTTTCACAACATTTTTGAGAAGTTGGCCGTCCACACTGAAATGTCAACAATGCTTACATTTCTTTAATGGGCATGCGCAGGAAATCTGAGGCAACAACGGAGCAGGTTTGCACCATTAATGCTCATTTCTCATACCAGTGTTTATTTGTGGACTGGAGTTTAAGGTCATTCATGTTTGCAAAGAGTACAATTTGAACAAATGTTTTTGAGTGAAAATACATCACAACATAAGGACAGATGTTAACATTTCACCAGTTTCATTCCACATTCAGATGTTATACTTGTTAAACAACAGATTGCACAAAAAATGTCCCAGGAAAAATATATTGAAAAATGTGAATATTAGAAGGTATTGTCTTTTTCTTCCAACGTTTTGTGGACTTGACTTCGTCATCATTCAAGTTAAAAAAGAACACTACCTCTTTAACATAACTATAAATCTAATGATTAAAAATAAACGACAACATAAGAAAAGATGTCGTTGTCTTGTCATTTTTTAAATTGGAAAAAAGTGTTCAACTTATAGTTTGAATGAAGGTTGAACCCACACACTGTGTGCAAAAAAGGGAATATCCCAAAACAAGGCGAAGGCTCGATGTTCAATTCAAAAGTATTTTAATCCATAAAAGTGAAACAAAGAGGATTTAAGAGACAAAAAGACAGACGTTTCGGTCAAATGACCATCATCAGATGATGGATATCTAATGATGAAGGGATATTCCCTTTTTTGCACACAGTGTGTGGGTTCAACCTTCATTCATAGGGCCTATATAGTGGCTATTGCAGCTTTTGAACCTACGCACCTGTGGTTACTCCTATCCGGTTGGCGCGGCTTCACCTCTCTACAACAACTTATAGTTTCACATTCACGTTCAGTGTAACACATTGTAGTTGTGTTACATCAAGCGCTGTGTGACAACCTGTTTGTAAATGGCGCTATACAAAAATAAAGATCGATTGATTGATTGAGTTGTCCAGGCTAGGAAATAGAATATAAGCTTCCTTCCCTTCTGAAGTTAAAAAATGTTCTGCTACGATGTTTAGACATTCATTTTATCATATTTCATGGATCAAGAAATGTTGTGAGTACATTTCCCACTCTTCTCCTGCTTGTAATGCCATTGTCTTCACAGAGATCTGTTGCACAGCAGCTGTGAATATAAAGCACTTTGGCTCTTGCGTAGGAATGCTGCTTATACATTATACAAATACCTGCAGACACTGCAGACCTTGAGGCCTGGATTTGAATACCCCCGCCCTCCGTCTTCCCCATCTATAGCCTACTACAACGCGAGACCGGCATTTTCAAATGTATCCACTTGGGAGAGCGTCTTTGAAAAGGTCCGTTTTCGGTGACGAAAACGCCGTCTTAGTGTGGATGGAAGGCCAAAGCGGAGACATTTCTTTATCCGCATTAGTGTGGACATGGCAATGGTTACAATGGTTATAGAAATAGTATAGTATTAATACTGTAGTGATAGTGATCTATGATGATTGTATTGTAAGAGTTAATCATGTTATTGTGTTTTAAGTGTCCAAGACAAATTTCTCTATAGACATTTCTTTCAGATTTGCATTATCTTCAGACTTGACACCCTAACAGTCTGCAATGACATGCTTCCTCACACCATTCAGAATTATCTAGTAGTTAGTGGTGTGCAGGTGTGTTAGGCATTGTAGCACTGATTTGCTGTCTGTTTAGGAACTCGAGTGCTTCAACTAATAGGCACATTATAAATAGATACATCTTAGATACAAGATACAAGAGATTTCTAGATACAGAATTTCATGTACAGGTTCAATTTAATGTGTAAATAAAAGCAATCACCCAAATAGCAATTCAATACCAATTTTAAATGTGATGGGATTGTTTTTAAATATGAATCTTCTTTGATTTATTTGCATCTACTGAACTACTTTTAACTCCAGCAATGGGACAGTTTTGGTAGCTAGTCTCAGGTGACAGCAGCCATACTCCTGTCTGAGATCTGCACACTATGTCCCAGGTAGAGTAGATCAAACAACAAACATTTTAGCTTCTGCTGTTGGCCTTACATAATGTAAGGTTGGTTTCATTATGGACTTTCTGTGTAATTATAGCATCTAGAAAGAAATGTAAATTGAACAGAATTATTCAATTAATTATGTCTAATTCAGAAAGCATGGGAGACGACATATACAAATGTTTCAGATTAAGAAATGTCTTTCCAGGATAGATTGGAAAAAAATGTATCTCATTTCTCTTTTTATACTACATTGTTGTTATGGCAAGAGTTCCCAGCAGATGTCAGAATTTATGAGGATTAAATCTCATTCTTATAAATACATATATGATGTACTGTATAACTCATATATAATATTGAGTCAACAAAAGCCTACCATTTCAAGCACAGCTGAAATTTAGACAGGCTTTAGAAACTACAGGCTTTAAGTAAGACAGTACTCTAGAGGGAGCTAATTGGTTATGGACATAATCAGCTTGGGCTATTAGGACACAGCAGTTTGGTTGCATAGTGAAAGTTACAAGGACAGAATACTGTTACAATAAATAAAATAGTTATTTGCCAATATTTCTATAAAAGTATGCTTTCATTGTAAGAGTATTTATCCATCTCAATGAGATGCCACAAGCCTCAGGGTCTCTCAGTATGTATCTTTTTCCCTCACTTTTGTTTTTATTCCTTGATGAAATGAGAAATATATAATTTCAAAAATAATTCCACAGTAAAATACTTTCCCATTGAGGTGGAAGGTGATTATGATTATTAATTATGACTAATAGCTAATAAATGTGGAACTTTCAATGATGTATAATACATAGGGACATAATAATGTTCTGCACTACTGACAGCTTTTTATATATTTTTTATTTAACATATAGGGCCTAGCATGTAACTGAAGTGACTGTGATTAGGCATACCTTAAACACTACATCCGTGCCATTAAATAATATGCGATAATATTAAATTACTTAATTTCAATTCTTAGAACTGGAGATTACGTAATATCTTGAAGAAATCCTATGCGCATTTAGTGTTCCTGCCAATACGCTTAATTTAAGAATAATACTATTGTAGATGTTCAAGGCAAAATGCTGCGATAATTGTAGTCACGCTATTTCTTAATAAATATTTTCTTGAAATAATTTACGATATAGTCACACACTGGACTAGCTACAGTACTGTAAGGGTTCTTTGAATTTCCGCAATTCATGAATTATTCGGGGGGGAAACTGGTGATATCCTGAATCACTGTACGCGCTCATTCAGAGGATTGCAACCGCAGCCTCTGCATTTGGACAATGATCATTGTGAGACAGGGCATTGCTTTTAACTGAGAGTTCATACGTGTCATTGGTTATTTATATCCAGAGGTAACTCTGGAAACTCGTTCATCTGCGTTCTGTAAATACTGTTGCTTACGGGGAAATGACGACGATGAGATGAATGAGATAAGGCGATTAGAATACCAACGAGGAAGAGAGAAAGTATCTTCTTGATGAGACTGAAGCACAGAACTTCAAATTGGAGGTACAAGGAGTGTCGGGGTGGACTTCAGGAAGTCGTTTGCTACATACTTAGTAGCGTTTAATACAATTATACCGAAGAACAGGAGTGGGAGACGCACTGTCATGCTTCTTGAGTTTTTTTCCCTTCTCTTTTTCGTGTGAAGATACCGGTGGAATCGAGTTTGTTACTGTGAATACTGTGCATTGTTTTGAAACTGGAACATGGACATTTGAAAACAAGCACAAGACAAACCGGAGTGTTCAAGAAGCAGGGGGAAAAGAGACAGATGCAAGAAACGCCGAATTCTGTCCTCACCGCAATATAGGCTACCTGTGAAAGTTATCTTGTCGGCCAGCCACCGCCTGGAAGCTAATCCTGGAATGTTATATATATATATATATATACACATATATAATTATATTTCTGTAATCTCTGTCTGTAGTAGGCTATTCGTAGTGGGGTAAATTGAAGACCGAAGTTAAACAAAGGAAACCCAAGCTTACTGAATTTCAGCTTGCCTCTTTTCAAAAGGGTTTATAACAGGGGTCGGATTCACAAAGTTAAAATGTCGTCCGGAGTCGAAAGGAGGCTTGAAACCAGACTGAAAAAACTGGAGTCTATGATCAAGGATCCAAGATCGGCGATGAACATGGAAAGTTTACTTGTAAGTTTACATGTTTGTAAATATTTCGTTGTGAGGTATCTCTTGACGCCATTGTCCGTCCGCGACGGATAGGCTGGCTAGCTGGTGTGCGAGTTCGCGACGCAAGGTGGGCATTCGAAACACCTGCGCTGTTCCGATGAGATTTTACCTCATTTGAACACGTCACGGTTAGCATGAAAAATAAAATACATACGTTTTTTAAATAAGAAATCGCATTGAACTTGTCTTTTTGTTACATTGTTATCTTACGCGTAATAGTTTAATTTTAACGCAACATATCAGTTTACAACATATCGATGTTCAGGGCGAAGGCAATCATTCGCAATGAAGGGGAGTGGGGAGTATTACCATTCTGTGCATAGCTGGAACTGCACAATGTCTATGTCATAAAGTACGGGGTTCCCAGGGGCGCATCGAATGTACTTCTATTTATTTATCCCCCGCCTCTCTCATTTTAACTCAGAATAGCATGAAGAAATGTATGAACAATTCGTTTATTGTTGTTTGCTGTATTAATAAGTTTAATGCCAGTATACTATATTAAATATCCTATAAAACATCGGCGAAGTGCTTTGCAGTGATAGTAGTCATAAATAAATGTAATTCATTTAAATAAAGTTAAAATGCAAGAAACCAGCATGGAAAACAGCAGATAGAAATAGATGAACTATTACTAAATAAATACAATATTAATGAAAATAAATAAATATATAGAAAAAATCTTTAGAACATTAGACATACATCTAGACATATAGGTCTTAAAGCCATTATGAAAAAATAGATATTTTTCAATTACATTTACAATTAGCCAAAATGTTGTTCTGATGTGTTTGGGGGTTCCAAAATCACCCTTTTTCAAGTGGGTAGATGGGTCCCACATAAGGCTCTGGGATGATGGTCGAAGATGCCTTATGGACACACACTGATTCAATAATATTAAATGCTTTGTGGGCACACACTGATTCAGTGACCTCAGTATGGGGCAAGAAATTTAAGCATCAACTCATCCACCTGCTGTAACACCAAACTAACAGGGTCACAGCAGCAGAGTGGTAATGTGGGCAGTAAAATCCATGGCTGCGTGACTAATGCAGTGTACCCACAGCGCGTGGCATGACTTTAATACAGTGCACAGTGGCTGCATTACTTTAATGAAGGTGGCAGTGTACCCACAGCACAGTGCAAACGGCAAGGTCCTCAGCATCCAGGGCCTCACCTGACACCTGCCTTTTCCCTGTTAAGAGTGGTCCTTCTGTCCTTTCACTTCCACCAGCAGGTGAGCAGGTTCTGCCCCTCCAGCCAATCATATTCTTGTTATTAGCTTAAGGAAAGATTGCAACCATACGCCGGGGCATTGGCCACCAGGGATGTTTGTATATTGAGGCCTTGATTTGCTCTGCTAGTCTCATCTTTGTGGCCAGGTGGACTAAGCACTTCATCTGAGATGCCTTTGGTCTACTGCCTCTCTGCTCATGCCTTCATGCAATCAAAACATCTTTTAGTTCTGAATGTTTGAAATGATGTGCACTGTTCTGTTTACTCTATAGCTTGCTTTGACATATTGAGAAATATGGTTATTGAAACATACCTAAAATTTAATGAAGCCATAAGCGGCACTATAAATGTAATATGTTAATGTTGTGCCCATTTTTGTTAATTATGTTACGAACAACATCATTTTGTTCATCAACATCTGAAAGAGACCATGTGTGTCTGATTTTGGGAAGGATTTTGGGCACTTTTTCGCTCATTCAAGCTGGTCTTATAATGTCTCGGTTGTGGTTTTGGATATTTGTCTTGCATTCATGGGTCACATGACTTCTACTAGTTGATTCTGCTGTGTTTCATTTCAGTTTTAAATTGACTCACAAAAAAAAAATGTTTTAGGGCTTCTTTAAGTGTGTGTGATTCCGTCTGTGAGGTCATGGACTTTAGAAGCTGCAGTGCTCACTGCTCAATTTCTCTCCAATCTGTTTTTCCTGAATTCCTTGAGCAATATAGAATAGAATATAGTGTAGAATAGCCTTTATTAATCCCGGGGGAAAATTTGTTTGTCACAGTGTGTGAAAGAACACACAAGACATGCATGCATGTAATAAATATATTTAAAAACCAGTGAAATAAAAATAAAAAGAATAAAATATACTGGAGGTAGTGCTCATGATATGTATGTATGTGCTGTGAAAAACAAAAGAAAAACAAGAGAAAAACAAGTGAGATGTGAAAAACAGTGCAGTGCCTCTATGTGTGTGCAGTAGTTCATGTACAATGTTCTGTTATACTGTTTGATGGCTGCTGGTGTGTCCGTTCTGCAGGTGTGAGTATGTGTGTGTGTGTGTGTGTGTGTGCATGCATGTATGTGTGTGTGTGCTCATGTATGTATGTGCGTGTGTGTGTGCGTGCCTCTATGTGTGTGTGTTCATGTACCTGTACGTGCGTGTGTGCATGTGTGTGTGTGTGTGTGTGTGTGTGTGCGCATGTGCATGTGTGTGTGCATTGTGTGTATTTGAAGGCAGAGTCAGACTGTATTTATAGATATGAATGCCTGTAAGGGGGTCGGAATAGCCGAGGCGTAGAGAGATGGAGCTGGTATGTATTGCTCCTCCCATATGGTCTCGGCTTTGACCTTTGGCTAACCCCGCCCCACTTTCCTCCATTTACACGACTATTTAGGGCCTATTAAAGTCTGCACAAATAAATTCCACTGCTAGCATGAAGTGTATTCTTCATCCATGTTTTGTTGTGAATCAGTGTATACATACACACTTAAATGGAGCCATATAGTGTATACACTTTCAAATGAGAACATAAACATATTAAAACCATTGCCCATACCCTACACAAGCACACATGACCCCCCCCCCACATAAACAGACACACACACACACATAACTCCTTGTGGTTTTTGCCAGAGGCTTATCTCCACCCACTTTGAATGAGGCTGTCACACTCCAGGGCCCAGTGTAGGATGAGTATGCACTATACACACTGTGGCCAGTGTAGGATGAGTATGCACTATACACACTGTGGCCAGTGTAGGATGAGTACGCAGTACATTTTACATTTTAAGCATTTAGCAGACGCTCTTATCCAGAGCAACTTACAAGATGTGCATTTATACATATTATGATCAATCATTGTTCGCACAAGGGACCAGTGCAGTAATACAACAATATAAATCATCACCTGTAACAGAAAAAGTTAGTAGATTAGAGACCGTATTAAACATAGACACCTATTACAAAATGCAGTATTAAATATGTAAGCAGTGGTGATGACAATTAAATGTATAGATTCAGTGGTAGTGGAGTCTGAAGAGGTTGATTTTTGGTCTCTTGCGGAAGATGGCCAGTGATTACGCGGTCCTGACTGAGTGCGGAAGATCGTTCCACCACCGAGGGGTGAGGACAGAGAAGAGGTGAGACCGCGAGGAGCGGGTGCCTGAGGCCTGGAGGAATGGGACAGTCAGTTTGCCAGAGGATGCAGAGCGGAGGGGTCTGGCTGGGGTGTAGGGTGTGATGAGTGTCTGGAGGTAGGAGAGAGAAATTTCTCTAACGGCTTGATGAACCAGCACCAGTGATTTACATTTGATGTGTGCTGCCTACTACTGAGCCCTGCGGGACTCCGGTAGAGAGGTAGATGTGGGGATAGGAGAGGGATCCTTTCCAGGCCAACTGGTAGGACCGCTCAGCCAGGTATGATTTAAACCATGCCAGTGCAGATCCAGAGATTCCCATCTTGGTGAGAGATGAGAGCAGGTTTTGGTTGTTAACGGTGTCGAATGCAACTGATAGGTCGAGGAGGAGGAGGAGGACAGAGTTGAGTGATTGAGACTTTGACGAGTGGAGAGCCTCAGTGGCCGCGAGCAGTGCAGTTTCTGTGGAGTGGCCTGCCTTGAAGCCAGATTGGATGGGATCAAGCAGATCATTCTGTGGGAGACAGTTGATTATATACAGCCTTTTCTAATGTGTTGGATAGGAATGAGAGGAGAGAGACAGGTCGGTAGTTAGAAATGTCAGCAGGATTCAGAGAGGGTTTCTTGAGGAGGGGGATGACATGGGGCCCTTTTGAGGGTAGAGGGGACAGAACCAGAGGAAAGAGAGGAGTTGATTACATTGGAGACAAAGGGGAGGATGTCCATAGCGATGGACTGGAAGAGGGCGGAAGGAATGGGTTTGAGAGGGCAGGTGGTAGGACGGCGGAAGTGAACAAGTTGTGAGATGTCAGAGTCAGGGAGGGGTGAGAAGGAAGACAGGGAGGCAAGAGGTTTGGGTAGTGGGAGAGGATTGAATTTTGGAGAAGAAAAATACATATTTAGCAGATGTTAGAGGAAAAGGTAGCCAGGAGAGTGCGGAAGTCAGTCAGGGCAACAGCGGATTTGGATTTTCTCCATTTCCTTTCTGCCGCTTGCAGTTTGAGTCAGTCAGCACGAATGCAGTCAGTTAGCCAGGGGTTGGGGGGTAGGAGATGAGGAGGTTTGGTGGAGAGAGGCCAGAGTGAATCAAAGGAGGAGAAAGAGGATAGCACAGTGGATGAGGCTTCCTCAACTGAGCTGAGAGAAGGTATCAGTAGGAGGAAGGGATGATGGAACAGTAGCTGACAGGGCTGTGGGGGAGAAAGAACGGAGGTTGCAACGGACAGAAACAGTGGGGGGAGGTGGTAGAAGGTTTAGGTACAGAGGGGAGGGGAGGGGGGGGCGGGAAAGACAGAAAGCAGTGGTCAGACACATAATGATAAAGATACTATAATGTTGGGTGAGGTGCAGTTCCTGGTGAAGACAAGGTCTAGTTGGTTGTCGGCCTTGTGGGTGGATGAGGATTCAGCCATGGTGAAGTCGAATGATTGAAGGATGGGGAGACTGAGGGGTGTCCAGCAGAAGTCACAGAGAAGTAGGACGGGAGTGCCATCCTCAGGGCATGAGTAGGGCATCCATCTCATCTAGTTAACTCCCCAGTGGACCTGGTGGACGATAGAGAACAATAATGTGTAGTTTACATGGAACAGTGACAGCATGATATTCAAAGGAGGAGGGTGAGAAGTAAGGAAGAGGAATAATACTAAATCTCCACAGGGGGGAGATTAGTATACCTGTCCCTCCACCTCTCCCTGTGGGTCGTGGGGTGTTGGAGAAGGTGTAGGCAGTGGAGAAAGCAGCAGGGGTGGCCGTGTTCTGAGGGGTGATCCACATCTCGGTGAGCGCCAGGAACTGCAGGGAGAGTAGGGAGGCCTGGGCTCTGATGAAGTCAGCCTTCCGTCTCACTGTGTAACTGCACTACACTGCACTACTGCACTAATCCTACACTACATAAATGCACCAATCCTACATCCTACACTCAATCTACACTCATCCCACACTGGGTACAGTATTTATTTATCTATTTGACAGGGACAGTGCACATTGATAACATTTCTGTAAATGTGCCAGAGTTAGCCAAGGATGCTAATTTTCATCTGTAGTCCCTGGGCAGGCAGCTAGTTAAAAAAGAAACACATACATAGTATGCAGAGAGACATACAAACACGATGACAACACTGCATCTAAACAAGAAGCTGACAACGTATAACAACACATAGCAGGATAACGCAACAACAACACAGCAACACATAACACGAAACCCTATTCTAGTGTTTACAGGACTGGTTGCTAATGAGCCAAGCTCATAGCTGTGTGGAGAATGAACGGTAGGTGGCACAATTTCTTATGTATTCAGGTGTGCTGTTCCATTCATCAGAGGCTCTGACAGAGAATGCAGACTGGCCAAAACTACTTTTTCTTCCTGGTTTAAGAAGGAAGGCTCTAGAGGTTCCACTGGTTCTCAGTTTAATAAAAGTGTTGAGTGGTGGAGGGGCCATATCATCTTAAAAACAAGTACACAGTGTGCCCAGTGTGGGATGAGTATGCAGTATACACGCTGTGTCCAGTGTTGGACGAGTATGCACTATACACACTATGTCCATTGTAGGATGAGTATGCAGTGTACACACTATGCCCATTGTAGGATGAGTGTGCAGTATACACACTGCCCAGTGTAGGATGAGTGTGCAGTATACACACTTTTTGGAAGCCTATGTGGGGTTGATAGACGCTGTGAGGCCCGAGAGGTTAGTAAAGGTCACGGTGTGGTGATAATTCTGTCCTGTTACAGCCACTGCTATTTCCACACTCCTGCATCAGCGAGGGCTGCTAGCTGCCTATTTAAAGCATCAGAATGATTCTGTACCTCAGCCACTGAGTGGAATACCCAATTCCGATTGCCATCCAACACTCCCATCTCCCACCCCCTGACTGAACACTGCCCCAGACTCTCCCAGACCCCAACACTGAACAGTCTCCCTCCCAGTCATTATAGCTCTCAAAAAAGTAATATTAGATTAAATACGGGAAAGGATACTGTATTTGTGATGGAAATGACACTGAAGTGAATGCATGTTGGGAGTATTTGCAATGTGTAAAATGGTCAACTGGGTCAAAAATCTCTGATCATTTGAACCATAATGAGCATCGTAGTCCTGCAGTTGGGCCACATTTGTTGATTTAAAAGCAGCATTGAGCCTTGCATTCATTGTGTTCTCACTGTGTAATACACATGGCCTATGCTCTCACTGTGTAACACACAAGGCCTGTGCTCTCACTCTCTGTTTTTCAGGATTCCATTAGTGCCTTGGTTCTAGATTTGGACTACCCTGTGCTACGGAAAAACAAAAACATTGAAGCCTTTTTAAACAGATGTAAGTACTGTCTCCATAGGTAATGACACTGTTTATGTATGAAAAAGACTGTCAGCTCCACTGTATTTACTGACCTTTCCTATTTGGACATGTATTAAGTCATTTGTCTCTGAGCATGTCTTGCCAAAGCAAGTTGTGTCTGAGCCTCCATTGCCGTTCTGTTGCCTTGTCGGATCCTGTGTGTGTATGTATGTGTGTGTGTGTGTATGTGAGATCCTGTGTGTCTCTCTATGATCCTGTATGTTCCTGTAGATGAGAGAGTGATGGGGAACCTGAGAGAGCTGCAGGTGGGGTTGGAGGACTTTGACAGGGTAAAGCTAATTGGCAGGGGAGCCTTTGGCAAGGTGCAGTTGGTGAGAAACTTCTTTCATTTCCCCTCATTTCAAATTAACTCAATTTCCCATGTCCAGTGTGAATGCATTACTGTGCTGTGTGGTGGAGGGGGAGTGTTTTCATTTGTAGTTTTTCTGTGCAGGTGCGTCACAGAGACTCGCGGAGGGTCTACGCCATGAAAATGCTCAGTAAATTTGAGATGATCAAGCGCTCAGAGTCGGCCTTCTATTGGGAGGAACGACACATCATGGCGTTCGCTGACAGTCCGTGGATCGTCCAGGTAAGACACCATGCACTCGGTCTCTGGGACCGTAGAGCGGGTTTGGCCAAACATGCCGCTGTTACTTTTTCAGTAACAGGGTCCGTACAAATGTTTCCCATAACACTGCATATGCAGATGTGCTGTTGTAAATTGTGGCTTTAATGTGGCTGTCCTGTGTCTCACTGTGTATTGTACTACTCTTGTGTCTTGAACTTGTGCTGTATTATAACTCCATCTGGCATGTTTAGTTCTGCTATGTTACAGCTCAGAACTGTGCCGACTGTAATGGTGTAGCTCTGCTGCGGTAAATCAAATCAATCAAATCAAGTCAAATGTATTTGTATAGCGCTTTTCACAATTGAATTGTCACAAAACGCTTAACAGAGGGGGAACCCAGGCCTTGACCCCCACCCAAAAGCAAGCCTAAAGGCAACAGTGGCAAGGAAAAACTCCCTGCATCAAGGTTTTTGCATCATCTAATGACAGAATGTGCCGAATTTTAGCTATGTTTCTTAGGTGAAAGAAAGCTACTCTGGAAGTGTTTTTAATATGAGTGTCAAATGTAAGATCCTGATCAATAATAAAACCAAGGTTCTTAACAATTAGACTTGATGCAACTATGCAATCACCTGCATTTAACTGCAGATCCAACTTGTTCCTTAATTTTTTGGGGCCCAAAACCATCATCTCCATCACCATCATTTTATCTGAATTTAAAAGCAGAAAATTTACTGTCATCCAATTCTTTATATCAGAGATACAAGCCTCTAATTGAGTGAGTTGAAGTATTTCACCTGGTTTCATTGATATGTACAGCTGTGTATCATCTGCATAGCAATGGAAATTCACACCATGTTTAAAAATAATATTACCCAGTGGTAGCAAGTATAATGAGAATAGTAATGGTCCCAGCACTGAGCCTTGTGGAATACCATATTTAACCTGAGAGTAGTCAGAGAACTCTTGATCTAATTGCACAAATTGAAACCTATCTGATAAGTATGATTTAAACCATGAGAGTGCCCCTCCACGCAAACCAACCAGGTTTTCTAGCCTGTGAAGGAGAATCTGGTGGTCAATAGTGTCAAAAGCAGCACTTATGTCAAGGAGCACTAGCATCGCAACACAACCAGTATCCGATGGTAATAAGCTTTGTTGATATGGGGTCTAACAGACATGTAGATGATTTGGAGGACATAACCAGTTTACTAAATGTATCCAGATCCAAGGGAGTGAAAAACTCAAAGGTCTCTATGCAACCCTGCTCCAGATAGCCCTGTGCCATCTCGGGAGTTGGAGTGCTAGATATTGGAGTCATTTTCATAATTTGTTCTCTGATTGTCTCAATCTTATCAGTAAACAAGTTAATGAAGTCATTAGAATTATAGTTAGAAGGATAACTAATGCAATCTGAAGACAGATTTTTTGTCAGTTTAGCTACCGTGTTAAATAGAAATATTGGGTTGTTTTTATTCTGGTCAATTAATTTTGAGAAGTACGATGACCTAGCTGTAGTAAGGGCATGCTTGTATTCTATGAGGCTGTCCTTCCAAGCAGAACGAAAAACCTCTAAATTGGTAGAGCGCCATCTGCATTCTAATTTCCTGGAAACTTGTTTAAGGGCACAGGTATGGTCAGTAAACCAGGGTGCAAGTTTCTTCTGACTGCATTTTTTTCTCTTGAGGGGTGACAGCATCAAGTGTATTCCGTAAAATATGATTTACCACATCTGTTTGATGATCAATTGACAAAAAGCTATTTGGGTCCTGACTTGATACTAACGATTCGGGAAGTATGTTTATACATTTTGAAGCCGTCAATTAATTTATAGAGCAGCTGGAATAGTATCTAGGTTCTGATTTACTGAATTTCAAAAGTAATCAAAAAGTGATCCGATAGTACAGGATTATGGGGAAACACAATGATATTCTCGACATCGATACCATAGGATACACTAAATTTAAGTGGTTGTGGCAGTGGCAGTGGGTTGGTTCAGATATATTTTGAATAAAACCAACAGAGTCAATAATAGCTGCAAAAGCCAGTCCTAAAGGGTCACTGTCATTATCAACATGTATGTTGAAATCTCCAACAATCACAACTTTATCTGCCATAGTTGCCAAGCTTGATAAAAACTCTGCAAACTCAGAAAGAAAGACAGTATATGGTCCAGGTGGTCTATAAATAGTTACTAAGAGGAAGGATTGCACTGAGGTAATTTTATCTTTTGACTGTCCAGAAAGCATAACAAGTGATTCAAAAGAGGAGAACTTATCCCCACATTTAGGTGTGAAACTAAATTTTGTCACAAAAATCACAGCAACACCACCCCCTCTACCGGACAGACTAGCTTGACAGCTAGCATAACCATCAGGAGATATCTCATTAAGTGCACTTAAGGCTGCTGTATTCTGTTACGTTGTGCAGTTACTGAGTTGTGTTATTCTCTCCTCCATAGTTGTGTTGTGCCTTTCAAGACGACCGCTACCTGTACATGGTGATGGAATACCTGCCCGGCGGGGACCTGGTCACGCTTATCAGCACGTACGACGTTCCTGAGAAGTGGGCGCAGTTCTACACGGCCGAGGTGGTGCTGGCGCTGGACACCATCCACTCCCTGGGCTTCATCCACCGAGACGTCAAACCCGACAACATGCTGCTGGATCGCCAGGGACACCTGAAGCTCGCCGACTTCGGCACCTGCATGAAGATGGACTCTGTGAGGCTCAGAAACATGCCAGTATTGGCAGGGAAGGGGTGTGTCCTTAACAGAGGGGCCTGTCTTCCTCTCCCGACCCTTACTTACACACTCCAGCCCTTACTAACACACTCCAGTCCTTACTAACATACTCCAGCCCTTACTAACATACTCCAGCCCTTACTAACATACTCCAGCCCTTACACACTCAAGCCTTACTAACATACTCCAGCCCTTACTAACACACCCCAGCTCTTACTAACACACTCCAGCCCTTACTAACACACCCCAGCTCTTACTAACACACCCCAGCTCTTACACACCCCAGCTCTTACTAACACACTCCAGCCCTTACTAACACACCCCAGCTCTTACACACCCCAGCTCTTACTAACACACTCCAGCCCTTACTAACACACCCCAGCTCTTACTAACACACCCCAGCTCTTACACACCCCAGCTCTTACTAACACACTCCAGCCCTTACTAACACACCCCAGCTCTTACTAACACACCCCAGCTCTTACACACTCCAGCCTTACTAACACACTCCAGCCCTTACTAACACACTCCAGCCCTTACTAACACACCCCAGCTCTTACTAACACACCCCAGCTCTTACACACCCCAGCTCTTACTAACACACTCCAGCCCTTACTAACACACCCCAGCTCTTACTAACACACCCCAGCTCTTACACACTCCAGCCTTACTAACACACTCCAGCCCTTACTAACACACTCCAGCCCTTACTAACATACTCCAGCCCTTACTAACACACCCCAGCTCTTACTAACACACCCCAGCTCTTACACACTCCAGTCCTTACTAACACATTCCAGCCCTTACTAACACACTCCAGCCCTTACACACTCCAGTTCTACTGTGGTTCTGTGTGGCTCAGTTGGTAGAGCATGGCGTTGGCAACGCTTAGGTTGTGGGTTCAATTCCCACTGGGACCACATGTACTGAAAAATGTATGCATTCACTACTGTAAGTCGCTTTGGATAAAAGCGTCTGCTAAATGGAATATATTATTATATTCTAGTTCTTATACACTCTACCCCTTAAACATCACACTGCAGTAACCATATAACAAACCAGTGCACTCCTGTGGGAACCATTAGCTGAAGTTTGTGCTATGCGGTTGCACCCCCTGGTGGGCGAAGATTGGCCTGAAGGCACTGAGATTGAGCAGTCAGATTAACAAGATTTATGTCTGTGTCTGTCTGAACCTGGGGCCAGAAATGAAAAATTCTGTCATTTAATAATGTATATTTTAATTGTAAATGTAAATTCAAATGTAAAGTTATGCGTGTGGGAAATAAAAATGTAAGACAGGAATATTTTATGGGAGGAGAAAGATTAAGCTTTAAGTTTGTACACAGATAGTTGTCAATGTGTGGAACTTGCCAGGACATGGAGGGGTAACACTTGCGGTATTCAAGTCCTGGCTTGATAGATATTCTTTAGACAAGGAAATGATGAGCCTAGATGGGCCAAACGGCCTGTTCTCATCATTATGTATTCTTATTCTTATGTTCTTACTACTTTGAGTCATCTATCCATTCTAAAAGAGAAGCTTTTATTGAATAGTGATGACTATGCCCTCTTTCTGTCTGTGTGTGTATAGAGGCATGGAGCTGTGAGTAAGGTTGATGATGATTTGACACAGTGGGTGTTGAAAGTGCCTGTCTGTCTGTCCGCAGACGGGCACAGTGCATTGTGACACAGCGGTGGGAACTCCTGACTACATCGCCCCCGAAGTGTTACAGTCACAGGGGGGGCACGGTTGCTACGGGCGCGAGTGTGACTGGTGGTCTGTGGGAGTCTTCCTCTTCGAGATGCTGCTGGGTGAGTGGACCCTCCTACAGAAGAGACACACACTCTCTATACTCTAATGAAGCGTGGCTCACAGCACACTCTTTATACTCTAATGAAGCGTGGCTCACAGGACACTCTTTATACTCTAATGAAGCGTGGCTCACAGGACACTCTTTATACTCTAATGAAGCGTGGCTCACAGCACACTCTTTATTACTCTAATGAAGCGTGGCTCACAGGACACTCTTTATACTCTAATGAAGCGTGGCTCACAGCACACTCTTTATACTCGAATGAAGCGTGGCTCACAGCACACTCTTTATACTCTAATGAAGCGTGACTCTCACAGCACACTCTTTATACTCTAATGAAGCGTGACTCACAGCACACTCTTTATACTCTAATGAAGCATGACTCACAGCACACTCTTTATACTCTAATGAAGCGTGACTCACAGCACACTCTTTATACTCTAATGAAGCGTGGCTCACAGCACACTCTTTATACTCTAATGAAGCGTGACTCACAGCACACTCTTTATACTCTAATGAAGCGTGGCTCACAGCACACTCTTTATACTCTAATGAAGCGTGGCTCACAGCACACTCTTTATACTCTAATGAAGCGTGGCTCACAGCACACTCTTTATACTCTAATGAAGCGTGACTCACATCACACTCTTTATACTCTAATGAAGCATGACTCACAGCACACTCTTTAAAATGATGCAGTGTGTATGTACGTCTCATATCCTGATAGTGTCAGTGCCCTTTGCAGTCTGTGCTCCAGTCTGTGCTGCAGTCTGTGCTGCAGGCTGTACTGCAGTGTGTCCCCTCTCTCTTAACCCCAGGCGATACCCCGTTTTATGATGACTCTCTGGTTGGGACATACAGTAAGATCATGAATCATAAAAACTCCCTCACCTTCCCCGACGACTCACATATCTCAGAGGAAGCCAAAGATCTCATCTGTGCCTTCTTGGCCGACAGGTGAGCTGCTCTTAATACTTCTGAGCTCAATTGATCAGTGAAATCAGATGGAATGTTCACCCTGGGTGCTATCCAATCAGCTGTCATGTTTTAGCTAATGCTGGTTCTTTGATTGGTTGTTCCGATGAGGAGGATGTTGTACCTGCAGCAGGTTAGGGTTAGGGAGCAGAATATGTTTTGGACTGATGATGCAGTCTTCTGCTGTTGGATTAGAGTTTGGGGTTAGGGTTAGGGAGCAGGGGGCAGGACTGATGATGCAGTCTGTGCTGTTGGATTAGGGTTAGGGGTTAGGGTTAGGGAGCAGGACTGATGATGCAGTCTGTGCTGTTGGATTAGGGTTAGGGAGCAGAATATGTTTTGGACTGATGATGCAGTCTGTGCCATTGTATGGCTGCATTAGGCTGGGAATAGACCTGACCCAGGATAGACCCAGTCCAGACCTGACACAGGATAGACTCAGCGAGGCCAAGTGAGTCATAGCCACTGAGATTAGCTGAATTGGTTGTTGTCTTTTGGATGAGAGAGACACAGAGAGAGAGAGAGAGAGAGAGAGAGAGAGAGACAGAGAGAGAGAGAGAGACATAGACATAGACATAGACATAGACATAGACATAGACATAGAAACATATATGCAAGGTATGTGGCAGCATGCCACAGTCTGAGAATAATCTGAATATTCAGTTTTGTTTATATTATTGTTGTTACTCACCTTCCCTTTGTATTGTAAAGCACACATTTTTACTGCTGGACCAAGTGCAGCAGTTGGCACATCCACTTCATTGGACTCTCTATTTCTTCCTCTCCTCCACTTTTCCACTCTCTCACTGTTACACTATTCTTCCCTCCCCTAAACCCAAACCTCACCCCCGTAGACCAAAAGGCATGGGAGGTGTGTGAGAGCGAGGGAGTGAAAAGAGCAAGGAGAGAGAGTAGGAGGAGGAGTTACACTCCACAGTGTCTCTCTCTCTCTCTTGCTCTCTGTCTCTCTCTCTCTCTCTGTCTGTGTCTTATTCTGTGTGCTGTAGGCTGGACTCTCAGGTTGTGGTGAGGGTGTTGATGTTCTGGTTTTTTGGTCTTTTGCAATATTTATTTGATCCCATGAGCACTAATTTTGTAAGTTGCGTTCAGTTCTGGTCATTAGTTTGAAGGTTGTGGTTGACGTAGCAGTGCTGGGGTTGATTGAGCTTTGAGGGAATGGTCAGTCTGCTTGGATCGCATCTCTGACCGCTGTGACCGTGAACTGCCAGTCTGCTAGGATCACATCTCTGACCACGGTGACCGTGTTCCATTGGCATGTACAGGGAGGTGCGTCTGGGGCGTAGTGGTGTGAAAGACATCAAACGACACCCTTTCTTCAAGAACGACCAGTGGACCTTTGACACCATCCGAGAAAGTAAGATTCCACTGTTCGCCATCCTCTGAACTGCTTTAGTTTAATATTACTGCTGCACAAGTTATGTGTATATATATATATATATATATATATGTGTGTGTGTGTGTGTACATTTGTGTGTACATTTGTATGTATGTATGTATGTGTTTGTATATATATCTATATATGTGTGTGTGTGTACATATACACATCTGCACTATGGTGTGGTCTTCCAGTCAAAGAAAGTGCTATTTAAGCTTTAAGCATTTGATTAAACTCACCACTTTATAAACATCACTTTATAAGTATGAGTGAATTAATTCATTTCTAAGGCCCTAAAAAAGGTCTACAGCAACTGTGTGCGCAGTACATACATATGGGCACTTTCCCCTATCACTGCACTCATTTTTGTGTGCTGATGTTGTGCACTTGAAACAGTTTTAAACAGACGCAGCTCGTATGTGTCTGATTAAAACAGCCATCATTTCTCATTCCTGCTCGGGCAGTCTGTGGCACACAAACCCTCTGTGGCGCACTTTAGTGTGTGGGGAGGGGGCTGAATGTGGGGCTCTGGAGAATGCCGATTTTCTCTTTCTCCACGTTTCTGCTCCTGAAATATCATGCACCTCTCTAATCTGTTGGGATGTGGGAGCCAGCTCTGTGCCTCTGTGGGAATGCGGGAGCCATTTTGGGAGTGCTCTGTGGGGGGGCGGGGTCTGGCGGGGTGCCGAGCAGCAGCTAATGACAGGGAGGCCATGTGTGCGTCCTGAGGGGTACACTCACTCTCACTGTGGGGACAGCTGCCTGGCCTTACAGAGGAGCATGCTGGGACATCCCTCAGCCCCATGTCTCTTTATCATCTGTATTGCCACCTCCTCTGTACCTCTCTCTCTCTCTCTCTCTCTCTCTCTCTCTCTCTCTCACACACACACACCCTCTGGCTCTCTCACGCACCTCTGTACCTCTCTCTCTCTCTCTCTCTCCTTAGTACCCCCTCTCTCACACACACCTCTGCACCCCCCCTCTCTCTCCTCTGTACTCCTTTTTGTGTTAGAGTGAGTGTGAGTGTGACAGAGAGTGACAGTGTGTGTGTGTGTGTGTGTGTATGCAGTTGTGTAAGTGTGAATGCGTGTGTGGGGGGGGTGTATGTGTGTGTGTGTGTGTGTGTGTGTTTGTGTATGTTTGTGTATGTGTGTATATGTGTGTGTGCAGGTGTGTAAGTGTGTAAGTGTGTGAGTGTTTGACACAGAGATGGTGTGTATCTCCTCGTAGGTGTGTTCCACTCCCTGACTGGACCTCTTCCTGTCTGTGGAAGGAAACTTATTTGCCGGAACAGGGAAGAAAGGAGCAGTCTTTTCTGCAGGAGGAGTGTGCTTTGGCAGTGTGTTTAAAAGGCCCAGTGTGTGGAAGGCACAAAGCCTGCACTGTAGGAGGGTGGAGAGGGGAGGAGAGGAGAGGAGAGGAGAGGGGTGGGACCAGCAGTGGGTTATGTGGGTATAGAGTCATGTTGGCTTGGTAACTGTGCATCTCAACACTCAATTACTCCAATAGTAGCGCCAGAGCTCCACACACACACACACACACACACTATGCACAAACAGTAGGGCGGCGTTGGTTTCTTGCTGCTCAGATAGAGGAAGTGTGCTTTGCTGCACAGTTGGGTTATACCCATTTACTGCTCTACACAGGACCCTGGGGACTTTCACCTGATGTTGCGTACTCATCTGGCTCCCATCCACATTCTCCCTCTCTCTCTCTCTCTCTCTCTCCCCCCCTCCCTCCCCCTCGCTTCATCCTCTCTCCCTCCACCTCCCTCCCTCTCTGTCTCTCTCCCAGCGGTCGCCCCAGTGGTGCCAGAGTTGAGCAGTGACGTCGACACCAGAAACTTTGATGAGATTGAGGATGAGAAGGGCGAAGTGGAGGCCTTTCCTCAGCCCAAGGCCTTCACAGGGAATCAGCTGCCCTTCATCGGCTTCACCTACTTCAAGGAGGATCAGTAAGAACAGTTCATTTATCCCTCATAGGTGTGAGTGTGAGTGTGAGTGTGAGTGTGAGTGCGTGTCTGTGTTACAGTGCATGTTAGTTACAGGAATTGAGTGTTAGTTACAAGACATGCGTGTTAGTTACGGCAAGTGTGTGTTAGTTCCAGGAAGTGTGGTGGGGGTCATTGTTGTGCTGGCAGGGAGTGGCGGAGAGAACATAGAGGCTGTGTGGCTGTGTTTAACAATCATTACAGTGATATCACGATTGCATTGCTTCTAAACATGTATTGATACCACCCTTAAAATAAAAACACCAGTTCATGGAGACTGATACCATGCTCATGTAAAATACTTTCTTTCAGTAGAGTTTCTTATATCTGAAACGACGTCATCGATCACATGATCAATCCTATTATCATTCATATATCGAGGACTGGATTCACGGACTCTATGATGCTGTTCCACATCTCTCCACTGCTGTCCTGCTTCCACTCCTGTGTCCTTGTATGGCAGTGTGTGTGTGTGTGTGTGTGTGTGATACAGGGTTCCATGACTTCACTGAAGAATTTGTGTGTTTTGGCCGAGGGGTTTTCAGTGTTTGACATGGTTTTCATGGCTCAGCTGTGACTCCATCGTCTTGGAAAGGACCCCACTTTGTGATAACAGACTGAGAGCCTGATGTGAGTTTTGGATGGTGGGCATTTTGAGTTCGTTTTTTAAATTTCCCCCTCTTTTTTCTCTCAATTTGGAATGCCCAATGCCATCGTATTTGTAATGAATCGTATGGAAATTCCCAAGCTGCGCTTGATGTAACCACTCTCCTCCGAAACATGTTATGTCAGCTGTCGCTTCTTTTCACACCGCAGTCTACGAGTTAAGCTCGCACGAACGTGATTCAGAAGAAGAAACTTCATGTGCATGTTTATAAAGGCTCCAGGAGTATGGGCTCCTGATTGACCAGCAGGGGTTGCTGGTTCGAGATGAGACATGGACAACCCAGCCGACTGAATACTTCCCTCCCTGGGCAATGCTACAGCTAATTATGCGTCACCCCATGGGGCTGCTGGTCACAGTCGGCACAGGGACAGTCAGTATTCAATACCAGACTGTGGGGCTCATCCACACACTAGAACAGTGCCTTAACAGGACGCAGACCATGTGGCTCATCCACACACTAGAATAGTGCCATCCAGCAACCCCTGCGTTTTGAGTTTTTAAACACAGGAATACAGGGTGTTTTGACCTGAGACAGTTGTGTGGATGGACAGAAGGCATGAGAATGTGGGATCTGTCGAATTGAAGACTGGATGGTGTTAGTGAATGATCAACTCCATCTCTGCTGCAGGTTGCTAAGTGACTCCAGTCCTGTTACCGTGGAGAAGGACTGTCACACAGCCATCAAAGGAGAGGTGCGGTCCTGTCAAAGATACACTGGAATAATCTAGCTTCTATATTTCTTTGCAGAAAAAAATTAATAATAATAATGATAGTGATAATACTTAATAAGAATGATGATGATAATGATCAATAATAACCCTCCCCCTTCTCCCCCCACCAGTCCGATGAGCTGCAGCAGCTGGAAGTGAAGCTGAGTGCTGAGATGCAGGCCAAAGAGGAACTCCAGCAGAAATACAGGTAGGGCTGGGATTCGCTTACAGGTGTGCGGGTCTCTTGCACAGAGGGGTTTGGGACATTTATTTATTGTGATTTATTTATTTATGTCCCTTAGAGTTGCCTGTAGTCATCTCGAGAAACTCTCCAAAGACTTTGATGAGGAGGTAAGTCATTACACAGGCACGTTAGTGTGTGTGTGTGTGTGTGTGTGTGTGTGTGTGTGTGTGTAGGTGTGTGTGTATATGTGTTTGTTTGTGTGCGTGTGTGTGAGTGACTGCGTGCGTGTGTGTTTGTGTGTGTGTATTTGCGTTTGTGTGTGTGTCTGTTTGTGTGCGTGTATGTGTGTGTGTGTGTGTGTGTGTGTGTGTGTGTGTGAGTGACTGTGTGTGTGTTTGTGTGTGTGAGACAGAGCTGCACTCTACTGCCTCTAGGCGATTGGTTACTCTCTCACGCTGAGTGATCAATGGCCGCTCACCCCGGTCACGACGCTTCTCTGTGCTGCCACCACTATGGTGACGTGAGTCGCTGCTCACCTTCCACCGCAGGCTGAAAGCTCACCTCTTTAGACTGCACCTTTGATCTTAACTCACCCATCCCTGTATCTAAAAAATACTTGTTGCACAGTTGCATTGTTCATTTCCTTTAGCACTTGTGTAGTTTATGCTGCTTACTTGAGGAAGAATGTGCTTGAAGATTGTAGTACCAAGTGGTTGTTTAGCTACTCAAGCTGAATACACTTTCTGTAAGGCGCTTTGCATGAAAGCGTCTGCTAAATCATTGTAATGTAATGTGTGTATGAGTGTGTGTGTATGTGTGTCTGTGCATGTGTGTATGAGTGTGTATGTGTGTATATATATATGTGTGTGTGTGTGTGTGTGTGTGTGTGTGTGTGTATATATGTACTGTGTGTGTATGTATGTATGTTTGTATGTGTGTGTGTGTGTGTGTGTGTATGTATGTATGTGTGTATGTGTGAGTGTGTGTGTAAGTGATCAGCGCTCTCTCCAGATGAACAGGAGGAGTGGCGGGGGCAACACTGTGTGTGGGTGTGGTGGGTGTGGGTGTGTGTGTGTGGGTGTGTGTGGGGGTGTGTGTGTGTGTGTATGTATATGTACTGTGTGTGTGTGTGTGTGTGTGTGTGTATGTATGTATGTGTGTGTGTATGTGTGAGTGAGTGTGTGTGTAAGTGATCAACGCTCTCTCCAGATGAACAGGAGGAGGAGTGTGGAGGAGGCGCTGCAGGAGGTGCAGAAGGAGAAGGCTCTGCTGCAGCACAGGAGTGCAGGGAGCCAGAGGAGGGCGGAGACTGAGGCTGACAGGAAGCGTTGCCTGGAGACTGAGGGTGAGCCTACACACCTGTACATCTGAACACACCCGAGTATCTCTACACCTCTACATCTGAGCACATTTGAACATTTTTACACACCTGAGCATCTCTACTGAATCACATTCTGGTATAGGAATTGTTCTGTTGCAAATTGTGTTGAGCCCATTTCCTTATATAAGGAGAACATATTGGAACACCTGTACACCGGCTCCTCTAATCACAAACCTGTACACGCACACTGCTGCTTGCCTGCATAGGCCTCCCTGTATTCACACAATCGCACACCTGTCTGCCTGCACATGCGCACAAGTGCACTCATGCCTGCATGCTGGAGCAGCTGTGCATCTGTTCAGTACAGAACCTATGCGTCTGCACATGCAATGTGAATGGGATGTCTCCTGTCCTCACCAGTCAATGGACTGCGGGAGCAGCTGGACGACATGAAGAGAAAGAAGCTGAATTCCCAGATCTCCAGCGACCAGAACGCTCACCTTCAGAGACAGGTAAGGCAGCCGTACTGCAGGTGTGTCCCTCTGACTGTGTGTTGCCTTGTGTGCGTCTGCCAATGTGTCTCTGTTGGGCTCAGTGTTTGAGTGTGTGTGTGTGTGCCACCCATGTTCAGATCAGCGTTTGGGTGTGTGTGTGCCACCCGTGTTCGGATCAGCGTTTGAATGCTTTTGTGTCCTCCGTGCTAGGGTCAATGTCTCGGGGTGTTCATGTACTGCATTTAGGTCTCCTGTGTTGTTCTGTGCGCCTCTCTGTTTGAACTGCCCCCCTGTTGTCTCTGCTGGCCCAGCTGGACGAAGCCAACACACTGCTGCAGGCGGAGTCTGAGAGCGGGGCGCGGCTGAGGAAGACTCAGGCGGAGACGGCGAAGCAGATTCAACAGCTGGGGCTCCACGTGGCGGAGCTGGAGGAGGAGGGCAGCCGGTTGGAGGGCTGTAAGCGGGAGCTGGAGAAGGAGGTCCAGAGCCTGCAGTCTGCGCTGGAGGTCCAGCAGAGGGACAGCAGCCAGGACTGCCACACCATCTGTGACCTGCAGGGTGCGCTGCTCTTCTGCTTGCAGTCTGACTGCTTTTTTTGTACTCTGTGGGTTTTGTGCCTTTAATTCCCTTGTTAATAGTTCCCTTTAGGTCCACAAACATTAAGCAGTTATTTTGAAGCATTAGTATGTGACCGTTTCCTATCTGGAAATAGATTTACTTGTAGTACACTCAGTCTTTCTTTTCCTGTTTCAGGAGCTGTAAAGGCCAGACTACTCTATAAAAACTGCTACTCTATAAAAACTGCAACTCCTGTAGATCTTTATCTACCCCTTTCTTGGCCTCCCTCTGGTCCTCTCAGATCCCCAGATACTCTGTGCTCTCTCTCTCTCTCTCTCTCTCTCTCTCTCTCTCTCTCTCTCTCTCTCTCTCTCTCTCTCTCTCTCTCTCTCTCTCTCTCTCTCTCTCTCTCTCTCTCTCTCTCTCTCTCTCTCTCTCTCTCTCTCTCTCTCTCTCTCTCTCTCTCTCTCTCTCTCTCTCTCTCTCTCTCTCTCTGCAGGGCAGATAGTTCAGTCTCTATGTGGTCTCTCTCTCTGCAGGGCGGGTCTCTGGTCTGGAGGCCGAGGCGAGGCAGATGAAGGCTGCTCTGTCCAACACTGAGGTGGAGAGGACACACCTGCAGGAGAGGCTGTCAGATCTGGAGAAAGTAAGAGTCCCCTTACACACACACACACATGCTCAAACACACAGTCTCTCTCCCTCTCACACACAAACACACTTACACACTCACATGCTCAAACATGCTCTCTCTCTCTCTCTCACTCACACTCACTTACACACTCACATGCTTAAACACACAGTCTCTCTCTCTCTTTCTCTCTCTCTCTCTCTCACACACACACCACCCATCTGTATGTTCCCTGCCTATCCCAGGAGAAAAGTAACCAGGAGATTGATCTGACATACAAGCTGAAGGTCCTACAGCAGAGTCTGGAGCAGGAGGAGGAGGAGCATAAGGCCGCCAAGGCCATCCTCCACAGGGACCAGATGCACCAGTCCACCGAGGAGGCCAAGGGTACGAGAGGGGAGTACAGGGAGGGTTTTGTGGGTAACAGGGTAACGGCTGGTGCAGAACGCAGCCCTATGATGAACTTGCGGCTCACACAGTGCTCATTACGTGTATCCTGTGCTACCATCCCAATGTCAGAAAACCCTGTTTTACCCCCCCCTCCTCCCTCCCAATGCCCTTACCCCCCATCCCTCCCTCCCAATGCCCTTACCCCCTCCCCTCCCCCAATGCCCTTACCCCCTCCCTCCCAATGCCCTTACCCCCTCTCCCTCCCTCCCAATGCCCTTACCCCCCCTCCCTCCCAATGCCCTTACCCCCCCTCCCAATGCCCTTACCCCCACTCCCTCCCAATGCCCCTACCCCCCCGTTCTCTTACCTGACACCCCCCCCAAATGCCCTCCCCTCCCAGAGATGGAGCTGAAGCTGCAGGAGGAGCGAGCGGCAAGGCAGCAGGTGGAGGCCAGGCTGCTGGAGCTGGAGAAACAGCGGTCCCTGTTGGACTGTGAGTGCAAGCAGACACAGCAGAGCCTGGAGGAGCTGCAGAGACAGAAAGAGAAGCTCTCTGAGGAGGTGTGTGTGTGTGTGTGTGCTACTGTTTTTCCGATGTTCCGTTTTTTCTGCTGATATCTGTTGTTTTAAGATCAATCATGCTTTCACTGGGAGCTGTACATTTCCCATCCACCTTTCCACCTCTCCCCCCCTCTCCCTATGTCCCTTCCTCACCCCTAACTCGGCACCTACACCCACCCATCATTTATCCCTCCCTCCCCCTTCCAGGTGGTGAAGCTAAGAGTGAGGGTGGAGCAGGAGACTGAGAGATGCAGCCTGATGCAGAGTGAGCTGGCGGCTCAGGACCAGCAGGGGGCCTCACTGCGCAGCTCAGAGAAGCAGTTGAAACAGGAGCTCAACCACCTGCTGGACCTCAAAAACAGCCTGGAACATAAGAACCAGGAACTGCGCAAGTGTGTGTGTGTGTGTGTGTGTGTGTGTGTGTGTGTGTGTGTGTGTGTGTGTGTGTGTGTGTGTGTGTGTGTGTGTGTGTGTGTGTATTTGTGTGCAGCAGAAGGGAGAATAGGCAGTTTGATGAGCTAACTTGAAGGACTGTCTTCTGCTCCAAGTCTGGAAAGAGTGATGTCATGTCTGAAAGGTTCATTTGATTTTGACTGTGTGTGTGTGTGTGTCTGACTGTGTGTGTATGAGTCTGAGGGATTTTATTTAATGTTTGACTCCATGTGTGTGTGTATTTTTGTGTGTGTGTAACTGTGTGTGCATGTGTGTGTAACAGTGTGTGTATTTGTTGACAGAGAGTGGCAGGAGGCACATGGACAGATGAAGGAACTGCAGGACCAGCTGCAGGCCGAACAGTATTTCTCGGTACAGTCCTACTGAACATACTACAGTACTACAGTACTACTCAGCATTACTACTATTACAGTACTACAGTACTACTCAACATTAATACGACTACAGTACTACTCAGCATTACTACTATTACAGTACTACAGTACTATGCAACATTAATACTACTACAGTACTACTCAACATTAATACTACTACAGTACTACTCAACATTACTTCTACAGTACTACTCAACATTACTACTACAGCACTACTCAACATAACTACTACAGTACTCAACATTACTACTACAGTACTGCTACTCAACATTAATACTCAGCATTACAGTACTACTACTCAGCACTACTCAACATTACTACTCAGCATTACTATACTACTCAACATTACTACATTACTACAGTACTGCTCAACATTACTACAGTACTTCTCAACATTACTACTACAGTACTACAATACTACTCAACATTACTACAGTACTACTCAACATTACTACTACAGTACTACTCAACATTAGTACTACTACAGCACTACTCAACATTACTACTACAGTGCTACTCAACATTAATATTACTACAGTACTACAATACTACTCAACATTACTACTACAGTACTATAGTACTACTCAGCATTACTACAGTACTGCTCAACATTACTACAGTACTTCTCAACATTACTACTACAGTACTACAATACTACTCAGCATTACTACAGTACTACTCAACATTACTACTCAACATTTGTACTACAGTACTACTCAACATTAATACTACTACTATATGACAGTACTCCTCATATGACCCTTAAGGATACCTCTCATTCCAGATTCTCATACTGCATGACCCTATCTGATGCCTGTTGCGTTTTGAATGTTGTTGAATGATCAGTTCAAAGAATTATAATTTGCTGGTGATAATGCTCCATCATAGTATCTCGATCTGTATTGGGTAGTAGCCTCAGCCAGCCAGGCAGGCATTATTGACCCAGGTGAGCTGGGTGTATCGGCGATGTAGCAGTGGTTTAGCAGTAGTGTTTGGGCTCTTTCCCAGTGATGGTTCTTGTTCTTCAGACCCTGTATAAGACACAGGTGGATGAGCTGAAGGAGGAGTGTGAGGAGAAGAACAAGCTGATTAAAGACGTACAGCAGAGACTGCAGGACCTGCAGGAGGAAAGGTAAGGACAGGACCTGGAACAGTTTGAGGAATTGTTCATCGCACTACTGAACAAACCTGTCGAACTCTGCCATGTACACTGCAGTATTAATCAGCATACATTAAACCAAGAATGGGAAGAAGCGTAATGGTTTTACAACCTGTAGTGTGTGACGCTGCATTGTGCTGTAGCGTAAAACACTGTATTGTGCTTACATTTTTACATTTTAAGCATTTAGCAGACGCTCTTATCCAAAGCGACTTACAAGATATGCATTAATACATGGTGCTGTAGTGTGTAGCGTGTGATGCTGCTTTGTGCTTTAACGTATGGTGTGATGTTGGGCTCCTCTGCCTCTCCCTGCAGGGACTCTCTGGCTGGCCGGCTGGAGGTGACTCTCACTAAAGCAGACTCTGAGCAGCTGGCACGCTCTGTTGCAGAGGAGCAGTACTCCGACCTGGAGAAAGAGAAGATCATGAAGGAGCTAGAGATCAAGGAGATGAAGACCCGACACAAGCAGGAGCTTGGGGAGAAGGACAGTACCATCGCATCAGTGAGTGGGGGGGAGGGAGAGAGAAAGGCAGTACCATCGCATCAGTGAGTGGGGGAGTTTTGTGATTTCATATTTTCTGCTTTTTTGTAAAGCGTCTTTGTAAGAGTGCTCCGTAAAAGGCGCTAAAAATATATATTGAATTTAAATAGAATTGAACCGAACCATCACCTCAGTGAGTGGCAGTGGGGTGTGGGGGCATTATACAGCTTGATGAGTAAACTGGCAATATGGTAACAAACTCTCTGTAATTACTGTACATAATCCAGACATGCATGCCCTTAATTTAGGCCCAAGCTGGGGGGGGGTTAAAGTTATCTAGTGCTCAATCATTTTGTGATTTTGACCTTGGGGTCACTCACTCTGCATTGGCCTCTGCAGCTGGAGGAGTCGAACCGCACCCTGACGAGCGATGTGGCCAACCTGGCCAATGAGAAGGAAGAGCTGAACAACGCCCTGAAGGAGGTGCAGGATCGTGAGTACACCTTTACTGTGTCTGTCCATCAAACATTTTAAAAGCCAAAAACGTGCATGAGCATATCCTGAAACTAAGCTTCACTACACCAATCCAGAAGTCCTATAACTACCCAATCACACAGAATCTAGATAGCATACACTCTGCCTGCTAACTGCCTAATTAGAGCTAATTGCCATAGAGGCCTAATTACCACACACTGTCCAATCACCAGGGGTCTATTTACCACACACTGTCCAATCACAGGGGGTGCAGCAGTGTTAGCATAATGGTTAAGGAACTGGGCTTGTAACTCAGGTTGCTGAATTGCTCCAGTAAAATATCCAGCTGTATAAATGTATTGTATGTAAAGAAATGTAAACTGTGTAAGTCGCTCTGGATAAGAGCGTCTGCTAAATGTAAATGTAAATGTAAATGTCTAATTACCACGCACTCTGCCTCCTAACTGTCCAATGACACTAGTGCGTAGCCAGCAAGCTAGATCACAGATCATTTTGGGGGGAAGAAAAGGTTTGCATACTTCCTGCTACTTTCTCACACACAGAGCTGCAGAATCACGCTGTCTGTATGTCCTGCCATACACTAGCCATCCTGCTGCTGAAACTGCAGCAACATTGTGGAAATTTCATGTGCTATCTGGGTTGTACATTTCTGCCTAAAACTGACAGAACTGAAGAAGACCAAGGATGAAGAGAGACAGATGAAGGCCAGTTTTGAGAAGCTGGTGTATTCGGAGAGGACCCTTAAGACCCAGGTCAGAATGCAGCTGTCTATTCATCTGTACCGCTGTGTGTGTTTATCTGTGTTTGTCTTGTGAGTTTGTGATTTTTAAAATGTTTCAGAAGCAATAGATTGAGAATGTATTAATGTGTGTGTGTGTGTGTGTGTATATATATATGTATTTGTGTGTGTGTATGTATATGTGTGTGTGTACATGTGTGTGTTTCTGTTTAAAATGTTTCAGAAGCAATAGATTGAGAATGTATTAATGTGTGTGTGTGTGTGTGTGTGTGTGTGTGTGTGTGTGTGTGTGTGTGTGTGTGTGTGTGTGTGTGTGTGTGTGTGTGTGTGTGTGTGTGTGTGTGTGTGTGTGTGTGTGTGTGTGTGTGTGTGTGTGTGTGTGTGTGTGTGTGTGTATGGCAGGTTGTGCTTTTATAGAAGGCAGTAGGCAACACCTGAGCTGATTACTGATCGGCCTCAGGTGAGCATGCCTGTGGGCGAGGCCGCTACTCTCTCTTGCTTTGGGAGAGAACAGCACCTGACAGCGGCCAAAGAGGACGAGCAGCCCTCTCTATTCTCCATCCACCCCCGTCACAGACCCCTTTTCACTTTGACACACCCTTTTATCAAAACAGGTGTGAGCTTATGACTCAGTGCTCAAGATCCAAAGATCTGTTGTTGGGTCCAAGCTTGTCAGATGGACCAGCTAAAATGCAGTGATCATTCTGTATGTCTTTCCTGTATTCATTTTAGATGGAGAATTTGCGGGAGAATGTACTGTAAGAATAGACGTATTACAAAGTAATCTACCATGTTTGATATTTTTCAGGCAGTCAACAAGCTGGCTGAGATAATGAACAGGAGGGAGGTGAGCAGTGGTGGACATCGCCATGGCAATGACATGGACTTGCGCAGGAAGGAGAAGGAGAACAGGAAGCTGCAGCTGGAGCTCCGATCAGAGAGGGAGAAGCTCAACAGCACCATCATCAAGTACCAAAGGGATATCAATGATATGCAGGCTGTGAGTGCTTCCATCTGCTGTATACACACATACTGTTAACCACACAATAACACAACTACACACCACTACATTCACCACACAATAACACAACTACAGAGCATAACATTCACCACGCAGTAACACAACTACAGACAACTACATTCACCACACAATAGCACAACTACAGAGCATAACATTCACCACGCAGTAACACAGCTACAGACAACTACATACACCACACAATAGCACAACTACAGACCATTACATTCACCACACAATAACACAACTACATACCACTACATTTGCCAGACAGTAACACAATTGCAGATCACTACAGTAGTCATGCAGTAACACAACTACAGAGCACATTCACCACACAGTAACACAATTACAAACCACTACATTCAAAGTGTAAAACAATCATGGAGCACTACAACCACAGAGTAACCCAACAAGAACACTATCAGCACCTGCTTTTTACAGTTTCTGAATGTTATTGTGATGTGCATCCTTTTAGCATGGATGAAATCGGATGTTTTGTGAACTGTGTGCTTGCGTCTACAGCTCATCGCGGACGAGGGCCAGGTACGTGTTGAGCTGCAGATGGCTCTGGACAGTAAGGACAGTGACATTGAGCAGTTGCGTTGTCAGCTGACCTCCCTCAGCATCCACTCATTTGACTCCACCAGCATCAGCAGTGGACCTGACCCTGAGGCAGACGACGGCTACCCAGGTAAAGCCACACTCACACAGGGCACCTACCCCAGTAACACCAAGCTCAGAGCTCAAACGGAATACAGGCTGTACTATTTTCTTCCTTCCTGTTTGATATCTTACATTTCTTCTCTATATTCCTTCTTCACCGTTTCTCCCCTTTGCTTCTCTATTCCCTCTTCCCCTCCACCTTCTCTCTTCCCCATATGATCCAACCCTTTCCTCCGTCTCTTCCGACTTTTTCTTCACCCTTCCCTCCTTTCTCTCGCCCTCTTTCCTGCCCCTTCCTTCCCACTCCACCTGTGCTTCCCAGTGCACATCACTCGCTCCCACTCCTCCAAGTCTGTGTCCTTTACCTACCAGCACTCCTCCTCCCGATCTGTGCGCTCTCGCGTCCCCACTCTCTTTGACTCTGACTCAGAGGAGGAAGAATCACAACCACAACGGCCTCCTCTGGCCCTCACTTCTGGCTCATCAGAACCTGACCATGAAGGTGACCTGCATGGACCCTGCCTCTGTCCCTCCCCCTCTTCTGTAACTCTGCTGTATAAAGACACTAATACAGATGTACCCTGCTGCTGTATAAAGACATTAATACAGATGTACCCTGCTGCTGTATAAAGACATGAATACAGATATACCCTGCTGCTGTCAAATGGGACTAATGCAGATATACCCTGTTGCTATATAAAGACATTAATACAGATATACTCTGCTGCTGTATAAAGACATTAATACAGATATACCCTGCTGCTGTCTAATGGGACTAATACAGCTGGCACAAGACTGTTCTCACCTGCCAGTCAGTTAATGCGGTACCCTTTCCCTGTTCACCACATCCTCTTTCACTAATGGACCAAACTGAGCTGAACTCCTGTGGTTACTCATCTTGTAAAGCATTTCAGCTCCAAAGAGGTTGAGAAGTGTGTGGCGATGTATCTAACAAGGTCCCTCAGAGTGATTGGTTATTTCTGTTGTCCATTTTGATGGACAATAACTACTTCAAATGATTTTATGGCAAAGACAAATACCTTCTGGTGTGAGATCCATAGAAATAACACACTAGTATGTGTGTGTGTGTGTGTGTGTGTGTGTGTGTGGGTACATGTGTCTGTGTGCGTTCATGTGTGTGAGCTTGCTTGTACACATCTGTGTATGTATGTGTGTGTGTGCATGTGTATTTATGTATGTTGTACATGTCTCTCACTGTCCTCTCCCCTGTGTTGACTGCACATCTGCCTGCTTAGTGACACTCTTTGTATTTCCTGTTCAGTGACTCTTTGTGTTTCCTGAACGGTGACGCTCTTTGTGTTTCCTGTTTGGCCCACAGAACCCAGACTGGAAGGCTGGCTCTCGGTCCCTGTGAGGAACAGCAGCAAGAGGTTCGGCTGGGAGAGGAAGGTATACAGAGCCCTGGAGGAGCACCCTTAAGATGCCCTTATAGGCAGGGCACTGCCCTAGCTGCACATTACACTGCATATCACATGTGTGTGACACAGTGTGGTTTATGTTTGTGTGACACTATGGTTTGTGTTCATGTGACAGTTTGGTTTGTGTCTGTGGGTGTGGCTGTGGTTTGCGTGTGTGTGACTATGTGGCTTGTGTGGGTGTGTGTGTGACAATGTTTCCTCTCTCTCCTGTAGTATGTGGTGGTGAGCAGTAGGAAGATTCTGTTCTACAGCAGTGAGCAGGATAGGGAGCAGTCCAACCCCACCATGGTCCTGGACATCGCGTGAGTAATGCCCTCTTAACCTGCCCCCTCTCCATCTCTCATCCCTCATGCCCTACCCTCTCTCATCCCTCTTTACCTTGCCCTTTCTGTCCATCTCTCATCCCTCCTCCCCCATCCTCTCTCATCCCTCCTCACCCTGCTCTCTCTCCACCTCTCATCCCTCCTCTCTTATGCCTCCTTACCCTGCATTCTCTCTCCATCTCTTATCTCTCCTCCCCCACCCTCTCTCCCTCTCTCATCGCTCCCTACCCTGCCCTCTCTCTCCATCTCTCATCCCTCCTTCCCCACCCTCTCTTCTTCTGTCATACTTCCTTATCCTGCCCTCTCTCTCTATCTCTCATCCCTCTGTAGCCTGCCCTCTCTTTCCACCTCTCATCCCTCCGCCTTCACTCCCTTTCTATCTCTCATCCCTTCTTATCCCGCTCTCCATTTCTCATCCCTCCTTACCCTGGCTTCTCTCCATCACTGTCCGTCCCTTAATCTCTGCCCCTTGCAGGGATAGCACTACTGAGTCATCTTCTATAGTGTCTCATGAGATTGGTGAACATAATGGTTTGATCATTCCTCCATATAGAATCTTTCAAGATCCTCCAGATCCTTCTGTCTGTACTTGTGGACTGCTCTCTTCTCAAAATCAGGTTTGAGACTGAGATGGCCATTGCAAAACAGTAATTTTGTGGTCAATTAACCAGTTCTTGGTTGATTTTGAGGTATGCTTGAGATCATTGTCTTACTGAAAGATCCATTTGTGGCCAAGTTTTAGCTTCCCAGGGGGGACCTGGTTTTTGGCCAAAATGTATTTGTACTTGCTGGAGTTCATGGTTCCATTAATCTTAACAAGATTAGTCCTGAGACCGGCAGTGATAAAGGCGATGTACTGCCTCCTCTGAACCGGCACTCACCAAGCCGTCAACTGTAACTCTGGTACAAATATATCCACTCCTACACGCAGCAATCTCATATGGCTTCCCTCCCCCAGTATACTAGCTCATTACCAGTATTGTTTATGTTATTTTGCCTCTATCCCTCTCCCTCCTTTGCAGTAAACTGTTCCATGTGCGGCCAGTTACTCAGACAGATGTGTACCGAGCAGATGCCAAAGAAATTCCACGGATATTCCAGGTGATATATTTTGCTCTTGCTCTACTCACTGCTCCTTACTGCTTCTGCTCTAACCACTGCTCATCACTCCTCCTGCCTGACAGATTCTGTATGCCAATGAGGGAGAGAGCAAGAAGGACCATGAGTTGCTGGTGGAGCCTTTGCTTATGGGAGAGAAGTCCAACTGCATCAGTCACAAAGGCCATGAGTTTATCCCCACCCTGTACCACTTCCCCTCCACCTGTGAGGCCTGCCCCAAGCCGATATGGAACATGTTCAAGCCCCCGCCTGCTCTTGAGTGCCGCCGCTGCCACACCAAGTGCCACAAGGAACATCTGGACAAGAAGGAGGATGTCATTAGTCCATGCAGGGGTCAGTGTGGGGAACAGCATTGTGTGTGTGTGTGTGTCTGTGTGTGTTGGGGGTAAGGGTGGGGAATCCTGCAGAATCAGCATGTTTGAGTGTGGCCTTTACTTCCCCTCAGTGAATTACGACGTGTCCCTGGCCAAAGACCTGCTGCTCCTGACTGAGTCTCAGGAAGAGCAGCAGCGGTGGATCAGCCGGCTGGTCAAGAGGATCCCCAGGAGGCTCCCGGCCCCCCCACCCCGCCTTTCGCCGCGATCCTCACCAGGATCCTCACCACGCTTCTCACCGCGTTCCGCCATAAGGCGGGCGCCCAGCCCAAGCCCCAAACGGCCCTCGCGCCCGTCCCTTCCCAGCCAGCCCAGGTGAGGGGAGGGGAGTGGGGGGGGCATGTGGGCCATGGCTCCCAAGCAGGCATTAGAACTGTGCATCTCAAAGTAGGAGTGCTGATCTAGGATCTGTTTTGGCTTTGAGCTAATAATGGATGAGGTTAGTATATGGACAGGGGAAACCTGATCCCAGATCAGCACTCCTACTCTGAGAGGCTTTATGAATACTGATGTCGTGGGATTTACCTGTGATTGATGGTGAGATCAATCGCACTGTAAAAATATCTTGCTAAAACTTGAAATTAGTCTCTGAGCTTAATGGAGTTTAACATGGTGATGGTAAACGTCTAAATTGCTGCACCTCTCTGCTGTCCCTGCTGGCCATCATGGTGTCAGTACATCCAAGTGTTCATATAGGAAGTAGGATAACTCCAGGGGACCCCTCTGCTGTTTCAGATTACTTGACTTTGGCCTGAAGGACTGGAATTGGTCTTTGGATGATGATGATGATGATGATGATATATTTGATTTCTGAAGATGTAAGAGGGTAACTGGGAAATGCGCATGTGTGTGTGGGAGTGCAGTGAGGGGGGGAGGCGATGGGGGGTTGCCGTGTCACTGAAGGACCCATAAAAAGTAGCCCAGAATTCAATCGATTTGAATGGGGAATGGGAATGGGGAATGAATAAGCATTAGCAATTAATAACAATTTAGGAGGAAGCTACCAATACATATAATCCAAGTTCATCGTTTATTAGAAAAACATAATATATTATGCTAGCACCATCACTAACCTGAACCCCATTAATGGACACGCCTGGATGCACTTTGTATGTTTTAGATGCAAGGTTTTGCTGTGTTTATGTGTATATGCGTGTATGTGTGTATGTGTATGTGTGTGTGTGTGTGTGTGTGTGAGAGAGAATATAGGAGTTATGGATACTTACTCTTTCTCCCTCCCTCCTTCCAGTTGACCTCCTTTACCTGGCAGCCTGGTGGAACTTCTTGGATGGATTTTCTTCCAAACACAGAGGGAAAAGTCCTCAACCAAATCCAAGACACGGATTGGAGGCATACATAGTATATGTCCTACCATCCTGGGGTACAGCTCACCTGGTTCCATGTTTATAACTAGCTCCAATCAATGAAGACCCACACCGGCCATAAATAACCCATTGAGAGACACAAACACACAGACCCTGAACTGCACCCCACTGAAGCCGCAGCTATGAGGGGATTTCAGAATATTCCACATGCAGGTTTTACTGCACGATTCAGATTCTCCTCATATCCACAGCTTCATACACCCACCACCATATTTAAATCTGCTTATTACAGGGAGGGAAGTCCAATTAGTCCATATATATAGTGTCAGTAAACACAAACGTTTTAATATTTCCTAAATGGAACATTAACTGAGGGTGGAGATGTGAGTGAGTGAGTGAGTGAGTGAGTGAGTGAGTGAGTGAGTGAGTGTGCCTGTCTTTACACGGCTTATGTGTGGTTGTGTGTATACTACATGCTTTATATTAGTGAAATAGTGTCATATAAATTCCTGAAAAAAGTTATTTTATTAAAAACACAAAAACCCCCCCAAAAACTTTTTTTTTTAAACCATACACTTCTCAGCCCAAGTAAGGTTCAAATGTTGACAACAAATGTACGGAATTTCTTTTTTTGGTTTGTTGTGTTGTAATGCATGTTGTAAAACAGGGATGTCAAACTCCAGTACTGGAGAACCGGAGCATCTGCAGGTTTTTGTGGTTTCCTTTCAATCAGCAGCCAGCTACACCTTGGAACCATGGTGTGTTAGCCAATCAGTGCCTTGAGTGAAGTGCTCAACTACTGAAACACACTAAAAACCTGCACGCACTACAGACTTACAGGACAGGAGCTGAGA
This sequence comes from Aldrovandia affinis, assembly GCA_029706075.1. Taxonomy (NCBI): domain Eukaryota; kingdom Metazoa; phylum Chordata; class Actinopteri; order Notacanthiformes; family Halosauridae; genus Aldrovandia; species Aldrovandia affinis. The sequence goes on along the minus strand of JAINUG010000172.1, from coordinate 1,885,137 downwards.
TCCCAGTAGATGGTTAAATGATATTCCTATGTAAATTTGCATAGAAGTATGAAATTATTCAATTATATATTTGAACATTTTCACAAATATCCCTTATTTCATCATCTAACATACATATGTTTTGTTTGAGAAGCTCTGAACTCAGTTTTACATTTGTTATTGAAGTTTCTTCTGTGTTTTGTATAGAGTTCCAGAAAACCACATTTTAGTTGAGTTCTGGTATGCTGTGAGAAGAAATATTAGCGTAAAGAGACATGCAATTCAAAATATGTTGCATATGTATTTATATTAGACATTGCCTTTATTAAAAAAGTACATTTGCAAATGGCCAAAATTCAAATTTAGAATTAATACACTTGTCCCTCTGCTCTAGGTTAATTTGTAGTACAGTCACAGCTTTTTTCAAAATCTATTTTTTTCTGGATAGCTACCAAATCAAGTACAGCCTGGGAAATTAAATAAAATGCTGTTTCTTCTGTAAACTCTTTCCGATCATCCTTTAATTTATTTAATCAGTCAGATTTTACAATGTATTTTTCATGCACTAGGAGAGCGAAGTTTCCAGACCTACAAGAATACACAGACCAACACTTTTCGGGCATGGACACTTTAAAGTACAAACGTAGTAATAATTCCATTTAGTACATACCATCTAAAAAATAAGGGTTTGGTTTTGTTCAGGCAGGGCTTAAGAAACATTAGGATACCTAAACATTGTATTTTCACACCCAAAATAATACATTCACGACTTTACAGCATGCCACCACATGGTGATAAGACACAGATCAGCAGAAGAGTTGATTCTTGGAGAAAAACTGAAAATGCGAATACAAAAACATGAATGGCATTATAAAATGTAGCCTACATAAACACACATTGTGAATGCAGAAAAGCCCATCGTAAACGATGTATTAGTCTATAGTTGGCTATCAATATCCTGTGTGCATAGCCATGTTTCATTGCAATGAAAATGTTAGATTCTCCTCTCTTGTTCTCATTATATAAATTCATGGATACAAAGTGAGAATAAATGTAAAGCAATTTGTAAAATGTGTATTTATAGGTGAATATACATTTTGCTATAAAATAGTTAATAAACTAGAGTAATTATTTGATAACACTAAACACATTTCTTGTGCCCATGGCAATATGCACCTTTGTGCATCTGTTTATTTCTTCATTTAGAAATGACTGCCTTCCTCCCTTCCCTACTCGCAGTCAGCACAAACAGAAATATTCAGCATGCTCTTGGTACCATTTCCAAAACTTACATCTGTTTAGAACTTGTAATTAGATTACTCTCACAATTTTGGCACACTCAGTTGTATTCATGTTGATACACAATCATATTGCATTGTCTTCTCCCCTCACCCTCACCCATTCTCACCCATTAAATGAATGGTTCCATGATACATAACACAACAAACGGGATGTGTAAGTTTCAATGACCATTACCATATGTTTGGGGAAGTGTCCTGTTTGCATTAGAAAAGGCATCAAGGCTCAAAAGACGTCATGGAGACGAGAGTAGTATTGATTTACAACAGTCATTCCTCTTGTTATATTTAAATTCAAACAAGGCAATTGTGTTGAAAAAACATTTAGGAAAAGTCAGAGACTTTCCAGAAAGCAAAGTTATTTCACCAAATATAAATATAAATATAGTCTTAAATTGTATATTGTAAATAAATAACCCTGCATAGCATGAGTGATCAAAGGCTTTGAGCCTTTACTGATGCCAGTATGTACGAAAACATTGATATCCTGATACAAATGTGCAAAACAAAGAAAGGAGGTAAATCCTGCATCCCTATCCAGTTCCCATCTCTCCTGTTACCCGTGAGACAGAGGTAGAGGGGCAGGAGAACCGTCTGGAAGGCTGGACAGAGAGACGGATAATCAGAGAAGAAAATACACAGACGGGAGGGGTTTCTCTGATATCTGATAAGATACCCTAGAAAGGTGAGGGGTATGAGACCCAGTGTAGAAAGGTGAGGGGTATGAGACCCAGTGTAGAAAGATGACGGGTATGAGATTCAGTCCAGCTTCTTGCAGCCCTGCCTATAGTACAGCACTGTCACTGTCACCCACCCATTCAGTATCGTCAGGACGATGAACCGGGCCATAACTGGGCGGAGAAGAAAAACACAGTTTTACTACACCCTGAACAGACACAAACAAACACACACACACAGACACATGCACACAGATGCTGAATACATACACTGAGAGGTGAGTAACATGCTGCCTGTCTCCTACATCACTGAGCTGTGTACAAGATGTGGAGGGAAGCAACACACAGCTGTACTCCTACTGCACTCACCCTGCAGATCCCCTGTTGTCATAATTGTGGTGAAGATCCTCGCTGAAAAAAATAGAACAGGTGTGATTTGATTTTTTGTGGCTTTGATTATGCTGGTGGCGTAATGCAAGTGCTCTACAGAGGTATGGTCAACTTTACCTGACTATACAGGTCTCATAGTCCTGGGAAAGGTCTAAAGGTGTGCTGGGGATGCAGGTGCACAGGTGTGTCTGGGTAGACAGGTTTGCCTTGGAATACAGGTGTGCTGGGATACATGTGTGCTTGGGATACAGGTGCGCTGTGGATTCAGGTGTACAGGTGTGTCTGTGTATACAGGTTTGCCTTGGAATACAGGTGTGCTGGTGTGCTGGGCTACAGGTGTGACAGCGTTTGACTCACCCAGGCAGGTGTAGGAGGATATGGTCCAGGACAGGGCACTAATGTGGGAAGAGTCCTTGGACTCCCACAGACACTGCAGCTGAGCAAACTTGCTGCCAGCACTGATGAAGGTGCACAGACTCTGGAGAAGAGAAGACTCAGGACTGAGACTCCCGACGGTGTGTGTGAGAGAGTGTAGGATGAGTATAAAGAGAATGTGTGAGAGTGTAGGATGAGTATAGAGAGAATGTGTGAGAGAAAGTAGGATGAGTATAGAGAGAGCGTATGATGAGTATATAGAGAGTATAGGGTGAGCACAGAGAGTGTGTGTGAGAGAGAGAGTGTAGGTTGAGTATAGAGAGCGTGAGAGAGAGACTCACCATCGCCAGATCAATGATCCACTTCTGCAGTGTGAGCAGCTGCCACCCCCTACAAACCTGGCCAGATGCGTCAAAGGTCTCAACGTGTTTAATTATAGATGCTTAAAATATTACCAGTATAAACATCATTACTGCAACCAAGAGTAACAACTGGAACATGTCTGATATGGTGACATTTTAAAAACATGTTAATGCTTTTCCCCTTTTTTGTGCCAATTTGGAATGCCCAGTCATATTCTAGGCCGTGCTCACTGAAATCTCCACTGTCAAATCAGGAGAGTGTGTGCTCTCCTTCTAAACGCGGGATATCAGCAGCCTCTTCTTTTCACACTGCAGTCTACAAGTTCAGCTTGCACAGACATGAGTCGGAGGAAGACACTTATACTGACTGTGGGCTCCTGATTGGCCAGCAGGGGTCACTGGTGTGCAACAAGACATGGACAACCCAGCCAATTAAATCCCTCCCTCCCTAGGCAATACTATTGTTAGCACTGACATGGTCTGGATTCAATACCAGACCCTGGGGCTCATCCACACACTAGAACAGTGCCATAACAGCATGCAGACCACAGGGCTCATCCATATACTAGAACAGTGCCTTAACAGGATCAAACCTCCAACAGAATCACTGTTATTTACTGTCAGCCGAGTCTGCCGTCTGTTCGGAGCGGCTCATCTGGCTGATGCCCTGGGCCTAATGTAGAGGTGCTACAAATAAGGTTATTGGTTGAAGTGGGATTCAGATGCTTTGATTGGTCAGAGTGGCACTTGCAGGTGCTGATTGGACAAATTGGGATGGTATGGGATTACTCAGGGGGTACCTGTGAGTATTGTGACTGCGTCAGAGCAATGCCTGATTTGTCAGAGTGGGGGATGCAGGTGTTGTGATTGGTCAGAGTGGTAGATCCAGGTGTTATGATTGGTCAGAGTGATAGATGCAGGTGTTTTTTTTGGTCAGGTGCATAGTTCTCAGAGGATACAGTGCGCTGTAGATCACACTCTGTCTCAGGTTCCCATTGTAGTGCAGGATCAACAGCAGAAGGATGGTGTCTAAAACAGACCAGCACATGAGGAAAACAACACACCGCCACAAACCTCTCACACATGCAACACACTGCCACAAACCTCTCACACATACAAAACACTGCCACAAACCTCTCACACAAACAACATACTGCCACAAACCTCTCACACAAACAACACACTGCCACAAACCTCTCACACAAACAACATACTGCCACAAACCTATCACACAAACATACTGCCACACACAAACAACATACTGCCACAAACCTATCACACAAACAACACACTGCCACAAACCTCACACACAAACAACATACTGCCACAAACCTATCACACAAACAACACACCGCCACAAACCTCTCACACATGCAACACACTGCCACAAACCTCTCACACATGCAACACACTGACACTCCTCCACCCTGCCCCCACACTCCTTCACCCTCCACCCGACCCCCCACACTCCTCCACCCTGCCTGACGCAAGCAGAGGCCTACCTTGGGCAATCAGAACAGGGTACTCCATGTACGCGGGGACCGGGTACTCATGGTAAATCTGATAAGTAACAAACACGATGTACCTGAAACAGACCAACAGAGACACACAGTGACGGCTGGGAATGAGAGAAAGGTCAGAACAGCCACCTTGATTCTGAAGCTCCGGCATGACTGCTGCCTGGACAAAGGCCTCAGATGTCCTATTCTCCATCAACATTCACTGAGGCCCCTTTATATAAAGCTGTTTCTGCTCTGTCAATGTGTGGGAATGGGTATTTGTGGAGTATCTGGAAAGTTTGTTAGCTTGTGATTGGATGACAACTTGTATGGTCCTCTTGATCTTGACTTCATGTTGTGATCACCACACTGCAAAAGCAAAGCCAATCACCGAGCTGGCCAAGGACAGACCTCGAAGGTCACAGCCAATCACAGAGATGGTCAGGTAAAGACCTCAAAGGTCACATAGCCCGAGGCCTTTCTTCCCTCTCAGCACTGATTGGGTGTACAACTGAAATTATCCAAATGGAGGGTACATGTATGTTGTAATTCCATTTACGTGGAAGCCCTCAAGATGCTATGGAGAGAGTGTCTGTGTGTGTGTGTGTGTGTGTGTGTGTGTGTGTGTGTGTGTGTGTGTGTGTGTGTGTGTGTGTGTGTGTGTGTGTGTGTGTGTGTGTAAATGGAGATGCTCAGCAGGAACCTGTCTCATGAAGGAAGGATACATAATGAAGGATACATAATCAGGGTATATTTGGGTTAGCTGGCTACACAAAGCCAAAAAGGCAATTACAGCTAACCTGTCTCACAACAGTGGTTGTCAACTCGCTGTCAACTCAGTTTTTTCTGATCAAGTTATGAGCGCGTACAGCCAATCGCATATAACATGAACAGATCCAGAGCACTGTTTCACAAAGCAGGATTGGTGGGTTAGGGAGCTAACTTTGGGCTTAACCCTGGGTTTTCAGTCTCACGACTGTGGCTCACCCAGGGATGCGGTGATGGGAATGTGAGTGCAATCTATTGCACCAATCACTCTCGGGGATCCTATGAGAAAATTACACCACTTAATATGCAACAGTAAATTTGATTAATTATTGATAACTATATATATATATATAACTATATGAACTGTATGTTTGCTCAGGTTCTTCCGCATCACCAACGGAATACGTATATATGTACCATGGCTAGAAAACATAGGGCAATACATACAGTTTGCTGCACAGTGATTGCATGGCTTTGATCAGTGGCATTTGTGGCTCTAGAAGCTTACAAAGATACAATATCCCCTCCGCGGAGAATCTGTTTCTCTGATATAAAAAATCTGATTACGGAATTCTCTAGGATTGGTGAAGTCATTTTCCAGAGAGCTGATTGGTGAGGGGGCCTTTTTATAGGATTGGATCCATTAGCCTGAACTTAACCTACTCTGGAGCAGGTTAGGTTTGCGGCATAAGTTACCATGGGAATGCAACCCGATTAAAAGTGAACCACAGTCGTGAGACCAAAAACCCAGGCTTAAACCCAAAGTTAGCTCGCTAACCCACTAATCCTGAGACAGGCCCCGGGTCTCATGAGCGATCCAAAGGATCACTTGGATTGAACGAATCAGTATTTTACTACATTTGTGTAGTTATGGCTCATGAGCAACACATCTTGTTCCTGTAAAAAAACTGGTTTAGCAGTTATTTGCTTGCTTTTACATTTTGTACAACACTGCAGGCATGACAAGTTCCTTTCTCTCCCTGTGTCACAAAAAGAATGGAGGTCTGGTTACCAACCCCATAATGGTGAACATGGAACAGCTGAACACTGGAGTATCTGTATTTACAACTTCACAATGACCTTCACAATGACCCCCACCCCTCCCCCACTGCCTCCCACGTGAGATCCCCCGGAAGGGTCCTGCAGGTTTGAGTGACGGGTGCAGGGGCTGCCACAGCTGTAGAGCTATACTGAGCACAGTATAGACAGTTACAGCAATGCACAGCTAATTCCCCTGCCTGTCTTTTGCAATAGGGGAAGGAAAAGAGAACAGGAGTAGAAGTCGGCATAATAACATGGTTAAAAATGCACATTTAATGTGAATGTGGCACCGTTGATGACAGAATCAAAGAACAAACACTGAGTATTGCACCACATATTGGGATAGCAGGTATCCCACATACCAGTGTTGGGGTAAATTCCACTCCACTGAATTCCAATTCCATTCCTTCTCCCTTTAAATTCAATGAATACATTCCATTTTCCAGATGAATTTTCTCAATTCAGTTCCAATTCCTCTAAAATCCAATTTGAAATTCAACAAACAGAATTGTTGTTCATATTTCTATTTTAGTTGATGCAAGTAAAAACAAGCACCTTAAAAGAAAAAATTCTATCTATACACACTTATTATACCAACCAAATTACAAAATTAATAAAATAATGATATGATCGTATATGTAGTAAATATTCAAATTATATGGCAGATTTTCTTTAAAGCTTTCTATAGACTGTTATTATAACAACTGAATTATATGGTGCTATACCAATAAAATGTATTATTATAATTATAATTATTATTATTATTATATTATATGACAGAGCCACCAAGAGATTTTTACAAATGTAAGTCAGCATTTAGTTGGCTTTTAGCTGATCTGGGTTGCTTTTGCTTTTATTATATTTATAGTAATTGTATCTTGTATCTTATTTGTATTTGTTCTAGGTCTTGCTTTTAATTGTTCCTGGTCCATTCAGTATTTTTAATTTATTGACTATTTTCACATTATACTTGACTATGTTTTATCTTGTGTATTGTTTGACTTTTTCATATTTGTCTTTTATTTTGTTATTATTATTATTATTATTATTATTATTATTGTTTAATGTTCTTTGTGAAGCACTTTGGGCTGCAATCAATTTTATGAAAGGTGCTATACAAATAATAGAAAATATAATACGATATGCCATTTAGCAGACGCTTTTATCCAAAGCAATTTACAGTAGTGAATGCATACAATTTTCAGTATATGTCCCCAATGAGAATCAAACCCACAACCTAAGCGTTATCAGCGCCATGCTCTACCTACTGAGCCACACAGAACCAAATAAAGTTTATTATTATTATTATTATTATTGGGGCGATCTCACCCCTGTTAGCATAGCTTGTTGCTAAATACTTGTAAATATCTGTGTGTAGCTGTACTTGTTAATATCCATGTGTAGCTAGCTAGCTAGCTTGTTGCTAAATATCTGTGTGCAGCTAGCTAGCTAGTTTTTATGCAAATACGTGTTCCTTTTGTGGGGTGTGCAATTGGTTGTTTGTTGGTACCTCGACGGCCAATTAGGGCGAACCAGGGTCTAATAAAAAGGCCGTTCGCCCGGTCGAACGAGTCAGAGTGTGCTACTGTTCTTGCTGCGATGACTTCAATAAAGAGAAGCTCCCCTGGGGCGATTCCTGAGCCACGAACCCCGTCTCCGCCTCTGCTTCCTCGTCGGAATGCTACATTATTATTATTATTATTATTATTGAAATTAATATATTATTGTTATAAAGAAAATATTTGTGACATCAAATTATACGATATATAACAAACTCAGATTTTCTATACAAATCATGGAAGTAAGTTGCTGATCCGAAAAAATGATCCGATCCGTGACTCAAAACCGTGATACAATCCGAATCGTGAGTTTTGTGATCCGTTGCACCCCTAGTCAAAGTGCAGGCCAGATGGAACATTGTGTGAGGAACAGAACAGGGGTGCAAAGTGTATTTATTTTTGTTTATTTGTTCATTGGGAGGAAAGGAGAGGGTGCACACCAGCCACCAGCGATAAAAAAATAAAAATAATAATGAGGGTGACCTGGCGCCCCTAGCCGACATGGCGCCCCAGGCAGCTGCCTGTATTGCCTGTGCCTTGAGCCGGCCCTGCTAGTGGGGCATATTTTCTTACATTTGTAACTTAAATTTCCTTTGAAATATGAATATCTGAATGACTCTGACTCATATCTCTAAAATGACTAAAGATTCCACTCGGATCTTTATTGTGCTCATATTTAATCTAAAAACATCATACCATCGAATACCACTCATACCACTTTGTTATTGTTGTTATTGTATACATAATAATATCACTACTACTACTAATGATGATGATAATAATGATGATGCTAAAAATATTAAATATATATTAAATTCACCTTACCCTTTTAAACTATATAGGCCCTAAGCTACCCATGCGAACATTTCCTGCGTTTACAGCCTAAACAGTGAAAACCATACCACAGCAGGTTTACATCAGTCTGTTTTAAAATACAGTAGTCCTAGTCTTAAAATTGGAGAGCACAGATGATGTCACAAAAAATAAAAAAGTTTGAGTATGGCCACAAATTTGTCTCTGGATTTGAAAGCATCCCGCTTAAAAACAGTAAAAGATAATCATATCTCTCATGTTAACGGTTAGATCTGAAATTCAGCTGCTCCTTCATTTATTACTTCAACAGTATATGTTTTCAAAGTTTCATAAAAATTGGAGCGAAGTCAAGAATCACACGGAATGACGCATTAGATGTGACAATGTGGGGGCAGAACATAGACGCGGAGGTTGGATGTATTTCTTACCCCGTCAGCTCCAAAACCAAGGCTTTCAGACTCACGCCCTTGCCGCATTTATCTTTCATAAGCAAGAATATCTGCGGGAGTTTGACCACCATGCAGCACAACATCGTGCTCAGGTTAGCGGCATGTAGCATTGCATCCTCGTCCATTTCCGAATGGTGTAGGACGATATAATATCGTTCTGTGGTCTCCGATTATTTTGGCAATCCCAGACTATTGGCAGCGTCCTTGCGCCTGTAGCTGATTCCAAGACAGTATAGTGAAATTTGATCTCTGTCTTCTACATGCTTTAACTAGGTATGTTCGGAACCCCCGCAGCCACTGGGCTGCATGACACACGTGTAGCCAGTAGAAATTAATACCAAATATTCTCTACTGAAAGCAATTTAGTGTTAGCTACTGGGATTATGTATACATTCAGATCCATTTTTGAGCCTGGATTCTTTTCTCATCAAAATGTTTTGAAGGCTCCAGGAAAATATTTTAATAAGAGGTAAATGGGGGAGTTTATACTGGACAAAAACATATTCAAACCATTCAATTCTGTTATGGCCAAACAATATATGATCACATTAAAAGTGTAGTAAAAGCAATACAGTTCTCTCTAATTACATTTTGTATAACAACCAATGTACATTATGCACAATTTAGCTTTAGGTGAGCCTCTAGCTACAAGGTACACTCATACTTTACATAAAGGCAAAAGTGTTATTTGCAAGACCTTTTAACTGCCCTATATGGATTTTTCATTAATATGTGCATCATCCACAGTCACCTAGTTTTCATCTATAATACACTCCAAGCATCCTGAGATCTGTTAACTTTGAAGCCAAGCCCTTCTTCAGCTTTCATTGACTGCTTTTGTCCCTCTACTATTGCATGCCCTTTATTACACAGAAAACAGGAGAATGCAGAAAATAAATGTAATGAAATAATATGATCTAAATATACACAAATAGAAAATTCTTACATAAAACACAAGGAGTAAACATTGCATATACAGTATATTGCACAAATATTGCATAAACACGCACATTGCATGTTTGCCTAAGAAAACATACTGACTCACCTCACAACATCCCTCATGCCAGCACACATTTAAAATCTGTGGTTTTACACCGATACAACCACTGAGACCACCCCACTGCTCATTTCCAACATGTCCTGGAGTACAAGCCTTTTACAAGCAGCTGTACCAATCACTTACGGTAACTTGTAAAAGTACAAGAGGTGGCGATTCATTTAATTCCAAAGACAAGATCTGTGGGATTTTTCCTTGTGATTCCCGAAACAGCTTTACATAGTGAACATTCCACCAAGAAAGCAGGAGTTATGTGTTACTCTGTTTAATTATTTAAATATCATTTCAACTGAAAACAAAAAACTTGAAACATGCAAAAAAAAAAATAGTATAGCTTTGAAATGAAACAGGAAATACAATACATTGCCAACGATTATGTCTATTACTGTATCACGACACTGGTCTCTGGCACGGACTATGATTAATCTTACCATGTATTAATGCACATTTTGTAAGTCGCTCTGGATAAGAGCGTCTGCTAAATGCCTAAAGTGTACTGTAAATGTAAATGCAAACAAATATCATTTCACACCATTAGCACACACCTGCATGTAAAATGCAATTAAACAGCTCGCCTGCTTCAAACTTTGTTTGTTTTTACATATCTTTTTTTCAGATTGTTTTTCACGTGATCAGCAAGCTGAGTGGAACTGTGTGTACCCTGTCCCCTTGACACTGTGTACTGATTGCACTGGCCAAACACACAATGGTCACCCTCATTTCCAGCCAACCGTTTTGAAATAGTATCAAAAGAAGAGCCTGTTGGAGAGATATAAGGCAGGCAAAGGAGAGAAAAACACAGATATTCACCAGTCCTAAACGTAGAAGGTATGGGATTTTCTTTTATTATTAATGTGTAAATATACTGTATGTCATAGATGGGACACAGGGTATTATCATTAAATTGTTACATGTTATGCATAATTAAAAGACCTGCAATATTTACACAAAATGAAATACATATAAAATGACAAGAGTGTATATATTCTTTATACATTATGCATTCAGGTGTATATATATATATAGAGAGAGAGAGAGAGAGTGAGAGAGAGAAAGAGAGAGAGAGAGGAAGGGTTCTAATGGACATTTTTTAATCAAGAATGTATTATTGACATAGGAATGCTCTGTCTATTGGCCAATAGGTTAAATACTTGAAATTATGTGTGTAAGTGATATAAAACTTACTGAATGGCCAATCAGATGTCAGTGTGACACTACACTACAGTAGTGTGACATTAATAAAGATCAAACAGTCATGGCTCATTATGCTAGGTAGCTACCAACAGTAAACACAGAACCTTTAAATTAAGTCATATTTTCAGTCCTTAATGGATGAAAGGAATAACTCTCAGATAATCTGCTACAGTGTTTTCATTGGTAGTGTTGCAAACATGTTAGTTATTGATGATTAACTATTTTGAACTGGAATGAAATATGAGTTTGTTCATGTGGCATGTGAACTTTTTTCATGGATGTTAATGCTTTCAAAGACTAGATCAAATATAGATGATAAAAATTACACTGTATAAACAATAGTTATAGTACTTTTATACAAGAAATTGTGTTGGTCAGCAGTATACAAAAAACAGTTTTTTAATTGGTTGATGATCTAGTTGGAGAAGAATTACAATATAAAATAATATATAAACAATCATTTTGCTTGCGGGGACACTGATAGAGGGCACTGTTATTGTGTCTGATGTTGAATCTGCTTTTAGTCCTGCAGCTCTTGAGAGATGAACACCTGGTATCTCATCACCCTGGTGGTGTTGTGCAGCTGCTGTTGCCAACGAGTCTTGCCCTGTCCAGACCTGTGCACCTGTTACTCTTCCATCAACGCCACACAAGTGGTCTGCAGCAACGCCTCTCTCTCGCTCTTCCCTGCCAGTGGTTTCCCAGCCATCACCACGTCCCTGTCCATTGAGTACACCAATCTCAGCTCTATCTCCGCCCTGCACCTGCAGGCCATGCCCTTTCTGCAGGAGCTCCATCTGTCAGGGAACCGGTTGCGTGACCTGCCGCCGCACCTTCTGAGCGGCCTTCCACATCTGCACACTCTGGACCTCACAAACAACCAGCTGGAACACCTGCCTGCAGGTGTGTTCGACAACGCCCCACTGCTCAACCTGGTGCTCAGAGACAACAGGCTCTCCACGGCAGATGCCCACTGGCTCCCCCCCAACAGCAGCCTCATCTGGCTGGACCTGGCCGGAAACCGCCTGACCGCCCCGCCCACAGGCCTTCTGCACAACCTGCCCCTTCTGGAAACGCTTCACCTGAGCAACAATCGGCTGGAGAAACTCCCCGCCGGCACGCTGGACTCAGTGACCCGCCTGAAAAGGCTTCACCTGGAGGGCAACAAGCTGAGCTCCCTCGACCCGTCCTCCTTCCAGAACACCCCAAACCTGACACACCTGTTCCTGGAGGAGAACAGGCTGGAGAAGCTGCCCGCTGGCCTGTTTCAGGGCCTGCTCGGCCTGGACGTCCTGAGCCTGAACCAGAACCGGCTGCGCTCCCTGCCCCCTGGGCTGCTGGACAAGCTGCCGGCGCTGGGCAGGAGCTCTGGCCAGGGCGTCGACCTCTCCCTCAACCCCTGGGACTGTGCTGGGGGTGTGGCTTATCTGTGGGAGTGGATCCAAAGCCACCAGAGGTTAGCCTTCTCTCTGGAAGATGTGCAGTGCGCTACACCCACATCCCTGAAAGGGAGGGCCATCTCCTCTCTGACTGAGGAGGAGAGGAGGGGAGGAGCGGGGGAAAGAGTGGCGGAGATTGAACAGACAGGAACTGTGTAATTCAGCGCTCCACCCATCCATCTTCATGACCAGAGTCACTGCTCACTTAATACACTTACCTTATAAGACCTCAAAACCAATTGCTGTGCTGTTCACTTCGGACTCTGTTACTCTTATTCAAGCACTATAACCAGTCACTTAATGTTGTTCTGTAGCAAATAATCATTAGGGTGGGGATCCATTCTCTGTTCTCAATCTCTCTCAGTTTTTTAAAAATCTCTGTCTCTAGATTTCTGTGCACCTGCCAAATGGAAATACGAATTGTGCATATAAAATGAAAATGAAATGAAACATACTGCAACTTAGCACGATTGCTCAGTTGACCGTTTGTGAAAATGTGAAATCATTTTATAAATGCTTAAATCCAAACGAAGCAGTTGAAAGTCACACAAACCTTACCCTGTGTTACATTAAGAAACGACTTCTTTTTTTTCACACATGCAGTTGATATAAAATTAAAGTGATCATTTTTAGAGCTCCAAAGCAAATTAGCTGTGACAGTGTTTCATTTATAGCATAACTAAGAGAAGCATTTCTCCACATTCTTTTAAAAAGAATACTCTTAATGAAGAATTCTGCATATGTTTCTGAGAGGGGTATTTTAAGAAAATCATTCTGTTGCACACACCATGTGACAAAACCAGGATGGGAACCGAACAATGGGGCGCAGGGAATGGAGTTATCAGTCTGTGGACTGGATTTTTATCATCTCTCCCACGTGGGGAGAGAGGGAGAGACGGAACCAGAACTATACAAAAATGAACAAAACAGTGAGTTACAGAACATTCTGCTGGTGGAGACATATGGATCTGGTGAAGTATCATCCTCTAGCAATACACCACTGAGTTATTAAACCTAAAGCCAGGGAAACCTGCGCCTAAGTCTTCACCTTGTCCCTTGATCCATAATATCCTCCTCCTCCCCCTCTTCTTCTTCTTATTGTATGATTACATTTGAGGTTTTCAAACTGGAGAGCGCTGACACTCAAACCTGCGACCATAGGGCCCAGTCTGCCTCGAAATACTATTTATGAATGGAGATGAAATACAATATTTTCATTTTAAGGACTATGAGCCACCAGAGCAACTTCTGTTTTGGAACACACTGTCTGTGTGTGTGTGTGTGTGTGTGTGTGTGTGTGTGTATGTGTGTGTGGTACCAGGCCAATGTAGGTGTGTGTGTGAGTGTGTGTTGGTACCAGGCCAATGCAGGTTTGTGTGTATGTGTGTTGATACCTAGCCGAAACAGGTGTGTGTGTGTGTGTGTGTGTGTGTGTGTTGACACCTGGCCGATGCAGGTGTGTGTGTCTGTGTGTGTTGTTACCTAGCCGATACAGGTATGTGCGTGTGTGTACGTGTGTTGGTACGTGGCCGATGGAGGTGTGTGTACCTGTGTGTGTATTTGTGTTGGTACCTAGCAGATGCAGGTGTGTGTCTGTGTGTGCGTGTGTGTGTACCTGTGTGTGTTGGTACGTGGCCGATGCAGACTGAGTGTGTGGGCATGTTCCCGTCCAGAGCCAGATGATGGCATTGTCCTGAGGAGGCTCTGATTATGGGAAGTGCTGGCTGCTAATTTATGGTTCATATAAAGCTGAGGTCACAGGGGGACGTTACTTATTCAAATTAAACCCTGTCGATAAAGTGCTCAGAGGAGAGAAGAAAAGTCAAATTCTCAAACTTTCTCAAACGCAAGGCCTGTTCCAGCAACCAGGCTGTAATTAGAATGCATAGGACTGTGTGAGAGTCCTGGCACTAAGCCCGCTCGTCATAATAACTGACTTTGACTCAAAGGGGATGCTGGCTGGGTTTTTCATGCACTTAAAAGTCACTTTGCCAGTTGTGACTTTGAGGTGTACTTACAGACTCTGTCTATGTATGAAAGCCATGCTAGAACAAAAGCAATTTATGCCAGAACATATCACCATGCTGTAGTCTTGACCCTGGGGTGTGTGGACCCTGGGGTAGGGCACACTCCTGTATCTTCTCCAATGATTAATGCAAGCTGTAAAAACATCTGATGTGAGTAATGCATCAGCATTCATACACATTTCTTTCCATTTCACCTTCCAAAATGAATCCTAAGAGTTTATAATTATAATATTGAAATACAGTAATAAAACTGTTCATATTTTGTAAATCTTTGTTGTAAATTCATCATCCGCACTGAGAAATATTTGAGCGGTGTTATATGTTTTTGAGCAGCTAAAGCTTGTTTGAGAAACAACTGTATTATTTATCTGGTTGGCAGAAATGTTAAAAATTAAATTAAGAATTCTCAGAACTGCCTCGCAATTTCTGGGAAAAGATTCTTCTGCCACACGACCCTTTGAGTTGTCACCGGCAGTGATCCCCACGCCCTCACACACATTGGTCACTGTTGTTGATCCCTGGTTCAACGGACTGTACAGAATCCATTTCAGGGCTATTATATCTGAGCACTGTGAACATTCCGCTCTCCCTTACAACACCTGTTTTTGGTCTGTCTGGCAAAGACACAAAACAAATCAATAAAAAGCAGAATGGAATATGATATGGATTAACATAGCGACTCCCTTTGTTTACTGAGCTTCCCATTTCATGACATGGATACAGGGCAGGGGCACAGGCATGCAAATGTCAGGAGAGATTGACTGCAGCGCGGTTCCATTCTGGAGAAGTGTTGATGACCATGCAGTCTGACTGACCTCCGGTGAAATGCCCCCCAGAGGTGAGCTGAGCCAGAACAATCACCTGATATGACTGATTAGGCATTTCCCAGCAGTGTCTGTCTGGACACGTGTTGGATATAGTGACAGTGATCTGGATCTCATCTGCCCATGGCCTGAACCAGACCACCGGCTGCCATCTCCCCCCTCTCTCTTCTCTCTCCCACCCCAGTCCAGCTGTAAGGGCACCAGGCCCAGCCACTGTACAAAGGCTGGTTCTGGTGACACTGGGGTTAGTGGTTCTGGTTCTGGTGATACTGGGTTTAATGGTTCTGGTTCTGGTGAGACTGGGTTTAATGGTTCTCTACAGTCATGGCTTTGTTTCACTCCTCTGACCTGACCCTTCATGTGCTATTCTTCACAGAACATGCAGCCCCTGTTGCCCCTTGTTTTTATGGCTATATGGTTATTACAAACACAGGCTGGAGGTTTTAGAGCAGCACATCCTGATATGATATGAAACCACAGATAATGTGTGGATTCTGATCTATTTCACTGCAGGTGATCTGGTTCTGGGTTTGGCTGGATGTCTCTTTCACTGCAGGGTTTCTTATCTGATTGTGGGTTTGGTTGAAGGATATGTTTGTGTCTCATGGCCCTACTGTGTTCTCATTATTCTCTCTTTCGTGGCTTATGGAGACATCAATAATTCACTTGCTCCAGAGGGACCCCTCAAGATAAATAGCTTTCCTGTGTTTCTATGGGGTACAAAGCTGGGGGGTATGAGACCTATGGGAGATGCTGGGGGGGAGGAGGTACATAAAAAAATGTAAACACAGCCTGAAAATATAACCAGACATCCCAGAGGTCCCATGATTTGTGCAACTTTTTTAAATTAACCTCTGGCAGTTTACCGCTTACCTTTGTACCATTTCAGGTTATTCACTGAACTACTTAAATTTCAGTAAAAACTGGAAAATGGGGGTGTTCTAAAACTTTTGATCGGCAGTGTATGTCCATCCAGTGATCTATCCTCCCCAAACTCTATGAATAACAGAGTGCAGAATCGCATTATGCAAGTGTGAACAAGCTGGTGGGCCTGTCCAACACGGTCAGTGTTAATGGGTAAGGGCACTAGTTCCCAACCCTCTCTCCGCGAACCCCCAGCCGGTCCATGTATTTGTTAAATTCGAACACCCATTAAGTAGTTAATTAGTTGAATCAGGTGTGTTGGTGAAGGTTAGGGGGTAGGGATTAGGGTTAGGATCATTCATCCTGGGACAGTCTCTTAGCTGCTGCTGAGTGACCCAGCCTAGATATATTTGCATTTACACTGTTCCATACACACACAGTTAATGCTCTTCCAAAATTGTACCCCTTGGAAGATCGGGAAACCATGACTGTCTTGTGCCTGCAGTACAGTTAGTAGGCATTAGTCTGGAGCTTGCTTAGATGTAAGAGCATTTTCACATCAAGTTCAAGCTTCATAAATCACAATGGCATGGATTTCATCGCACGCGCAATTTACAATTAAATCTGTGCATAAGAATATTTCATCAATGAGGCCCCAGATTTGAAAGCTTGGGCTGTTCTGATTTATTAAAGTGTGTGTGGTTGTGGAAAACTACTTAGGATAAAAAAACTTTACAGTTACACTTTAAATTTACAGTGGCGTTTGTCAGGTTAGTCTCAAATTTAAAGATATTCTCATCAGTTAGTTACTGGTGTACGATGAATATATTTAATAGTTCTATGATTGATCATTCAACTACTGCCCCTATAAATCACTCCCACACACAAGACCCATACGACTACACGTGCCCATAGTGCCATAAATGTGTACCTATTTGCAGGGAAATTATTACTGATTATTAAAGTGTCTTTTAAGTGTACACATAAACAGCTTTTCAGAATTCTGAATGTACATACTCCGAATTCTAATCACCAGCATATAAATGTGGTCAGTGTCTCTTTTCCTAATTAAACACCACAGAATTTCCTGTCCTGTTTTCCCTTGTAAAGCATTTGTACACACTGTAAGAGAAGCACTTTATAAATAAAGTATTATTATTATTCTCTAGCCCGAGGGGGTGAATCCATCAGTGGCTCCAATGAGTGGCTGTGGGTTATGACCTCAGTAAAGTCTCATGCTTCTATTTGTGTCAGGGAAGGACATGGCCTGACACCATCCAAATTCAAAGATGAAAAATGCAGAAGACAAAGGCAGAGAGAAGAGTTGAATTCACCTAGGGACATGAGACTTGAGAAGGCCTTTGTAAGAATACATACTCAGGAGAGAAGCATGGATATTGTTTTATGTGTGCGAGGTCTCCAGAGATGGCCACATACCCCTGTGAATGCTTATGTTTGGTGATAATAGTTTTTCTGACATTCTCTTTTCTCTTCACCATTGTCACAGAGGAACAGGGTAGCAGAACAGACTGTTTTCTTACTTTAAAATTTATAATTGGTTAATTTATATAATGTGGGTATCTGCAACCTGTCACAGGCGAGTTGAATTACACTGCAAACGAGAATCTATTAACTTCAACCAAATTGATTGTTCCAAAGGGTGCCAATAATTCTGTCATGGCCACTTTTCAATTTTGAAGCCATAAAATATATTTTTTTAGATTATTATTATTGTTTTATTGTGTGCTGTTGTAAATCAAACAGAAGAATGTGTGAAGACTGAAAGTTGTTTCAATTTCAAATTATTTCAGATGATATCATTTGTACATCATCTACATAAAATGCAAGGGTGCCAAGAACGTTGGCCAGAACTGTATTTACCCCCTAGTATAAATTGCAGTGCTAATGCAGCAGGATGTGTTTTGGGCTTAATGCCCAAACTCAGGCCATTGATGGATGGCTTTTGCTTTATCTTCCCGGTATTCAGAGTCACCAACATATATTCCAGACATGTACTGTATAATAAATTATATCAGCTGTTTGGTTGCTGTTGTTGTTGTCCTTTTCCCTTCAGCTTCATGACTCCTGATTGGACACAATTTTCAAAGTCAAAGCGTCGCTGGACTTTATTTAGCACATGTTTACTATCTGCAAGTCTAGAGTTCTACACCCTCTTCTGAAGTGCGTACCGTGAGAGATTCAGAGCATTGAAGAAAGAGCTGTTGTAATGAGTTCCCTGGTGTATTATTGTAAAGATAATGGTAAATTGGCAATCAGTCCAAATGAATATCCAGTCCTGGGGTTGGTGTTTAAAGCACTATAAGCATGGTTGGCAAATGTTGGGAACAGTAATCGGACGCAAACCGTGTGTTTACCCAAGCTCTGTCGGTCAAAGATACTGGGAAAAGAGGGATGTGATGCTATTTACAGAGAACAAGGATCAAATGCTCAAAGGAGGGGGGCAGGTGGTGACGATTCTGTTTTGTGTGTAATTCAACACTGCGCTGCATGTAATTGAGTCACAAGGAAACATTCTGTTCCAATGAGTCATGTGCATACCCCTAGCATTCTCATACCTTCCCTGTGTGGTAGGGCAGTTTGAAAGGGGCCACAAAAGAGTTCAAACCACGTAAGAAATTATGCATTTCAAACCTGATTGATTGAACCACTGAACCTGAATGCATTTTCCAGAAGAATAATGTTCTAGGTTTACAAAACCTATGTATAAAATACATTCCTCCAAATGCCCTACGATTCTAGTTATGAGCACCTCTGTGACATTTTCTACAGTACCTGAATATTTGTTGTACAAATTTCAAGAATTCAAGATCAGAATCAAGACAAGACCATTTTTCCTGTTTGGCCACACAGGAGAAGTAACCAAAAGAGTATTGTGTGTGAGTGTGTGTATGTATTTGTGAGTGTGTCTATGTGTGCGTGTGTATGTGTATGTATGAGAGAGAGAGAGTGTGTGTGTGTGTGCACGTGTGTACGTATGTTTGTGTGTGTGTGTGTGTTTTCTGATCAATATTATTGCTCTGATTGATTACATTTGACATTTTAAGCATTTAGCAGACGCTCTTATCCAGAGCGACTTATAAGATGTGCATTAATACATTATATGATCAGTCATTGTTCGCGCAAGAGATCAGGGCAGTAATACAGCAATAGACATCATTGTTGGCAGCTGCATACCATACCTGTCACACTGGGAAGGAAAAGGTTAGTAAAAAATTATTATTATTTTTTTGTAGAGGAAGATTTTAAACATGTATACATATACACAAAGCAGTAATAAACATATAGGCAGTGGTGAGGACAATAGGCTAGATGTACAGAATTCAGGTGGGTTTTGAGTCTCTTGCGGAAAATCTGAAAATTGTATTTATTCAAACAAAAAATTAAATTGACCAGCTGCACAAGAATGGTCTTCATCATCAAGGCAAATTAAATGTTTTATTGAACATTCAGTTAGGCAAATGTGGGCTGTAAGATCAGGGGGACCCTGCACTCAAAGGTGATGATTGCACAAAGAAAGTTGAAAGCTGCTCATCTTATACCCCCTGGGTTCCATCAGGCAGTCCAAGATGTCACTGGCACTGATTCCTAAGACATTCCCTCACTGGAGCATTTTTGTTTGAATAAATACAGTTTTAAGATTTCTGGGTGAACCTAGTGAAGCCATGTGTGTATGCAATATGTACGCTATAAGATAAAACTTGGCTGTCCACCGATAATATGGTTTAAAAATGTGACACTTTCAACATACGAATCTTAAGATATCCGTCTCCTGTCCTGGAAAATCTGGAGGAGCGATGCGTTTCGTATCACTGGGGCAATGGCACCCACTCTCAGTGCAGTAGTGATATCACAAGGACATTTCTACCCACTAAAACAAGAAAATGCTGCTCCGCATTGCAGGGGGAAATGGGTTAGGGTTCCCCTTCAAATGAAATATCTAAGAGACTGATAGAACAGTGATACAGCATGAACTGAGTGGGAACGGAAGAGACTGATAGAATAGTTTTCTTTTGTGTGTCTTAATTTAGAATTTGCTTGATTTGTTCTTTTTTGATCCTGTAGTTATAATTAGTTTAATATAGAGCTGTTCTCTAATTGTGATTGATTGCATAATTACCTGCTGTATTTTTGTGAATTGGTAGTACAATTTTCCAAAAGGTGACAGTATTTTACATGCAAAAAAAGGCAATTTGAGGTAGTAGTTCATTCTTTGTGAATCTGTTCCTCTACGTAAAGAGCCACTACACTTGCTTCCACTGAGCTTTTTGCACTGCTGAGAGTCAATCCTGGTGACGAAGGGAAACCTGTCCATTTTCAGTGTCGATAAACTGATTCATTTTTAAACTTAAATCCTGGTGAAATTATATATCTCTGTCTCCTCTGGGGGGGCAAGGCTGTCTCAAGCATTGTGGCATGACACAATGTGAGAATTCATCTGTCAGGGAATACAAAAGCACAGAAAAGAGCCTTGTCAGGTGCTAGTGTTTGCATACTACAGAGCCGTGACTGTGTGGGTGGACAGCAAGACTAGTCGCGGCTAACATGACATTACTCTCCATGACCAATATACTATGCCCCAAAATATCGCATATATAAATGGGCACATGTGCACAACCCTGAGGACAATACTACCACGGATGTAAAATTTTAAATCCGTTTATGAGGTGCCCTACCCACCCACCCACACTTACTTCTGTCCTACCCACCAACAGCCACTTCTGTCCTACCAACCACATTGGAAGGGGCGGCAGATAGCGTAGCTGTATTTCGGCTGGTCCGATACAGTGTGCGCTGCCTGTCAGGTACGTCCCTACCAGACCGGCCCTGGTCGTCGACGGGGCGGCATTTGGCTGTCCACCCCAGGGGGAGGGAGAGGGTGAGCCGGATCGGGTCTGCCCGTGAAGCACGTTAGGGAGTCTCCAGAACATGGGTAGGCGAATTCTGTCTCGAAGGAAGCGGAGTTCGCTACCCTCGGAGAATTAGCTTGCCTTGTAGAGACGAGCGGTGGACTCCTGTGGGGAGGGTAAATCTGAATAAATAGATGGTGTCATTGGCTACCAAATTAGGAGAAAAAGGGAAAAAAGATCAAAAACAAAAACAACTAATAAAAAAAGCCTATTTATGCATATGATTTGGAAATTCCCAAATTAGTAAAATATTGGTCTATGCCTGTGAATGCATTGTCAAAATCATAAGGAACGAGATACCATAGGATACCCCAATTTTCCTGGAAGCAATGTGTTGTTTTATTCAATTGAACTGATCAAAAGAAGCATATCTTTTTTTTAATATATATATTTTTCATTTTTCAAGGTTTAATGAAGGTGTAGTGTATGGGAGGGGGACTTTGCACATGATCTTATCGCGACTGATGACGTGATATTATCAACCATTGGACATCAAAGTGAAACCCCTGCCCTAGCATCAAATAATACGGCTCCATTAGCCTGAAGGCAATTGTGGCATTGCTTTCACAGCTATAACTATCGGATGGTTTTTCAACCAGTTTTGGACACACACGCACACGCGTGTTTTATCTTGTTTGCCCCTGCTTTATGAAATACGTAGATACTATATATATACTATATATACTGCTTTATGAAATACTATATCTTCTCTTACTCAAGAACTGATTTTCAATAAAGAAATATCACACACTTATACTTGCAACACCAATGTATTAGCTACTTGTATGATTGAATGCCCTAATATGTGTTATTGCTTATAAATGAACACTTGGCATTGTTTGTACACGTAGTCTCAGTATTTATTGTAAGTTTATAGATTGTTTCATTTTATTGATTATAATACATTAATTTGTCTTTTATTGGTGTGAAACTAAATAAAAGATTCAGCAGTGCGCTTTTTTCTCATCTGTACACACGTTTTCTTACACGAAAGGAACATGATAGTTTTTACGCTTTGAAGTTTCTCATGTAAAGATTATCGTTATTCATCCTAAACCACATACATGTTATCACAAGTTAAACGATTTCTTACACGTGATGCCAAGGATCAGATTTCAATAATTACAATAATAGATTGAAAAAAAGCATGATGTTTGGATCGCACAGCGATTGACAGGAAACGTCTAATCATCTTTATCTTTACGAGTCGACTGTGGCGTTCTCTCTGAGGGGTCGACCAGCAGCGGGATATAAGTGTCGCTCTGCGAGGCGCGCATGGCACTGTCCCACAAACCGGCAGCGCCGCAAGACTTCAGTGACTTCTGAGACGCCTTCCCCAGTGCGCACGTCCCCGATCGCAGCGCCATCAGCTCCAGCTCGTGCTTAGCCGCAGTCTCCAGCATGCTATGCTTATGGTAAAAGATAACAAAGTTGTTGATGATGGGGTGGATCGGGAGTGCGATGGCGATTACCCCACAAAGGAAGCTAACGGCGGCGTTGCAACGGCCTAGAGTTGTCTTAGGATAGATGTCTCCGTAACCCACAGTTGTCATGGTGATAATGGCCCACCAGAATGACTGAGGGATGCTCGTGAACATGGTCTCAGGGTGGCTGTTCTCCATGGTATAGCCCAGTGCCGAGAACAGGAAGATCCCCACGCCCATGTACATAAGCAACAGTCCCAGCTCCGTGATACTCCTGTTCAGCGCGAGGGTGAGGGTCTGTAGCCCTGAGGAGTGGCGTGCCAGCTTGAATATGCGGGCTATGCGCATGATGCGTAGCGCCTGTACCGCTTGTTGCACATTTGACAGTTCCATCATTGCAGTGCCCAGGTAAGTAAGGGTTAGGACCACATAGAAGGGTATGATGGCCAGGAAGTCGATGATGTTCATAAAGGAGAGGATGAAGTGCACTTTGTTGGGGGAGGAGATCAGGCGCAAGATATACTCCACAGTGAACCAGCCGATGCAGGTAGTCTCGATGGCCTCTAGTGTCGGGTGTTCCATGTGGTTCCCCTCGGCGTCCTGCAGTTGGAGGTCTGGGATGGTGCCCACGCACATCACCACGGAGGAAATGAGGATGAAGAGGAAAGACGCGATCGCAATGATGCGGGCTGGCAGTGAGGACTGCGGTTTCTCCATCAGCTTCCACAAGAAAAATTGGAACCTCTGCCAGCGGCCACTGCCAAAGTCCCCTTCCAGATCGGCCAGGATCAGTTTAACTTTGTCGGCGATCTCAGACAACTCTTCCTCCGCCTCCTTTAGGCTGCCCGTACAACATTCGTCCAGGAAATCCGGATCAATTTTCCAGAACTCCAACTCCTTCATGAAACAAATGGGACAGATCCCTCGTTTCATATGGATCTCTCCATAGTAATATACCTCGATTATGCATTTAAAAATTTCCGGATCTCTGTCAAAATAAAACTCGCCTTTCCCGGGGTCGTAGTCGTCGCAGAGGGAAGTAATTACCTCGAAACTTTCAGAGGAATTGTTCACCAGCTCCGCCAGACGAGTCTCTGGATAGCGGTTCAACAAGTCCCCGGGCAGAACTTGTTTCAGTCCGCCAATGTTCACCACGATTTCTATCTCATCGCTGGCTTCAGAGCCGCTACAGTCAGCATAGCGCGTTTTAGGTATTCCCCACATGTTTCACTCTGTGTAGTTAAATGGGCTTTCAGAAAATTTGAAATATTCTTAAAATAGATTATGCATTGTTACATTTAAAAATGTACGTTGTTAAATAATATCCCGTTTGCAATAAAATAGTTATCCAGTGTAAAACTCGTCCACAATATTGACGCAGAGTAAAGCGGCAAAGGATAACGGGTCCTTAATCCACCACTAAAACGTGTAGCAGTGAAGACATTTTTTTTAAAACGTCGCGAAAAACCGCACGCTCATGGCATGCCACACAGAGAAAGTAACAGTTTACTGACATGTCGTCCTATCTGAACAGCGCCCAGTTTTCCGCAAGCGAAGAAAGTTGAGTCAGACGCTGCACTACCCACCATGGGATATACTTGAAGTGTACGTCACAGCTGAGATTCGTCCGATTAGAAGTGGAGTAACTGAATGGGAGAGGGTGCGAAAGAGTCAGAAAGATGAGGGAGAGGGGGCGGGATCAGAAGAGAAAGGGAATGATACAAGGGGAAATCCAATGTTATCTTGATATAGCGTAGGATGTGAGGAATAGATATTACACGAGACTAATTCTACCAATGCTATCATCCAAGCATCACTGTTACAACTGGTTGCTGCTTCTGCTAATAAAGGTCATGCGGACTGTAGGCTACACCTCACCCGAAATACGTGAGACTAAGGAACTACAAATAAGATGTACAATTATAATGGTAGCCATGTGGGTGCTCCCTCTTATAAACTGATTTTTTATTTTTTAAATGGTGTGCTCGCCAGCTTTTTCTTTATATAGCCTATATATTTTAATGAGAACCATTTGAAACCTCTTGCTGTTCATTAGTACTATCTTGAATGTTTTCAAATGTTATATTATTCTATATACATAGCCTACTATGTATTTGGTATTGCCATAGTATATTTTTTCAGTGACGGTCAACGGACCTGTAATACGTTTAATTTAATATGTAAAGTATAGCGGCTTTATGGATATTTTCTGTTATTTATAACATCTTTCTAATTACAGAAATAAAAGCGTAACACAATTGACTTTGAAATCGAATAATAATCGAAGCGAGAAAAAAAACAGATAAGAAAGCGTGATAAATAAGCTACACTATATGGCCAAAAGTCAGTGAACACCTGACCATCACACCTATACGAGCTTGTTGGACATCCCATTCTAAAACCATGGGCATTAATATGGAATTGGACCCCCCTTTGCGGCTAAGACAACTACCAGATAGCGAGATAGCAGACTGCCAGATAGCGAAGCGTGATTAATCACTCCAAAGAACACGTTTCCACTGCTCCAGGGTCCAGTTGCGGCGTGCTTTACACCACTCCAGCCGACGCTTGGCATTGCGCATGGTGATGTGAGGCTTGTGCGCAGCTGCTCGGCCATGGAAACCCATTCCATGAAGCTCCCAATGCACAGTTCTTGTGCTGATGGTGCTTCCAGAGGCAGTTTGGTACTCTGTAGTGAGTGATGCAGCAGATGATAAGCGATTTTTACGCGCTATGCGCTTCAGCACTCGTCGGCCACGCTCTGTGAGTTTGCGTGGTCTACCACTTCGTGGCCGAGCTGTTATTGCTCCTGGGCGCTTCCACTTCACAATAATAACACTTACAGTTGACCGGGGCACATCTAGTAGGGCAGAAATTTCACGAACTGACTTGTGGCAAAGGTGGCATCCTATGACAGTGCTGCGTTTAAAGTCACTGAGCTCTTTACGAACCATTCTGAATTCTAAATATTTGTCTGTGGAGATTCCATGGCTATGTGCTGAATTTTATGCACCTGTTGGCAATGGGTGTGACTGAAACACCTGAACTCAATAATTAGTAGGGGTGTCCACTGACTTTTGGCCATATAGCAGGGGTGTCAAACTCATTCCATCGAGGGCCGAGTGTGTGCAGGTTTCTGTTGTAACCAATGCATTACACCAGGTGATTTCAATTAGATTCCCTCCTTTTGAAGAAGTGAGCTAATTAGTGAAATCACCTGGTGTAGTGCATTGGTTGCAACAAAAACCTGCATACACTCGGCCCTCGATGGAATGAGTTTGACACCTGTGCCATATAGTGTATCATGCAAAGCATCCATGCTTAATATATTTTCCATTAGGCCTGTAGCGACGGGATTCAGTTAAATAGCCTATACGAATGAAAGCGCCACTATTTGCGCAGTAAATATAGTGTAGTTCAATAGTTCAATACAATGTTGATGGCTCCCTCTACAGGCACACTGTAGATATAGCAATATTAAGAGTCTGAGGTCAGTGGCATGGCGCAGAGACACGTGTCCTACTCCATACCTCTTCCACTCCATACCTTTGCTTTCCGCTGTATGCTTTGGGAGACATGTGTTCCACTCCATACCTCCTCTTTCAGGATATATAGTGATAGGTATAGCGTTAGTGATAGGTATGGGGACAGGACAGTGATTTTCACCATCCCTAGGACTATCAGTGAAAGACAAGTATCATTATAATGTAGAATAATGGAATTACTTGCTTATATTTTAATATTCCCCCAGAGTGGTACTGAATCAGTGGCTCTGGTTCAGTGGTGACTCTGACACTGATTGTGTGTGTGTTCGATCATCACCAGAGCTAACTGTTGAGCGTGTGTGTTCCCCTCATTGCAGTTGGGGGCTCCGGGAGGAAGGATTACTGCACTTCCATTTCAGTCTCTTGCTGTGTGTGCATGTTGTGAACAAGTGTGAGCACTGGGCATGGTGGTGTGGAATGCTAAGTGGAGTGTGGAGTGCAGTGTGGATGCCCACACTTACTTCAGGGAGATGCTTGGTTGCTGTCGCTTGGGTTCAGGAAGGTTAGATGGTCCTGGGAACGTGTTGTCCTGCCTGCCTGTGTTAAAACACATCTGATGAATTGTATTTGTATTGTATTTCATATTTAAATGTACAGGTTTTGTGGTGCTGCTTGCTGTATCTGTATGCTGTACCTGAGAAGCAAAAGAGGTGAAGGGTTAGCACAGAGAAGCTTGTGCACTCTGGCACTATGACACACATTTTTCCATAGTCGGCAGGATTCACCAACAGCAGGAACATGGACGGGCAGGGTCCGAGCCCATGGGAGCTGATGTCTTCACATTCCTGTGGTTTGTGCGTGCTCTGTGGGTGCCCAAGTTCCCTGGGGAGGATGGAACGGTGAAGTTTGGGGAGTGGCGGGCACAGGCTCAGGCTCTGGGTGCAGGGGCTTCGAGAAGGTCACCAGGTGGATCACTGGGTGCTCTATAGGGGCCAGACCCATCGCCAGTAACCCACACTAGTTTGTGCGACCGGATTCATTCCAGTAACCCACACTCATTTGTGCAACCTGACTCATTCCAGTAACCTGTAAACCGTGTTTTTAAAATATGTAACACATATTGAGATATACTCATTTATTGATTGATAAAAAAGGCTAGAATGTGATATCACCATGTGCCGGTAGGGATTCCCCTGCTTTGGAGGCCCCAATGGGGCCTGGTGGTGTGGAGTCGGTCTTAGATTTTGCAAGTAAATAGCAAAACCTAAGAACTATAGATTTGATCTAATGTTTTATTGATCCGTTTGCAACCCTGAAGTTCTGAGTGCAGACACACCCAGATGAGGGCCAACGTTTTCTGGAGTTTGTTGTTGCTGCAAGGAGAGATAGAGCTTTGCTGTGGGCAAAAAATTCATGCAGAAATTCTCATTTCCAAATCACCACCTTGGCAGTGGGGCAGGACACAGAGTGCCAAGACATACATGTCTGGAATTCGGTGACCAGGCTCTTTGAAATTGCGTATAGTATGAACTGCCACCTAAAATAAATGCAAGCCAAACTAAGAGAATTAACACGAGGTGTTAGGTATTTTTGGGGACTGCCATACCAATCAGAGGCAACCCATGATGCCGATCACTCTGCGAGATCACATTTTCATTGGCTACAAAATCTGACTTCTGCTGCCGTCCGGAGATGAGGCGTATTAAACAGACTTTGAGATATGGTTCAGTTTGATTGAATTGCATTAGTTACCATATTTAAGGTACAGTGGGGAAAATAAGTATTTCACCCCCTGCTGATTTTTTGAGTTTGCCCCCTTACAAAGAAAGGAACGGAACGGTCGGTCTATAAATTTAATTATAGGTTCATCTTAACAGTGAGACAGAATATTTTTTAAAAATCCCAGAAAATCACATTATATGAATTTTAAACATTTATTTGTGTTTTATTGAGGAAAATAAGTATTTCACCCCCTAGCAAAACAGCAAGAATTCTGGCTCCCACAGACCGGTTATGTGACCAGGAGGCACACAGATTAGTCCTCTTACTTAATTAGTACTCCTAATTAAGTACTCGTTACCTGTATAAAAGACAACTGTCCACAGAATCAATCAATGAATCAGATTCCAACCTCTCCACAATGGGCAAGACCAAAGAATTGTCTAAGGACATCAGGGACAAAATTGTAGACCTGCACAAGACTGGAATGGGCTACAAGACCATTGGCAAGCAGCTTGGTGAGAAGGAGTCAACTGTTGGTGCGATAATTAGAAAATGTAAGAAACACCAATTGACCATCAATCTCCCTCGGTCTGGGGCTCCACGCAAGATCTCACCTCGTGGAGTGAACCTGATCATGAGGTAGGTGAGGGAACAACCCAGAACTACACGGCTGGAGCTTGTTGATGATCTCAAGGCAGCTGGGACCACAGTCACCAAGATGACCATTGGTAACACACTACGCCGTAATGGATTGAAATCCTGTAGTGCCCGCAAGGTCCCCCTGCTCAAGAAGGCACATGTACAGGCCCGTCTGAAGTTTGCCAATGAGCACCAGGATGATTCAGAGGAGGCTTGGGAGAAAGTGCTGTGGTCAGATGAGACTAAAATCGAGCTCTTTGGCATCAACTCGACTCGCTGTGTTTGGAGGAAGAAAAAAGCTGCCTTGGACCCCAAGAACACCATCCCCACCGTCAAGCATGGCGGTGGAAACATTATGCTTTGGGGCTGTTTCTCTGCTAAGGGCACAGGACGACTTCACCGGATCGAGGGAGGATGAATGGGGCCATGTACCGGGAAATCTTGGGTGAGAACCTCCTTCCCTCAGCCAGGACACTGAAAATGGATTTCTAAGGATTTGGAGAGGATCTGCAAAGAGGAGTGGGCCAAAATCCCTCCTGGGATCTGCGCAAACTTGGTGACCAACTACAAGAAACGTCTGACCGCTGTGCTTGCCAACAAGGGTTTCTCCACCAAGTACTGAGTCATGTTTTGCTAGGGGGTGAAATACTTATTTTCCTCAATAAAACACAAATAAATGTTTAAAATTCATATAATGTAATTTTCTGGGATTTTTTTAAATATTCTGTCTCTCACTATTAAGATGAACCTACCATGAAAATTATAGACCGTTCCTTTCTTTGTAAGGGGGCAAACTCACAAAATCAGCAGGGGGTGAAATACTTATTTTCCCCACTGTAAGTCCGTAGATTGAATCCTGGCCCGTAACTTTAATATGACCGATAAATAAATTAATAATATATGCCATTTAGCAGACGCTTTTATCTAGAGATGCACCGATTTCCAATTTTTGATTAGTCTGACCTGCCGATACCGATTTTGGCGATTCGATTTTTTTCCTAAAAACAATAATTGACAACTTACACAAACATTTTTGTAACTTTGCTTTAATAGAAAATTAAGATTGACAATTCTGAGGTAGGTCAGAAGCATGAGGTAGGTCTCACTAAAACACATTTCAAAATAAAAAAAAGTGTTCCAGGTTACTGGACAGAGCTTTTCTTTTTGTGCAAATTAAATTCAATGATGAATAAAAGAGAATCCAACAACAGTGGCATGTAGCCTTTAAGTAATAAATAAAAAGAAACAAGAGTAGTTTAAATTTACTGACATGGTGACAGACCATTAGTCCGAAATATTTTTTAAAACACTAACGTTATATTCTGATGACAGATGACACAAGCCCTTTTTCCATTAAATAATTATATGGCTTCAACTTGACGTGCATCAGAAAGTTATTGCGACAATGCTAATGGAAAACAGGTTAGTTCGAACCTATGATGCGCTAGACTAATTTGTTTGCTAGAGGTGGATTAGAGTAGATCCCAATTCTATATAGTGCAATGGAAAACACTTGTAGCGATATAAGGGCGGATGTTTCAGTTGCGGAGCTTGTCAAAGGCATTGAAACAAGCCGCTCTTCAGCAGAATTTCGTTATTTGCGTGAGTCAGGTAGCCTAACGACTACGACTTTAACTAGCTTCAAAGCTTAGATAAAAATGTTTCAAACTAGGAGTAATTGGAAAAGAGGCGATGCTGCTGTTTCTGAGTTTGTTTGATAGTGGAAACGCACAGCTGGCACCTTCATGCACAACACAGTTAATACACAATTTGTGGTTTAGCTAGAAATCGTTAGATGAATTTATCATTAGGTCTAATAAGTTCGATTTGTATGAGTGAATAGCACTGTTTCATAACGTCACTCATTAGCGAACATAATGATTTCAGTGCAATTCAGTGCTTCAGCAGGGCATTATTAGCCTACGTCAGGTTTATGCACTACCACTATGTTCTATTAATGGTACCTGGGTGATGACTTTTCAAGTGTCTGATTAGGTTGGTCGTTCCGAACGTTTTCGAGGTTGTTCCTCCGCGGCTTATTTTCGATTGACATGTATGACAAACTGCAAGCTTTAAGTCGTCTTCACTGACTGTGAAAAACGCCCATACTAAGGACATGTTGAGGCGTTTTCAGCGCTGCGCTCATCTGATCTGTTTGCATTGGCTCACGGGTGCGCGCACGTCACGTGAAAAAGAGGGCGCGAGGAGCCAACCGGCGCACAGAATCGGCTATGTGGAGTGATCGGGATCAAGTCACCGATTGAGGCCGATCAGCTGAAAATCGGCCATTTCCGGTCAGAGGCCGATCGATCGGTGCATCTCTACTTTTATCCATACAAAGTCGTGAATCCATACATTTTTCAGTACGTGGTCCCCATGGGAATCAAACCCACAGCCTAAGCGTTGTCAGCGCCAAGTATTACACATAAGGAAAGGAATAGCTGCACAGTGGGAAAGTAATAAAGTAATTAAAACATTAAAGTACCGGTAATTGAAACAAGCACAAGGCCATCTCATGAGGAAGGCATTTATTGAATGAGAGCATATTAAAACCAGGCATTCCTGCGTTCTAAACTTAAAACAAAACAGTGCAGGTCAGTACAGTTTCAGTGTTCAGACTGAACATCCACTTCGCCTTCAGTTCAGTTTCAAGTGATCGCCCGCATTTACGCCTGCCACACCCCGAAATGTGCGCCACAATTTATGACGCTCCTCTGCCTCTCCTGTCCAACTGAAATGACCTATGGCGAGGGCAAAGCCAATTGTGCCTCTGATGACATAGCCGAGGCTGAGGCTCAAACCTGCCACTGCAGATCCTGTGGAGTGGGTGCACCCGTGGTGAGTGAGTGAACACTTTCATCAACCGAGCTGCTCAGGAGCCCAGATTTTAAGTTTAGACACAAATCTACTGTGGCTGTTGAGTGAGTGGTGAATTTCTGTGAGGGAGCAGCACTTGGACACTGCTGTTGGACCTTTGAGTCAGGTACCTAACCTGGATTACTTCAGTAAATATCCAGCAGCACAGATAGATGACATGCAAAATGTATCCCATGTAAGTAACCCTGGAGCGGGGCATCTTGCTAAGCAGACTCATAACAATGAATGGTTCTTGATTACCCAGCACACTCTCAATTTCGTGGCCACACTACATACCATGCGCTGCTTTTTGTTGCCATTTTTAATGACTTTTAATGTCAAAGCCAGTCGTGTCTGCCCTGTGGTAGTTTTGTGTACTGCGGTTATTGCATCCATAAAAAAAAAAATTAGAATTCAAAGATTCCTGTATCTCTGTTAGGGGCCCTTCATATTTTTTCATAGAGATGCCGATCTGATACCTCCTCACTGCTTTTGAATGGGGTGCATACCCAAAAGGTTTGGTTTTCTGCACTTCGGGCCTTGCCGGTATGTAAGTCATGTTAGATTACTCAGTCCAGATTAATGGTCCAGCCAGTGAGTCAGCTTGGAGAGGCGTTCCATGGCTCTACCCTTGAACCATACTTGGGACATCACTACCTCCTGCAGTTCCCGTGGGCTACCCATCAATTTCCAGTCAGCTGTCTTCTTCCAGGAGTTTAAGGACATTGTCCGTGTACTCGTTCCTGGGTCGGCCTGTGCCGGCCAGCAGCACGGGGTGCAAGTCCGGGTGCGGGGGCTCGTAGGAGCGCAGGCAGTGCAGCTCGCTCAGGGTGAACCACATGGCATCAGGGTCCACCTGGATCAGATGCCGGAAAACACTACAATGCATGAAACAAAAGAAACCTTTAATGACATTTGGTCCTTTAGAGCCACTGTACTGAAATGAACTCTGTGGTAAGACAAGAGATATGAATTGACCAGTAACAGGATGCTACTGCCTCAATATAGTTAAGCTTAAGAAAATACACCTGATGCAAGCTTCTTGTAGTTTCAGTGGCTGTTTGCAGCTCAGGTAGGGCAGGCAGGCCTCAGATACTGACTCCAGATCAGTGTCCACTGGACAGAGAAAGGTCAGAGGTCATATGTCAGATGAGAAAGAAGAGCTGAAGCAATTGGTGACCTTCAACACATGTTAATATGGTTTTTAATATATATATATGGTCATTAATACATGGTAAGAACAATCATTGTTCGCGCAGATCAGTGCAGTAATACAGCAATAGACATTATTGTTGGCAGCTGCATACCATACCTGTAACACTCAGAAGGAAAAGGTTAGTAAATTGTTATAAATATACAAAAAGTATTCCATCCATCCATCCATCCATTATCTAAGCCGCTTATTCCTAGTCAGGGTCGCGGGGGGGGGGCTGGAGCCTATCCCAGCATGCGTTCCGGGCGAGAGGCAGGAATACACCCTGGACAGGTCGCCAATCCATCGCAGGGCACACACACCATTCACTCACACACTCATACACTCATACACTCATACCTACGAGCAATTTAGACTCTCCAATTAGCCTAACGTGCATGTCTTTGGACTGTGGGAAGAAACCGGAGTACCCGGAGGAAACCCACGCGGACACGGGGAGAACATGCAAACTCCGCACAGAAAGGCCCCCGGCCTGGATTCGAACCCGAGACCTTCTTGCTGTGAGGCGACAGCGCTATCCACTGCACCACCGTGCCGCCACAAAAAGTATTCAACATGATAATACTAAAGACCCCAATTGCTTTTTAACTGTATTTGATTACAACAATATTTGTTTTCTATTAACTTTTATACTTGGTGTTCAACTTTTTAATTTTGTAAACACAAGGGGGTGAGGGGGGCTAGGGGTGTTGCCAACTGGCAATAAGAATGTTGCCAATTCTCCAATGTTCTAATGCAAATAATTCAGACTCTGCAAAGCAATTCTCATAAC
Source organism: Aldrovandia affinis (assembly GCA_029706075.1). NCBI lineage: Eukaryota > Metazoa > Chordata > Actinopteri > Notacanthiformes > Halosauridae > Aldrovandia > Aldrovandia affinis. The sequence continues at coordinate 1,851,483 of JAINUG010000172.1, read as the reverse complement.
AGTGTCGACCAAATGTGTAACACATACTGAGGGAATTACCGGGATGCATTAATGTTGGAAACTGGATGAGGAGGGGTGTAGTCACACTTTAACACTGCCTTAACCAAGTATAGAGCTGTCATGAACATCTGGCACTTGCAGTGGAGACCTACCTAGATCCATCTGAAGACATAAGGAGCCCAGCCCCTTCAGCACAGAAAGCTGCAGCTTGTAAGCCAGGGTGTAGGTGTAGATGGGCCCCGCCTTGGCGCTTACAGGGGCTTGATTCATCAACGACCTGGTGATTTTTGGCAGCACCTCTTTGGATACCCTCTTCCTCAGGAAGTCTCCACAGGTCTCTCCGAGAGTGCACAGCACCTTCAGAAATATCGGAATGTCTTTAACGGAGCTTAATGATGTAATTATGGCTTGGAAAAGGTATGTGTCGACATGCCTTGCTTTAAATGGAGTGTTAGGTGTTCAATAAGATTCAGAATCCAATTGAATCTAACTAATTTGCTAGCTAGCTTAATAGTAAATACGAGCTCCAAAGTAATGGCTAGAGCTAGCTAGCCACCACCAGCTTGCTTGTACACAGTAATTCATTCCACCAATGTCAATGGAGACCATTTTTAAGAGCTTTATAAATTAAAAAGCATACGTCATACAGCTCAACAAAATACAAGCAACCTAATAGGTGTTGGGAAGTTTATCTTTATATCTAGTTTACAAACGGTAGGAGATAGAGGGTAGACAAAATAATGGAAACACCAAGGGCTACCCTTAATCTTCAGAACAGCTTCAATCCTTCATGGAATGCTGTTATTCAAGTTTTGTACTGTTTCTAGTGGGATTCTATTGGACCATTCTTCAAGAAGGAGCGCGGCCAGTTCTTTGAGATGTGAAGGCGGTGGAAATCTACTCTGGACTCCACGTTCCAGAACATCCCATAAAGGTCCAATGATGTTTAGATTTGGTGATTGGGGAGGCCATGGAAGGTGTTTGATTTCAACCTGGTGTTCAGGATGAAGTCAAAGGAGGGGCTTTAAATAATTTTGCAATAATTTTGTATAACTGTCGCACATACAATGCAGGCACCAACTATTTGACCTCTTTCAAAATCTATTAGATCTCTCATGTTGCTTTAAAAACTCACAAATAATTGTTGATTTTGAAATGTATTTTACAGCAGAAACATTAATATGGAATACATGAGTATACTCCTTTTTAATTGTGATTTAGTTACAAAAAGTCATTTTTCCATTTGGCATTTCCATTATTTTGTCTACGCCTTGTAGGTCCAGAAGAACTAAAATAATAATAATAATAAGTAAAGACTCTAGAAGAATAGTAGTGCACACCCTTTGGCAAGGTACCTAATTACAACTAGTTAGAAGACCAATTCTTGATATCATAAATTGTAATCATTACTAGTTAAATGTAGTCAAGAATTGGTAAATCATATCAAAAATTGGATTTATAACTAGCTGCAGTGGGATTTGGGGGCTGTACCCTGAAGGCCCGTAGTACAGCCAGCGGGTCGTCACTGGTGAGCCTCTGCAGGAGAGCAGGCCAGCAGCGGTGAGCCAGCGGGAGCAGCTCATCCTCCTGGGCGTGTAGAACAAGGATGCACAGCTCCAGCACATCCAGGACCTGCCACCAGGACAAAGAACTCCATTACCCACAATCCCTGATGGGTCCACATTTTGCATGATTCGTTTAATTGATCACAGACATATCATAGGCAATTAGCTTGTTACTTATTAAAAATAGTGTCAGAAACATAAATGACAAAATAAAATACCGTTTCACATTGTTGTAAATCATGTTTCAAAAAAGTTGGTCAGTTCCTTAAAAATTCTCAATTCCTCACAAGCTGGCCTGAGTTCTGCATGTAGACCACAAGAATAAACTGAGATCGTGAATGCTAAAACTCTGGTGTTCTGCATGTCATCTCCATGGAGTAAGACTGATTGGCAGAAGTAATTGAATGCGCCAATCAGAAAGAAGCACCTGGCCAGGTATAGTAAAGAACTAGGATGCATCTCCTCAAGATTGAACAGGCAGCTTTACCACACTACCTTGAGCCTCAATTGTAGGCTGGGGTCAGACAGCAGGTGGACACACCTCTCCATCACTTCTTTGGTTATGGCTAAATGAGACGGGAGCTCCGCCTTCTGATCCGGGCTGTCCATATCCATGTCACTCTCCAGGTCAGATGGGGGCACTTCTACAAAGCAGATGTAAATCTAGGGTAGCTGTTCAGTATTCATTGTATAATCCAGGGCTTCCAAACCAGGGCTTCCCCCAGAGTATGCTCTTGATCAGTTGATAACAATAAATTGATGAAAACATGTGAAGAGTTTGTCGGGATAGCTCTATGTTTTTATGGTCCTGTTCAGAAAAACAGCATGTGGCCTGTCCTATCTAACCTAAATCTCCATCTTGTGTCTCTTTCCTCTCTAAGTGGCACATTGATTGCCTTAATACCCATAAGCAAACGTGGGCTGTTCTGGTGTTCGTCACAGACGGGTTTCACTGCTAATCCAACAGCAACGGGTAATCCGACTTTCATACCGAATCCAATATAGCAACTTTTCGTGTCACCAAGATACTCACCACCAGGGTCATGATATCAATGATGACCTTGAAGATGTTGTGTTAGTAAGTGACCAAAATAAAAATATAAAAAGGGGGCTGAACCAGACTTGCGCACCAGGTCCTTCAGGCAAATCATAAATTCATGCAACCTTCTACTTCCACATCCAGTTCCCTTTCCTTACTGCTACATCAAAATACAACCTAATAAAGCAGTAGAAGGGAAGTTCACCTAAAATCAATGTAAGTATACATTTTTTTTCTTTCAAACTTGTAACCAAGTCACTCAGTCCTGTTGTTCATTTGGAAGTACATATGTAATATATATAATATTTAATTATAATTCAATAGTATCTCAGAATAGTATGCTGAAAGTGGACATTCAATTTAGGTCACACTAACAAATTATATTCTTGTGAACCTTTTGAGACTACAGTATGTGTTTCCATCTGCAAAAATAACATCAGCTAAGATGTCAATACAACAAGTAAGTGGAGCAGAGCAACTGGTTAGAAGTTACTGGGAGGTGATTTTGGGATGCAGTTTTGAGCAAGCTACTGGCGGATACAGACTCTTATTGTTTTTGGACATTAATGCCAACTGTTGGTGGATTTGCTCAAAACTGTTCTTTCGATGTGTAGTACATCGTATTGAAAGGGGAAAAAATTATACTACATCAATTTTGCCTGAACAAAATTTTCACAACTTCCATGCTGTAACAGAGTAAAGTGAGAAAACCCCCAACCTATGCCCTCTGCATCCTGCTCCTCTGCATCTCCCATGATGCCCTCTGCCAGCTCCTTCTGTCTACGATAATCCAAGAGGAACTGCCTTGTGTCCAGAAGCTTCTCACAATTTGATTCCACCCTCTTGGACCCAGCTGTTCCTGGGAGCTCCTCTGTTACTCCCGGCCCAGCAGGGAACCACCGTACTGCAGGAACAAAAACCCATACATTTCTTACAGTCAGAACAAAGGGGTCGACATGGATAACTTAAGTTAATTGCCAGAGCTTGTTCAGGGTTTCCTATACACTGCAAACCTACAGTCTCAGGGGACACACATTTATTAATTTGTCATCATCTCTGTTTTAATATTTGTATTATGAAGTTCTTTATTTCACCATGATCATAAAGACGCCCTCCAACAAGGCAAAATGGCAAATAAGCAAATCTTCAGAAAAGTGTAAAATAATGGAATAATGGAATGTGTAACCTGAATTGAGTTATTTGCACATATTTGCAGCCCACTAAAGAGAATTTGAGGCACATGCTCCCCATCTACAAGGAAAGGTGACCCTTAGTTTATTGTGTGCACTATGTTGTAAATGTATTTACAAATAAATAAAAGTAAATGTAATGCAAGCACAGTTGGACAGCAGCCTCGAAACTCACCGAAGGCCTTTAGGAGCGAGTGGACTACAGCACAGAACACAGCCACCCTCTCGTTGTAGCTCTGGTCCATGGCCGTGAGCACATCCTGCACCACGTCCCGCACCAGGGGCAGCAGGCTGGCGTCTGAATGGCCGAACATGACGGCCAGCACCCGGGGGGCGTGTGGGTGCAGGCTCAGTCTCTGCAGGTTGAGGGAGATGTCGTTGAGCAGGTAGTCAGAGTTCCTGTTCACCAGCTCCTTCAGGGTGCCATACGCGCAGGCTGTACAGATGTCCCACATGGTGGAGAGAGCATATTGGCTGATCAGCGACGTCTCATCCCCGGCCTTCTCCAGCACGGGGTACAGTGTTGTTATCAGGATCGACTGGAAGTCTGTCCCTAGGGCTAGAGCCATGCACCCGATCCCCTCCAACTGGATACAGATCTGCCAAATATTGCTGTTCAGCTGGTGGACAGTGAGTCCCTTTCTTTCTGAGGGGTGTGGGAAAAGGTCTCCTTCAGGTCTGTTGGTAATGGACAGCATCGTAATCGGACTAAAATATCCCTGTTCCCCCTTGTCGGATTCCACACTAACAGTTGACATGTGCCAGTTGCTCAGGCTGGTGTACTCCTGGCTTACTAATATTACCGCTGCCCTGAGGTCGTCCTGGCTCACCGGGACGCGCTCCTGGGTTGCCTCCACGCCCACCCCTGCAGCTCCCATGATGATCTCGTTCAGGACCAAGGCAGCTTGCTTCTTGTAGGCCGAAGACTCTCTGTAGAGGTCCACGAAATGATCCACTAGCAGGTAGATGTTTCCATAGTAGCCCAGCAACCGGCAAATCTCCCGCAGCGAGTAGAAGACATTTTCATCCGTGAAGTAGAGGAAGTGCTTCTTCTTCTGGGGGAGAGTTTTGTGGGTCCCTTCCCCCATCAGATCAGCGGAGCCCCTCTCCTCGACAATGCGCACGTCGGACACATCCAGCTCTAACACCTGCATCAGGGCCTTGGAGATGCGCTGGAGGTGGGCGGCCGAGTTCAGCACCGCCACAACCCCAGGCCCAAGTATCCTGAGGTAGCCCAGGAAGGCATTGAGAACCGACAGCTTGTGCCGGTCGTCCGACGTCCTCATGAGGCGCGGCAGGGACGTAGCCAAGGAGTGGAGGTTCTCAGAGAGAACATCAATGAAGGTCCGCCCCCCCTGGTCCCAGTTCCTCTGCGCCACACTCTCCAGTGCCACATTGCACTTTTCTCGTACGGTGGAGTTTTCGTCGCTCACCATGGTGACCAGGGCCTCCAGGAGGGGGCTAACACACTCCCCCAGGGACTCACGGCTGGTGGCGAGCAGGTGATCAGACATGCTCACCACCTCCAGCCTTACTCTCCAGTGCTGGTGAGCCGAGACACAGGAAATGATCTTCTTCAAGAGTATCGCCAGCTTCCCGGAGGTATCTTTAGCCCATGCCGGCGTCCTCCGGACCACTAGCTCCCCTGCTCTCCCCAACTCGACTGCTGGCGATTTCCCAGCCTCTGGGCTGGACAGCTGGTCATCAGCCATGACCAGGCCTACAGTCCTGTACCAGACCCTAATCGCCCTCACTGTCACGTCGTGCCCTTGCCTCATGTCGCCCGCAACTACCCGTGACAAGGTGAGAGTGATCCCAGGCAGAAATGAAGCAAACGTGGTGCCCAGAGCATGCTCCTCATCCCAGCTCACAGGCACATGGTCCTGGGGGCAGTCGCACTGGTGCAGTAGGACCTGTAGGCACTTCAGCGCGGCAGCCTGAACTTTCCTGGACCTCTCGTGCTCCGTCAGCGCCAGCAGCAAGGAGACAGCGGTACCCAACCCGGGTAGCATGGTGGGCTGGTACAGCTGGCACGCGATGTCCCTGTAGGCTGCATGTAGGAGCGCCTCCAGCCCCCGCAGCACCGCCACCTTCAGCTCGTCCGAGGACGGCGCAGGCTTTCCCGGTTCGGCCAGTGAGCCGAGGCAGAGGCACAGCTCAGAGAAGAGCTCCCGCAGAACGTCCCAGCTGCGCACACAGGTGACGATCAGGACATAGCCAATCTCCTCCACCACCGCCTGGACCAGGCTCTCCTTCTTCGGGCCAGGGGTCTTGAGGACAAAGCGCAGTGGAAAGAGGACGTACTCTTGCAGCTGCTGCAGGGTGCCATCGCTCACGAGCTTCAGCTTCGAACTAAGCTGCTGTACGTTCCCCACTGTCTGCTCCCGGGTGAGCAACACGCACGTCGGCCGCAGGAACGCAAAGGCCACTTTTGGGTCGTCAATCTGCCCCATCTCCAGGCATCCCAGGTCACAAGCTGTCAAATAATTCGTGCTGTTGTGGAAAGCGGTAATGCAGTTATGATAGTGACACTTTCACAACCCGTTAATTAATGATCACAGGCCTGAATTTAGCTAAAATATCTACACTAAAAATAGCACCTGTACTACTCAAGAGTATGAACAAAGAAATCATATACAAAGATATACATGTATTTATTTAATTGTGTATGAATAAGCGGGAGAGAAGCAACTGGCTGCATGGAAATAGGTTATCTTGTTTTTCTATGGTTGCCAAAAGAGGCGCTTTGAAATTAATTGCGTTTCCATAACAAGTGAACCCAATCTCCGCTTTTCTTTTTTAATAAAACGTGGACGTGTTGACCACCTATAACACTAAGTAACTGAGCTGACACACGCAACTTGCACACACAGAGTATAACAATCTAATGAGTTAGCTAGCCAACATAAAGCTAGCACAAGCAGATTAGCCTGTGAACAACAGAAGTACATCTAGTAAACTATCATTTATCATAGTCCGATAGCGCGATGCCTTGCTAACCAGCTAACTTCATTGGTTAGTAATGTAGTTTGCAAGGGCAAAAAGCTTTAGGCAATATTAACCACCGCTTCACAAAAATAGTAAGCCATACTAGTTAACTGTTACTTATGGCAGCATACGTATGGAAACTAGCGCATTACATGATCGCCGAAAAAATAATGGCATTAAAACATTTTAATTCGAACATATCTATTTTACATGCATTAAAACTGACCAACAAATATTAGCAAGATACCTGTATTGTACTGCTATACCGAACTGACCAAGAACAGCACTGTCCGACCCCAGTGGTGTAGATGGAAGTTGCCCGTCAGTGCTGGTTTAAAGTCAGTTCTGCGTTTCTCTAACTAATGGTTAAGGTTAGGATTAGGGTAGTTCTGTGATCCTCTGCCAGTGCTGCATGTTCTCCCTTGAGCGACCGCAATACTTCCCTCGTACAAACGTCATATTGTCGCGACGCGTACTGATTCAAGCCTCAACTTCCACCTACACCGTTCTATGGTTCTATATCTGGGTTCTGTGCCACTGCTTTCGGGCAACTTTTCCGTTGAACATTCTGCAGAAGCGAGCCACAATAAAAACATCCGGGTTTAGGCTTCCGGTTAGTTTTGGCGAACTTTTTCTGCCAAAATAACAGTTCTCTGCAATTTACCTGGGCCCCATTCTTCGTAGCTGGATAACTAATTTAACCCAATGAAAGCAATAGACTAACCCCTGTACAATGGTGGCACAGTTCTTGAGAGACACCATTGATTAAGGAGCAATCTTAATAGCCTACTGTATTATCAATTTTAATATTTGCTTAATATCATATTTACAAATCTAAATTTACAAACACAAATACCCTGTCATTTTTTTATGAAGTACAGCAATACTTGAACAATTAAATCTTCCCATGGCAAAACATTGAAAACTCTTAACCCATGTACTGGTTAAGTTTTTAAATCCACAAAAGTGATTAACAAAGTGAAATACCAACATTTTTTTAGATTGAGTTCAATTAGCAGACAAAGAGGGCACAGGTGGAAATGTAAATGCATGGAACGGCTTGCCAGGCCATGCAGTGGAGGCTGAAACACTTGGGGTATTCAAGTCCAGGCTTGATGCAGTACTGGACATTTTTTAGACTAGGAAATGATGAGCCTAGGTGAGCCAAATGGCCTGTTATCGTCATTATGTATTCTTAGTTTCTTTAAAAATCTTAATTAGATTAGAGTTTTCCTTCGGGAAATAGTCTCAGAATTAGAGGCAGACATTGTAATCACAGGTACAATTTGAAATGAAAGTGGTGTGCCATATTTGAATCTATTTCCATCCATTTTGACTCTCCACTAAACCGTGTTATAACATCTTTTTCATAGGTTACATGGCCCTGTTACTACTTCCACTGCCAGCCTACAAAATTGGCAAGAAGATGTTCCGCCCAAGCCTGGATGAAACCAGAAAAACATTAATCGACTTGCAGCCTGTAAGTAAAACGTAATATTTTCGGGGGTATTCTGACTTGAGTTACGCACATGTATCTTTCACTTTTGAGGGGATATGGGCACCTTTGGCCACTCTACCAGTATTCTGACTTTTGGTGCTTAAGCACCAGTGTCAGAGATACGGGCTTGGGGCTCATTTATTTTACATATATTACACATTTATTTTTAAGTACGTGTCTCGTTTTACATTGTGTTGGGATGTAACAACTACGTGACCACATTATGCGATAATCTGAGACATTGTGTGTCAGTCATTAAAGTTCTAAAATGAAAGACACTGATTACCAAAAAAAACCAGTATATTTATTACTTCCGCCAAGTTACGTTGAAGTAACGCCCTATCTGTGCTAGACATGCATCAGCATCAGTCAAAAACCTTTATCTAATGATAAGTATATAATTTCCTTTTTAAATTATTACTTGAGTATCTATGAATCTTTCTGTCTGTCTTTCTCTTCTTTTATAATAATTGTCCAACATTGTGTAATCATCTTCTGTAATTAACAACCTGGAACAAACATGGTTGAATATCTGCCCTGGGAGTTCCTACAGAATGTTCTGTATCAGCTGCAGGGTACAGAATCTCCAGCAGTAAAATGTTTGCTAACATTTATTTTTGCCTTTGAACAGTAGATCCGAGTACATGTTTATTTGTCTGTACTTTTTATGTTTCAATAAAAGAAAAAAAGTTGAAAAAGTAAAGGGTACTACCTCTCAGTGATGAGCACTTTTTCCTCTTGTTTACGTATTAGGTTTTAAAAGAATAGTGTTTATCTGTTAGTCTTTACAATATCATTTTTAATGATCACATTACTGATAACATTACTCTGATTTGAGCATTTTTACCTTGTTTTGAATTAAATATCAATTTTTTAAAATAATCTGTTTTTAATTGTGTGTTAGTCTTTGCAATAGTTATATATATATATCATTGGTACTGACAGTGATTTTAGCACATTTTCTTCTTTGCCTCAAGTTCAGAATGAAATGTAAATATTTAAAAAATAAGATGCAGTCTGTATTGAAATGGGGATGATAATAAAAATAATAATTATTTTGAATTCTGCAGTAGTTGAAATGACCAAGCACTTGGGTGTAGCACTCATACCAATGTGCTGGGTTAGATGCATAACCCAATGGGCTAGGTTGTTAATCCAACAGGTTTATAGAGGACATGCAGATTATGTTTTCAGACCACGTGCTGTTTGTTACTTCACCATACTGGACGGCAAAAAGTTGCTGGACCATGGACGCCATGCTGGAAAACAAGCAATGAGTCGAGCATCGCGTGCATCATGAAAATAAGTGTGCAAACTTCTCAAAATGGTGATTTCGTGTTCTGCATTTAGATGTATAAATAGACAAGGGCAAAACAATGGCGTTTCATTTTACATGGGTTCCCAGCTGAAGCAGAGAAGCGGTCAAAATGGGTGGCGGCACTGAAGAGAAAGAATTGGCAACCTAGCTCAACTAGCCGAATTTGTAGTGAACACTTTATTTAGAGTAACGTTAAGTTGACAACCATCTGCCCTCTCAATCAAGCTACTTAGGGTAGCCAGTTAACACTATTAGCTACTGCACATTTGGCCAGCTCTGTCTGGTAGAAAAGCATTAGCTATTATTAACATAAGCTGGCCAGTAAGCACCAATAGCTGCTGCACATTTGGCCAGTTATGCTGGAAAAGCATTTCAAATAACATTAAAATACAGATTTCAATGTATTTACTGCTATATCATTTGCTACTACAGGGTATTTCAGGGTTAGCATTAATCATGTTGGACAACAAACATTACACAGCAGTCACACAGTGTGCATGCGAAATGCCCCCATTCTGTCTGTGATTAGCAGCAGGTGGAACGGGGCTGGAACGGGGCTGTTAGCTAAGTAAAATGTTATCATGGATCCAGCCTGCTGAATCACACACTTCTACCCTTTTCCAAGTTCCGTAATTCCATGATTAAATTCTGAATCGCCTGAACTGAATTGTATTATACTGAATTTTGAAGAGCGAAAAAGTGGACAATTCAGGGAGCTGGATCCAGACTAGTAAAATGAAGCTAGCTAGTTAATGACATGGGATATGAAAGTCCAACTCACCTTGGACCTGATAAAAAACAAGGACTTTTGGGCACCTTCCATAGATCGATCCATCACCCAACTGGCCACAAAGTATTTGTAAGGTGTGAGGACTTTAGAATGCCTTTTGAGCCTTCCTGGTGAAATATGACTGCCGATTAACCAAGTAGTCACCTGTCTGGCAGTTCCGTATTGGCTGAAGCATGGTTGAGGGAAAATTGTAAGGATCTTCTTAGAAAGCCCTACATATGAACTAGGACCACTCATTTTTCAAAAACATCCCACAGTTGCGTTCCTATCCACACACTTGCATGTATCGCACTCTGCTTTTTGCCGTCCAGCATGGACGGCATGTGACTGCACATGTGACTGCATGTTCTCTATACACTGACTTAACAAAACATTTATTTTTCACCCAGCCTTTTTTAGAGTATATTTCAAAATGTTTTGTGTGATTTCTTCCAATTGGGTAGTTTTTTCTTGCCACTGTTTTTTGGGTAATATTCTGGAGTTCAAGCCTGGTATTTCCGTGTTTTCATATTTTCTGTTTTCATAAAAGTGAATAATTTATCGACCAATTTGTTCCATGTATTGTGACTATGTGTTCTATGTACCCCATCACCCGAAGCTGAACCTGGGGAAGGCAGAGCTGCTCTTCCTCCCAGTGAACAGCTCCCCGATGATTGATGCTTCAATCACCGTGGAAAGCTCCAGAGTGTCTCTGTCCCGGTGGAGTGACCCTGGACGACCAGCTGTGCTTCTCGGACCACATCGCAGCGATCACCCGCACCTGCCGATTCTCCCTTCACAACATCCGGAGAATTAGCCCGTTCCTCACCCAAGAGGCCACACAACTCCCGGTCCAGGCTTTGATGACCTCATGTCTGGACTACTGCAATTCCTTGCTGGCAGGCTTACCGGCCTGTGCCATCAAGCCACTGCAACTAGTGCAGAATGCCTGCCTAGGCAGGCGTTCTTTGTGATCTTCTCTGTCCTGAACCCCTGGTGGTGGAATGATCTTCCGCACTGGCCATCTTCCGCAAGAGGCTAAAAACCTACCTCTTCAGACTACATTACCACTGATTCTCTACATTAATTAACCACTGTTTACATGTTTAAAAATGTTTTAAAAAAACGAAAAAAACACGAACTTTTCCTTCCCTGTGATACATGTACGATGTGCAGCTGCCAACAATGATGTCTATTGCAGTTTTACTACACTAACCATGATTAATCTTACCATGTATAAATGCACTTTATGTAAGTCGCTCTGGATAATATTAAATTAAATTAAATGCCAAAACTGTAAAAAAAAAAACAAGTAACGTTGTGACTGGGCCAAAAGGAGAGGCGGGAGACACCGAGTAATTGATCAAAGTGAATTTATTTATTGCCTATAACTTTACAAGCGAGAAACGGGCAAAGGAGGTGTCCTAACTTCCCAAAAAGTAACAAACGCAACTCTCCACAAGGCGTGTATACTCACTAGAAAACAATTCTACACAACTCTTGAGGTGACTCCAGCTATTGAATTAAAACACAACCCTGACTATATAAACGTCTGTCTTCTTCTTACTTACCCCTTAACTCCGCCCCCATTAAAACAATGCCCTAGCTATCTAATTATAGCCCTGACACCTCCCCCCAAAACACACACAGAGGAAAGGGAAGGGGGTTCCCCACACCCACACCCACACCCACACACACACACACACACACACACACACACACACACACACACAGGGGGACGGATTTTCATTAGAGATAACGTTAGTTTAAAGGGTGTTCTTTTGCTAGCTGCCTGTCTGGTGTTAACTTTGAATTTACACTTGCCACATCGATAAAGGCATGTCAGATTGCTTATAATCAAAGAGAACAACCTCAATATATGAATTTATAATGTTACGAGTCGCAAATTATACCTAACCTTTAGCCTACCTGTCGATGCTGCAAAATGCATATGATAGAAAGGGCTACCTATTTAATTAATAAACTCAATGTAATCTTACCAAACGCATTCACACAAAATGACATGAGCAAATTTTTTTTGGTGGCGCTCGCGTGTTGATTGACTTTTTTTCGCGTTGTTTTTCTTGCCCTTTGAACTCGATGTAAAAGGTCACCGGCCATCTTGCTGGCAACCGATCTGTTGTGTCTCGCAAGCTAACTAACGTTAGCCTTAACTACCGATTTAGTTTCGAAAGCATAGTTGGCTAGCCACCTAGGCGGAGAGTTAAATATCTAGTTAACGAAACGTTACGCTGAATTGATATAATCGGCTGTGTAATGGTATTATGGCTAAATTAATAAATGCTCCATGAGAACTACAAGGCCTACAGCGGAGAAGCTAACGAGGGGTTGTTGGTGCGGAATGTGCTCATCTCATGCAACAAGCGTAGCTAACGTTAGCTAAATCATGCAGATCTAGGTAGCTAGCTAGCTACTTCCAAAATGAGTTAATCGCGAACTAATTTGGATAGCTAACCAGCTAAGTGACTAGTTTGCTTGTCAACATTAGCTAGCTACCTTTGTCTGTATCTGCCTGGCTATCAGCGTTTTTCGAAAATGTTCTTAGGAAGTCGTGTAGTAGTGCTAAGTTAACTAGCATTGGCTAAGAGATAAGTGAATACGGTGCGCCTGAATCGAATTGCTTAGCTACCTGGCAAGCTATGGTTGTAGCTATATTTAGCTAGTTAGGCAACTTTTTGTATGACAACCTAATGTCTCGCGGAAATACAAGATTGACTAACGTTAGATATCCAGCTAGCTTTATTGTGAACATAAGTTCTAGTCAGCTAACTTCGTAAACAACTTTTTGTGTTTCACAACTTGGTTAGCGATCTGTATCAGCGTAGTGCGAGTTTCCAGGATATAGTTAGAATCTAGCTAGTTTAAGGCTTGCTGGTTTATTCTTAATTTCCTAGTTCGATAGATAATTGATATGCGTTAAAATATTGTTTTAGCCTCAAGACATCTTTAGCGTTCTTGGTTGGACGTCTAGCTAGGTTGCTGGCTAATTTTCAGATAGCGACAGAACTGGGTGTCTAATTAGCTTACTGTCTAGCTAGTTGCACTGGCTGCACGCTTGCAACATTGCTGCATGGTGCTGCTGATGATGTCACGCTAGTGTGGGAAGAAAGTCAAAAGAGAAAGCGGACCGGTTGTACCTGGCTAATTTAGCTAATTAGTTAAAGGCCAATTATGTCATCGTTCTCTGAATCTGCGCTGGAGAAGAAGTTGTCAGAACTTAGCAACTCCCAGCAGAGCGTCCAGACTCTGTCACTATGGATTATTCATCACCGCAAACATTCATCGCTCATTGTGCGTGTGTGGCACAGAGAACTGAAGAAAGGTGGGTACCCAAAAGCACGTTAAATTCACGTGGGTAGCTAAAATCATGTTCAAACGATTCTCTTATTGTCGATTGTGACAATTATGCACTGTTACAAATAGATAAAAGCCATCCATAAACGTAGCTTGCTTAGCAAGCGAATGCTTTTGAATGACGTACAAAGTCAGCGACTTGGGTACATAGATTTCTTTAGATATTATTTGGTTTGATAGCTCCTTAGTTGATTAACGTGATGCTTTGTATCCCTTTCAGCAAAATGCAGCAGGAAGTTGACGTTCCTATATCTTGCAAATGATGTGATACAAAACAGCAAGAAGAAAGGACCCGAGTTCACCCGAGATTTCGAGACTGTCCTTGTTGACGCCTGTTCCCATGTGGCAAGGTAACTTGCAAGCCTGGTAGATGTTTTTTGCCCCGGGTGCATGTAAGTTTGGACGCTTGTGCATTTAGTTGGAGTCACAGACGGCCAAAGGTATTATTTTCTTGTTGCAAGAAAATAGCATACCCCAAATACATCTGCTTTTGCAGTTCCTTGCTCCATGCAGTACTGTACACCTTTGTGGAGTCTGCAGTATTGTGCTCTGAATGTGTGGGTGTGTAGTTATTGACCAGGCCCTGTGTCCTTCACTACAGAGAGGTGGACGATGGCTCTAAGAAGCACATGGAGAGGCTGCTCCATATCTGGCAGGAGCGTAGTTTGTACCGGGCAGACTTCATCCAACAGCTGAAACTAGCCATTGAGGATTCCAATAGCCCCAGGCACAAACCCTCAGGTAAGCAGGGAGGGGCAGGTGAGCGAGTGGGTAGGTGGGAGCATTTAACCAGATATTGGCAGATGGTATGCCTTTGGGTCTTTCTCAAGTCAGAGAGTGCTCACAGACTTATCTCTCAGAATCAGGCCAATTTATACATTCCTTAACCATCCATATGAATATATCTGAAGTTTGGGTTTTGTAAGTCATTTTTAAATATAGGGGTCAAATTTATGTCCAAAACAGGTTTGTCTGAGGGAAAAGTGAATACAGCACCCCCTGGAATGTATATTGCATCAACATATGCATTAAAACTGGTTGAACTTGTTATGATTGAACAATTAATTTTACCATGGATTTTTATGAGGAAAATAGTATTTTCCATATATCAAATACATACCACCAGCCTAAATATGAGAACATTCTGATTTTGAAATAATATGCCCACATGCAATCTTTGTCCACTGAAGATTTTTTTAAAAGACCCCCAAAAGTTTTTAACCCTAACCCTAACCCTAAAGTTTTAGTATCTATCCATAATTGGATTGATATGTTGTTATTTATGAGGTGGTGTTAGCTACAAAACAACAGGTCTTTATTTATTTTGTTGACTGAGATATTGAAGACAGAAGTCATTTTGCGCCTAAATTGGACCCCAATATCTAAAAAACTACAAAGAATATGGTAACCAAAGATAAGATTTGTTCTTATGAATGGTTGAGGACCCCATCTTGATTTGTGGGCTCAAGTTATCTTCGCTAAGGATTTTCTTGAAATGCTGAATGTCCATGAGCTGTGACTGCACATTATCTGTGACCAATTATCTTTCCTCCTTTGCATTACAGAACGTTTATTTGTATTTGTGCCAAGGGATAGCTTATGACTCCCTGTTTAGGTACAAAGCTCCCATTGTACTAAATTAATGAGACATTTTGAAATGAGGAATTGATTCAAGATGGTTTTTGAGGGGAAAGTGACATTGATTCTGTAACAGGGATGTAATTGGCACCTGTATTGCATAGCAGTTACGAGAAGCAGCTGCTCCACCTGTTTTCAGCCTCTACTCAGCACACTAACCTGCCTCTCGTAAAACCTCTAATGGCGCAAAGTGCTATGCATTTGGATCACTATCTCCATCCCTGCCACCTGTAGCATAATCAACTCAAGTCTCGACTGCACTTCCATAGGAATAGTTTTTTTAAAGTAGGGAAATGCTCCTAGCTTGCTTTTTCGTACTACATTTCCATTGTAGAGGAGAAGAAAGGTGTTAAACGTTCGTACCAGAAGGTCCAGGAGGAAGAGGAGGAAGACGAGGAGGAGGCAGACGAGGACGATGATTACAGGGCTCACTTCTCCCCTCGGGAGAGTGACACCACAGGTCCACAGCTGGTACGCCTGGGCTCAGTCCTTGCCTCCTGCGCGCATGGTAGCCACTTGTCTTGTCTCTTCCAGCTCAGCAGTCAGGAATACACATTGATCTAGCTGAGAGGCCACACTGTGTCCCTTTCACACTGTTCACCATTGACAAGGGACTGGTTCAACTAACTTATCAGCTTGTGGCTTGCAGCCATTATTGCATGTAAGCTATGACAAACTATTTTTTGATTGAACAGTCCCTCAATTTTTGAGGCTAGCTACAACTTGGACGTCCACTCCGATTTAAAGCGTTATTGGCAAAGGAGGAAGAAGGTGTCTTGTGCAGAACAGGTCACTATTAGCAGCATGCTCTGTTGCTACGTTGCGCCACAATAAGAAATAAAACTAATGCTGAAACCACCGGCAAAGTAGTACTGCTTTGCGGGGGATGCAAGTCCTTTCATACCTCTCTAGCAGGCCACAAAATACTACTTGTTTTGGCTGTGCTAACACCACATGAGATTTGCCAGGATAAGCCATTTGCTAATTATTTTTGCTTTTCATACCTGTCTTGTCACTTGCACTTCAGTTCTCTCAACAGTAGTCTATAGTGCATAGTCTAGGAAATGCCACTGGAAAAGCACAGTTGATCTTCATGGATATTCAATATTCAATAGTGCAGCCGCTCAGGAAGGCACTCAGGCGTTCAGTCTCACTTGGTAACATACAGCTTACCTGTAGATTGCCTGCCCAAACAGAGACGAGAGTTCTATATTGAACTATTATAGGCTGAATTTGGAATGAGATGAGTCTGAGCCTACATGCTTGGTGGGCTGAGTGATTGTCTGGCTGACACTTGCATGCGAGACCAAGCTGACCCCTTGCTCTCCTTTTCTCTTTCTGTTTGTCTCTCTCCCTCTTTCTATCTTACTTTCTCGACTCGCCCTCTTCCTCACAGACAGAGGAGCTGGTCAAAGCCCTGCAGGACCTGGAGAACGCAGCCTCGGGTGACGCCGCCGTCCGCCAAAAGATTGCCTCACTGCCACAGGAAGTGCAGGATATATCCCTGCTGGAAAAGATCACAGGTAGGGGGCAATGCCAGGTTCAAGGAATTGTTTCCAAGGGCTTGTGGGTTGGAATCCTGGGGTGAATAAATGCTCTTGCACCATTGAGCAAGAGTACTTAAACCAATTTGCATCAGTAATCACCTGGTGGCACAAATTAAGAAATAAATCATTTGAAATATGTATGTTAGTTGTCGAATCCCTAGTTTTTAGAATACGGTATATGAGAGAGGGACAGCATGTTGATATTATGTTATTGGTTAATTTTTTTTTTTTTTTAAATGGTTCAGGCAACCTTGCAATATCTAACTGGTACAAAGTGACCTGTTCTCTCTAGGCTAAATCTCCAATTTTAGTCCCTTCCCCTCCCTCCCAAAACATCAAAGGGAACTCCTTGGGACATGCAGATTGCCTTAATATACTTAAAGCATATAGGCTGTTTTGATGTTCCCTATCACTGACAGGTTTTACTACTCCTCTGAAGGAACACATGCCCTAAAGCTCCCTAATGTTTAATTTTGAATCTGTGATGTTCAATTGACAATATAAATTG
Organism: Aldrovandia affinis; assembly: GCA_029706075.1. Taxonomy (NCBI): domain Eukaryota; kingdom Metazoa; phylum Chordata; class Actinopteri; order Notacanthiformes; family Halosauridae; genus Aldrovandia; species Aldrovandia affinis. The sequence goes on along the minus strand of JAINUG010000172.1, from coordinate 1,834,048 downwards.
AATATCTTATTTATTTATTTATTTGTCAGGGACCTGTCAAAAGCATTGCTACGATGTGAGAACCAGCATCAGATGCATTACATTAAGTGTTTATAGCTAAAGGCTAATTTCCAACACCTGTCCCCAATAAAGTACAAAAAGGAAAGTATGTATCAAAAAATAAAGGCAAATACAAGATAAGTGAACAAACACATTACAAAAAGTACATCCACTGTTACAGGGAAAAGAAAAAAAGATGAAATCTCCCACTTAATCCCAAGTATGTAATGGTTGTTGAATCTTCCTAGTTTGGAATTGTCATTTTCCTGGCCACACCGCATGAGTGGAAGGTCCGCATGTCACGATTGGCCTCGTCACATGGTAGCGATATTCTTTGCCTGAAAGTGAAAGTTTTACTACTGGTTGGACTTAAAATTATTATAAAAAATATTATTTACAAGCATCGCTTCTATTGTCGTAAGCAGGGGTAAAAAATGTAATGAAACTTTACGTATTTGTGTTTGGTCTCCTTAAAAAGAGCCTTAAACATTTGGCCAGCTAACCAGTTGTTTGTAGCAAGGGAATCAGGGAATCAGGTTATGTTACATACTAGTGTTTGCTTTTGGACAGCTAGACAGGCACTAGCTAGTTAGCTAGCTAGCTAGACAGCTAGCTAGCTAACTAATATTGTCTTGCTCTTATATTTGCACCTGAGAGGGCGAAAAAACAAAAAACCTCTCGCAACCTTAATATAGTACCGAATTTGCTAACCGGTTAGCTGTTTATCCAACCAGCCATTGCTAGACGGATGATAAAGTGAAAATGGCAAAAGTTAGAATCTTAAAAGCAAAGATTCTAACTTTTAGTTTGATCTTAGAAGACTCAAGTCTCGACCTTCTTATAGACTCAAGTTAAAATACCAAATGAATACTTTTGTGTCTGTGACCAGATAAGGAGGCTGCAGAGAAGCTGTCGAAGACCGTGGACGAGGCCTGCCTCCTGCTGGCGGAGTATAACGGCCGCCTGGCTGCCGAGCTGGAGGACCGGAGGCAGCTGGCCCGCATGCTGACCGAGTACATCCACAGCCAGAAGGAGGCACTCACAGAAAGGGAGAAGAAACTGGAGGCAAGTCCCTTTATTCTCATGTACGCCCCGCCGTTCCAGAGCCCTTTCAAAAACCATACTTTGTAACTTTGTGGTATCCACTTACTCTCTAATACCTTTTATGCATATCAAAGATTCTCTCTGTAATGTATTGCAATTGCCTGTTTTTCTGCCTGTGAACACAGTGAGCATAGCAGTGTTTAGCTAGTAATTTATGACTATTATTTTATGGGTCTCCCAGCGGAAATTAAAGCAAACGTATGTTTATCCATTTTCATTTGTGCTTGGAAGGAAATTTACACTGTGTTTATGCTCGAAAGTTTTTTAAATTTAATTTTAATTTGGGATGATGAAATTCAATGTTTTGCCTATAAAGGTCTTTGCTTTTAAACGTTTTCCTCAGTCCTGAGAGGTGTTGGTACACTTACAGAAGTCACATATTTGTTCATATCGAATGTTGGGTTGCAGTTTCTATGTGTACCGGCGTGTTTGTTTAGGAAGTCACCCCGCCCCTGTATATAGTAAAGTATAGCTTTAACTAAGTGCAATTTAGCTCACTGACTTACAATACACAGCCAGGAGTATTTGCTGTATCTGCGAGTGTGCGTCTGTGCCAGTACACAATATTATGATAATGTTTCACATTACATACCTAAATTGCATCTACATTGTAGGCTAGTTTTATGGTAAATGGACTATTGCGGCCCCTAAAAATAAAACTTGTAAACTTGTATTTTTGTCATATTTGAAATGCAAATGGCATTGAAAAATCTGACGTGTTTGGGGAACCTGTGTGGGGGGGTTTGTCCTGCAGGAGTACAAGATGAAGCTAGCCCGGGTGACGCAAGTGCGCAAGGAGTTGAAGTCTCATATTCAGAGCCTTCCGGATTTGTCCCTGCTGCCCAACGTCACGGGGGGGCTGGCCCCCCTTCCCTCTGCTGGGGACTTGTTCTCCACCGACTGAGACCTTTTTTAAAAGTTGTTACTATAATTTTTTACTACAACCCCCCTCCACAGAAGAGATGCACAAGCAGTAGACACCAGCAGACTCACGCCTGTGTGTGCGGCCCACTCTTAGCGGTGGTTGTGTGGGTTGATTTACATCCCCCCCCCCTTCCCGGGTGTGTGAAAAAACCTGTGCTTGAAAGGGGGTATTCATTTATCAAAGTATGTAGACTTTTAGGGTTACCATCGATGCACATAAGTAGCAGCTATGAATACAGGGCTTTTGAAAGATTTGAAGCATCTCACACAGCTTTTTATCCTCAGGAGGGTCTGTACTGGAACGTGCAAGTCCAACTCAAAACCAGAAATGATCTCCATGGAGTTGCCTTTTGGCCACCTCTTGACACAATACATTTTGGTCGTCAGTAGAGTATAAGATATACTGGAAGGTTAAGGTTAAATATTACGCTTCATCTTTGAAGAGGAGCTGGCATCTTGCGTCTTCACACCAGTCCCTTACCCAGCTCCTGGGGAGGGGAAATCAATGTGCTAGTTTGATGTGGCAGATCTTCCCATGGTTTATATTTACAACTGTATTTTCAGTCGCTCTGTACTTCCTCTGGAAATGAGAAGGAAACAAAACTCAACATTTCAAACATCAACATTTCAAAAAAACTGATTCTAGTGGAATATGCAAGATTTGAATTTGCCACTGAGTGAGTTTATAGTGTTTTTTATGTCTTGTATAAAGATTTATATTACGATGATCATGATTCTGGTATGCCATGGACATGTGCTTGCCAACTTAGCAGCAGTAGGAGGAGGCCAAGTCTCCAGATCGATGTTATCTGAAAAAATTGTTTCCCTCTTAAATTCTCCACACTCCAATTAGATAACACTCAGCATTTCTGGATTGCAAAATGTTCCATACTTTTATTTTTCACTGTAGGCCATGTTGTCCAATGATCAGCTTTGAATTAAATGAAAGCTGCTCGCTTGGCTGTGCTGTATGTAACTGTGTTTATGTTCTGATAGAGCTTTGGGGAAAATATGGGTTACTGCCTGCTACCTTGGAGTATTGTGTATGAGCAAGGTTGTGTGCTTTGGGTGAAGTGATTTTTTGTTTTTTTTGGATATGGAAAGACTAGTTTTAATGAAAGAAATACCTGTCTGCCCTGATAAATTTAGTCACTGGCTGCCAGGCAAAAAAAAGAAAGTCCTCTTCATGTTGTTATTGTTCAGGGCATAATGCTGAGAGTGGTGATTTGTGTTAATAGGGTATACTCTCTGTCTAAAGGACAAGGGGTTTTAATTTTCAATAATGACATTTTTAAATGCCACAGAGTGAAGTTATTCATTTTGTGGAATTATCTGAATATTTGGATTTCCACACCTTGTTGATTGACTTCCAACCGTCTCAATGATTTGTCTTCATCTATTATGATTTATATTGAAAGTTGTATTTTCATCTTTTAATCTAAAGTTTGTAAGTGTGATGTAGTGGTTGAGTACAACTGAACCAGAATGTTGTACATTTGGGTGGGGTAATGCAGACTAATAGGCCACCATGGATATGGGCATCTGCTGATCAAATAAATAATGTAGTTCAAATTAGCAAATTAACTGTATTTGACAAAGTTAGTCAAATATGGTTAACTTCAACCACCTTGGTGGGTGAGGCTGAATGTGAAATAAGTTAAAAACTGCCAATTGTACTTCATTAAGCTGTACTTCATTGTGTCACGACCATGCCACCTACCCAAAGGCGGATCTATAAGCGGGTACGTGGGGTCCCCTCCCCACCTGATATTTTTTCAAACCTATTTAATGTGTTAAATAGAAGTAGTAAGAACATTTCTCGTTAACCAACATAACTATGTATAAGGAGTCGACATGTCTTTATGTTCATTGTGTGAGTGTGCACTAGGAATGAGTACGACGGTTAGCTTACTAACCATAATTTAAAATGTAAACATCCATTGAATGATATACAACTTGCAGTTCACAGAAGAGACTTTATTATCAATTAGTTCTCTCAAAAAATTGCTTACTTTTGCCCTTATTAACAATCTACAGTTTCCATAAAATATTGTACATAAACCTGCCCTTAACTATTTAAACCAATACATTTTAAACCTAATACAGGTACTTCAGTGGTCAGTTGTGATCATGATGGGGATGACAGCAGCTCTGATGAAGCTGCCGCCGGTACAGCATTCCGCTTCAGCAGCCACAGATTATGCTGCAGGTGCTGTGCTCGCTTCAAGAAGCGAGCTAGTTAGTATCTACAGTGAACGCCGGCACACAGATTTGAATGAACCTGTGAATGCTGTAGCCGGTTTTCTAGCTACAACAAGCATTGCTTGATATTCAGCTAAATCACAAATAGAGTATTAGATAGTGTGGGGTGTATCCGAACATGAATGCCCTATTAGGAGATGCACAGACGATGTGTTTTACACTTTTTTTCTACCCAAAGTTGATCGGTGATATTCAGAAGATTTTTCTTCAGATCTCATGGATTATACGGCAAGACTTGTGTGCCCTAACAACAAAAAAGACAAAACTGTTCCATCTTGTTTACAGGCAGAAAAGTGCCATTACACCCATTGAACACGAATAGGAGTGAAATCGGTTTTCAAGATGATTTTTCAAGTGTATAAATATGCTTTAATTGCATATATATGTGTTTATTCAGGATGAAACAAATAATGAAATGCTGGTTAAATGGCATTTTTCACATTTTATTTTCTTCATGCAATCAAAATGAATTTAATTGGGATTTCTTGCCATTGATCAACACAAAATACTATAAAATAAAAATACAGCTAAAGCTTTTTCTTTATTCATTACACATAAAAACAGACAATAATTGATTTCATAAGTATTCACCCCTTCAACGTAATACTTTAGATTTGGCATTGAAATGTTAGCGATTAAGATCCGATCTAATAATTATATTAAGGGATTGGACATTCATGGTTTAAGAGCAAATGTGACTGATGTATGATACAGCATACATCAAGGTTTTCTATTGTGTCCACAGTCTAGATCACTACAACATCTTATTCAAGATCTGGATAAATTCTCCAACTTGTCTGGATTACAACCCAATTATGATAAATGTAAAATAATGCGTATTGGCTCTTTGAAAAATACAATATTTACATTACCATGCAGATTACCAATAAAATGGACCAATGGTACTGTAAACCTACTGGGAATTCATATCTCCCAAAACTGAAATTAACTCTCCACAATACATTTTAACAAACAATGAACTAAAGTAGATAGGAACTTGCAGCCATGGAGAAGCAAACAAATTTCCATTTATGGAAAAACGTCTTATTAACTGTTTGGTGATATCTCAATTTGCCTACTTATGGCCTTACCAAATCCAGGAGATGCCTTTTTTAAACTCGATGAACAAATAATATTTAAATTAATCTGGAATGGTAAACCAGATTCAATTCAACGAGCGTGTTTCTGCAATGAATATGAATTTTCTTTTCTAATATACAAATGGAGAGCATCTAATATGACACCAACTCTAAAATATCAAGATATCAAGCCTCCCTCGCTACACCGGATGTCATTGCACATCCATCAAAAATAAGAAGAACGCTGAATAGAACTGTCATGCAAGGGTAGCCAGGAAGAAGCCTTTGCCGTTGAAAAATAACCAAGCTGCCCGTCTTAAGTTTGCCAGAGACCACCTGGACAAATCTGAAGGTTTATGGAAGTCTACATTTTTGGTCACAATCAAAAATGCTCACCACCAAAATAACCATATCTCTACGGTCAAGCATGGTGGCAGGAGTGTCATGATCTGGGGCTACTTTACTTCCTCTGGGCCTGGATGACTCGACATCATTAAGGGAACCATGAATTCTGAGGGATATCAGAATTCTTGAACAGAACGTCAGGCTATCAGTCTGCGAGCTAAAACTTGGCCGAAAGTGGGTGTTCCAACAAGACAATGATTCAAAGCATTCAAGCAAATCTACCAAAGAATGGCTCAGGAGAAAGACGTTTTGGGTTTTGGTTTGGCTTAGTCAAAGTCCTGACCTAAATCCAACCGGGATGCTGTGGCAGGACCTGAAGTGGGCTGTTCATTCCAGACAGTCCTCAAACCTCACTGAGTTGGCTGGGTTTTGTAATGAGCGGGCGCGAATCCCTCAAAGAAGATGTCAGAGTCTGAACAGTGGCTATAGGAGACGTTTGCTTCAAGTCATCGCTGCTAAAGGAGGTGTCACAAGTTATTGATTGAAGGGGTTCACATATTTTTGGACATATTTTCACTTTGTCCAAATTAACCACTTTTGTTAAATTAACAACGAAAATATATATTTATTTGTGTGTACCCTTTATTTGGGATATCTTTATTAAGAATTGAGCTTTAGATAAAGATTTTCTATAATATATTAAAATAATGACTACCCCCTGCAGGGTTCACAAATTTTCAAGCATCACTGTATGTCATTTAGCTGATACTTTTATCCAAAGAGACTTACAGTAGTGAATGCATACATTTTTCACTATATGTGGTCCCAATGGGAATCAAACCCACTACCTAAGTGCCATGCTCTACCTACTGAGCCACACAGAACCATTTATATGCATTTATATAATCTTGGCACAATGCTATCTGCATTGTAATGTTAGAAAATACAATTTTGGTACATATGCACATGTAAACTCTAAAATATTTTGGTAAGTAATCCTGACAATTAACAGAATATAAATATAAGTATGGGGTAAGTTGAGCCATTGGCTTTATGGGCTAATAATGTAGCTTATATAAACAAGAATTAAAATGAAATACAGCCCTATATGGTTATACTATTGTTCAAATACAAGAATCTTAAAGACTATAAAATCACTTGACATGGATAAAATCATATTTTTGGACATAACTCATTACTACTTCCTCCATGTGTCTCCCTCCTCCACAGGCTCAATGAAATGATAAATTATTCTGAAATTGTGGTCATATGACTAATTTTTGTTTTGGTTGCCTGAAAACAGGGTGGCTCATCTTATGCACAGGCTCAACTTACCCCACCCTCCCCAACTTTTGCAACCAATTATTGTCTGTTTTTTATTTGTAATTAATTCATAAAAGGCTTTAGAGTTTTTTTTATTTGATGTTATGGAGTATTTTGTTTTGATCAGTGGCAAGAAATCCATTTAGATTCCATGAGAAACATTCGAAAGGGGGTGAATACCCACAGTATATCAAGTAATGACACCTGTGAGGATATCATCACCTTTTAGATCATATGTTAATAGAGGTGGTTTGGCATAGTCAGGTCTGCTTTAGACTATTAGGAGATTATGAGAAGGGTCTTAATATAGGTCTACGCTATAGGCCACCAGCTTCGGACAGTAACATAAATACTACTTTTAATAGAAACAAAATAAGCTTGTCAGGAAAGAGAGACAATAATAATGGGTAAATTCAATTACCACTCTATTAATTGGGAATTAGTGACAGGTCATTGTAAAGGTAAAGAGGTGGTAATGACATATGTGTGTGTGTGTGTCACAAATCCAATTGAAAAGCAGGAACTTTTATCCATATCACTATTGCCATTTCATGAATAACTTGTGAAGAAATTGGGACCACCTCGAGGGAATGCTCAGTTTCATACAGCCTCGCCTGATACAATTGACAGTTGCAACATGCCCGCTAGTCATAGCATTGACGTTGTCCATGGGTGGTACCAGAGATTTCTGACTGGAGTAGCTAAGGGGATGCTTTATCGTTGCGTGCATGTGCTCATCAAATGTACACAATCATGGAATACATGACCATACGTGACTGTGTGCAACAAGGCCATGGCAATGTACATTAGAATCTTTGTTGTGCATTGTGGACAGACTACAAGAGTCTTGAAATGAAATGCACTTTTATTCAAAGTGACTTAAAGAGTCCATACAATAACGGTACAATAACAGCCAGTACTTTATAAGATATTTAAAATGGTAACAACACATCTGCACCAATTTAGCTTATGGGCACTGCAAAGCGTTGCAACTACCATCTCACACATCTCACATGAATACAATGACCCAATGTAGGCCGTCATTAATATCTTACCAACAGTAAAGTATTGCCATTGCCAACACATGAATATTCAGCACAGGCCACAAACTGTAAAACAATCATTTGAATAAAAAACGATTTGCCTATTCAGCAATAAACATCTCTCATAGCAGGACAATGCACCACAGTGCTAGCTACTCTATTCTAGCCAAAGTAGTTTGTACCAGAGCCACATAGCTTGTACAAGCCAGAGCGAGTTACGTCCATATATCGATAGCTAGCTTGCGAAGTTACCTAGAAAAGCATTTTCCCGTATGAGATGAGACAAAACACTAAATTGCCTACATCTCTTTTATAGCCACATTTAGACATACAGGAGGTAAACAAAATAATAGAAACACCAAACAATATATGTATATTTATTAACTACTATGGAGTTATGCTGCCCTTTGCCTTCAGCAACCATTTCTGGGGAGATATTTTACAATTATTCAAGAAGGAAAACCTCCAGTTGTTTGATAGATGAAGCTGGTAAAACAAACTACTATACACTCTACGTTCCCAAACTTCCTATAAAGGTTCTAGTGATAGGAGAGGCCATGGAAGGTGTTTTACTTCATCTTGGTGTTCATGAAAGCACTCTTGAATCCGTTTAGCAGTGTGTATTGGGGGTATTATCATCTTGAAATATGGGAATATCTTGAGGAAACATGTTTGCCCCGTTCATTGGGTGTACCTGGTCGGCTAAAATGGTTTTGTATTCCTTGGCTGTAATCCTACCATGCAGAGTAATAATCGGATCCAATAATTCCAACAAGATGGCTACCCATACGATAACAGATCCACCACCATGTTTAACAGTTCGGAACAGGCAATGTGGGTTGAAGGCTTCCTTTGGCTTTCTCCAAACATAAACCCATCCAGATGTCGGAAAAATAATAAAGGATGACTCATTAGACCATATTGACCACTGCTCACAAGTCCAGGTTTTGTGCTCATTACACCAGGTTACATGCATTAGCCTTGTTTCCGAATGGCAGCACATACCATAAATATCAGCTTTGTGAAGCTCACAATGTATTTTTTCATTGTTCTTCCTGGCCCGAGCCACTTCCTCTTAAGTGCACCATCAGTGGTATAGAGGATGATTTGTTGTGCAATAACAAATGATCAGCACACATCGAAAATGTGCTTTTTTTCAAGAACAATTATAATGTGAAGGGCTTGAGATAGCGTTTTTTTCATTAAACTTTTCATTCACATTTTTGGGAAAGGATCATCTGATACAACTGGACTTTTAGAATAAAAATATTTGAATCCTACATGGTTAACCGGCCATGGTAACTGACCAATATCTTGATAGTTGACAAAGACATTTTTTTTACAAAAAGTACAGTACAAACCTTTGACAACAACATTCGATAGCTTGTACAATCGAAGGCTTTAATTCATAATTATATCATGGCCTCAGAGACATTACAGTACAACCTCTGAGATACGAACACATCAGGAATGGAGGTCATTCGGAATGATAAAATACCCCATAGTGTAGTTGGTCCAAATGCACCCATTTAACCTTTTGAGGCTTAGGCTAGATTTTCAAAAATAATAATGGTACTTGTTGAGTGATTTTTTAAATTAAAAAATCAAGACTAAAATGAAGTTTCGATTTGGCAATTGATCTGACGTTATGTTAGCCCGGTTAGGCATGTCTGTTTGATTCTCAAAGCACAATAACCTACTTATTTATGTTTTTCTGTAAAGTAGATTAACTTACATCAATTAGAAAAGACTGTGCTTGGTGTATAGTTGTTTGTCTGTGTTGATTTCCACAACAGCATGTGTTACTGATTTACACTAATCCAATCACTGTGCTATATGCCTGGGAACCATGAACCTAGCTTGTAATAAATTCTGAATAATTTGATTCTGGAACGGTTTACCAAAGCATGTTAGGGATTCGGACACAGTTTCAATTTTCAAGTCTAGATTAAAAACATATATTTTCAGCCTAGCCTACTGCCAAACATATCCTAGGTGTAGAGATGGAGAAAGCCGTACCCTAGTGTCTTATGGAGTGAGAAACGTGTCACCACCACTGTTAGGCTGGTTATCCTTGATCGGGTGTGGATGGTTTGGAACTCCCTCATATGCTCCCTCATGTGCTGTGTGTGTTCTCTGTTCCTCTCCTAATAGGTATGCTGCCATCTGTCGGGGCTATCTGTATATTTCGTGTGCTTGTGCTCCCCTGCTCTCACATAATGCTACTGGATGTAGCACTACTTTTTTTCTGACTCCATGTTCTCTTTGCCTTGGCCTCTGACTCAGAGGCACCCGCCCCGAGCCTTAGATTCTGCAAGAAGAGTGAGCTGCCCCCATCAACCTTCGCCCCCACGCCTACCCCAGTGCCTGGATCTGGAACCCTTTCATGTGGTTTAGCATCCCCCCCCACTGACAACCTAACTCGGAGACACAAAGTCAGCCAGCCCTGAGTCACCATTGGACTGACCATGATACGATCTTTTTTGGACACACCCTGTACCGGCCAGAAGAGGATGGGCCCACCCCTCTTAGTCTGGTTCCTCCCAAGGTTTCTCCCTATCAAGGGAGTTTTTCCTTGCCACTGTCACCTTAGGCTTACTTTTGGGGGGGTCTAGGCCTGGGTTCCCTTTTGTTAAGCATTTTGTGACAATGCATTTGTGAAAAGCACTATACAAATACATTTGATTTGATTTGATTTGAATAAGATCCTGAATAAAGAATAGCAAGTTTTAATTGAATCATGGTTTTTGAAGGTTGATCCACTAGCTTGATCTGCCTATCAAATATTTTGCCGATTAAGTTGATAATTGGCTTCCTACGTAACAATTATTCAATTAAATCAAATCAAATACATTTTATATGTAGGATAGGTGAGTGGTTCATACCGTGTTTGGTTGACTCATCAGTTCATATCTAAGAGGTTTGTATATCTGAGTTTCTACTGTATTTTCAAATACCTGAATAAGGCTGAACATTACATTTCAGTCACCTGTAAGATAGATATATGATCATCTCAGTAAAACGCTGTCCCACATTCATTAAAATAAATTACAGAACAAATTACATTGAAGATTCTGCACTCACAGCTACCATTATGTAGACACGTGCATTGTTGCTGCTGTTCTCACTTTTTCACTGCTGTTCTCACTTCCCAATATTTATGTGTTCGTCTATTTTGTGCTCTTGACCAAGTTATATAGGTGATATAGCCACAAAAGTGGGCTATAACAAAACAGGCAGTGATATGTATTACTGGCTGTATCCAAGAATGTGTGGTACAATCTTTAATTACGTTTTAACACTGCACAAGACACCCCAATTAATTACACTTGTATGCTAATGGAACAGTTCACAGGCTGATCTTACAAATTACACAGAAACTGACTTCTTACCAAGAAAACTGATCCAGCAATATTGAGCTGCAGACTCACCAAACAGAAAAAATTGGGAATCAGAGGACTTTACAGACACTGCTCAGCAACATAAAATGACACTCCAGTGTTTCATGTGGGGATCTATTGTCTATTCATTCTGAGCTAATCGCTAAGGTTGAAAAAACTGTTTCTAATTTCAAATTGAAATGTTTATTTTATTCAAATATATGTGAAGCATAGTGTCTTTTACCTTGCTTCGTTAGGGCGGATAGTCAATTTGTTTTTTAATTGGATAAAGAGATGCAGCTGCTCAAGGACCTTTTGCCTCGGGATAATTGATAAACAACCTTGTTTTTCTGGCTATGTCCGTGAGAAAATGAAACCCCTGGGAAAGTGACTGTTTGTACTGGGCACGTAGCAAGATGGAAGCCATATCCAAATACCTGGAGGCTGTGTCTATTTTAAGTGAAGTCGTTTTAAGTATTTACTTAAAGTATGTACTGTATGTTAACAGCACTCCATACTATTTAGTACATACTTTTTAGTATGCGAGTATGCATTGCATTCGAAATATGTGCATATTTGTGACTCACTCATCCAGTGGTAGTGACAATGTCACTGCTCAATCTGTCTGGTTTACACAATCTGCCTTGTATGTTTTATTTTAAAATGTAGGTAGCTAGTTAGCTAGACAGCGAAGTGCACAAATTTTACCATTTTTAAAATTCAATACATGATTAATATTCATGATAGCTAGCTAATGATACAGCAGTTATCAAACCAACCATATCCTCATAAGGATACACCTTACGCTCATAAGGACTGAAAACCAGGAAACAGGAAAAGGTGTGGCCTGAAATATGAGGTGCCTAGGCAGGAGGCCAGAGCTTTATTCAAAAGAGCCAGAAGTGCCTGTATCCAACTACAATCCCAGCTGTTTTAATGAAATGAATACAAATTAATTCATGACATTAAGGAACATCATTGTACTTGATGAATTCAGAATTTTAGGGATAAATAATATCCCTAATAATTTTGGCAATTGATATGCAGATTATTACTATCTCCAACATATACCTGGATGACTGGTGGATGACTGACTGCTATGAAATGTGATAGGTGAGTAATGTAAACAATCACACATGTACATGTAACACCACCGTAGATCTAACTTGCAAAACAACAATGGATTCTAGGTCCCATCATTGTGAAACTACTGAAACTAATTCAATTCGAGGTCGCCCCTCGAGTTCCAGTCGCATGTAAAATTTGAATATGCAATCATAGAAAAAATATTTCAATTGCCACTGAATAGAAGTGATAATGAAAAGGTCAATATCATCAAAAAAGTGTGACTTTGAAATCAAATAAATATGGTATGTTGCTACATTACAAAATGATTTGCTCTTATGCAGAGAATTCATGGACCAGCGTGGCCTATCGGTGGAGAACCTAGAGGGGTGGACCCGGGAAAGCATTGAGGTCATAACTCAAGAAGATGAGCTGTGGAGTCTTACTCCTAACTCAACCTCAACTGCTATCATTGGCATCATCATCCCCATTGTGCCCTTAGAGAACATTTACCCCATACTAAACATCAGATATATCAGGGAAAGATATGTTGAGGGAGGGAAATTAGTATTAGTATTAAGGGTAGGGGGTAGACTGCCTGGATGGATGGAATTTATCAAATCTGTCAATAAGAATGTGATAACATCAGTGCTATACTAATAATGGTTAAACATAAATATGCAGTTATTCCAATAATATTAGATAAGCTGCATCCCATGTTTGAATTGAAGAAGGACGACCTTTATTGATACATGCAACAGAGCATCAAGACAAAATGTTTTTTAAATTATTAAGAACTTCTTATTCATGTTTTTGTATGTTTTTTTCATAAATATAGATTGTTGCTCTCATTATGCAATTTACAGTTGCTTGTGTTTTGTTTAATTGTATACATTTTTTTGTTTCTTTTCTACTTTCTCTTTCTGCTGTTTTTCTCCCCCGTTTTTCTCCCCACATTTTTAGTATCCAATTATACCCGAATTTTTCACGTCAATTATCCCACTCCCTCATGTATTTTACGAGTTCGCTGCCGTAGTCCTAATACCGGCAGTGACATGCGGCTGGGCCCCACCACCTTCGAACCGGAACCCGCCAAGCCATCACGATAACTCCGGTATGCGCGCACAGGGCCACTCCTACACGCAATGGACTTGCATCGGTTTTCCTCCCCTTCACTGGCCGCCCTCTAGTGGCACTCCCGGCCAGAACCGAAACTGGGGCGGCCAGTGGAATCAAACCCCGATCGCAGTGGCCAGTGTTGAACGTTGTAACCGCTAAACAACCCGGGAGGCCCTGTTTCATTTTATTAATTGCTATGTTGCTGTATAAAGTGGATGTACCTTTTCTAATGTGTTTGTGCATTGTGCATGCATTAATCTGGATAGAGCATGAACTGCGACCCAAAAAAGTGCAGGCAGATTAGCGCAAAAAGGTAGGGATTTTGGGGACTGCTTGACCAATCAGAGGCAATCCATGGTGCTAATCACTCAGTGACTACAAATTTTCATTGGCTACAATCTCTTACTTCTGTAGCAATAGAGAGATACCGTGCGCCGGATTAAACAGGCAAAATTTAGTTCGATTTGATTGAATTGCATTTGCTGTTAAACGTTATAAATTCATTTGATTGCATCACAGCCGCATTTCATTAAATGGTGACCAACTTTGCACCGATTAATTTAAAATAAATTACATTGGATACTAGGATGGTAGGTTGTGTTTATTTCAGTTTATATAGGTCGTTCAGAACTCTGAAATGTTTGCTTTTGAAAATAACGTCAAAATACACCAATTTTACCTTTTGAATGTTGGGTTCTGAATAATAACGGTACTTGTTTATTTTATTTTTTTAGAACGCAACAAAAAACCCCATTCAATTAGGAAGTTGATCTGACATCATGTTATCTGTTTGAATCTCAAAGCACAATAGTCTGCTTACTTATGTGTTTATGTCAGGGAGATTCATTTACATAAATTTGTATTTACATACAAACGACTGTGCTCTACAATTGTTCCTCTGCATTGATTTCCACAACAATGATTGCTGATTTACACCATTGTTGTGTATTAGCTGGATAGTCTTCCTTTTCCTCCCTGGTGAGTCACATTGATGCAAAAAAAACAAAACAGGAAATATCTCAATTTGCTCATTCTGTGCAAGCGCTGTCTGACTCTAGTGGTTAGTGGCAGAAAGATCTTCACCCCATTGAAACCCATTATATCCATTATTGTCTAAATAAGTATTGCTGGTTCTACTGTATATGTAAACCCTCCAACTTTGGCTGCCATACAATTGACCACCATCTTTGCGCAAACATTTTTAGCCAACTGGAAAAAAACATGTATCACCAATAACAGTGCAGCTCAAAGGATTGTTGGATCGAAATCGCCATTTTGTTTTCCGGAATGGTGTGTAGTCAATACATACTTCATTTTTCGGAGTAGGCAATATCCAGGTACTTCAAGCGTACTATGTTGTGCATACTACGAAACTGTCTAATCTTGTATACTCAAATACGAGACCTTGTCTAATCTCGTATTCCCAAATGCATGCTAAATAGTATGTAGTATGGGTATTTGGACATGGCCAATAGCCCTTACAAGGCTGATTAATGATTAATGTATGTCTAACCAAACACCTTTCCTGTGTTTAATTTGGAGCATACAATGTATCACTGGAACCTTGACAAGTCTGAGCAATTATTGTTTGTTATTATTATTGTTATGTCCAAACAAAATCTTGAGATGCCTGGGTTTCATTTTTTTATAGGAGAAATAGACCAATGGACATGATAGACTTTTAAAGATACCAAGAAGGTTGAGCAAAAAATCAACACCTCTTCAGGCCCTGAGGCCTACATTTCTGTGAGCCCTGCCAAAAAAGGTGTGACAATACTCTGGGAGGCAGCACATGAACTAAAACATAAATGTCACTGAAACAAGCACATTGAAATACTTTTCTTTTTTGTCTGTTCCTTCCCCATTGTAGCCACTAGGGGGGTCCACGATCCTCTGGAACAGACATGAATATCTTCTGACAGAACATAGTGAAAATCTCTGTGGAGAAAAAGGAACAGATTGACATTAGATGTCCACTCACCTGGCCTGAAAAAACTGTTCCATCCTTCACTAGGCTCTGCATACCCATTATACAGTAATGAGCATATTAATCAGTAAAACAAATACATGCAGTGACAGTCAATGTTTTACATTCAACTTTTGATCATTAAGAGCCTTTTCCCCTGCAAGCATGTCTGAATGAACACAAATCTGTATGTTTGTTTGTATGCCAGAAAGTGACTGTTAAATTTATGTTCAAAAATACATTTCCAAAATGTCCACAATGGGCCCTATTTTTGGAATGGCGTAAAACAATGCAAAGCTCAATGATAAGACAGTAGGCTATGTTATTTTTTCTGGTTTGGGGGTGGGGCGGGGATTTAAACAAGGAGCTGGAGTAAAAACCAAGTCATGTGTTTTTTCTTTCTTTTTTCTGCAATGAGAAAGCTGACCAAGCAATGTTCTGATTGCTGAACATTAAACAAAGGGCATTTAACTATTAAGGCTACTGGATTCAGGAAATATATATTTTTAAATTAAAGTCCCACTTGCCCAACAGCAGTATGAAAACAGAAAATCGTTGCTAAGATACTGGGGTTTGTTTATGTTCAGTAGGCTAGCTACCATTGGTGCATATACCATAATGTAAAAACATTCTTCAAAATATACTCATGTTTTCTGAAGGAAATTCTAAAAACTAAATGTCTGGTTCTCTCATGTTACAGCATACAGTTTTGGTCAGTTTTCTAAGCAGTTTTTTTCAGCCTCCACAGATGTAATGCGATGTGCTTGATTGGACAAAAATTGGACAAAGGTTTCATTTTGATTCAGATTTGTATTCGTATGAAGTGAAGATGGTAGAAGGTAAAGTATATGTTCTATATTACAGATTGGAGGCTAACCTCTGATTCTCCACTCCAGCTCCAGTTTTGTAATCACAGTTTAGCCCTCATACCATTTTAAAGGTCAACCACTTTTCCACAAAAAATAATAATATCTTTATTTGCATAAAGCACCTTTTCAGTAGTACAGCACAAAGTGCTTCATATAATCAACTTCAACAAATGAGCTTAAATGGTTGGTGACAATATAACAGATTTGGTCCTGACTGGCTGCTCAGGGTTAAAGGTCAGTGCTTTAGGACTGGGATGTGGTGGGGACATGCTAGAAGGCCATACCAAATCAAGATGGACCTTGACCTGAAGACTTGTCAGTTTGCATTCAGAGCAATCCTGTACTTTGCCACATGGGGAGAGGGTAATGCAAAAGGGGAACCTCACCCAAGATTTTGCGCACAACATGTGGCTTCTTCCACTTGTAGCCCAGCAGGTAGAACGGAATGCCCGTCAGGATGATTCCACTTCCAACCAGACACTCGAAGGGAGCCGCCCAGAAAGACACCATGATCATGAAGACGCAGCTCAGGACGAAGGTGACAGGGACCAGAATGCAGATCTGAGCAGCAGGCCAAGGAGAAAATAACTTTTAACATCCAAGCAGCTCCTCCCTGACATCACCGATCACTGTCTCGGGTACCGGTGCACAATAGCTGTTTGATATGTCCATAAGAACAACCTTCCTTGTCATCCCCATCAACCAACTGCATAGTATTTTAAAGATATCTGTCATGGTTGTTCCCCTGACTTACCACTAGAGGGCGGTGTTGCGCCTTTCTGGTAGGAGGGGCGGAGCTAATCAATTACCATTTCCTCCTATTTAAACCTCAGCTGATTTCCGGTTCTTTGCGAAATCGTAAGCCTTTGTTACGATCTAGCCGGTAAGGTCTGTGTGTCTTTTTAAAGACGCGCTCAAAGAAACTTGCTATCGTTCAAGAAACATTTCCTATTCAATCCTTAGCAAATGTAGGATTTCTTTTATGTGACTCGATTTAGGAGACTTACTCGCTCCCCCTGAGTTAGTTTGGTTTTCCGGGTACACAGTCTGTGGACTGTGTTTCGGGTTTCATTTCTTTCGTTGGTTATTTGGCTCTTCTAGCCGTTTATCTTTTCATTCAAACACTCGGTGTTGGTGGTTTATTTCATTCCTTTGTTTGTGTCTTTGTGGCACCTAGTTACCCGTTGGGTGATATTTCGGTTTCCCCCTTTTGTTATTATTTCTCCTATTCTCTGTTACTTCAGAGTTTGTGGTTAAACTGTTTAGTTACAGTTTAACTTATCGATACCCCCGGGGTTCTGCGATTGGCACCAATCCCTAAACCCACCATCACAGTACGATTTCGCCATGAACACGGCGTCAGCGGATTCCCGCGGTATCGAACAAATAGCAGAGTTGCAAAGCAGAGAAATGGAGAGACAGAGAACGACCATAGAAAATTTATTAGAACAACAACGAGTCATGCAAAACAACCAGGCTAGTATGGTCTCGTCTGTTCAAAATCTGGAGGACTTGATCCAGACAATGGTCGTGATCGTCCCAAACTGCGGTAGGATTCGCGGTCCTAATCCGGTCGTCACTCCTCGCTGGGGCACACCTGTGGGAGAGGGATTACGAGAGGCAAAAATTCAGCTTCCTCCTCGTTTTAGCGGCGAGTCCGGTAAATGTCGGGGTTTTTTAGCTCAGTGCCAAATCGTATTCCAGACCCAGCCATCTAGATATAGCTCAGAGGAGTCGCGAGTGGCACTCGTGCTATCATTATTATCGGGGGCAGCCCTCGAGTGGGCAGTACCTCTTATTCGCTCTCAAGCACCGGTATTGACAGACTCGCTGGGTTTAATGAAGAGAATGGAGTTGGTTTTCGACCACGAACTTCACGACAGCGAATCTGCGACTAAATTGATGCGCATGCGCCAGGGTAACCAAAGCGTGGCGGAATTCTCGATTTCCTTCCGTACTCTCGCGGGAGTTACTGGGTGGCCTGAGAATCCTCTCGTAACGTTGTTTACTAACGCGCTATCTGATCCGGTGAGAGACGCGCTAGCTACCATTGGCATTCCCGAGTCACTAGATGAACTAATTACCATCGCTATACGGATCGATAACCGTATTAGGGAACGCCAGCGAGAGAGAGGGGACAGAGAGCACCTGGTACCTACGAAAGGGTTCTTACCTCTGTTTCCTAAGCACTTGGGCAAAGCAGACGAACCCATGGAAGTAGACAGTGCTAGTTTTCGGGTCCCGGCCAGAGGGGATGCGGACTTTTGTCGGTACTGTCGACTGACGGGTCACGTTATTAAAAATTGTTCCACACTTAAGGGTAAACGAATAGTCTCATTATCGGGCCGGAAGCGGTAGTGAGACATCAGTCCTCTTTCTTCCGAACCTTCATTCCTGTTGAACTATCCTGGGGGAGACAAAACATTAAAATAAACGCATTTCTTGATTCAGGAGCTGTTGATTGTTTTGTGGACTCCGGTGGGCTAAAGGAACTCACTTACCTATTCGGGTTCTTTCACAATCTTGTGGTGTTACCGCTCTTGATGGTCGTCCGCTGGGTTCCGGTCGCATTAAGGAATCCACGGAGACTGTAAACATGCGGATCGCTTACGGCGAACACACAGAACAAATTAAGTTTTTTTTGGTCGAGTCGCCTACGTACCCATTAGTTCTCGGACACTCCTGGTTAATAAAACATCAACCACAGGTGAACTGGGGTAGTCATAAAAACCCTATTGTTCAATGGGGGGATCAATGTTCTCTTGGTTGTTTACCTTTTATTCCGTCGTCTTCCGGTTTCGGTGGGTCTAAAAATCACGAGACCGATTCGGAGACCGACGAATCTATTTACTGTTCGTCTAATCATGCTCCCTCATCCGTACACTCCAATGAGACGGAGAACGAACTCGAATGGGATCCTCAGTGTGCTTGGGAAGTCCCACTGGAGGAGTCCACGGCCGAGGAGATTAGTGACCTGGAATCCTTACCTTTTGATTCTTTAGAGGCAGACATGCCGTCTACGGACGATGAGCCCAATTATTCACGAGTTCCTAAAAGATCGGTTAGCTACTCCAGTTCCGATTCCCATAAGAAATTCCGAACTGCCCCCATTGAGCACGAGTTTCCAAGGGATAAGGAGGGAATGGAACTCATGAGTGCGGAATGTTACTCGCTACCTCTCGGCATTCCTAAGACTTATTCAGATCTTAGCGAGGTGTTTAGTAAGCAAGGGGCTACCAAGCTACCGCCGCACCGGCCTTATGATTGCGCTATTGAGCTTCACCCAGGCACTGTTCCCCCACGTGGATCCCTATATTCACTATCTGTACCTGAGAGTGCGGCTATGAAAAATACATTTCTGAATCCCTTACTAACGGTTTTATCAGACCATCCACGTCTCCTGCTGGGGCGGGGTTTTTTTTGTCGGTAAAAGGACGGGGATTACGACCTTGTATCGATTACAGAGGGTTAAATAATATAACCATCAAGAATCGTTATCCTCTTCCCCTTATGAACTCTGCGTTCGAACGTCTTCAAGGTCGTCTATCTTTTCCAAATTAGATCTTCGCAACGCATATAATTTGGTTCGCATCCGTCAGGGTGATGAGTGGAAAACAGCATTTAATACTCACAATGGGCATTACGAATACCTGGTGATGCCATTCGGCCCTCACGTCTTGCGCCGGCTGTCTTCCAGGCGTTTGTTAATGACGTACTCAGAGAGATGTTGGAGAAATCGGTGTTCGTTTATCTTGACGACATTTTGATTTTCTCCAATTCTCTCTCTGAGCACGTGAAGCACGTCAGGCAGGTATTGAAATGCTTGTTAGAAGCCCAATTATTTGTAAAAGCAGAGAAATGTGTGTTTCACGCACCTTCAGTTTCCTTTCTAGGATTCATTGTCGCAGAGGGCAGGATCCAAATGGACCCCAATAAAGTGACTGCGGTCAAGGATTGGCCTGCTCCGGTCTCTGTAAAACAGGTGCAGCGTTTTTGGGGTTTGCAAATTTTTATAGACGGTTTATCCGCAATTTTAGTTCAGTGGTCGCGCCCATTACGGGCGCTTACAAAAAGACTGTTTCTTCTCGGTTCCAATGGTCCCCTAAAGCGGAGGCGGCCTTCGCTGAACTAAAAAAAGATTCTGTTCTGAACCCATTTTAATTTCTCCCAATCCGTCATTACCTTTCATTGTAGAGGTTGACGCCTCTGAGCTAGGGGTAGGGGCTATACTGTCCCAGCGGTCGGCCATGGACCAGAAGGTTCATCCATGCGCGTATTTTTCTCGGAGCCTTTCGCCTGCCGAGAGGAATTACAATGTAGGAGATCGGGAGTTATTAGCGGTTAAGATGGCGCTGGAGGAATGGCGTCATTGGCTAGAGGGGGCAGAACATCCCTTTACGGTCTGGACGGATCATAAAAATTTAGAATACATCCAGGGGGCTCAACGTCGTAATTCGCGGCAAGCTCGATGGGCATTATTTTTACTAGGTTTAATTTTTGTTGACTTACCGCCCTGGTTCAAAAAATATCAAACCTGACGCCTTGTCGCGCTTATACGATGGGTCCGAACGGGACCATCTGCCCACACCCATTATTCCCACTGCACAGATTTTATCTCCTGTTTTATGGGAGATAGAAAGAGTGGTGCATGAGGCCCAACGCCTTGAGCCGGATCCTGGTGGGGGTCCACGGGGTGCCTCTTCGTTCCTCAGGAGCTCGCGCCCAGGTACTGCAGTGGGGTCACTCCTCTCGGCTCACAGGTCACCCAGGCGTACACCGCGCACGATTTCCTGGGTAGACGGTTCTGGTGGCGGGGTATGGAGAGGGACGTGCGGGAGTTTGTTGCTGCCTGTAACATTTGTGCCCGCAACAAAGTGTCACAGCTGGCACCGTCAGGGTTACTGCGTCCGTTACCGGTTCCTCACCGTCCCTGGAGTCATGTCGCCTTAGACTTCGTCACCGGCTTGCCCAGCTCTAACGGCCATACTGTCATTTTGGTCATAGTTGACAGATTTTCCAAGGCCGCCCACTTCATTGCGCTTCCCAAGCTGCCGTCTGCGCTCGAGACGGCGCATCTTATGATGGACCATGTCTTTCGCCTTCACGGCTTGCCGCAAGACGTAGTGTCCGATCGGGGCCCCCAGTTTGCGTCCAGATTCTGGCGCGCGTTTTGTTCTCTTTTAGGGCGCGTCGGTCAGTCTGTCTTCGGGTTTTCACCCACAGACTAATGGACAGACTGAACGCACCAATCAGACCATGGAAAACACTCTCCGGTGTCTGGTCTCCGCCAATCCCACATCATGGAGCCGGCATCTGGCCTGGGCGGAGTACGCCCATAACACTCTGCGTAATGCGTCGTCAGGTCTCTCTCCGTTTGAGGCTCAGTTTGGTTTTCAGCCTCCTCTGTTTCCTGAGCTGGAGGGTGACGCAGGGTTCCCTCTGCAGCGGCCTTTGTGCGACGTTGTCGGGCTACCTGGCGGAGGTTTCGTACAGCACTATTGCGCGCAGTTGATCGCCAAAGGAGTTTGCTAATCGCCGTCGTGGCGCAGCTCCATCGTATAGGGTAGGTCAACGGGTTTGGTTGTCCACACGAGATCTGCCGTTACGGGTAGAGTCTCTCAAACTCGCTCCGCGCTTTATTGGGCCTTTTAAAATCATCCGTAAGGTTAACCCTGTCACTGTGCAATTACAGCTTCCACAATCCATGCGGATACATCCCACGTTCCACGTATCCGCCTCAAACCATTACTCACTAGCGCCTTAGCACCTCCCGAAAGTACCGCCACCGCCGCCTCGTATCATTGGGGGTGGTCCCGCTATACGGTGCGTAGTATCGTGGCTTCCGCGCGTGTAGGTAGGGGTACTCAGTTCCTAGTGGACTGGGAGGGTTACGGTCCTGAGGAGCGCAGTTGGGTTCCGTCCGGCACATCTTGGATCCATCGTTGATCCAAGATTTTCACCGGGCGTGGGGCTGAAGGGTCGTCAGGAGCCGTCCCTTAAGGGGGGGGTCCTGTCATGGTTGTTCCCCTGACTTACCACTAGAGGGCGGTGTTGCGCCTTTCTGGTAGGAGGGGCGGAGCTAATCAATTACCATTTCCTCCTATTTAAACCTCAGCTGATTTCCGGTTCTTTGCGAAATCGTAAGCCTTTGTTACGATCTAGCCGGTAAGGTCTGTGTGTCTTTTAAAGACGCTCAAAGAAACTTGCTATCGTTCAAGAAACATTTCCTATTCAATCCTTAGCAAATGTAGGATTTCTTTTATGTGACTCGATTTAGGAGACTTACTCGCTCCCCCTGAGTTAGTTTGGTTTTCCGGGTACACAGTCTGTGGACTGTGTTTCGGGTTTCATTTCTTTCGTTGGTTATTTGGCTCTTCTAGCCGTTTATCTTTTCATTCAAACACTCGGTGTTGGTGGTTTATTTCATTCCTTTGTTTGTGTCTTTGTGGCACCTAGTTACCCGTTGGGTGATATTTCGGTTTCCCCCTTTTGTTATTATTTCTCCTATTCTCTGTTACTTCAGAGTTTGTGGTTAAACTGTTTAGTTACAGTTTAACTTATCGATACCCCCGGGGTTCTGCGATTGGCACCAATCCCTAAACCCACCATCACAATATCCTTCCTACAAACAGTGAATGCAAGCTGTCTTGGGTAACAAACCTACTCATGCAGTCACAAGATGCAATGGTAGTAGCTCCGGACATTATGATTTACATTTTTGTGCTGTAAAAAAACCTTTAACTAGGTTTGGTAACTAGCTAGGTATGAATTAATGGGTATTATATTATAATTTATACTATACATTTAGAGTACTGTGTGCGGGGGATCATATCCATATTTTATATCCGTAAAAGTTTGTACTATATTTTAAATGCGGTAATGGTCAAAATAACAGCAAGAGAATTCTGAAATAACATTTATTGACATGGGATCAATGATATTGTTGAGCAGGGGGTAACGCATAATAACATAATGGATATATTGTATTGTGCGGGGCAACGTCCATCATTGCAGGACATGGGAAAGTGAGTTCAAATGCGGAACATCTGGTCACCCTATGCAGAGCATCACTGAAACATATTTAATATTGTTAATAAACATATTTTAATATATGTGGCTTTGATGAAAATACACAAACAAAACTAAACTAACGTGCATCATACATATTTTCCTCTTCTTCCTCCCAGACAACCATAACAGTTTCCTACTGAGAAAAACACTTTGTATGGATACACATACACATTTGTTAGTTTAGTTTATCATTGCCACATGATATGCCATCCAGTTATGTACTCCATTTTATTGTAGTGAAAGCAAGTCTCATAGCTTGCTCTTTGCGAGCCATGGCACCTGCACTTGATTAGACATGACAAAATTGCCAGTTCTCTACGGCAAAGGTTTTAAAGGCAAAAAAACGGATGATCTGATTGGCCATAATAAACCAAAACTCACCAGACCCACAGGTAATTAATTATTCTTAAAACAACCTCTTTTACAACTTTGCCAAAGGTACGCTACCAGCTTTTGTCACAAATCTACCGAAATGGACAAGGACATGCCTTAGTGCGCCTCAGTCCCGGATTAGGGCTACTGTCTGTGCATTGCCCTTTGACAACAAAAGTAGAGCCCTTAATCTATTCAAGTTTAGCATAGCAATCCTGTAAAAGGGGATTTGATTTAGGTTTTTAAATGTATACAAGGGATTAACAAAGTGAACTACCAAAGATTTTTTAGCTTGAATTCAATTATAGCAGAAAAAGAGGGCACAGGTGGACAATTCTGCACTGATATCAGGAAGAGAAAAAAACACATAGAGAGTTGTCAATATGTGGAACACCTTGTCAGGTTATGTAGTAGAAGCAGATACACTTCAACTATTCAAGTCCAGGCTTGATGCAGTACTGGATATTCTCTAGACTAGAAATGATGAGCCTAGATGGGCTGAACAGCCACTTCTCGTCATGTATTCTTATGTTCTCATGTTCTTATATTAATATGAAATTAGCTGGTGCTAATTTCTGTATTTTATCTCACTTAAGTATTATTACCTCCCTTATGTTTTTTTTCATAGTGAGGGGAAATGGGAAATTTGTTTAATGTGAGTCTAGGCTTGTTAACCAGTTAGCAATCAACATTTGGGCCACATATACTGAAAAACGTATGCATTCACTACTGGAAGTCACTTTGGATAAAAGCGTCTGCTAAATGGTGTATATTATTATTATATTATTAAAGCTATATGCCGTTGGATGATGGCGATGACAACCAAATATTTTCTTGCAGACATTACAAACAGCAATAGAAGCCTATTTTCAACACAAACATAGCATGGAAGGCATATGTATCATGCATGAGGAGTAAAAAGTAAATAAGTGTGAAACTATCTATATGCCTAAGCCTATGCCATAGGCACTGGTCTAGGTCATGGGCCAGTTGTCCCTATGCGTATCCTAACATTACCCAGTAGAAATTAACATTAGAAGCTGTCTTTGGACCAGTATAGGCAATTTCCACCTTTGCAAGGCAGTGACATTTCAAGTATTCAAGCATATGCAGTTGCTTTCAATCTCTAAAACATGGAGACTGATTTACATTGGGATTAGCGCATCCTTTAAATGTAAAGATTTACTTCATGCGCAGCCATTGTGACTAAATAAAACTATGGGAGGCATGAGTGCCCGGGACACGTCCAGGAGATGGGCATGAAAAACGGGACCCTCCCGGGATCAAACAGGTTGACAAGTCTGGGTTAAGTGATGTACACAAGACCAAGAAGGGGAAAATTCTGCTTTCCAAACCACTGACCTTGACGGGCCTCCTGAGGTCCGGCTTCTTCCAGCGCAGCCAGAGCATTCCAGCGATGGCCATGCCCACACACAGCCACGTAAAGAAGCTGAAGAGGTTTATGACGGAGAATATGTCTTTGGAACAGGCGTACAGCATGGACAGGAAGCACTAGGTGGGGGGGGACAGGGGGGACAGGATGTCACTAACCACTCAGGCCACACTGGACAACTGACTTGTGGTTCTTATTTTTGATTTTTTTTGGTCTTGAACTTGAAAAAATATTATTTATTTCTAATTTTTCCAGTTTTCTAATTTGGTTGCCAATTATACCCTCTATTTATCTCAATTCACCCTCCCCCAGTCCGCCGCACATCCTCCGGGATGAGACACTCTTTCCGGGCCGATAGATCCGCCTCTTCCGAGATGGAAATCTACCACGGCCCCTTTTCCTGCTCCTCGACGGACTCATGGCGGCTCACCCTCCCCCTTCCCCCGGAGGCGGACAGCCAAATGCCACCTCCGATTGGGGCTGACGACACAGGGCCAGTCTGGGAGAGACGCTGTTTTCGAACCGTGTCCCTGACAGGCAGCGCACACCACACTGGACCAGCCAAAGTGTGGCGCATTAGAGCGCTACGCTATCCGCCGCCTTTGGTCTTGGTCTTTGAATAAAAAACCCACCTATGGTCTCCACCAACAAAGTGAAGGCTAATGGTGCACTATGTATGATAAGCATATAATACTATTTTTATTGTTTGCATAGCTAGTTTCTGGACAGATTTGGAAACATCTGTATTTCACTCTCCTGGTTATTGATCCTGTATATTTCCAATGGTGGTACATCCTACCAATCTCCACCCAGGACTTTTAAGACAGACACACAGCTCACACATCGATTGAAATGCTTGGCTGAGTGCAAGTAGCTATTGTTTGTTTGTCCATCTGTTTGGAGCACTACACATCCATGTCATACCTAGCACCGCAGCAACAAGCAATAATCAGACCGTAATCCTTGTTTACCACACTTAGGTTGCTTGTAGAGCCCTGCGCAAGGACTATCTTATCAGACCTGTTCCGCCCACACCTGCAGCATTTTCTGACCATTCTCACAGGATTTTCTCACCACTCCCATGTGTACCAATGTTTCTGTCTTTCTGTGCATGAACAAGTCCATTCAACATTGGCAGATAATCTTAATGAGATATATTTATAAAAATGATTTCTAATGGAATTATCCTGCGCTCTGACCTCTGACAGCCTGCTTCTGTCCGCAACAAATTAAAAATGTTCCACAAAAAATGGTGCTGGGTCCCATGGGTCCCCAATTCTGTTGCAGAGCTCTAGTTGCTTGCCTCCTTTCTATACAGTTTGAATATTTTTGTCATCTGTTGAGTAGCTGACATCTCCACCATTTCGTTTGTCAGCAGACAGACACCGTTTCCAGGGTGACTTCCTGTGCTACATGTTCTGTAACCCATCTGTACATCTAAACCTTTACTGAGAAAAACAAGGTAGAGTACTGTGCTTCAAGATTCAGAAGCACTACCCTCTGCCAGTCTTCACAGTAACACCACATGCACCATCAAAGCATTTTTAGTACATCTCAGCACTAATGCGAAGAAACATAGCTAAAATTAGGCACATTCTGTCATTAGAGGATGCAAAAACCTTGATGCATGCTTTTGTCGCATCGAGGCTAGACTATTGTAATGCCTTATTATCTGGCTGCTCTAGTAGCTCCCTTAAGAGTCTTCAACTAGTGCAGAATACAGCGGCACGTATTTTGACTAGATCTAAGTATGAGCACATTACTCCTGTGTTAGCACTACATTGGCTTCCTGTTAAATATCGGGCTGATTATAAAGTACTGCTGCTAAACTTTAAAGAAGTGCATGGACTTGCACCTATATATCTGACCGAAATGATTATCCCTTATAAGCCAACAAGACTGCTTCGTTCACAAGAAGCTGGCCATCTATTACTCCCTAGAATTTTGAAAAGCACAGCTGGTGGTAAAGCCTTCTCTTTTAGAGCTCCTCTGTTGTGGAACGGTTTACCAAACATGTTAAGGATTCGGACACAGTTTTTAAGTCTAGATTAAAAACATATCTTTTCAGCCTAGCCTACTGCCAAACATAGTCTAGGTGGAGAGATGGAGAAGGCCGTGCCCTAGTGTCTTATGGAGTGAGAAACCTTCCATACTATCACCTCCTCAATGTGTTACCACCATTGTTAGGCTGGTTGTCCTTGATCGGGTGTGGATGGTTTGGAATTCTCTCATGGCTGCGTGTATTCTCTGTCCCTCTCCTAATAGGTATGCTGCCACAGCTTACACCTGTCGGGGCTATCTGTATATTTCCTATGCTTGTGCTCCCCTGCTCTCACATAATGCTACTGGCTATAGCACTGCATGTTCACTGCCTCGGCCCTAGATCCTGCGAGAAGTGTGAGCTGCCCCCATCAACCCTCACCCCCACGCCTACCCCAATCCCTGTATCTGGACCCCTCACGTAGTTTAGCCCCCCCCACTGACTACCTAACTCAGAAGGCGCAAAGTCATCCAGCCCTGAGTCACCTTGGACTGACCATGATACGGTCTTTTTTGGACACACCCTGTGCCGGCCAGAAGAGGATGGGCTCCCCCCTTTTTAGTCTGGTTCCTCCCAAGGTTTCTCCCTATCAAGGGGGTTTTTCCTTGCCACTGTTGCCTTAGGCTTGCTTTTTTTTGGGGGGTCTAGGCCTGGGTTCCCTTCTGTTAAGCATTTTGTGACAATTCATTTGTGAAAAGCGCTATACAAATACATTTGATTTGATTTGATTAATGCTAGCCGACCATCACACGCACAGGAACATGGGAACGCTCATGGACAGCCAAAGAGGTGTAGGGTCATGTGACTCACGGTGAAGATGAGGGAGGGCACAGGGGTGAAGAGGTCAGTGTGGACCAGGCCCAGAGCGGCGGGGAGCTGGCCCTCTCGAGCACCAGCGTAGAACAGCCTATGGGGCAGACACACACACAAAAAAAAATGTAATATGTTCAAGTTGAAAAAGACTTGGGAGTAGTAGTTGATAAAAGTATATCAGGATCTAAGCATTGTGCTGTAACAGTGAAAATGTACAAAAATCTCAAATGAATAAAAACCGTGACACATGAAACTGCTTTTTCATCAGTGCGCTGGTCCATTTCAACTTCTGACATGTTCTAACTTGGTGAAAAACTATAATGCTGTAAAGAGATTGTAGAAGAGTGCAAAAATGTCTTATGAAATGCTAATGATTTTCACTTGTATTTGTGTTAAAAACATTTTAATCCCACATTTGAACATATGTTAAGTATATTTTAACTAATAATGGGTGGGTCACAGAAAATGTATTCGCTCATTAATTGGGTCAGGGGCAGATGAAAATTTTGGAACACCCAGTTGAGAGAGTATACAGCACTGTGTTAAGCCTGGTCTTGAACACCCAATGGCTCTCTTCTTCATGACTATCATGACCTGACAATATATTCCATGCATCGCTACCTATGAAAGATCACATCACGATTAGCCAACAAGCACTCAGGTCTCCAGGTGGAGTCTGAGGGATGGTATCTCACCGGGCAGAGGTGAACAGGCTCCCATTTACAGCCCCAAAGCAGGACAATCCCACAAAGACTGGGATCAGCCAGGACATGACGCCCAGGTGGTACTCTCCAAAGATCTAAAAAGAAATATTCAAGTGTATCAATCAAACACTGTTTAAGATTGAATAATAATAATAATAACTTCATTTTTTAAAGCACAAGGTTTGCAGCCCAAAGTGCTTCACATAAAATAAAAACAGTAATAAAGTGATTTCAGAAGAGATAAATATGGTAAACATGTGACAACATGTAAAATGTAGATAAAAGAATAATGTAAGAATAAAACAAAATACAAAAATATAATAAAAGTAGGACTGATAATAAAAAATATAAATAATGAAAAACTGATTAAAAAGCAATAACAGATCACAGTGATTCAGAAACCTTTATATTTTTTTAAAGAGGGTTCGCAGCTTGCTCTTAAAATGTTCAATTGATGGACTGAGTATGGACACATAAAAACAAAATGGCGCTTTACTCTTCTCTACTTCTCTAGGAACATAGAACATGTTTAGGCTGGTAATGTATTATCATGTCAGTAAGGAAGTGGGTGCTAAGCCTTGCAGTGTTTGAAAAACCAATAAAAGGACCTTAAAATCAATTCTAAAATGTACGGGCAGCCAGTGCAGAGCTGAGATGACAGGGTTAACATTGGCTCTTTTTGGTCCTTTTTGGCAGAATTCTGGCTGCTGCATTTTGTGTCAGTTGCAGACGTTCAATTTTATATTTCGGAATGACGGAAAGGAGCCCATTACAAAATGTACTCAGAAGTTACACTAATATTCACATATCCACAAAATTTTCTGGAAAGTGTAAAGTCTTCTGTAAAGTGTCTTTATGGCAGTACTCTTTCAAAAGCGCTATAAAAAAAAGATGAATTGAACTGAATTAAAAACATTTTAGCCAATATGGAAAAAAAACATTCCCTAACCATTCTTCGGTGATCCAAATAAACTCAAACAAAAGAGTAATATATTTTCAGTATTTGTGTGTTCAGGTGATCGCATGGATATATTTTAAGTAAAATGGAAAACAATATTTTATTTAAACTTTACAATTTTCTGAAAATGAAAAAAACCCTGAATGTGTAAACACATTGAAAAGTTAATATATTATATTGAAGGTTTTTGTTCAACGGAGATTGCTATACGTTCTTAAATCAGAAACAGCCCCAAAATCAGGGTTTAGATTTTTTATTTGTCTCACCTCTCATACGAGTGTCATATGAGACTTCCAGACTGAAATGCTGACCCTAAAAATACAAAATTATAAAAATATTTTCCCCAGGAACATAGCAGTGGGAGTAGCCTGGTCTTCTGTCATATTCAAGGACCTCCCCTGGATAATTAGTGAAGCTCAAGGATCATGTCAAAATCTTTACTGGTGTGTGCTTCTATTCTAACTATTCTATTGTGAACCTTTTTTAATGAAAGCTACAAAAGGGTAAATAGTTTGAAAGTACATCCACTGTTCAGGTGTGTGGAGGGTGTCAGTCTCGGCAACATGGGAGTGGCATGGTTGCCTTTGTTTTTACATGTTGTGGAGGCCTTTGGAGCAGGGAGACTTTCCGGGGGCAGGTTTGGCACTCTCACAGGGTGTGAGAGTGAACTGTAGCCCGGAAGGTTGTTCCAAAGGCCATAATTGATGTAATTATTATTTAATTGGTGTGAATCAAGTAATTGATGTGGAATTAAATTGACTGATTGGGTTTATGTGTGAGAATGTGAATTGTTTGGTGTTGAGTGATTGTGATTGGGTGAGTCAATGATAGACGGGTGATTGCCTCACGAGTCCCACCTGAGCCAGGCAGAAAGTAAGCCTATTTAAGAGCAGGTGTGGCAAGTGGGGAACCAGTTAGTCTTGCCTTGTCATTGATGTGTGTGTCTTGAGTGTTAGTCTTTGTCTTGATGTGTGTATCATGGAGAGTTCACGCGTGTGCGTGTGTGCGTGTGCGTGTGCGTGATTTTCATGAGCTATCAAATGGCCTTGAAAACATGGTACTCACCCCCAGATCTCATCTATCCTATCTATAAAGTAGCCTAGAAAATTATTTAACAGAAATTGTGTTTGGGTTTCTCCTCATTTCGAACAAGTTTTTCACCTCAAACTGCTTGATTTCAGTGTGATACAAAGGGCTTTTCTGTGTTTTCTTTATCTTTTCAGGAATGTATCAAGAAGATACATTTAATGTTTTAATATGACTAATAAACAAACTAGTACCTTTAGATAAGGTTTTATTTACATCCCTGTAAACTTTTATGTTTATGGTTTATGTTTATATTTTCAGAGCAACAAGTTACGTTCTTATTTCCATTGCTTACAAAAATGTATTGTGATATCCATTCTCAATTTTGCTATATTTTTTAATGGAGATGAAAAAAATGTTAGAGTTAAATATTGGAATTATTAGCATTACTTAATAATTACTATATTGTCGGTGCCTCCGAATTTGAAGGAGACACCATGAATCAACACTAAGTGCACATTTCCCGTTCATAAAAGACACATCTATCAAATCACTAGACCATTTAAATTCAAATTAACAAAGGCATTTATTGCTTTTCAACATACTTTAAAACTCTTTGCAGAGAATCCGCTTGTAAAAACAAGTCTTGTGTTTCTCTGTCACGAGAGAAGGGTACGGATGACCTAGAGAGCCTATCTCCCATGCAACATTTTCACATGCCCACGGAGGCTTGCGTATACTTTGAACTGTTAAGGTCATTTGTAGCCGTGGGATTCGGCCGATGCACATATTTCCCAAAGAGTCGATTACTTAAACACTGCACGTGAGGCCTCTCATACTTTACGGCTGTCTCAAATTGCATACTTGCGTCCTGCGTTCTCGTGTATTTGTAAGAACGCACTTCCAAGTAACATAGTAAGTAAACAGGAGGGGGAAAAACGATACGTATTTTCAGTTTAAAATGCGATTAAACGTGGCTTTTGTGGCTAATGATAACCAGTCAGTAACATATATTCGTAGCTTTATGCTATTGCTGCGTTTTATTTATAGCTAACTTAGTTAAATTTACGTTTTCAAGTGCTTTGTTGATGTTACAGTAATTCTTCCCACTGGAAAAATGTATGCATTCATTACTGTAAGTCGCTTTGGATAAAAGCATCTGCTAAATGGCATATATTATATATTATATTTTTCAATTTAAGTTGGGCTAATATAGTTTACAAGTTGCAAAGTAGCTTTGCTCGTATTACTTGAGTAGCCAACATAGCAATAATACTTAATTCGCTCCAAAGATTACTCTGTACATTACCTTTTGTTGTTAATGACAATGTTAATGTCAACAATAAAGTCAATAATATTTACAACATGTACTGAGTTTTATTTATTCGTAGTAAATAACTTCTTGCTCCTGACACTTGTTGGCTTCAGTCAACTGTCATTGCCAGAACATCGAATATATGCCATCTAGCAGAAGAATTGATGATCAGTGAAATGATCGATCCCTAAAACAACCAAATCAAACGTACATCTCCATCAGTAAAGTTAACTAGATATCTGCTGTTGCTAGCTAGATAGATAGTCATTTAGTCAACGTTACATCTGATACATAGCTATGTTGCTGTAGTAATGTCAGAATTTCTGTCAGGAATGTTGTGGGTTTGGAACCAATTGCAGGCGAGAGAGACCCAGGATGCAGAGAGGCGTTTTAAGGTTCTTTATTTTCCTTAAACGCAGAATAAGAGAAACGGCAAAGCAGTGTCTGAACAGACATGGAACAAACACCAAAAATATATATATAAAACAACAAACGAGCAGGAGAAACAAAACAAGCAAAACAGTAAACTCAAAACGTATTCCGGGGGAATGGAATAACCTAAAATAAACTGGAACACTTCAAAACAAATGAAGACAAGCTTTTCAAGGTGGCGAGAACACAAACACAGCAGGTAGGACAAAGCTAAGGGCAGTGAATGTTCAAGCAAAGTGCTAGGGTAGCCAGCAGGTTAAATACCCTCCAGGTAACAGCTGTCAGTCATTGTCTTGATTGAACTTGTGCATTCCTGGCATACCTTTCACTTCTCCTGATGATTTGGGCTTGAGGGAAATGCCCGTTTGCTGGTCGAGTCATGACAATTTCAGCTAGCTGGCTATGTTAGATAAGTTACAACTCAGCTACCATTAGCTAACTAGCAGGCGAGTTAGTTCATTTGTGACAAAAATCATGTTAAATCACTAGCTAGCTACATTTATATGCATAAGTTGTGAATAGTTAAATATCTCATCGGGAATAATATCGACTAATTGCATGAAACTATAAAAATACATAAATAGTCCTTCTGCCTTGTCCTGTCACCTTCCATTTTCTTGCTGACTGATAAATACATCCCTTTCTTCTTTGCCTTTAGCGCAGAACCACAATGACTACTGGGAACGTTAAGTACATTCAAGTGTACATCCATGCATACTACAATTTTATGTCCTCCGAGGTACACCAAGGGAACTTCCGGGACATTCGTTGTGCACTTGCAAAGTTGCATACTTGAGTTTGGGATCACGTGACCGTTTACTTCTGTAGCCTACTTGATATACGGACTAGATAGAACGCAAGTGTGCAATTTGGGACATGGCCAACATATACCAATAAACTGCTTGTGTTGCCTACTAAACATTTTTAAATGGAATGGAAAATAAGTTACTTTTGTATTATTTAAATAATAGCATTCAATACACAAATCAATTTACCACATGCTTCAAAAACGGACTGAAAGAGTCCATTTTCATACTATTTACAAGGTAAAATAAAAAATAGGACATAATGTTGTATAGAAAGTGCTAAAATATTCAATATTCACCCTCAATAAGTTAACTTAAACAATTTTGACTGTTGGACACTATTCATTTTTTAAAGATCTGAGCTGTCCTTAGATTCGATATATTACTATATTCAGGTCAATTAAACATAACGGATCCATTATTATATATCCCCCCCCGGGATAAACATTCATTGCTTATTTCCAGTGGCTTTAAGCTACAGAAAAATTAAGACAGCCTCATGCAAGTTCTATATTAGGCCTACACTCCCAAGCGTTGGACATCCTGAAAAAAATAAATCTGTCGTTTCAGCTTATTGATTTGAAGGGTAAATGGGAAGGACAAGGGATAACAACGGACGTTTCCTTGCGAAATGTGTAATGTTATACTTTTTCATAAGATTTTGGAAACCTTTATTGAAAAAGTCTTTCCCTCGGTCCGTTTGTAGTTTCAATGGCTTTCTTCCCTGTTTTAATATGCTCGCAAAGGCCTTCGCATCTTCAGAACCAGATTTGTCTTTTAATACACATGCCCAAACATACTTTGGCAGTATAGTCTATCTATACAGGTTAGCGTAAACTTCATGTTGTTATTTTGGTGTGTAAGCATCCTAAGCCGCTAACCATTCTGTGACTTGAGAATTATTTAACCTTGAACCATTTGCTTCTTTCAAAGCCCCTTTGAAAGTTCTCTTTTCCCCCGAATAAGCCACAATTTCTGTGGTTCTCTGTGGCTCAGTTGGTAGAGCACAGCGTTGGCAACGCTTAGGTTGTGGGTTCAATCCCCACTGGGGCCACATATACTGAAAATGTATGCATTCATTTGGGTAAAAGCGTCTGCTAAATGGCGTATATATTATATATTACAATTTGATGGCGTTTTCTCTATGGGCCAGAAACTTTCAATTGACATAATCGAATCGCTCTTAATGGTAAGGGTATTCGTGGGTGGAGTATGTATATTTATTCTAGAACATGATGGATATACACATAAATGCAGGCTTCAAACCTAAAAAGCCAAGATTAAATGCATGTGATTAAAGTTTAGTTAGAAGGACTGTCAGTTTATACAATGGGTAATGCACTTTTACCATTAACCAAACGCAACTCCTTGTGGCTTTCAGTTTCCTAAACCATTTGTCTTGCTCATTTGAACACAATGGTGTTTGAACACATGTTTAAGAATGTTATAACATTTTCCTGTTAAGAAAATATTCTTTGCAAGGAACCAATGCAATGAATTATGTTAATTATGTTGTAACCTCACTTGTATAACAATTTAGCACTCGGACTGCTGAAGGAAGACACTGGAAAGCTTGCTTTTTCATGATAGCGCTACTCGCTAAAGCCAAACACTCCATTACCCATGCTGCTTTGCATACCTACTACTGTCAGTAGCATAGTATAAAATACACTGTCCTAAATATTTCATGGTGGTTACAAGCAAGTTGTAAAAAACACCATCCCCGAAGAGACATGAGACATGTGGAATACATCAAAGCGAACCACACAGGGGATGGTCATAAAAGCCGCTTAAGTGAATGTTAATGGCCAAGGATCTTGAATGAATAGCCGATAAGAAGTTAGAAGAAGAGCTAACCGCTGCTTGGCTATTTGAACATAGCAGGCAGCTGATAAAAATACTTTTGTACATGAAATACAATTGCTCACAAAGCTTCCCGTTCAGAAAAGATGATCATTTAAAATGTACCCTACCAACTTATACAGATTCTGTACAGATTCCCCCCAACAAACATCAATCAGACATCACCATGGAAGCTAGGCACATTATTATCACTGATATAATGTTGTAGCCTACTACTAATTTTGGTAGTCTAATAATAAAGCTTTAGACTCAAGGCAAGCATGAGGGTTTTGCAACTCTGCAATTCAGGTGTAGTAGCCTAGTTTTGGGAATAACTATGCTTCAAGCCAAAACGTGAGGGTTGGGTAACTCAGCATCAGCACTAGCTCTTAGCATCGCATTATCTAGCTAGCATTAGCTTGTTTATTACTTAGCTAGTTAGCTCCCTAGCCTCCTACAATAACACAGAAACACAACAAAACGGCATTTTGATGACATAGCCTACCTCTTAATTGGGCTCTCTTTTCCTCCTCCTCCTTCCTCCGTTTTCTCCCCTGCGCACCTGAAGGCTTGTGCCTTTTCAAAGTCATTGTGCAAATATAAAATCTGTCATCGATCTGATATCTATCTTGCGTCGCGCTGATGTTGGCTCTCTGCCTGACTGCATCAGTAGTGTGTGCCTCTCTGACCCCGTCACCTGCGCTTGACCCGACAGGCGACAGCACGTCTCTTGGGTTGCCTGTGATGGGCGCACGTAACCCCCACTTTCAGCAAGCAACCAGGCATCGTATCCCCCACCTCAGTAACAGCATCTCTGTCAAAGTTAGTGGCGTAACGGAACGGAGTTGATCCGTGATCCGTACGGATCACCCCCCACGGTTCGGCACACATATGAACCGCGGATTAAAATTGCTCAATTGAACCATCATAGAGAAATACAGTTTTTCTGCCGCTGTTACTTTTTAAAGTAACAATTCCCTAAATCTCGATGCAGAGTTACAGTGAAGAGATAGACAAGACAGGTGCGTGCTGTGTTTTGCTCTGAAGCGCAACGATTGGTTAATTATGCCATTGTGTGTTTACGTCATGTTGAATCCCAACGAATCAATCAGAGATTATCGCGTTGCATAAAGCAGACATGAAAAGCCTCCCGCATCATTTAAATCGCATGTATGGGAGCAAATGGCTTCCCTGTAAATTATATTGGCTGGTTACCTGTAGCCTAATCTATCCAACATTAGATACATTTAAAACACTCTAGACATTCATAGTCAGCTGTTCAAAAAAGTAGTAACGTTAGGCATTTGCATGCAGTTACCCTAGCCAACTCTTAGGGGTGCAGTGAACTTTAGTTTAATAATCTCTTAGTATACAGTATATGCGCAATGTTAGTTAGCCAGCGATTTCTACTTTGGCTGCCTCGCTACAAAACATTTAGCAGCCTTGCTTGCTGGTTGTTGATTGTTGTTAAACGCCCGAGCAATTGAAGAATGGTTACGTTAAGTTAGTCGTCACACAGATCAGTGACACTTGACAGTTGTTATTAGCTAGCTCGCAATTGAACCTTCGCTAAACCACGCCCCAAAACGCAAACTGGCCAATCACAGCGCCGTGTTTTACATACTCCAACAGAGGATCCGACAGTTTTTTCCTGCCTTCCATTGACTTTCACGCAAAAATTAGAAATGTTCTTCATTTTCGAGCTGGTTTTGTGGATTTTTAGCAAATTATGGTTAAACGTTGTGCCTTGGGCACGTGTAACAGTGACACTCGTTACCCAGAGAGGTTTGAAGGAGATATACGTTTTTTTCCCTTTACAAAACCTAAATCAAATCCTGAAAAGTGTTAGCCAGCTAAGCTAACGTGGCTACGGTCTGGATATACAGCTCCGGGTTGCAACGTTGGTAAAGTTAGACTAAATGTTAGCTTTGTTATTCGTGATCCAGCCAGCTTGCTAACGTTAAGATGTTACAGTCAAGCTCTAGAAAACCAAGTGGGTAACGTTACCTTGATGTCAAAATGTAATACTATTTTTTCATTACTATTTCAGCACTTTGTCAATGGGAAGCCCAGTCCCGAGTACCCAAATCTTGTGGAGGACTGGGCTGACACACTGCTGATATTTTTTGCTTTACAGAGGTCCAGGGTATGGATAAGTCCGATGAGATGGGCGCAGAAACCTGTGGAGCTAACCAGAGTAATGTCGTTACAGCACACTATAGGCGACTAATGTTACGTTAGTTAGCTAATGCTAGCTAACTTACTACTGAATGTAACGTTATATAGGCCTACTGCTTTTGTGATATCTTGAATATAACCTTCAAATGCATATTGTAGACCAGGGGTGTCAAACTAGTCAGTGTGATATCTTGAATATAACCTTCAAATGCATATTGTCCATTTTTACGGCCCGCGGGCCACTGCGGCCCACGCATTCCAATATAAGGAATATGGCCCGCGCATGAAACTTGCACTTGACTGAGTTGTAATTCTTAGTTTCACCACTAGTGGAGCCACCCGTATTCATTGAAAACTCCGCGAAATAAACTAACTGCTCTCAGGTTTTTTCGCGTAGCACCACCCCCCGTCGACAATAAGTATTTTTAAGGTAGCACCCCCCGTCGACAGAAATAAACGAAAAACTCCGCGAAATAAACGAACTGGTCTCAGCTTTCTTCGCGTAAGCGATAGTGGCCCAGCCTTTCGTATATTTTTCTGTATTTGGCCCTCAGTGGAAAAAGTTTGGACACCTCTGTTGTAGACCCTTCTGTCTGCTTCTATCTGAAATCGCTTTTTCTATTTTCCAAAAATTGGACAATATTTCTCCAGGGAGTGCAGTTAGCGACAGTGGGAGCGCCATGCTGTCTCCGAAAGCTTGATGGGCTTCAAAAGCTTCAAATGCTGACTGCGTGATATACCGCTATGGGTCCTTCTCCACCAACCTGGACATCGTCCGTGAGTTTTAATTTCTTGTGGCTGGTTCCCACCCTGCTACCCATCCCCTCCTACTGTGAGGAACATATTTTACTTTCTCTCTCTCTCTCTCTCTCTCTCTCTCTCTCTGTGTGGGAGAAAATAATAAACTATGGTCCACAGACCGATAATGAAAATCCCTGCGTCCTACTGTTCTGTTCCAATCCTGGTTTTGTCGCACAGTGTGTGACAGTCACATACAAGTTTTTTTTCCACATATCGCTTTCAGAGTTTTCCCCAGCTTCTCTTGCCCATTGCGATTGACATATGCTTCTGTCACATTAGTCAAAGTCTTTAGCTGTCTGTCACTTTCAACTTTCGTTTTTTCCCTACTTTGAACAATTTCTATCGGCCCCAGACAAGTACAGTGTCTGCCCCTTCATTCTCAGCAATGTACATATACGTTTTTTCAATGCAAGCCAGGGTATTGTTGCATGAAGAAATTGTGGGATTGCTTCATTATTTAGACAGGGTATCAAATAATGATATGACATGTTTATCTTGATTTTGACAAAATATGCACATGTACGGTTTGTAGTTGGTTGGACACCATTTTGTCATTCGGTTATCCTTTTTTCCCCTCGCCCCCTAGTGGTTTGACTGGCACCGGTCAAAGAATTATGGCTCATCACAAATCCATTGCACATATAATAAAATCCAACAAACCCCTGGCATTTTCAGACTCACAGCCGTCACTCAACTATCCTAAAGCTATTGACTATCCTACAGCTATCCTATCCTTAAGCTCAAGGCAATACAAATTGTGACCCTGCCCCCTCATAGCCCCCCACCACGCATTGCACCCCGTACCACATCATAAACATATTTTTTCCCTATTTATACAGTCAAAGCATCTTATAAATATTTCCGTCCACAAATCAGATAGCCTTTTAGCTTTCAGGATGGCATGTTTAAAAGCTTCAGAGTATCCAATAAAGTATTGTATAATAATGTTCTTCAATGTACTCACGTTTCAGCCACTTCCGGTAAGTCCAAAACACCAAGCTTCATATGGTTGTTGTGTTTAGAAATATGATTATTAGCCACATGAAGCCGCTGTAAAATCAAACATTGAAATCTGTGAGGGTTGTTATATTCACATTTTTGGCTAACAGCCAAATGTGAAGCTTTCCTTTCAGTATATCGTGTACCAATCGTGTTCCAAAAACCCTGGGAGAAGGGTATGTGTTTTGTCCTCAGGGCAATGATTGATTCCATTGCATGTCAATTCAGGTACTTAGACGAATCCAAAACTCTCTCGCATAAAAATAGACACCTCATACGCGTATTTGCATTTAACCCTTCCGGTTGAAGCAAGGTCGAGAAGCGTGAACGTGCGTACACAACTGGTTTGAAAAGTTAGAGCTGGAGGATCACATCACTTTGTGTGGATCGGGTATCGGATCACTGTATGTGATGTCACTACACTTCAACAAGCATTTCTTTGGCCCAGGGAGAGATGACCAGACTACATTATTCTCTTACAGACAGAGTGAAATAATTCCAAACAGAGGGCCAGGTGGAAAAAAACTCTGACTGTTTTTAGATATCTGCAACACATTTGTTGCACAGGTGGTAAACATGTTGGGGATGAACTGTGGACATTCATTTACTCCCAGGCAGATGTGAATTTGCCAATATAAAAAGTACAGTACCATTTTTATGTACATTATGTGTATACCATGAATGTTTAATTAAATATCTCATAGGTTCAAAGTCCTGATGGTGCATATGTTACCTTCAAATCCAGCCATTAACCATGTCTCTGCAGCGTATTACTACAAAGTTATAAGGTTTATTTAAGAATAGTGCAAAACAGCAGAAATAGCCTTTTATTAAGACTCATTATAGCGTCAACCAGCCTTGCCTGATCAATAACAAAAAATTGAAAATGACTCAATAGGGCTTTGCATTTCATCACTACTAATAAAGAAAAACAGATGCTACCTTATAAAACCGGGTCGAGCTTTCTTAATTTCCTACTGTAGATGTTCAGTACCTCTTCTGCTGTCTGATGTCTCTGTGCTCTGAGAGCAAAGTCAGTCTGTTAAGGTGATTTTTAGTCATGGTACTGTGTAGTTTGTGCTTAATTCTCGCAAGTCTTGAAAAACTTGTCTCAATGTGAGGTGGTCACGGGAAGCGTTATGAAAATGCGGAGAAGCTGCATATATATATCTGTGAATTAACAGTTTGTAATTGGCTATGCTAGTAGCTACAGGTAGCTTGCTCGCTACGACTAGAGAGTTAGAGTTCTGCAACAAACAGCAGCAAAATTAGATTGCAGATCCCAATGCCCTCTTGATGTCACAATGTAGTCCGAATGTAGTGCATTGTTGATATGAGTTGATATTGACATGAGAGTTTAAAACAGAAAAATAAAGGTACATTTTCAAATGTTGGAATAATTGATAAAGCATATAACATTTATTGTGTGCTGACAATTTGGTCAAATTGGTTCTTGCTTCATTACCTTTAAGGTTTTGGAGTTGCGAGCTAATGTTGTTGGAAAGCTAGAGATTAAACTACCTAACATTTGTTCAGGAGTTATGGCCTTTAAAATTGTACTACCTGTCAAACACGGGCCAATGGTCCAAGACTTTCAAAATCGGTGCACTTTTATTTAAGATCTCAGAGGCATGAACAGAATGCTTTTCCAAAGTGCTCAACAGTTGTAAGAAATAAGGAGGCACATTTCCAATATCACTGGAAGCTTAAAAATAAAGAAATAAAAAATCTGATTTTCTCCCGTTTTTCTCCCAATTTGGTAGCCAATTACACCCGCTATTTTCAGGTCAATCCCTCCCTCATAGTTTGGTGCCGTAGCCGTGTGACTGGTAGTGACAAAGGCGAAGTATCGTCTCCTCCGAGATGGCACTCGTCATGCTGTCGACCATAACTCCGGCACCCCAGAGCCACTCCTGTGCACAGCGAACGTCTTGTCGGCTTCCCTCCCCCTCCCTGGGGCGGACAGCCAATTGCTGACCCCGGTAGCACTCCCGCCAGAGCCGACTATGGTGCGGCCGAGGGAATCGAACCCTAGTCGCCGTGGCCAGCGTCAGACATTGAAACCACTAGACCACATGGGAGGACTGTCATTGGAAACTTCACAAAGTTTTATTTGGTATCCAAACAGTTGCAAGGAGAAAGTTAGCGATTAGCGGTAAAGCATCACACAAAACAGTCTCTTTGGGTTTGTGGAGTCATTCAACAACGATGTAAGAACATGATGTATATATTCTCTATCTGAGTCCCTTGTTCTCAGAGGCACAAGACAGAAATGTATATTGGCCATTTACACCTTGATGTCTGAAAATCAATCTACCTCCGTTACTGGCGGCCTGCTGGTCAGTGAGGTTGTTGACACTCAACCATCAGCCTAACCAGCGGCCTATTGTTCTGTGACTTGGGTATGAGAACTTGCTTATGGCAGGATGGCACTGCACATGTGGGGGGTGTGGTATCTGATGTGTCCTGCCACCACTTGTCTAGGGTCTCGGAAACCTTACAGTGGTAAATCCAAACGGTTATGCTATGCTATGTAACTGCTATGTCCAAATTATTTGGGGGGAGCGCAGGTTGGGCGGGGTGTTACATTTGCTGTCTGCTTGGGAAAACAATACAACCTAATAAACTAACACTATCACCATTCAGCCATCTTTTGACGTTGCATCTTCTACTTCTAATTGAACGGACCTCATGATGTAGATGTTTATTTTGTGTTTTTCAAATGATTAAAAAAGTATATGCACTTTGTAGGTCCTTGAGGCTACATTTTTCTATGCGAGGAGAGGAATCCATGAAAAAAATATTTTGATAATAGGTCAAACGGATCATAGCCTTTCAAATGAGCATTTTCAATCATCTGCTATAGCGCCACCCTTTCGCCAATTGGCGCCTCATTTTCAAGGCATGTGCTTGAAAATGTTTCTCTACAAACTTGAGTTCTTGAGCTCATTTAGCAAAAGTGGCAGAAAGAAAAGGAAAAGGAAAATACATAAATAAATAAAACCAGTAGAAAAACAAGAGTTCCAGCACCTATGGTGCTTGGACCCCTAATAATAGAAGAAGAATGAGCCAGGCTTACCACAGCCACTGCCTCGGAGTCAACCATGACGTGTGGCGGGATGGTGGTGAAGTAGGCTAAGTTGGTCAGCACGTAGACCACTGTCACAATGGGCATGGAGATGATGATGGACAGCGGCAGGTTTCTGAAACAGAGGATTCCTTTTGAAGGAGGTGCTCTACAACATGCACATAATCTCTCTCCCACCACATGAGCTTAAATGGTGTTGCACATTTCAACACTGAACTCTCAATTAACAATGGAACAATGAACACTGAAATAAGTTGATGGTTGATGTATGGCAATGTGCTATTTAAACAGAGGGGTCTCTAAGAATGTACTGCAAGTTCAACATAATAACAAGAATGTGAATGTGAATGTGTAGATTATTAGAAGTTGTCATCATTATCATTAATCCAAGTATGTTTTTCACTTGCTTAAAATGATTCAATACAAATATTTACACAAAAAAACCATTGTTGTTGATGATCGTAAATGTTTGCTTTTTCTGAGGGAAATGCATCCCATAATCAGAAGTGCAGAGAATAAATGTTGTTAAAAAAGTGAAATGTGTTGCTGTTCCATGGTAGAATTATTGTATGTGCTGTGTGTATACGAGCAAAAATATTTTTTCCAAACATGCCCTAAAAGAGTTCTGTGTGTGTTCTCGTTTTGGGCTCCATATAACTATATTGATCTTAAAATGCAGAAATGTGTTTACTGTGCAAAAAAATAAGACCACTTTAAGAGTATAATTGTTTTTGGCCCTTGATTATGTATTACATTTTCTCCTAAAAAGAATCAAGTCTTGTTTATGGCAAAAGATAGAAATAATGACTTCAGAAAATTATTTTCTGCAATGTCAATACAAACATAGGAAAGTGATGTACTTCTCTGGATTGATCATTTCCTCTGTAACGTAATTCAAATAATTCCTGAAGGAAAAACACAAAGAAGGATTAAATCTGTGATGGGGTGAGACTTTGTTTCGCTCAGTCATTCGCAATTAATTTGTTAATCGAATGTGTATAACATACACAAATTTCCAACACCTGTTAACATTATTTATTTCCCTGACGTTCCTTGATTTGTAATCATTTGCTTTAATAACATACATTAGGATAGAATACACAGGTAGTGGCCAAAAAGGCAAAAAAATCTAAATGAAGTCACTTAATAGGGTGACTTTTCTGCGCTGTAATGTTCTGGATTGATTTAGAGTTGCTCGCTTGTTTACCCTTATGATGTCTTTTCCTCAGAGTTCCATGTCGACATCACCTTATACACTTTTCCTCGACAAACATCAGCAAGTTGAGCTGTCTTCATCACTGAAGCTCCAGCCAAACATGCCCCAACAATCACCCCTCCTTTCAATATACTTTGTGTCCCTCATTTATCCAAATTTTTCCACGCTTTTGGCCACCACCTTTATAAATTAAAATGAATGTGTTGGTATGAAATGGTTCAATATTCTAAAAGAGTTAATGTACTCTAATAAGCTAACACAATGTATTGTTTTTTTCATTATAACATTATCTGTAAGTAGAACAACAATTACATTACTTGTTATAATTTACCACTAAATATAATGGATAATGTTTACCATTTAACTTAATTTAAGTCAACAGTAACTGGGAAAAAATAATGAAAATTGTGTCAAGGTCAAAGAAGATGTTGCAAAGAGGCTCTCCATAGAAACTGGATAACTAATTAACTACAGTCAATTTGCTTGAAGATTTGGGGAATGGGGACTGGGTAACTGCTGGCTGTGGAGTAATTGTCCCTCACCAGCCTCCGAAGGCAAAGAGTCCACTGTACAGGGCGAGGACAATGTTGTCCACTCCCATTTTGCTGCCCTGGAACGCCATATCTGGTCGCAGGTAAGCGATGTCACCTGTTTGAACAAAGAAGCAATTACACAAAATACTTGTCATTTCCTAAGGCCTCTGATCAAACTACCTCCTTCGTGCTGATTGATGAACTGAAGTGTAAGAAGTATTTGTTTCATGCAGAATATTGAGAGGTCTGAATATGCCAAAGTATCAACAGTCCAAGACATTCTTCCAACAACCTAATCAGATTGCTCCCCACCTATTGAAAGCTAGCTCCTGGTCCAGGCACCAGAACTATTACAACCAAACTACTGAATCTCCTTGCTGGCAGACCTCCCTGCTAGCACCATCAAGGCCTCTTCTGCTCAATCATTCAGTAGCTGCACAACTGGTTTTCAGCATCTTGCAGTACACCCATGTCTAGCCCCTTCTTATCTTTCTCCACTGGCTACCAAAAATAAAAGACCCTGGTGCTTTCCTGCCATACTGTACTGGTACACAGCTCCTTCCAGTCCACAGG
Organism: Aldrovandia affinis; assembly: GCA_029706075.1. NCBI lineage: Eukaryota > Metazoa > Chordata > Actinopteri > Notacanthiformes > Halosauridae > Aldrovandia > Aldrovandia affinis. The sequence goes on along the minus strand of JAINUG010000172.1, from coordinate 1,789,369 downwards.
CAATTGTCAGATTGTACATACTAGCACAGAGTGACTAACACTAGTCCTGGTGTTTTTGTTTTCACCTTCAGCAACCAATTTAGGCCCAACAAACCAAGTGAGATGAGTTAACTGTGTAAGAACCAGGGTCAGAGACCTATGCACTAGCATTTGCTCCTCACTGCCCCCCTAGCAGTGGCATGAACTACCTGCATTCTGCAGAATAATGTTTTACCTCTGACTGAACGCACCTGTTCAGATGACATATTGGCTCCCTGAACCAGGACACATCCTATGCCTAGATCCTGACACCTCAACACCCCTTACCCGGAAAGAGGTCTGATGTAGAATTAGAGATCAGGTTTTAGGTTCTTGCAGTGCTAGCCCAGCTAGCCAAATAACATTCAAAACACATTTTTGTAGGTTGTGGAAAGTTCTTATGTTCCTGCAATTTGGTCAGGTCTTAATCCCATCTTGAAAATATTTTTTAAAAAGTATGGATGTGATCTGTACCTATTTACAGTGTAGTTGGAAAGTAGTTATGGAGGTAAACAAATAAAATAAACTGGGAAAAAGGTTTCTACATTTCTTCATTTTTTGCTAGCTGGGATATGATTAGGAATGATTTTCCTTACATCAGTAAAACATATTTACAAATTTGTATGGTTTTGTAAAAACACTGCAAAACCAAATGCAAGAAAATGTGTAACTCAATATTAGGGACAAAGCACATGACAGTAGATTTATTCTGGATTTAAATCTAAAGTAACACAAAGTGACAACACTAAAAATAAACAAAGTAAATATTCATCTGAATCATTCAAATAATGGCATAAAATGTGTTGATTGCTTTATTGATCACTTTAAAAGTGATCAATAAAATCTTAAAATCTGTTCTAAAAGCCACTGGGAGCCAATATAAGGAGGCCAGGACCAGGGTCATTTGTTTTGGTAAGAGGCCTGGTAGCAGAATTTTGAACGGCTGGAGCCAAGATAAAATCTTGCTATTTGTAATTGAATACAAAGCATTGCAGTAATGCCTCCCACGTGGTCCAGTGATTACAACGTTCGACGCTAGCCACGAAGACTGGTTCGATTCCCTGTCTCACCAGAGTCGGCTCTGGCCGTGAGTGCCACTAGGGGGCGGCGATTGGCTGTCCGCCCAAGGGAGGGGGAAGGGAAGCCGACATGATGTTCGCTGCGCATAAGAGTGGCCCTGTAGTACCGGGTTACGGTCGACGGCCTGGCGAGTGCCATCTCGGAGGAGGCGTTACTTCGCCTTCGTCACTACCGGTCGCAGGACTACGGCAGCGAACTCACATAACTAGGGGGGGATCGACATAAAATAGCAGGTAATTGGCTACTAAATTGGGAGAAAATCTGAAAAACTCAAATCTAAAAGCATTGCAGTAATAATCTAGAGGAAATAAAAGTGTGGATGATCTTCTCTGTATCATTAAAATATAAAAATGACCTTATTTTGGATATATTCCTTAGCTGGGAAGTCTTTGTGTATATATGTTTATATTACATCTGTCACATTTTTATGTATAGATTAAGTTTCCTGAATATATATCTCCATCTCAATGATATTGAGAAACTAAGCAAGTACACCATGTACATAATATCAAATAACTTCCAGAGTTATATCCAGAGTTACTCCACAGAGCCTGTTAACATGTGGCTTATCGTTTTAAATTTTAGAACATCAAAGAGAATCAATGGGTTGAGTTGAAAATATGAATACGTCAAAAACAACCTCTTATGGTGTTTTGCTCTAGTTGAGATCAAACACTAGAGTGCGAGAAAGGGGAAATAATAACATGTTATTGTTTTTGCAAGGTTTCAGATTTCAGACAGATGACATCAGCTTGCATTACATCTGATTACCATGGTAATGATAAGTGACCGTTGAGATATTATTCATTGGGTGACGTTGACAATGAGTCAAAAGCATTGAGTCACGAAATTACATTCTCCTATTTAAGAAACATGTCACATCCCGGCGGTGAACAGAGAGAGGACAACGGAAATTGTGTACCAAGCATGATGCAATCTATAGTCCAAATATGGCACCCTTTTCTAATACAAATGTCTGTTTTGAAATCAAAATCTGTCTCCACAAGTTTCCAGCACGACCCTGCCTGCTGGTTTCCATGACAACCCCGCACAGAGAGCGAGCACGGAAGATATTGGTTCTCTTTGGTTCAGATGTAGTGTCACGACAAATGCCATCACAAACCCATCCCTCTGTTATTCTTCATATTCATGTCATTTTTAACCCTCTAGTTCATTGACATCGGGCTTAGGTTTGAATCATTATAGTACATCTCCTCTACAAGCATCCTTTTTCTTTTTCTTGAATTAATTCCCCTCACAGCAGTGCATTGGTTAACCCGCTCCATGTCAAGCCGGCAACCTATAGACAAGCTGCTCCTACAATACAAGGTGCTGTTGCCAGCAGCTTGTTACTATGGAGATATGGCACAGTGCAGGTAGCAGTGACGGGGAAGGGATTGCACTACAATGACTGATTATACAGTAGGACACACTGTACTGTTTGATTTGACAATGTTATACAGTTTCAGGATAAATTCCTGTGCTAAACTGTTAACATATACCATTATTATTTTTATCGTTGTTGTTGTTGTTGTTATTATTATGATTATGAATTATATTATTATACTTATAAACAATGTACACTACCAGTCAACAGTTTTAGAACACCCCCATTTTCCAGTTTTTACAGAAATGTAAGCAGTTCAAGTCCAGTGAATAACCTGAAATGGTACAAAGCGGTAAACTGCCAGAGGTTAAAAAAAGGTTTAGGTTACCAAAAACTGAAAAATAATGTACATTTTTTGGCAGTGAGTAGTTTCCTACACCATCAAAAGGCGCTTGGAAACTGACAGGAAGAGGTCTGGCAGACCCAAAGCCACAACAAAATCAGGAGACAAGTTTCTGAGAGTCAACAGGTTGCATGATAGGTGGCTCACAGGACAACAGCTTCAAGCACAGCTTAACACTGGTCAAAGTAAGGAAGTCTCAGTTTCAACTGTGAAGAGAAGACTTCAAGCTGCAGGTTTGACAGGTCAACTGGCAGTAAGAAAGCCATTGCTAAGATGGCAAAATAAGAAAAAGAGGCTTGCCTGGGCCATAAAGCACCGCCAGTGGACTACTGACTTATGGACCAATTAATCAAAAATGTAAATCTTCGGTTCATCACACAGGGTTTTTGTACGCTGTCGAGTAGGCAAAAGGATGGTTCCTCAGTATGTGACACCAACTCTCAAACATGGAGGATGTTTGACAGATGACCCATTATTTGTTCTCTGAAAAGGGCCTTTTTTATAACTCTATAACTTTTATAACTGAAATATACATTATTTTTCAGTTTTTGGTAACCTAAACTATTTTTTGTAATCTCTGGCAGTTTACCGCTTCCCTTTGTACTATTTCAGGTTATTCACTGGACTTGAACTGCTTAAATTTCAGTAAAAACTGGAAAAATGGGGTTGTTCTAAAACTTTTGACCAGTAGTGTATGTGTAATATGCCCCTATGTTCTGGATGAGAATGCATAAGATAAATATTTAACAATATCAAACAAAATCTACAGATAAAGTATGAAAGCACCGAGAGCATCTTATACGTTATTAGAAGGCTAAATATAAGTTGTGTGCAGGTACTGTGTAGAACCAACTGATTTGCTTTGACTGACCCAGTTTGGAAATCAGGGAAACTCGACACAGAAATAGATAATCATTATAATTACTAATTGAAATTGCCTGATTCTCTGTGACCGAAAGGCGTTGATGCATTTAATGATCTAGTTTGTGTTTTTGGACAAACGGGGAAGGCACCTTATTCAGCAGCCTTTCTGATTCCCTTTGCAAGCACAAAACAGCTTTTCAGCCACAGCCCAAGACAAAGGAAAATGAAAAAAACATAAATGAAAAAAACATCCAATGATATGGTCAGCGCATTTCAAACCAACACAGAGTTGATGTCAATTGCAGTGCCTCTCTCTTGCAGTTTCAAAATGAGGAGGAAACCAAATAATCAACCTATCTCAAAGATAGTTCTGAGAGGAATAAGTTAGAATATTGTAATATGCGTGCCAAGGTAAAAAAAGAAAAAGAAAAAAGGAATACGGGTAGGTTAAAGGCTCTTTGAAATACAAATGGTTAAAGAATCAAAAAGTAATCCTAAGCATATTGCAGCAGGAAACGGAAAATTGAGAAAGAGGTTAAGTGCAACAAGCAACAGCAATGCTTTATAACAATAAGAATATTGCAAATAAGGTAAGAAGCCTTAAAAAAATACAAATAAGGCCCCGATGGCATGTATCCAAGAGTACTCAAAGAACTAGAAATTATTTATAAACCACTGACAGGTATTTATTTGCAATCTCTGAAAAATAGAGAATCGTCTTCCAGTCGTGGTGTTCGTCACTGGTGTTCCAGTCATACCAGATGACTGGAAACAAGGCAATATAATACCAATCTATAAGGGGGATAGGATGGGGGGGATAGGTGGAATTCAGGTAACTACAGGCCTCCTACAAGAGGTTGTATTGAGGTTATATAATGCCCTTGTCAGACCTCACCTAGAGTACTGTGTGTAGTTCTGTGTGTAGTTCTGAGAGATACAGAAGCTCTTGAAAAGGTGCAAAGGGCAACTACATTGGTACCTGGTAGGGAAGGTAAAAGTAACCAACTCCTTTCAGGCTTTGACATTTTTAAATAGTAATAAGTACATTTGGGTACATTTGTTTTTGTTTTTGGATTTGGTTTTATCCAGGTAGGTACTTAAGAAACATTAGAATACTTAATATACCTAATATAATAATAATAATTAAATAATAATTTTATTATAATAATTTCCACAAGCAGAATAATATATTCACAGCTTTACACATGCCACATGCAGGAAGTGCTGAGATTATGACAACAATCAGCAGGAGAGCCAAGTCTTGGGAAACAGGCTAACCTGAATGGCCTTATAAAATGTAGCCTACAGAAACACACATTGTGAATGCAGAAAAGTCAATCAATGTATTAGTCTATAGGAGTCAACATTGCTAATTTAAATATTTTTATATCAGCTAGGCTATATATTGGGGGGACATTTTGAGCATATATCCATGTTTAAAAAAATATTGGCACACCCAGTTTTATTCACGTTGATAATTACGCAATCATATTGCATTGTCTTCTCCCCTCACCCTCACCCATTAAATGAATGGTTCTGTGATACGTCACACAATAAGTAGGACACATGAGTGTCAATGTTCCATTATCATATTTTTGGGGTACCCTATTTGCATTATAAAGGCACCAACACCCAAAAGACAGCATGGCGACAAGAATAGTGTTGAATTACAACAGTCATTTATTTTGTTATATTTAAATTGAGACAACACAAGTGTGTTGAAAAAAACATGTTTAGGAAAAATAATTTTAAAATCACTCACTTGACAAAATATCATGGCACTCCTGATGTTAATTTAAGATGAAGTCAGAATAGTGAACATGTCCAGACATTTTTCTATTTTGGGAAACCTCCTCCCTAGATGTGCAACTTGCCAGAGGGCCCTTAATTCCACAAATAAGTTCAAAGTGTAAATGTGAACAGACAGGTGAGGTGCGCAATTTTACTTGACTTAACTCCATGTTGTGTGTGCTTAATGCTGAATAGGGTCCTAACTGCGTGCAAATGCATGCAGGTATGCAGGAAGGCATGTAAATGTGCATGTGTTCAGCACATAATCCCTCTAACTCCTCCTTAGGAAGTCAACTCTCTCACAGTTCAATGAGAAAGATGCCAATTTCCACTGAGCTTGTCGCCCATGTGTTGTTTTTCCTCAACAACTCTCATGAGTGGAATCAAGTGCAGGGGTCCCCAACATCCTGGAGAGCCACAGGTCTGATGGTTTTTGTTACTCAGTACTTAATTGACCAATTAAAGCATTTGATACAGTTAACTCGCTTTACTCTGTTAATTGGGTCTGAATGAGTTGCTGATTTTAAGGTGAAAACAAAAAATCTGCAGACCCCTGTGGTTCTTCAGGACCAGTGTTGTGGACCCCTGCTCTAGTGTCTTGAATGGAAACAAAGGCACTGCCTGGGTCATCGTAATGACTCACCTCGGCCGATCTGGATGAAACCAAACACAATGATGATGATGAGAGCGATGAGCTTGGAGGCAGTGAAGACGTCCTGGACTTTAGTGGCTGCCCTGACGCTGATGCAGTTCACAAATGTCAGCAGGGCTGTGGGGGAGGGAGGCACAGAATGTAGAAATCTCACCTGGACAAGAGGACTTGCACAGAGCTTATCAGCTGTATAGAGTATATTACAAAAAACTATTCGGAGAGAAATTTGTTGATTATTGCAATATCTTGTCTAAGGCTAAAAAAGAAATAAGGGCAGGTAAAATTATCTTTGCTCAAAATTGCTCAAGCTGAAAAATGTAATAAGTGTTTTTTTCAATAATGCAATAGAAAAAGGAAAGTTAAGGGCAAGGTTGAGAATAAGGAAGGAGCTTAGCTTTATAATAACAAGGATATTGCGGATACCCTAAACAGTAACGTTGTTGAGCTTTACTGGAAAAGAGGTTACAAATATGCTAAGAAGTATATCCAATGTACATCATGTTTTAAAAGACATTGAGACAAGGGATGGTGAAGTACTAGAGAAATTACAAAATAAGACAAATAAGGCAGGCCCTGATGGCATATATCCAAGAGAACTCAAGGAACTTGGGGAGATAAACCACTGAAAAATATGTTTAATGCAATCCCTAAACACTTGAGAAATACCAGATGACAGGAGGCAAGGTAGTATAATTCTAATAATTTATATAAGAAGGGGGCTACAAATTGCTTTGACTTGAACTAGGCTTATGATATTATATATTTGAACTGAAAATGTATTTGACAAAGTACAACACGAGAGGAATGTTGTCAAAATGAATACAGTAGGAATTACAGGAATTATTTCAGAGTGGGTTCAAAATTGACTGCATGGTAGAATACAAAGATTAACTGTAGCAGAGGTCGTATCTGACCTGCTGTGGGCAGTGGAGTCCCACAGGAATTGGAGACTTCTGTTTTTCCTTACTTACATAAATGATCATGATGGGGATATTAGTAAAGGAAACACCAACATAAATTGTCTTAATAAGGCATTGGGCCATCTAAGCCAGCAGAACAGTTTCAATGCGCCTTGGAATAGATTATATAAGTGTCTGGACCTGGAATTGGATGGATGTAACACCATTCTTCCACAGTAAAGAACAGGGTACACAACAGGGTACAGACTTGCACAAAAGGGTAACACAATTGGTTCTTGGTATGAAAAGTAAAAGTTATGAGGAAATACTTAAGACACTTAGATCCAGATTTACTAAGGAAATAGTCGCAGTGCAAAAACAGACGCTATATTGCGGCTCTTTTGTGGTCGCAGATTGTGGGCTCTGCCACTAGTTAGCCATGGCACTCTCACACAAGCCACTCACAGCACATGCATGCACACCATACATACCACAGTTGACACGCAGACCAGGTCTACTCACTGAGGCAAAGGCAAGCGATGAGCTTGGCTGCGCTGTCTGGCACACTGCATTCTGAGTAGAGGGGCTTGAGGAGGTAGGTGGCAAAGACCCATGAGACAACGTACTGGGAGGATGGGCGGATGATCAGCATCTCCACCCACAGCTTGAGGAAGGCGGCCAGTTCCCCGTAAACCTCCAGGATGTAGGTGTAGTCCCCACCCGATTTGGTGATGGTGGTGCCCAGCTCAGCGTAACAAAGGGCTCCCATGGTGGAGATGACACCGCACACCGCCCAGACCACCAGTGACAGACCAGCTGAGCCCGCCTCCTTCACTACCCCTGTGGGTGTTATGAAGATGCCCGAGCCGATGATGGTGCCGATGATCATGCCCACGCCATTGAACAGTGTTATACTCCTTTTAAGCTCGATTTTATCCTTGCTGGTCTCGGGGAGCGTTTCCTCCTTCAGGCTCCTATCTTCCGTTACGGCACTGGCTACTGTGTGTGGGGAGAGGGAGAGATTTGTTTTTTTCAAGATTTCAAGTTTATTCTCTTACAAAGAAGGACATACATATGTCTCCACAGCTCAGCATAATCCAGACACAGGAAAAACTAAATGAACACAGCGCATTAGAAAAATAACAGTAAACCTTCACCAAGATAAAGTTAGGTGGCTTGTTGAGATGTTGGATAGCTGTAGGAATTAAACTCTTGACTCCCAGACAATGACAACTCCTATTGGAAGGGATGTATTTAGTGATGGGTGAGAGAATCACTGATTTGATGACCCACTGACAAATCATTGTCCTTTGATGTGGCAAAAAAACCTTGTTGATTTGTTCAAACAAGTTGACAGTTTATGGGAGCTCAGACATTTTGGGGTGCATGAAACCTCACACTCACATCACTCCCTTGCAATATATACAAAGCCATTCTTTATGGACTAAACAGTGGAAACATATTATTTGTTATTAGTCATTGTTCTTCTAACTCATGCTAAGCCATAACATTAATTATGAATGGAATTACGAATATGTTTCAATCGATCTCCTATCTGGTGTATTTACAGCTGTCGGTGTTACTTGTATTTCCAAGGGACTTCTGAAGTTAAGTCCTGTAACTGTGTTTGCACTTGTTCATATCTGTCACTGTTATGGAAAAGGTTACCAAATGAGGAAGTTAGGTAAGGCACTCTCTGTCCTTTGAGGCTATTCCTGTCTGCTGGAAACTGTCTTGAATGCCATTACTGTAATATCTGGCATTTAAGCCTTACACTCATACGAGGCACCTCACCTCAGACAACATATTAGTTTAAAATGGATGTGATTCAGGGTGGCCATTTTCACCCCTTAGAAAGCAAAATCTTGAATTAGCTTGCACTCTGTGGACCGATGTTTTGTACTGTACTTTCTAGCTGAATTTTTTTTTTCTGCCTGCAATTTTCTGTTCTGCGGTTTATTATCCACTAAATAAAAAGTAGAAAATGTGCACCTGTGCTGAATTATGCATTTTTAAACGCACAAGTATTGATCTATTGTTCCTTTATTATTTAAATTTTTTTGGAAGAACTAAATGTACCTTAGTTGGCGCTTTTGTACTGTTGATGCTCCGCTATTTTCTAACATGAACTGTATTATGTATAGCTAGCTAGCTGTGCAGATGTGCTCACACTGATTGCAATGTTTTGTTTGGAAAACCAATAAATCTTTTCAAACCATATAAGATTTAAAATACACTCAACACTGTTGTAGTTCATATAAAAATGCATACATTTAAGGTTGTACATAATTAAGTATACATTGCCCTATATATAGCTAGAGTTGTCACATCATATTGTATTTGTAACTGGCTTGGATGACAGTATATTACAGAATAACAAATGGACCCTATCACATTACATATTTTTTTAATATCTGTTACATTGTACAAATGTTGAAGTTCTGTTCACATTCTTATCCATGTTTGTTGCTGTGTGTTCACATTGATTCCAGTTTTATCAGTTTCACAAAAGAAAGGGTCACATGCTCAGAAGTGAAAGAGCACTTGAGTGTAAAACATCACACAGTAACATTTGGTGATAAAGTTCTCTACCACTAGTAAAGATGGTGGAGGATATAACAAGATATGTATATATCAAGTACCAAGTATGTATAATTCAAGTCAATGGAGAATGGTGTCCTCAGATTGTAGTCTGTCCGAAAATTGCTGGACATGTTCAGACTGAACAATCATAATATATGAATATTTATGTTGCTGTGAGCAACTGGGACTAATGCTTATTTTAAGAGAGCTTGTTGTGTGTGTGTGTGTGTATATATATGCACATGTGGCTAACTTAGATGCTAGCTAGCCTTTATGCTAGCTTCACCATGCCAGTAGCCTCTCTTGTATGGGGTGTGTATCGTCGCTTCCGCTACCTTTGCCAGATGCTTCTCTCAGTCACCTGCATAGGCAAATCAGTTGCTTGCCTCGGAATCCTAGTGGGTGACTAGCCTAGGAGTGTCAGTGACTTGCCTAGGAATCCCAGTAGGTGACCAGCCTATGAGTGCAGCAAGGTGTATCATTCGTGGCTATCAATCTTTGTTTCTTTGGCCTCTGCCAACACATCAGTCGCCTCCTTTGGGTTATCATTCGTATCATTGCCCTCCTTCAATCATTTGCCCAATATTTAGCATGATCCACCCCCCATACAAAGCCACACCACAACTACATGGCACACGGAGCAGCCTGCACCTTACTGCTGGGGCTGCGAAATGGAATGCAATAACCAGCATGCCTTGCATGGTACTTCTGAAGCCTCCAAAACCGAAAGAACAAGACTTGGGTTTAGCTGTCACAAGGCTCGGGCTGGCTGGGGAAAGAATGAACTGAAAATGGCTGTGTCTATCTATTATTCTCACTACCTTATTTTGAACCGACTACTGTATTTAGCCTGTACATATGTGGTAGTTCTAGTGCAGGCTTCTTCCAATAGGTAGAAGTTTAGTTTTAGCTTTGTAATTCCACCTCTAGGCTACCTCTTTTTCTTAAAGTTGACACCAATGCTCGCATTGTCTTGTGTGTAATATGAATTGTATACTGTGTGTTAAATCCAAGTGAATATATTGCAAATAAAAATTCTCAATAATTGTGGTGTGGCCTTGGGGGTCAATGTACATGTGTACAGAGAAGATTTGAGATACTACACCATTACCTTTGAATGGTTAAATCTTAGCCTAGCCATCTTCTCCTCTCCACAACCCACAACATTTTGGTGTAGTATAGGCAGGACCTCTGAGGCACACAACAAACATGGAAGATGAACCAGCTAACCCCGATGTAGTAAATGCTATGATTATGCCATGGTTTGTGAGTAGACCAAGGATGTCTAAATTTAATGCAGAGAAAGATGCAAAGTTTGGTGATTGGCAGGCTCAGAAGGTAAATACAGCGGAAGGGGAAAAAATCACCAAATAAATTGATGAAAAAAGGAATGAAGCAAAATGTTTACATTTCCTTAGTCAATAGAAAGAAATTTAAAAAATCTAAATAAATCAGAAAAAGGAAGATTTATTTCCTCATTTGGCAGAATTATACAGATCAATTTTCTATTTACCTTTGGGTCCCCTGCAGGCCCTCCTGATCCCACAAAACCCAAAGGAGGTATTCTTAAGGGCACAAAACCTAAACAACCAACAAAAAGTGGATTTCATTTTGAGAGTTTTAAAGGGGGACACCAAACAGGAAATTCTGTTGTTACCGTCAGAGCGAAACACTGAAAACTAAATCTTAAAAACCTTCTTGGAATGCAAGAAGTTTTGAAGTTTTTATACAACTGTTTCTAGTTTCTAGGATATTGAACCATGCTTCAAGAAGGAAAGTCTCCAGTTCTTTGAGACATGAAGGTGGTGGAAATCTATTCGACACCCTACGTTCCAGAACTTCCCATAAAGGTTTAACAATGTCTAGATCTGTTGATTGGGGAGGCCATTGAAGGTGTTTGACTTCATCCTGGTGTTCATGAAACCACTCTTGAATCCATTTAGCAGTGTGTGTCTGGTAAATTCCTTACAAAAGCCTCAGTGTACATTTCAGTCATGATTGGAGCCAATATGTCCACATAGGTTTTTATAGCGTTCAATTGGGAGGCCATCCAATCGAGGTGACTTTCCAGATTTCATCAATCCAATAGGTTTTCTAACCTCTATCTCTGCTGTTGGAGTCCCCAAAGATTGAATCTGTTCTTGAGAAATCTTTGGTAAATCAAGTTTTGAAAAAAAAATATTATAACCTTTTTCCCTGCATTACTCTGATTGGTAAAGTTTCTTATAAAAGTCAAAGAATATTTCATTTATAGCTTTGTTTCCTGTAGTCAATGTGTTGTTTTTATCCAATATAGAGGAAATGGTGTTTGAAATGGTAGCATCTATTTTTTTTAATTGGCCAAGAATTTACCTGCTTTTTTCACCTCCCTCATAAAAAATGCTTTTCATTCTGAACAAAATAAATTCTGCCTTGCAGTTATAGATTTCATGAAGTTGTAACTTCAGATCATAAATTTGATTTAACAGAGGATTTGAATGTTTCTGAGCAAGTTATTTTTCTAATAGATGTATTTTTGATTCAAGAATCTTCACTTTCCCTATACTTTATTTCTTTTTTTGGAGAGAAGCTAATCACTTTCTCCCTAACATTTGCTTTAGATGTTTCCCATACCATAGCCCATGTATCAGTTGAACAGGTATTCATATTGAAAAAAGACTGGATGTCCATAGAAGGAGGACTATTATACCCTTCCGTGTGGAGCAACATGGTATTTAACCTATATCTGCTTCTTTTCCCCATTTCACCCACAATCAAAACTTGTAATTCAACTATAGCATCGTCTAGTATAGAAATGGCCTCGATCTTGTAGTCTATCACTGCATCAATTATTGTATAGGAAATTCTTTAATGCAGTCTATGGTGGAGGGAATAAAAAGTGTATATGCTTTTGCGAGGGTTTGCAAGTTGCCATATATCTATTCATTCCAATCATTCGTTAACATTTGTATAGCATGCCAGTATTTTGGTATAACCTTAACAAGTAGTGTTGTGCTATCTAGAATCCCATCCTGGACCTGTTTGAAGTCTCTACCTAAAATAGTCTGTCCTTCTATAATATCTCCCAAAATCTTATTTAGATTGTGGAAAAACTCAGGGTCTTCACTATTTTGTGCATATATGTTACATAAATTCAACTTCCCATTAATCACAACCTCTACACAGGTGATCCTACCCATATTATCTTAATGTTCTTTAAACAAAATCTAATTAATTTGCTTATGAAATAGTAGTGCCACCCCATGTTTCTTACTTTTATATGAGCTATAAAAAATGTTTCTTACCCAATCTCCTTTCCATTGAATTGATTTTAGGTATGGCAAAAAGGGTCTCTTGTATAAAGGCTACATCAACCTTCTTAAATTCAAGATCGGATAAACACTTCCTTCTCTTAGTCAGGTATTGAGATCCATTGATAGTCCATATTGCAATATTTAAGTGTGTGCTAAGCATGTAAACATGGGGAAACAGGCTTAAGGCTTTCCTTCATAATCCATTCTACATAGTAATAACACAACAAATCAGATAACCTGACTGAATCAGTCCCATTATTATATGCACCATTCATAAGCCACACAAAAAACATACAATAAAACAAAACAATTATCACAACATTTAATAACCCGCTCCCTTCACACCCCTCTCATGCTCTCTGCATTCTCCCACCTTATTGCGACTTCCATATTGTTGGAATAAGTAGACCATAATTGAACAGGTAAATTATTACCAAAAACAATAGGGTGTTCCAGCACATTCGGTGCTTGACCCCTAATAAACAGATGCGAAGGAGAGGGCAAGAAAAACAGTGGGAATTTCCAAAGAGCCCAATCTTCTCTTCATTCCTGCGAGCTGTGCATCTATTCTTTCAAAAGTTTGTGTGTGCGTGTATGAGTGGGCGCATGTGCGTAGCCATGTGCTGTGATGGATGATGCATTACATTTACTGTATTGATGTTTAACATTAAGTTGCACTCAGCCTTCACTCAGTGGTGTGCGCTTCGAGAATTTTCAGCGATTGTCAAAACTGTTACGTTCCCCGTGCCAAGAGACATGCAGAGTAGCAGGAACAGATTGCATGACGCGTACAATCAGTTCATGAAATCTTTTTCTTACCAGTGTTAACATTTTTATCTTCTCTGCCACCTCTCTGGTCATGTCAGGGAAGAAGAACTGCTTGCATCCTTGCCATTCAACTTTGCCTTTCTCCTGGTAGATTCGGCTTGCAGTTGCTAGCACCTTCTGTCGTGCCTTGTCTCTCAGGAAGCGAATTACCATGGTTCTTGGCGGATATCCATGGTCAGGAATGGGCCCGAAGGTCAGGTGCACTTGTTGCAGTTCGGAGTCATCCAGATCTATGCCCAGTGCCTCGTTGATGATTTCCCAGATAGCTTGTCTTGGTCTCCCGCTTTTGAATCTTTCCTCCAAACCAATCAAACGGAGATTCAGACGTCTGTCTCCATAGGTGTAGTTTCCTATATAACTTATAGGTTATATGTCCCTATCACTTTTATGAAAATGTGATTTTGTCCCTACCACTTTCACAATCAATTAAGTAGGCTATGTATGTTCCAACAGAGAGGAACATGTGGAATCTCTGACCACTTGTCAGAACTGTAGGCATGTTCTACTCTCAATAAAACTAAGGTAGAGAAGTCGAGGCATCAACCATTTTTACATTTTACATTTTAAGCATTTAGCAGATGCTCTTATCCAGAGCGATTTACATCCATCAACCCAATTCAAAAGCTAGAACAGGCTTTCTTTCACACAGCTGGCGGTATAAAGTATTCTCAGTTAATATCAGCGGTTTAAAATGTCAAAAAAAAAGAAAGATAGACATTCGGGCATATTCGGACACAACACAACCTGAATGATGAATCAATGTGTCTTTTCACTGATGTGTTCTGTAACATGTAACATGGCTATGTCAGAATTTAATTTAACTTGTACACTTAGATTTTCCTAGGTGAGCAATTTTGTGGATGTGAGGGTGGGCGGTGATTGGCGCCACTCGCAGAACCCCAGGGGATCAATAAGTTACACTGTACTGCCCTACAGTCTAACCACTAGCTCTGATAAACAGAGAAATAGGGAAGGGACGAACAAAAGGGAGGAACGGAAAATACCACCCAACGGGCGGCTAGGTGTCAACACTGACACAAACAAAAGAAATAAAGAAAACTCTGCAGAGTTAATAAGGTAAGGGTAGCAAAACACCCGACAAACAAAACACCTTATACTAATTTCTTTGAAGAAAACAAAACACACGGTGGTGGGAATACGTCCACCAGATTACCAAATGGTAATAGAAAACAATCAAATAAACCAAAGACACAGAGTGTCCGAAAACGAGAAAAGGGCTAGGAGAGCCAAAAGAACAAGAATGTAACCCAAAACACAGTCGAACCGACTGAACAAAAGAAACCAAACGGAAACTCCTAATAGAGAGCAAGGTTCTTATTGAAGGTACAATAAAGATGTTCTTTGTTAGAGATGGTTTCGGACAGAAAGAGTCTTTTCTAAAGTAAGTCTTGTGTTATGTCTTTAAAAAGACACAACTACCTTACCGGCTAGAACGCAAAGATTGCTTATGATTTTGCCCAGAGCAACTACAGGTTGGGGTTTAAATAGGAAGGTAATTACCAAATGAACCCCACCTGTGCGCCTCCCACAAGGAAGGCGCAACACCACCACCCAGCGGTGAGTCTGGGGAAAACCCATGACAGTGGAAACTCTACCTAGGTGGCTAGCAAGCTATCTAACTAAAAGTGCTAATGCTTGCTAGCTAGCATGATAGAATAGTGCATTGATCTTTATTTATAACATTTATATTGAAATCTTTGATTCATAGTTAACCGATGCGTACTTGTTTGCTTTTATTGCCAGGTTACTGCTTGGCCATAGGCCACGCCGTACACACTTATTATCCCGAACCACACCTAGAGAGTGTTTTACGTAAGTTACTTCTGTAACACGAGCATCTGAAGCCACGTCGCTTATTTCCTCGAACATCAAAAACAACCATTGTATTTAGCTTCAACAGTAATGCTTTTTTTTTCCTGTCTGGGAATAACACATATTATGTAGGCTATCACATCATAGATATCACAAATGTATCAGCATCACACATGTATGTTGATGTCAGTGTTTGTGAAAATATTAAAACAAATAATAATAATTGGGCCCATGCTACGAAAAACCTCATATGTTTATATTTTGTATATGAAAAGCTATTTTCCTAGATCAAAAGGGTGGTCTTATTTTATTTTTAGTTCAGTGTGTCATGCATACAGGGCCACATTAAAACAACAGTAACTGTGTACAACACTTCCATCTAGAGGTTCAAGGTAATATGCAGTATTAACATATGCATGATTAACAGAAAGGTGAACATTGTTTGGCATTTAAATAAGCTACCCTTTACAATTTAGCTAGAGACATGTCTGAAGAACATACAGACATGTCATTCGGATCTGGTTCATTAGGAGAATTTTTAAACATGGCTCATATATTGCACCATTTAAAAAAAAAAATATTCTGGCAAAAAGGCATATTGAGGGTTGGAGATATCTTTTTAAAAATGACCATACAACTGTGATACAGAGGCATGCTATAAGATTTCATCTAATTTGAGCAACTTTCAAGTTAATAAGAGAATAGTGGCATATGCAGTGTTTGTGTTTTTTTATATGACCTAGAGTTGTTTTGATTGGAAAATAATGATAATAATCCCATCAAAAATTGGGCTCCAGCTGTTTATTTGACCCCTAAAAGATCTTCAATACTAAAGGTGTAGTCATGTTAATATTGTAAAAACACAGAAAACATTTTATGGGGGGAGGGCCCCCAGACCCCTCCCATAAAGTGTCCCTACCACTTTTAAAATGTATACTACACCCTTGTCTTGATTGATGGTATCTTACATTTGTTCCAAAGGCGCCATATATTTCCAATTGCTCACCTGTACTTCTGTGCTCAATAGTTTATCATCTTCCACTGTGACAAACCTTGAGTCTTCGGATTGCCCTACTGACTGATGACTCTAACATGGTCTGTGCAGGTTTAACCACAGAGATTTCTCCCTTAAGGTCATCCAACATTTACTAACTCTGCCGATCTCTTTCATAGCTTTTTGCATGGCTTATTACAATGCAGAAAATGTTTCTGCCTTACCGCCAGCAACACTTTTCTTGTCGGATTGTTTGCTGGTCCATTGTCTTTGTCTTAGATCGCGTTTTGGGGAGCTGCCAGCTTTTTTGTTAATGCTATAAGATTCGCTTCCCCACAGCAGATCGGACAACCAACTTCCAAAGATGCCTACCCACAATGTAAGGATTTCTCAGCCTAAAAAAGTGAAATATGAGCTTAAAAGAGCTTTTCAGTGATTTCTGTTTTTGTCTTGTTGGATCATGTTTTTTGTTAATGATCTGGTTAACTGTTACCACCACATTTGCCATCAAGGTTGCCAAGGCTTAGTTAGTTATAGGATTCCTCTATTTTGAGCTGGCTATATTATTAAACAATCTACATAAAGTGTGAATAAATCCACCATCATAGCTAGTTATTGATAAATGATTTTGGTAGTGTCCTAGATATTACTTCATTCACTGAAGTTAACTGCTTTGAGGTTACCAGTATCATAAGGATTTAACAACACCTTGGGTTACAATATTACTAGCTAGCTATGTTACCTTTTGTTTTCTATCAGTTCACCTACTTGTTCCTCAACTAGTAGGTATAATTGGGGACTAAATTAGGAGAAAAACAGGAACAAATCTGAAACTAATTTATCAAAAGAATTGTGCTTCCCTTTTATAGTACGTAAACTTACCCTTACCTATGTAATTGGCTCCATGGACCATAACCACTGAATTCACCCCCACTCTGGCCAGCAACTTGTCCACATTTCCCATGAGGTCTCCAACCTGGGCACCAGGCAGGCAACAGGCCATCTGAGACTCCTTTTCATGTGAACAGACTACATTGTCTACACCTCTAATAATAGTCCCCCACTATGACTAACTCCCTTTTCTTGGGTAGAGTGGCTGCCAGGGTGCCCTGGGGCTCATCAGTCCTCTCAATCTCAGAGGACTGGGCCAGACCCTTTTCCTGGAAAGGTTGGAATCATTTGCACCACAAACTCTGGAGATGCCACCCCTGCATGTGCGCGTGCTTTTCTACACCTACAGCATACCATCAGCTAACCCTCTTTCCCTGCCTGCACTGGAGACTCCCCCCTCCTCGGCTTCGGTGTGTGAGCTAACTCTCTAAAGGGCATACTAATCACTTCCTGAAACTACTAATTCTGCAGGGCAGTCGAGTCTATTAAGTTAGGCTTCGAGATCAATAATTTTGCTCTCGAGATGCTCTACAAGCCAACAGCGATTGCAGGTGAAAACCTCCTAGAAGTCTCCCTCCAGAAATGGTGGTGGTCCCAGTCAGGAGCAGAAAGCAGGAATGAGAAGAAACACCTCTGTGTAATTAATTTAGCTAGGTACTGGTTGTGTATAGCAAGGAAGGTTGCAGCAGCTTACTGAATCAGATTATCTCATACACTAATGTTCGCTTTTGTTTAGCAAAAGGCAAGCTAACTAGCTAGCTAACTAATATTTTCCTGGTCTTAGATTTGCCCCTAAGAGGTTGAACATTTCTTCTTCGTCAACGGTATCAAAAGCTAGAACCTGAAGAGAAAATCTGCTTACCTTCTTAGAGTTCAAACACCTAATTAATATCCCAATAATAACAACTAGCAAAAGCACAACAGACAAACTTCTGTACAAACGTGAAAAACAAGTTTGTCTCAGTACAGAGTAGCGCAGAGAAACTAATCAGGCAATTTGGTTGAGATCTGGTGACTGAGACAGCCATGGCAAATAGTTGACATGGTTTTCCTGCTCATGAAACCATTTAATGATCACATGTGCCCTGTGGATGGGGGTATTGTCAACCTGGAAGAGACCACTCCGATCAGGGTAGAATGCCAGAGCTTTCAGAACAGAATGCCCATCCTTACATGTTATTGCAATGGTGGTTACAGTGTATCCGGTTATTGTTGTGTCAATAAGCACATTACTTGTGAGGAATACATTTGTCATGGGTCCTTGCCTGCACTGGCTAGTTACCCCATGATATTTGTATCTCTCATTTACTGACTAAGTATTTTCATTATTTTGGAAGTTACCCTTATATTTGAAAAGCACAAAGAGAAGAAAGGAAACAAAACAGGGAAGGACTGGAGATGTTGTTTCTAGAGCAGTTATAAGCGGTTTGTCTGGTAGGCAGGGTAAGTTAGCTAGCTAGAGGATGACTGAATGTTGCTCACACATTTCTAATCTGTTTGAAGAAACGTTATTGTCACAACTAGCTCGACCAATGAAAAAGTGATTTCTTTATTTTTATTAAAGCATCAGGAAAGCTTGAAGCTAGCTAGCTAGTTGTTGTATAATGTAAAAATACATGTGCGTTAGCTAGCTAGCTAGACCGTAAACAAAACTTGCTGCCTCAAGGGACTTTTTTAATATAATGTAATATAATAATTTTTTCATAATTTTTATTACAAATATTGAGTTTTTAAAAACAAGTGCATTACTTATCACAACATGGAGGTTGGAACCAACCTGGAACCAATTAATGCCAGCATATAACATCCATTTCAAAGTTAGTTAACCTATTTCAAAGTCAACATTAAATTAACTATCTAAAAACGAAAAATAAAGAGAAAAAACCACAAAAAAACAGTCACCTCATTGCACTTTAGCAATTTATTGCTCAGTAGGCTACTCTGTACAAATGTTTCTAGTGTTTTATCTTCAGTGTTTATTGTTCTAGCAGAAAATCCTCTGTGTGTATCTTGCTTTGTTCTTCCATTGTGTTTTCTGAGTATATGAGTTGGTTCATATGGTTGGGGGGAATGCTTGGATAAAAACAATAGTGACGCAAAATAAGGGCCATATGAATGTCATGGTTGGAACTCTAATAAAGTAGCATAGTAAAGGGGCACTATTTTTTAGAAGGTAGCAAAAAAAAGGTTGCTATTTAAATATACATTTATGTGGAGGAAAACACAACAAGCTGTGATCTCTCTGGATATATACACACGCCTGGGGTGGTGATGCGGAATGGAACTACACAAGTTTCATTAAATGTTCTGCGAATGCTCATATCTAGAAGGTAGCAAAAACAAGATGCTATCTGAATATAGAAATAACTAAACCACAGCAAGCCATGCTTTCTCAAGATATAGTATATGCATGTCTGGGGTAGTGATGTGGCATGAGGCTTTCAGCATGGTTTGGATTGGTTTATTCCCCTTATATCATGGCTACAAAAAAATATGACATTGCAAAAGTATGAAAAATTCAAACTGTTGATCAAATGATCATATTTTGGTATGTGTAAATCTGCCAAGAAATATATTCCTCATTTGCCCAGGTTCAGGAAGAGTTGAAGCATTCATTACTTGCACGCAATCAAGCCAGCAATAAAAATAAGAAGTGAGAGATACTGGGAAAACTGTGTTGTATTCCAGTCATGTCCTTGCTGTCAAGACCACTGTCAGAATTATAGCAGAAAGCCTGTTAGCTTGAGGCAAGATTTGCTAAAAGTATCAATAGCTATAAAACTTTTCTAGTACTTGCTACATATGTATTACATAGCTTGCTAACGTGTCTAGGAGTATACAAAACATCTGAATAGCTAGGTAACTAACTTAGCTAGCCATTGCTAGCTAGAACATTTGGTAGAAAATATTTCATGGTTTCAAGATATATTAAAGTAACATTACCACAAGCCAAGTTGGTGGGAGTTCGTGTAATGTAGCTAACAGTTACACCTACTCCCACCAACTTTGATTGTCAGTATAACATTAGCTGTGTTAATTTCACTTAAAAAGGCTAAATTTATATAAACTGACTAGCTAACTAGAAAGCTATATCTCTGGGCAGGTTGGAAAATAATTCCACTAAGGTATTGAGTCCTGTTGCTTAAGCAAACTCCTATACATTTTGCTGATCGATGGTCTGGACATTAATTTCCATAACTTGACAGATCTGCAGATGAGCTGCTGTGTTCATTTGAATTTAGAATCATGATCTTACAAATGAGAAGAAGCGCTGGCGGTGAAGTAACGTTGAACCTGGTTTATGCAGCCTTTGTGTTTGGGCATACTAATATGGAACTGATAAGGATTTACTATGCATACATATGATATATATGCACAAATGTCAGCCAATCAAGTATTTATCCAAGCCGTGGTATAAATAAAACATATACCCCCCCAAGACAGTATACCCATCTTTTCTTTCACCGCTACACCAATTGGCATCACTATTCCCTTGTGTGTGGGTGTGCGTTTCCATGTTTACATTCGGGTTTGCATATCTATGTGGAATAATCTTAACACATTGCTTTTTCTCGTGAAGTCCCTTGCAATGTGTTTTGTATACAGGTCACTGGCTTCTAGTTTGGAGAACAGACATTTTCAGGTGACCTGGAATGTGCACACCATATTGTAATGAATTAAATGCTTAGAAAGACAGAGTGGGAGACAGCAGTTCTCATTTTCCTACTACAGGTGCCTGCGCTGAGGTTGAAGACTGATGCAATAATCAACCATGCTGCCACATGCAGATTCCTGCTCTCTCTCTCACTCCCTCCCTCCCTCCCACTCTCCCTTCACTGCAGAACCCAGCATAGAATGAGGAGCAGTGTGGCTGAATGCAGCATGCACCCTCTGGTCCCCACGGCACGGCACGGCACCTACCTTCCATCTTCTCCTGTTTCTCCTCCACCTTGTTGATGCTCTCTCTGCTCCGTGATTTCAGCTCCGCCATCCTGTCGCACCTATGGTCCTCTGCCGCCTCTTCGTCCTTTCAGGCTTTTCCTCGAGGGAGCAGAGATTCTTCTTGTGTGTGTGTGTGTGTGTGTGTGTGTGCAGGTGCGCGTATGAGCGAGAGAGAGAGAGAGAGGGAGAAAACAGACGTTTCACACAGACAGCCTCCACCGATTGCCACAGCACCCTGGTGCAAGACTGGGATAATTCAGCGATCATGCAAATGTCTCATCCCCAGTATTTGGCAGTCTGACGCACAACATCTTTAACACGTAACCATGCGAGGACAATGGCATGTGACTCTGAGTGTGTGTATGTAGTCATCTGCTCTATGTGGGACACATCGATTCTCTGTACAGATCAGGGAGTTCTAGCACCCTCTTGTGGTCAACTGGCAAAATGGCTTATGTTTGTTTTCCCAAGAACATTTCAGACACCCCCTGACATTTTTTATTTATTTTATTTAATCCTTTATTTAACCAGGCCAATTGATGTCGATATATATCAAGACATATCAACTTACCTTGACAACATATGGAAACAGGTAATGTAGGCAACATTCACACGTGAAGAAGGGATGGATGAAAGGAACAACACGTCATATACTGAAGATTTCTCCGCGTTTGGTTTGATTCATTGTGGCCAATCAGATCATCAGGGTTTTCCACTTTAATACCTTTGCCACAGTTAAATGGCAATTTCGTCATGTCTAATGAACAGCAAGCGGCATGGTTTGTGAAGAGCACGTTAAGAGACTTGCTACACCGTTATGACAGCCTGACATAACGGCTGCGCCGTCATAGCATTGAGCAACGCACGTATTGTGGTCAAAGTGTCAGTTTGATTGCTTTTAAAAGCGAACCAGCGTCTAATCCATCGGCTGGAGTGAAATGTAGGAATTCTTCCAGTGCAACATCATTGTGCAAATAGCGTACCACCACAGACACCTGTTCTTTTTTGCTGACGCCCTTACTTTCGTCGACTGTCAATGCAAACAGTCCAGCTTCCTCTATTTCACTACTTATTTTCTCCCTAACCATATTTGCCATAATTTCAATTAACTCGTTCTGTATATCATGGTGAGTATACTTCGGATTTCTGGGATTGTCTGATATTTTTGCGCAACAGTTTTGTCGAACTTGCCAATAACGTGTAAAAGTTCAATGAAGTTTAATGTTCGAGATGGCAACGTAACGTACGTAGGCTAGTTATAGGTACTCTCGTCTCGCGAGACCCCGCACGCACGCACACACACACACACACACACACACACACACACACACACACACACACACACACACACACACACACACACACACACACAGGGCCTCTACTACGGAATTATAAAATAATTGTTGGCTGGTAGTTATTTTGATTTGAAGTGTTTAATGAAAATGTAAAATTGTAAGGAAATGCTTGGGGGGGCTGCGCCGGTGCTATGCAAATTCCTGACGGGGCTACAGCCCCGGCAAGCCCCCCCTGGCGCCGCCACTGCTTGACCCCCTTCAAGGGGGAAGGGATGAGCTCCAGCCAGGAGAGGAGGACATCATATCCTAGGAGGAATAATCTGCTTCAGAAGAGCAACAGCAGCCCGTGTCCACACAGGCAGCAAACACAGTTCTGCCCTGTTTCCTCCCCTGCAGATTCCGGAGAGCTGCAGGCTGGAGCCCAGACAGTGGAGGAAAGCTCTGCAGGGTTGGCTGCCTCACCCCCTGCAGAGAAAATTGTGTTAACCACTCCCTCAGTTCCACTGACCCTAATATAAAACCTTCTATATAATGGACAAGTGAAACAAGCTATGAAACAGAAGAATCACATTTTGTACTTAGGCAAATGCAGAGACATTAACAGAGAAAAAGGTAACATTTGGGAATTATAAATTTAATTGAGAACACATTTGCATCATAGTAGACAGTTGTGTGCTTACAAAAATAGACAGAATTCTTTTTTTTTCTTTTTAGTGAAACTCGAAGGAAAGAAGCCAGTATAGTTTCTATACAAAAAAGAGATCAGGCCTGTGATCAATAAATATGCAGCAACTAAATCACAGAAATATATTCAACAGATACAAATGTGTCAGATTAAAATAATATCAGGAAGAGCTAAAAACCAACTGGAAAGAACCAATTTTCTTTATACTATAAACATGTTCTTCAGCACTGTAAACAAGTAAAGATGTTGGCATGTAGGCCCACACAGATTCACCTGTAGCAAACTTCACCGATTACTACAGCGATCATGCAACACAGTATTATCTGTCAGACGGTGGAATTTTTAGGCGTCACAATTTGTTTGAAATTAAGATTTGTCGTTACAAAAAAGGCCAATCACTATATGCTCGTTTTTCTATTTGTAACAAGAAAGTTGATAATGGTAAAACTCACTTTAGAGAGCTAGCGCCCTTACCAGCACCCTTCTTACTACTACGTACTTCACTCCAGTCACTTTTTTCCTTCTGGCTTACCCATCTAACCCCTTTCACAAACCTGACGATGAACAGTTTTTGCCTGCTCATACTGCTTTTGAGCTCTCCTACCACACCTAGTCAAAACAAACCTGAACTACATACAATGCCTTTGCAAAAGGCATATTCTGTTCTTCCAGAGATTATGGCTGTATACCATCTAGGATTAATTGCTAGCATAATGCACTTCAAACGGTAGATTTTTTTTCTACCTTACTTTTCACCCCAGCTAAGTCACTCAATCATCGTATTCCCCTCCCACAAACACTAGTACACACAAACACACAATTAAAAAGTACAATCTCCCCCCCCAAAAAATAATGAAATTAAATGGAAAAAAAAATCCCTATAAATAAATTAAAGGGCCATCTAAAGCTAGAATCCAAGTAGCTTTGATGGCCTAAGTGCGTTCTGATGGCCTAAGTGCGAGTGTGTTATGGTCTGTAGCCTGGCAACCAGAGTCCCTCCATTGTTGCCCCTTAAAAGTCCAGAGGGGTCAGGTCCCCGAAGTCGCAGTCAAAGAGTTCACTGATGCCCTCCCCCTCCTCCAGGCCAAAGTGGTAGTCGTGGGCGTGGGGGGGGGATATGTTGATGAAGCTCTCCAGGGGAAGGGGGGAGAAGTCCTCCAAGCTTTGCTCCAGCAGATAATCCGAGGACACAAGCGGCGAGAGGCTGAAGTTGGGAAACGGATCTCCTTCCAGAAGTTTTGCTGGGGAGCAATATAGTTTGACACCCATGAACAAAAGGTCATTTTCAGAGGCGACTATATCTGATTCATATTAGGGACTTAAAAATCCTTAAAAGCCACCTCACCACCACCACCACCACCACCTGAAATCACCATGGCAACATCCCCTGGTTGTGAACTCACCCACATCTCTGCTGAGTTGCACTGGGGAACAATGCTTACTTGGCAGTGACGTCACTTCCTGGGTAGTGCTGCTCTCGGATTGTGCTTGGGCGCTCTCTGCAGGCGGAGGTGTGGCGTTCCCATTTACTTTAGCTGGGCTGCAGTCAGTTACAGGGCTGCACACACCTGAGCTGTCATCCGGACACAGGAAGACATCAATCGGACCATGGGAGCTCTTCAAAGAGATCTGGTAACCCTTGGGGTCAGGATTATGGAAGGGGGGTGGGAGAGGGTATAAAAGGGTGACAATTTTGCCCTATTCACAATTTTCTTGATCAAAACATTACACTGATACATTCTTAATAATTAAGACAGTATATTGAAAAAAAATGTAATGCAAGAATAAACATGCTCTGGCAATGATCAAATTAACTGTGCACATATTGGGCCTCATTTATCAAGCAACATATGAACGAAGTGTCTCATAATTCCTTCATAACAACATTTACACATGAACATTTTTCAAAGTTTTTCGGAAGCCCAACTTGTTTCGGACGTGTGAAGGAAATTTTCAAAAACCTGAGACAACACGCAGAGTATGTGTAAACTCCGCAGTCCGTCTTTTTTTCTTGCGTTTCCATCAGAAGCACAAACCACAAATTCAGAGCAAGCAGCACAGATGTTTTTCGGTTCAAGACCTTAGGTGTGAATAAACACTTTTTCGTATTGAATGATTTTATCTGCCGATTTTGAAGGCATAAACCATAAAACAGGTTGTCGCAGGGAATTGGTACTGTTTTTTCACTAACCAACTGATCTGCAGTTCGAACCACTACAATGATCAATTTATAGTGCAGGTTGCCCACTGCGGCCGGGGTTCAATTCTCGCCAGGAGTCCCGTTCAGGGGCGGCGATTGGCTGTCCGTCCCAGAGGGAGGGGAGAGGGAAGCCGGCATGAGCTCGCCATATGCACAGAAAGCTTCTCTGGATGTATCGGAATCTCAAATGAGGTTTGCCGTCCCTGCCACCGCCAGTCCCAGAGTAGTGGCTGGTCCCGTAGCTGCAGGCAGCGGGCTTGTTGAAGGGGGATAGTTGGATCAATAGAGGGTACAATTGGCCACCAAATTGGGAAAAGAACGGGAAAAATCAGAAACAATTTATTTATTTTTTAAGATAAAGGAGGGCAACTCAATTGGTACCTGGTATGGAAGGTTAAAGTTACGAAGACAGACTTTATACACTTCATTTATTCAAGCTTAGCAAAAGGAGACTAAGGGGGGTTTTGATTGAGGTTTTAAAATTCATAAAACGTATTAACAAAGTGAACTACCATAGATTTTTCAGGTTTAGTTTAGTTAGCAAAACAAGAAGGCACTGGTGGAAATTAGTTCAAGGTAAATTCTGCACTGTTATGAGGATGTATTTTTTTGTTTTTGTTTTTTTACACAGAGTTGTCAATGTGTGGAACAGCTCGTCAGGTCATGTAGTAGAGGCAGAGACACTTAGGGTATTCAAGTCCAAGCTTGATGCAGTACTGGATATTTTCTAGACCAGGAAATGATGAGCCTAGATCAGCTGAACGGCCTGTTTTCGTCATTGCGTATTCTTATGCTCTTATATGTTACTACTGTCTACTGGTTATTATTTTATTACTGAATACCTTTGGTTAGAAAATGTCATCTACGCTGTATATGTATTATGAGATAGTTTAAGCTACAGTATTGAAACTTGCTTTATCCCTTTATTGAAGTTATTGTGTTGAAAATGTGGGAATTGTCCTGTATGTGTGGAAATAATTATTGGTCACTAAGTTAGCACTTGTCCTGTGCCAATTCCTTCCCCTATTTCAGGGGTAGTACACAACCACTCCTCACATCAGTAGAAAGGCTACCCCCCCTTACCTCAGAGGGCCCAGAAACCTCCATCTGTGTTTCGGGGGGGGCACGGACCACCATGACAAGCTGGTCAGGGGGATGCACTGTGTTCCGCAAGTCCTGGCACATCACATACCCCAACGTGGCATCTGTTAAGGCAAAAATCAAGCGTTCTGCATTTACCCCCCTCTCCTGTCCCAATGGTTCATCTCACTGGTCCTGTCCCTCCTGCCTCATCCTTCCTAGGCCCCCGATCCTCCCTCCCAAACCCCACCCCTTTCTCCATAGGTCAGTAACGTGTGGTAAGGCAGACTATTCTTACACCCCAATTTAAATTGACTTGATTTACTTATTTAACAGAATTGGATACACTGGTGGGAACAAGACTATAATTGACACAGCTCAACGTAAACCCTGAATTAATTATGTGATTCTTAACTGATATTACTGTCAAATTGGTGGTTATCTCTGTCTGGAAAAGATGTACTGCAAAAGGTATGCACAGATTTAATTCATATTATTGTTCTGAAATAAATTCTCAAATATACAGTTGGCTAATATGTTAGCCTTCTTTAAACTGGTCTGTGTAGCACTACTGAAGTTCGCTTCAGTAGATGCAAGAAATGTGTACATGGTATGGACTTATGGTACATGGTGGCTTATGCAATTTAACCTCACATACTTAACGGGCAACAAAAATAAAACCCCATTTCATGATTTTGTTTCGTTTATTTCAATGGTGTTAAAGGAGTTGTGGTGAGGTGGAGGCACTGGTCTCATCTCCCCCTCGTGGAGCTTGTCGTGCTGCTTCCCCTCTCTCCCTCTCCTCCTTTGAATTTCATGCTGTCACTGTCCCATGTCAACTCCATATCGTTGTTCTTTATTGTACACCAGGCCCTCTGGGGAGCTTCCTAAATTAACTGGATGCCATACTCAGTTCCTTCCCTGATGGTGACACCCCGATCTTACTCCTCAGGGACTTCCAATATTCAAGACAACGCTTTGCAGTCCTCCACCTTCCTCCCCCTCCTCCAGTCCTTCGACTTCACCATGGCGCCATCTCCACCTACCCACTGGCAACCAGCTGGACCTCATTTTCACCAGAAGCTGCTCTGCACCCAACCTCACCGTAACACCTCTCCATGTTTCTGACCATCACGTTTTGTTCTTCTCTCTCCCTCTCACCTCTGTGCCCAAACCCTCCACACCCACCCCTACAGTCTGTCCGCTGCAACCTCTGCTCCCTCTCCCACTGCCTTACCCCCTGCTGAATTGTATAATTTTCTTTTTGCTACATTTTCACAAGGTAGACACTGCCCAACTTGCCTGCCCTGACTACATGTCACCTGCCTTAGGCCCCAACCAAGAAGGATATTTTTTGTTCTGTGGGTCTTCAGTGAGCAAGCGGAGCTGAAGGTTGCACTTGGCGATGAGATCATCCAGCTTATCCTCCGCCCTAGTCAGCTCAGACACCTCCTTCTGAAGGGCCTGGTGCCGGGTCGCCGACACCCCATTCAATCGACTGCCCCTGACAGAAGAAGACACAGTATGCTTAGACACAAGGCATGCTTAATCAACCTCCCAAACACGGGCACCCCCAACCCCCCCTTAAGAACATAAGAATACATAATGAGAACAGGCCATTCGGCCCATCTAGGCATATCATTTCCTAGTGTAAAGATGATCCAATACTGCATCAAGCTTGGACTTGAATACCTTAAATGTTTCTGCCTCTAATATTTGACTTGGCAAGCTGTTCCCCACATTTACAACTTGTGGTGTAAACATTTTCTAGAATTGACCTTGAACTAATTTCCACCTGTGCCCTCTTGTTCTCCTAACTGAACTCAACCTTTTACCTTTTGTTTTGTTTATTTCAACCAGTTTAGTTGCCCATCTTTGTACTTTTTCAAGAGCGTCTATCTTTCATGCAGTATGGTGCCCAGAACTACACACAGTACTCTAAATGAGGTCTTGATTTATACTCAATACCTTTCGCTATATAACCCAGCATCCTGTTGGATCAATGCTTAGATCCTGATAGACTTTAATAATCTACTACTCCCAAGTATTTTTCTAATTGAACACATTCTCATTTTTCTCCTCCAATAAAATACTCCCGTCTTATATTTTTTCCCCCACATGCATCACTTATCATTTAGCAATATTTAATGTAATCTGCTGTGTTTCTTCCCATTACTGATTTTTGTTTAAATCACCTTGGATTACCTTAGTAGATTCCAAATTTGCTAAACCCCTAAGTTTTGTTTATCATCTGCAATTGTAAATATTTTGCTGCCAACATCCCTTTCAAGATCATTTTGTAAATGAGGAAAAACACAGGTCCGAGTACAGATCCCTGCAGGACTCCCCTGCCCACAGTCCATAGGTCAGATACAACCCCTCTTACCGTTCCTCTTTCTATTTGACCTTGCAGCCAATTATAAACCCACTCTGAAATAATTCCTGAATTTCCTACTGAATTCATTTTGACAAGAAGGTTCTTGTTTAGTACCTTGTCAAATGCTTTTTGAAAGTCCAAATATATAATATCATAAGCCTGGTTCAAGTCAAAACATTTTCCTCAAAGAAGTCCAGGAGGTGTTAGGCATGACCGCCCCATGAAAAAAACATTCCAGTATTTTAAATGAGATGCAAATTAAACTGACAGGCCTAAAGTTCCCTGGGTCAGTACAGTTCCCCTTCATATACATTTGAATTATAGTACCTTGTTTTCAGTTATCTGGTATTTCTCCAGTGTTTGGGGATATCTAAAAAAATATTTATCTGTCAATAGTTCATAAATATTCTCCCCAAATACCTTGAGTTTGCCATCAGGGCCTGCTGCCTTATTTGTCTCAAGTTTTTGTAGTTTTTCTAGTACTTCTCCAATGTAGTAAATATCAATGTCCTTTAAAAAACTCTGTAAAACATTCTTCAGAAATAATTCAAATTTGTCTCCAATTAGCCTAATAATACATTCCAGTATTTTAAATATCCACTGCACCACCGCCGAATTCAAATTTGTCTCTAATAATACATTCCAGTATTTTAAATACAGGCTGATAGAGCAAAGCTCCTTCCTTATTCATAATGGACTTAACCTCTTCCTTAACTTTCCTAATCCAGATTTTTCCTGCAAAATGATGTTCTTTCACAAAAAGGACAGTTTGTACAACTCTACATTACATGTATGTCCATTTACTGCACCAGGGCCGTGCACAGACATTTTGGGGGGCAGGGGCTCAAGCAAAAAATAAGTAATGATAAGATTCTAGATCAGCAGTCCTATTCTGACATGCTTGATACATAAGCCCCCTGAATTTGGGGTTTCAAAACCTTCTGTTTTCATGTTCTGTATCATTTTGTTACACTGCATATATTTTATAAATGAGACATATGGTACAACTACTGAACTACAGTTTGATTTTAGTAACATGTTTTTGCGCATCACACAGAGGAAAAGAAACCAGTATTATATTATATTAAAAAACGCACGCACGCATGCACACTACTTAAACACAGTCTTATATATTTGTTACATCTATGCATATGGCTGAAAAACTCATCCAGGGTCAGGGAGGTTTCATTGGGGACAGGTGTATTTGCCTCTTCTAGCAGTGTTTATGCTGCTTCTTATTTCCCAATTAAAATGGATTGATTGATTGAAACTTTTATTTTAACAGGGAAACACACTGCTACATGCCCAAACAATAATACACTTTTAAACATCACTTTTTTAGTGAAAACTGGCTATAAAGAAAAGGGGGTGACTACACTAAACAAAACGTAACTACCTGCTTCAGAAATGAATTGCATATTTGTAACTTGTCCTGCATGACGGAGATAATGTCGTTTTAATGATAATTAGACTAGCTTACTTGCTTGCAAGTACCAAGGCTAGTAATGACGAAATTACAGCGTGAAGGTGGCAAGTCCTACTGACCTACTTCATAGTTTTTTTTAACGGATATACACTGCCCATCCAAAAACAAAGTCACACACTCTAATATTTAATTGGACCGCCTTTAGCTTTGATTACAGCATGCATTCGCATCGTTTCGATTTCTGCAATGTCACAACATTTATTTCCATCCAGAGTTGCATTCATTTTTCGCCAAGATCTTGTATTGATGATGGGAGAGTCATCAAAGTCTTCTCCAGCATCCCAAAGATTCTGCAACATTTATTTCCATCCAACATTCCAACATTTATTTCCATCCAGAGTTGCAGAGTGTTAACCATTGCTGAACCTAACACTGGCCCCACAAGCTTGTACGGTAGGCACTAGGCATGATGGGTGCATCACTTCATCTGCCTCTCTTCTTACCCTGATGCGCCCATCACTCTGGAACAGGGTAAATCTGGACCCAATTTTTCCATTGTAGTTTTTATGTTCCCTAGCAATCTCCTTAGTTGTTTTCTTTACACAGCTGTTTAGTCTTGATGCAGGCCAATAATTTGACCCTTCTGAAACAGATTAACATCTTTTTTTCCACTTCCTCGACCACAGGATATGTCTTCCCCAATTTGACATGGTTGTTTAAGGAAATGAGGATAGCTACTCACTGCATCAGTTAGGGTTAAATAACTTGTTGCCAGCTGAAACATATTAATCACTGCAGTAATTATCCAATGGAAGGCTCTTACCTATTTGCTTAGTTAAATCCAGGTGGTGACTTTTTTTTGGCAAGGCAGTGTATAACATAAAAAGTAAGTAAGTGTTGTTTAATCGTGGTTTCATAATTAAAACAGTGCCTACCTGAGTGATATCATTCACCGTAACCGAACTGGGGCTGGGGATGCGGTGCTTTTCATGACAAGTTGTATTTGGAATAAACCATTTGGAAGGGGGGGGGAGAGCGGAGTACTTTTTAAATTGATAAGGTGTATTTTTTCGTGGATACTATTATATCCACGAAAAAATTTAAAATAAAATACAGAAGAAAAAACAAGCCCCCCTGCACTGCACCAAGCAATGTCTCTGTAATCCCAAAAATATTATAACCCCCATTAGCCTCCAGTTCTAAAAATGTATGTTTTATGCTTCTAGCGTTTAAACATAGGAACTTCAAAGTATTATTAGTACATTTCTTCTCCCCTTTCCCCACCACTAACTAGCCACGTATTAAATCTGCATGTAAAATGTTGCTTCCCTGTACTGGCATGTGGTACCGGAAGAATTCCTGAGAAGACCACTGTGGAGATTCCACTCCTGATCTTTCTTGCTAATTCTACAAAAATGCCCTGCAGAACCTTAAACTTACCCTTACCTACGTCATTGGCTCCAACATGGACAATGACCACTGGATCCACCTCTGCTCTGGCCAGAACCTTGTTTGCATGTTCCAGGTTAGCTCCAACCTGGGCACCTGGCAGGCAAAATGCCATCCAAGACTCCTATTCATGCAGAACACACTATACTGTCTACACCTTTAATAATACAGTCCCCCACTATGATTAACTCCCTTTCTTGGGGGGTGTAGCCACCAGGCTGCCCTGGAGCTCATCAATCCTCCCACTCTCAGAGCATAGTCCCAGATCCTCTTACTGCAATGGCTGGAATCGGTTGGACACCGCAAACTCTGGAGATGGCACCCCTGCAGGTGCGTGCCCTTTTCTATGCTTATGCCCTACCATCAGCCAACTCTCTCTCCCTGCCTGCTCTGTAGACTCCCCCTTCCCCGGGGTGTGAGCCAATTCTAAGGGCGTACTAATCAGTTCATGCAACAAATTCCACAGGGCAGTCGAGTCCAGCAAGACGGTCTTCAAGATCAGGAATTTTGCTCTTTAGATGCTCTAAAAGCCAACAGTGGTCACAGATTAAAGCCCCCTGGAAGTCTGAATCTGCAACACTTACACTGCATTAGCCTAATTTTATCCCCCAATTATATAAACCTACCTCCCCCTGCAGCTAATTAAACTACTACCAAGTCAATACAATTACAAACCACACCGAGGTGGTTCCGAACAGTCGGGAGCAGAAACCAGGAATGACAAGAAAGACTTCCATATAACGAACTTAGCTAGGTACTGGTTCTTTGTAGCAAAGGAGCTTAGAACAGATAACCGAATCAGGTTCTCTCATACATGTTTGCTTTTGGTCAGTAAAAGGCAAGCTAACTAGATGACAAATATTTCCTGCTCTTAGATTTGCTCCTAAGAGGGCTAATCTAAAACACAAAAAACCTCTTGTAAGCTCAAAGTAATACCGCATGTGCTGACCGTTTAACAATTTAACCCACTAGCCATTACTAGACGGAGGGCAAAATCTGTCCCCTAATGGCACCAAAAGTTTAGAACCTTAACAGCAAATCCAAACATCTGTGCAAACAACAGAAGAACAAGTTTGATTCAGAGTACAGAGTAGAGCAGCACAATGGATCAGGCAAGAGCACCAAACACTTTGGAATCAGTAACATTCCTGACAGTTATGGGGATGGGGTTCTGGTGACTAACAGCTGGGGGGCGGCACTATGATAACTGACAGCTGCAGGGGTGGGGCTTTGATAACTAACAGCTGTAGGGGGAGGTGCAGACTCACAGCCATTGGATGTTGTTCTTGGACTTCTTGGAGATTAGCTGGATGCCTTCCAGCACGTTGGTGATGTCATAGATGCGGCGTTTCTGCACCGCCAGGGCCTGCGAGGCCCAGTTGAGGTCCACCACCCCATCGGGCGACTGGGCCAGGAGGTCCAGGAAACGCTTGGTGGTGAGGTTCAGGGACGTGTCATAGCGGGACTTCTCCACTGGCACTTTCGAAACTGAGGGACAGTAGGACAGAGTGTCAGAGGGACCTTATGGTACTTGTGCATCAATACACATGCCAGAGCAGGTAACAGGACTCTACAGAAGGTCAAAGGTCAAGCCTCTCTCTCATTTTGAAAGGCAGATGTGCAAATTATTTGCAAAGATATAGCATTAATCACACTGATCATAATGCGAGCTGCAACTCCTCTAAACTCATTTATTTTTATTATTTTAGCTATAGATCTGCAGACTTAACTGGCTCTGGCTAGTACAAGCTTAATATATAGCTCTAGTACAAGCTACAGGTAACTGCCCAAATAAAAAAAACACTAACATAAAGTGTATTAATAGGTCATTGGGCCACCAGGAGCCATCAAAACAACTTCAATGTGCATAGATTCTATAAGTGTCTGGAACTGTATTGGAGGAATGCAATGTCATTGTTGCACGTGAAATTCCATCATTTGATGTTTTGTTGATGGTGGTGGAAAATGCTGGCTCAGGCGCTGCTCCAGCAACTCCCATAAGTTTTCAATTGTGTTGAGATACGGTATTATTATTAACCCTCCATCACCTAATAACTCCAATGCATCTCAACAACAACACAATATGCACCCAACCATTTTTGGCTTGATAAACAGCCTGCTACTCTTAAAAGGTTGAGACACCTTGTGAGGTCTCTTAAAGACATGGCATGTTAAGAGTACCTCTAAGGCTAAATAATATTTATTCATTAGCTCTTCTTCTATTCTTACTTCTAGGGGTAGGAATACATTTTCACTCTGAGCGGCTTTATACATATGGCCCCAGGTTTTTAGCCAAAATGTTGGGGTACTTGGTACTTGCTGGAGTTCATCATTCCATTGACCTTAACAATAAGTCAGGGACCAGTAGATGCAAAACAACTCCATAACATCAAAGACCTGCCACCACATTTCACCACAGGTATGACGTTTTTCATGGGGGCAACTTGCATCCTCGGTTTTCCACTGTTCCAGTGGTTTTAAACTTCTAAATGACAGAATAGTGGAAAGTGGCATCTTTAGTTTTGTATTTATATATTTGTTTGCAACCATCCTTACTTGTGAAGTTCAACAACCCTTTGTCTAGTCTCTTGAGTTATTTGCCTTTCCCCATGGTTACGGTTGACATATGGATTTTACATGTGTTACCTCATTTTTTATACTCTAGTGAAACAGGACACTATGGAAAGCCACAATTTAGTTCCCTTAGATTTAGATGAACTTTTTAAAAATAGCATGTTAATGGAAATGTATTTTTGTTGGATATTACTTAATTATTAGTGGGGTGAATAACTGGCATTTGGGGGAACATTTTTTGATTTCATCACATCCCCTTGCACCCATAATCATGCCACAATTAAACCAATGAAGGTGTGGTGACCCTTAGGACACATTACATGTTCATAAAGAGGGGATTAGTCTCTGCAGCAAGTTATAAATCTCTGCAAAGAACAGTCATTTCTAGTGAATTCTTCCTTATTTTGTAATATATGGAGCTCTATAGCACCACCCTGTGTTTCATTTGGGCAAATGCTTTAGGGCTGTATCTTGATGTCACTTTCAATATACATACCAAGTTTCACCACATTATGTTCAAGTGTAAAGGTAGACGTGTCCTTGAAGCAAATTCTTTCTGGGGGTGGGGGGCGGATCAATGCATTTTCAGTTGAATAATATCAGCACCATGTGGCCAATTGGTGCCAAATTTGGTTAGGTGTACCGCTCTATGGTTTGTTTGTGTTGAACGAGGTTATGGAGTAGTCAGCCAAATGGAAAAAAAGGAGCCAGTCAGAATTGTTTGCCATACAAGCTCTATTTTTGTGGCCTCTGGTACATTCTAATGCCTTGATTCCATCAAATACACAGCTAAATTATTGAATACATTCTTAAGTTTACCTTCCAGATTGTTAACGTAATGATTTAGTGTAAAAAGACATTTGGCCTGTCTCGCATGCTAGTGCACTTGTCTGTGGAATAGTTATTGATATTTAAACCATACCTATACTCACCCATTACTTTAGACTATGTAGAAAAGGCACAGCATTGTAGTATTGAGTAAAAACGACTAATTACACACATTATCAGGTCTATTTTCTAAATAAGAAAACATTCAATATAAAAAAAGATATATACATATTTGAGATTAATGCTATTTACACAGTTTCACTATAAGATATATCATGATATACCACCAGGATGTTTGTCATTCAAAGCATGGATTCCCACAACAACTTATAATCAAGATGGGCTGCCTGAACAAAACAAAGCCAACGGCCAGCCCCCCGGGCAGCCCACCACCACCTTAACTAAACATTTTCTTGCAGGAAACCCTGCAAATTCTTTATTTTTGAAGGAAAATATATTATTTTACATAGGACATCAATTAAGATTAAGTTAAAGAAAAGAAAATGGTTATATCTATATATAAAAATGCATGATTAATAAGTGTATTAATAATATAATTCAATTACGTTGTACACGATTTCAGAAATACCATAATTACTTCTGACCATGCAGTCACTCTCAATATGCGTTCGCTGCTCATCAAGCCTTCCAACGTACGACATAGGAAAATACACACCATTTTCCTAAGAACTTCATAACTTTACTTGTCCATAATACTATGCAATAAAATGGCCATATAACTAGCCTAGGTTGTATAATTTATGAAGTTTTAAAAAAGGGCATGGATATTGAATTTATTCAGTCCAGTCCGTTCAACACATTTCATAAACTATATAATACCTGTATACAGGCCATAAACCAAATTAAATACATGGGCCAAGGTAAAAAAAGTAACCAACAGACATTTACCGTTATCAACGTTTTTTTAAAATGTTAAAAAATGTTATTTTCCTCATTATTTAAATTATCTAAATATTGCACCAATACAAATAATATATAACTATAATAATAATACATGGTATATAAATAATACAACAAATTTGATTACTGTCAGTTCGTGTTCTTTAGTCAGGCAACACAGGAAAAGCTATAGGCCATTTTGTTTGTGCCAGTCATTGAAGCAGTTTCAGGACATGAACTTGATAGGCGTCTTCTTGTGGCAGAGCCGGCACTTCCGCCTACTAGCCGAACGTTAGCTACTCATCGGTCGTAAACGGGATCCTGGCCATCAAAACGGTACTTCTTTGGTTTTCTTATTGTAAAACCAAATAAATAATCCAAATAATCTAAGAGAAAAGTATAAAGAATTTTCCAAAACTCTGAAATGTGTGCACTCTTCAATCGCGTGCATCTTAAATGCAAGCCTAATAAGGTGTTAGAAGAAGGCTTAAATAAATAAATAAATATGGGGCCTCGGGCAGCGTAACGGTCAAAGCATTCGCCCGGAATGCAAGTTGACTGCGTCAGTCCGGCCCTGGCCGGGAGCCACGATCAGAGGTGGCTGTCCGCCCCAGGGGGAGAGGGGAGGGTGAGCCGTCACGAGCTCGCCGAGAAGCGCAAAGGGTGGGCGGGTGGGCAAGTTCCATTTCGGAGAAGGCGGACCATCGCCGCCCTCACAGAATTAGCTTGCCCCAATTTAGCAAGAGACCCCTAAACTTGCTATTCCTGGAAAAAAGCTGGGGACTTTCCCCAATTTTTGATGTAAAAAAACATTAAAGCATAATTTGGAGGCAGCACTTTGAAGCAATGATTAGACAGCCAGTACTCTTCTTCTACAGACTTAAATGTTAAGTCAGAAATTCTCTCAAAAACAGCACTTGCTTGGGGGGGATTCACTTGTCATTGTTTTGCACAGTGCATTCCCTTAGCTTTCTGTACCTCTAGGGGGAGCTGGAGTCACTGCAGGTGCTCTACCTGGCAGGGTGGGAAAGGAACTGCACACATACTGGTGATCGCTGTCCAAATCCAGTTTTCGCTTTACCTGGTAGAGTTCCAAGAGACAAGACAACAGCAAAGGTCAGAGACAGGAAGAGGTGTGGCCATCAGGAAGAGGTGTGGCCATTCTCTCACTCATGAGGACACCCATAAGTGCATGCACACATCCCAAAGGGGTATGATTCCTTTTTATTTTCTACAAATAAATATCCACAATAAGGTCAGTTTCCATTCAGAACATAACCATATGACATTTACACACATAAAATACTTTTTTTACACTTACACTTCGTAAAACAGCATGAAGTAAACCATAACAGTTTCTAGGCAGAAAGATGCTTCTGCCCCATCTATCCGGTCACTGAGTGAAATGCCTAGCCCTACACCATTGCAGTAGGCTTCCAACAACTGACACCATGCATTTTTAAACATACAAGACATAACTTAATTCTACCATAAAGTATGACGGCTGAAAATAAACATTTGCATCTGGAGTGACTGCTTTCCTTAATTTCACACATAACTTTTTGATGATTGGTCTTGCCTAAAGCCTACAAATTAGATCGGTTACTCCAAAAACGCTATTTTCCCGCAATCACTCAAAAGTAGCCAACGCCCATGACGAACTGAGCCACACCCAAGCTACTTTTTGAGAAGCATAAATTGCAGCAAACGTACCGGAGGTCGCCCCAGTATAGGTCTGCGTGGGTCTTCCGTAGGCACAGGGCCTTGCGGGGTAGCGAACAACAGGCTCTCCCCTGTGCTGTTGGAAGCGGTGGAGTTAATGTCGACGTCGTTCGGGGTGGAGATTATCACAATCTGTTGGTCCTCGCTTAGGTCGATTCTCCCAGCGCGCAGAAGAGACTCAAAGTCGGCCAAGAGATCCCCTGAGGTCATAACTGTCATCATTGTCTCTGACATTGCATAGACGCAGGGCAGTTTCCTCTGCCAGCTGTCTGTTTGGGGCAGTGCAACAACCCTTACACAATAAACAGTTGTATAAGCTGACAGCCGTCCTATTCTATGGTCGTGGTTTTGTATATATAGAAATACACGCTTGTGTAAAAATTGTTCACCATGTTAGATTAACTAGCTTGCTAGCAAACGGAAGCTAAAATGTATGTCGTCCAACTGCATTAACATTGCTGGCTAGCTAGTTTCACTTTAGGTAATTCTAGTTTATGTGGGCAATGTTCGCTGCAGTATGACCTTGGTAAACTAGCCAACTACACATCCTAGTAACGTTAGCTACCTTTGCTAGCCGGCTATATCCAAAAACACTTTTCACTTTACATTAACACCACCACCAGCTGGCTAGCTAGCTAGCTAGCCAGCCAGCCCAACACAGTGTTGTCTTAAGCTAAACGTTAAGTTAAACGTTATCATTGCAAATCCGCTAGCTATCAAGCACAATATTTGGCTAGTGAGATGTATCTATATATAATCTGCTTGCTAACTGCAACAGCTACCAATGGAACAGAAAGTTTAGCGGAGTACCTTTAAGATCTGACTTGTAGTTCCCCTTTGTTCATACCTGAGGCCATCTGTCTATGTTTTGTTACGTTACATTAGCTACCAACAAGCTAGCGAACTATAATAAATTGACGAATTTATCAGTCAATGCGTTCTTCCAGTTATATCCAGATTCGGATTAAACTAGTCTTTATCTTGAGAAAAATAGCACCGTAGGTTAATAATTAGCACAAAGATTAGAAAGCAAGTCTGTCGGTTTGAAGTTACCCATATGTTTCACCCATCATTGCAGAGAGGCATTAGTAGCAATTGGCTTTAGTTGGCTATCCAACAAAAGATTAATTTGCAGCCACACACAAGGTATTACTCCATACGATTATAATGTAGCTAGCTATGTAAAGGAAGCCAAACTATCAACGCGATAGCCCATGCTGAAATATATTCAATCATCTCCAAAACACAAGTGTTCAGTTCACTCTTCTCTGCTCTTATGTCTGCTCATCCAGGAAGCGTTCAGTTTAAAATACTACGATTGAAAGATTTCTAAAGTCACTTATATCCAAAACCGCAACTTGTAGTTTGTCAATCCGTGGTAAAACCGAGCTGCGTTCTTCCACCAGCTAAATCTTCTGCCAGAGAAAGTCTGTATTATTGTTGTTATTGTCCCAGCTGATCGGAACAAGGATTGGGGTTTGCGCGCCAAATCTTTTTTGCCGCGAAATCCGCACGTGCAGGAATGTCACTACATGATTGGTCGAGCTTCTGGGCGTCCTGGTTAAAAAATACAATTCTGAGCTCCATCATTGGCCGTATTTAGTGCCAGTCATTCTTCGGCTTTTATAGTTTTACAACTACAAGGCTGGAGCCCTGACCACTTCTGGCAGACGGCGTTCCCCTATTTGTGGGGATTAGCTAGGATGTTAATCGCTGATAGTGGTAGGTCAGCACTGCTAGCAAAATTGTCAAATTCGGAAAGGCTAACGCAGACCGTGCCACTAATACTGAAATTTACGTTAGCTAGTTAGCAATGGAATAACCAGACAACGTAAAGTTAGCTGGTTCGCAAACTTCCATAAGAGTGTAAAAACTTCCGTAAGGGTTTTTTACAGCCATTATGAAACACCCAATCCTGTTTTGAACCTCTGTATCCAAAACATGCACACGTGGTACACTTTGTAGCAACAAACTACTTAATAAGACCAGTGTTTTAAGCAGTATTGAAATACCTGATCGTTGCATTAATGCCAGTGGATAGGAAACAGAGGACGATCCATAGCTTTGCGCCTTACCCTCCAGCCTGCAGCATGCTATGGATAGTTGGCTAGCTGAAAGTATGAGAAGCTCCGCTCATGGAGGGCTGAAGCAATGGATGTAAAGCGTGTACATAAACCGGGTGGAACGCCCCATCCCAAAATGTTAACCAGTGGGAAGAGGAATGTTAAGATGGGGTTATAACCCTTTTTCACAGCCAACTGAGAAGTATAGTCTAAGACAACAGATATCAGTGGGAAACGTATAAGCATCAAAATGTATATTGGGTAAAACATTATGAATGTAAATATATATTTAAATTTTCTAATTAGCCTTGATTTGCACAGGGGACCAAACTAGTGTTATTTCATGAAGTTGTATACATTGCCAGCACACGAAGGTGAATCATCAGAATCTTGACGGGTCAGTAAGGCAGAGAGAACTTCATTCAGAAAACATTGACAGATATTAGTCAAGAGTAATCATCATGCTACTTCTGGAACATCATCTGTATGTTGTTTCTACTGTATGTGAACTATGTGGACTCAGTTGTTAACAATTGGTATAGGCTACTCCAAGAGCATAACCACATATTAAATATTGGGGGTGGGACATAATGAAAGGGAATGCTTTATATCTACAAATTATTGGGGGGAGGGCAGATATAACTGTTTTGAAAATCCTCCCATCCTACCCACTTGTTATGCCTATGGGCTACTCGCTCCTTCAGTCCTTTGTCCTTTTGACTTATACATGGTTACGGCCTTGCTTACACATATATGTGTATATTCAGCCCAATACAAACCAATAGCCTCTTCACAATAAGGACTGTAAATCTGACCCAATAATATTTAACATTTACATAACGAGTGAGTCTGCAAAAGCCAAACCTGAAAAGCGTTTGGTGACAGGCTGCGGGGTGCGAGCCGTTGCCTAGCTTGCGCGTTTGCTGTAGGTCTTTGTACGCCCTCTACTGGTTACAGGTAGAAACAGATTTTTATGAATTTCCCAGCATTCTAATTTTATATACAGAGAACTACAAGATGGCGCAGGCAATATTTGAAGCGCTTGAAGGTAATTTAAAAACACATTTTGTGGTATGTTCCCTTGTTTTCAGATGGTATAGTTACATCATTGCTAGCCTTCCTTTCTCTTCTATCCAATACAAGCGTTTCCAAGATTCCAGAGACCGCAGAGATTTGACTAGTTTACGTAAAAAGTGCATAAAGTACAGTTTTGCACTGTCAGTGTAATGGCAAGAAAAATAAGGGCGTTTTCTTAAGAAAAACGAAACAATTAATCAACTACGAGTAGGTTTTAGCGGGTTCGGGTGCTTTGGTTTCATTTAATTGTTTAACACGAGCTGCTTGTATCTTGCTTCTTCTGAAAGAGAAGAGGGGGTAGGTGCTACCGGAACAACAGCCGCTGGAACTGCACCGAAAAAATGTCTGGAAGGAGACAGGCATATTGTTGGAAAAGCGTTAGCAGATCGGGCACATCATCCCCAGGGCTTGCTAAATTACTTGATATCTAACTGCGCAAATCAGACCGATATCAATGTTTTCCTATTTTCTCGTATAGGAAAACGTATTGTGCTACTCGATGTATGTAGCATTAGCAAATATATTGTTCAAGTTAATCTTCGTTTACCTGTGTTCCTAGGTTTGCGCAGAAGTTGCTAGCTAACTAGCTAGAATGCGAACTGCTCATCTTAGCTGGGCAACTATGACATTTATTGGCCAACTGGCTAGCAACGAGACACCTATGTACCGACCAACCAGCTTTTTATTATTTGTGTATATTATGTTAATGAATCACAAAATATATAGCTAGCTAGCGTCGCAAATAATACTCCGTTTTGTGGTATTTACACGTTTTTAATACGGCAGAAAATGTATTAACCCAAGTTTTTGGCCACAATGAATGTAAGTTGGAAACATTTTGGTTGACTTATAATGTAACGCAGCGTAACCATAAGCATGGATGCTGCTTGCTAAACAGTATTGACAGGGAGCAAGTTGCCTAACCTTTTGATTGCAAGACCGAGGTCGACCGTATCACACTACACTGCCAAACGGATCAATTAGTTTTTTCTCTCGAATAGACAGTAGACTATCACAACACTGTCTGATATCTAAGCTAGCTAGCTGGGGTTAACCCATAGCACTTAAAGCAATGCATGTAATGCTGATTTATTTTTTAAACACTGTACAATACATTTTTTAATAATAAGTAATCCTGATAAAGAACAATAGAATTGGCATGTTTCACATGCAGACTAATTAATGTTGTACATACTCGGGTGTAAGGGGACTCCACGCCACGGGAGATTTAAAAAGCCATTTATTGCACCCTTGTTTGGTGAAATCCCTTGTTTTAATGCTTTTGTTTGTAATGAAATGGGGAATGCTTAAAATGTTTACGATTTTATCTGTTGCTTCAACCAGAAACAGAACAGGTTGCAGGCCTTTTCGATGTAAAAATCTCACCTGACTGCTTGTTTGCCCCCAACTGACAATTTGAGATTTGAGTCTTGAAACGTTAAGTTTTATTGAAAACGACCTAGTAATTCTGGAGTGATTCAGAATGCTACTATTATGTTATCTGGCATTTGCAGACTGCCCTAACAAACACCAACCAACATCAACGTTTGGTAGCTGGATAGCTGATGACGCAATAATCCTACATGAAGTCAGTCCGCCGGCATCTTTGTGTTCCCACTGTTCTGGTTACCTGAATGGAGTGAGCAGCTATTATGGCAATATTCAAGAATTTACGGTGTCGGATAATTGTTTTTATGAGTAATACTCATTAAAAAAAAATCTATGTACACTACCTGTCAAAAGTTTTAGAACATCCCCATTTTCCAGTTTTTACTTAAATTTAAGCAGTTCAAGTCCAGTTAATAACCTTAAATGGTACAAAGGTACTGCCTTTAAACTGCCAGAAGTTTTAAAAAATGAATAAAAAAATTAATGAAGTTTAGGTTGCCAAAAACTGAAAAAGAATATAAATTAATTAATGCTAAACAAACTTGATCTATGCGGGCCTTTTCATGATTCACGTTGTAAGGAGTTAACGTTATAGTTAACAGCCCTTTGTTAAAAACCTGGGCGTGTTCTTCGACCCTGAATTTCACTTTGACAGGCAGGTGAACTCGGTGGTGAAGGGATGTTTCTTCCAGCTCCGGACCATAGCTAAGATTAAGGCCATTCTCTCCCCCTCAGACCTTGAGAGTCATTCATGCCTTCATATCATCACGACTTGATTATTGTAACTCTCTGTACCTGGGGCTTAATAAGTCGACCATGGCCCGCCTACAGCTACCCCACAACGCTGCTGCTAGATTGCTCACAGGTACTCGGAAGAGAGCTCATATCACCCCTGTCCTTGCCTCCCTTCATTGGCTCCCAGTATGCTATAGGATAGATTTTAAAGTTCTTTTATTTGTCTACAAAGCTCTAAATGGTAAGGCCCCCTCCTACCTAGCAGACCTCCTCACCCCCTATACCAACATCAGGGCCCTCAGATCTGCTGATAAGGGTCTCCTAACCACCCGTAAGTCCAACCTCAAGTCTAGGGGGCGTGCTTTGCTGTTGCAGCCCTGACCTCTGGAACAGCATCCCCATGTCCATCAGATTTGCCCCCTCCATCGAGTCCTTTAAATCTAAGCTCAAAACTCACTTATATTCCTTAGCGTTCCCCAACTCACACTGACTCCTGCCTTGTTTGTTTTGACGTGTTGTTCTGTTCCTTTGTATGTCTGTTGGTTGTTTATTTTCTGTTTATTTATTTTTACCCTTAGTCTACCTGTATTGTAAAGCACTTTGGTTGACGAGCGTCATGTTAAATGTGCTATATAAATAAAATTTGATTGATTGATTGATAGTGTTCACTTTACCAATGAATGTTTCCCACTCGTGCCAAGGCCTGGTCGCGGATAGCGAGGGGGGCTACCGCTCGAACGGGTGCCCGCGCTTTAGGATCAAACCTAAATGGTTGGATCACTGTTGCGATCT
The DNA here is from genome assembly GCA_029706075.1 of Aldrovandia affinis. Taxonomy (NCBI): domain Eukaryota; kingdom Metazoa; phylum Chordata; class Actinopteri; order Notacanthiformes; family Halosauridae; genus Aldrovandia; species Aldrovandia affinis. The sequence goes on along the minus strand of JAINUG010000172.1, from coordinate 1,745,379 downwards.
CCATTTGGGCATTGCCACTCTCGTCGATAAAAACATCAGGACGAGCGGGCGGACTACGGACTTTGGCTGCTCTCGCTGTCAGACATTTTTATCGTCGCACCATGTACTGTAGGTAGGCGGACGGAAGATGCGTAATATTTCAGATCTCATAACATACCAGCGCATTATAATTATATACCATAAATGAGCTATGTAGATTTATAAAATTAGCTAGCTAGCTACTTCTGATTAAAACAAAAGAAACAGAAAAGACGTAGACATGGTATGTAGAAAATGTTAAATATAAAGACAGCTGGATCATACAGTGTAACAAATCAAGCCTGGGCTAGCTTGCTGCTATCCAGCACTCAGCATAGCTAACGTTAGCTAGCTAGGTAGCTAGCTAGCTGCTTTCCCTATGAATATCGCAAAACAACCGTCTAGCAAATTATTTTAAAAACCATCACGTGTGATATAATACATAGCAGACGGGCTGTCATGTTGATTAATAAAGTTATTAGTGTAGAATATTGTAGTTGTTATTTGCTCAATGCATTTCAGTACAGTGTAACGTCATAATCCCCTCTTTCGTTCTCTCTATGACGTGTTGATCTTACTCGTGCTTTTCCAACGCGGTTGACGTACACTTCGGGGATTGGGCTTTTTTCGGCCTTTACTTTTTCGAAAAGCTCTTAAAATAGAAATAGCCTACTTGCATTGGGAATTCTGTTCATAACTATTACACAATTCGATTGTGGAAAAGCACAGCCTGTCTTGTTGCTCCAGCTTTAAGTGATATTGGTCATATGGTTGAAAAGTTATTAAAATATATAAATATTTCGAAGTAGGTCTACATTTCACTCTAAACAAACAAATAGTGCACCTTTTAGATGCTGCCTTACTCACAAGAAACTGCTTGCAGTTACGCTTGTTTAATTGAATATTATCGTAAATATTCATTACAAATATAAAAAAGGCACTGACAGGAAAACGAAGTGTTGTGACAATCTACTCATGGTCATCAGATCACAATGCAGGTGTTTTTGAATGACCCATATTTATAGTTTTATTGACATGATATGTCGTCATCAAATTGCATCAAAAGCCAAGAGCGGTGCATGTGCTATATTCCCCATAGCATGATATTGCTACCACCATGCTTAGGGATTACCACTGTAGGGATGGTGTTATGTGTTATGGGGATGGCGGCATAGGCAGTGTTAGGTTTGCGCCATACATAACGCTTTGCATTTTGGCCAAAAAGCTCTATTTTAGTTTTATCTGACCACAAAACGTTTTCCCACATCTTAGCTGGATCACTCATGCACTAACAAACTGCATGTGGGCTTTGAGATGTTTTGTTTTAAGTAATGTTTTTGTCTTGCCACCCTACCATACAGACCAGAATTATGCAGTGCTCCTGATATTGTTGACTAGTGCACTATTACTCCATTCTCAGCCACTGAACTCTGTAGCTCTTTTAGAGTCATTGTTGGCCTCACAGTGGCTCCCCTCACAAGTCTTCTTGTTTGGTCACTGAGTTTGGAGGGACAACCATTTCTAGGCAGGGTCTGGGTGGTATGATGCAGCTTCCACTTCTTGATTATTGAGCCAACAGTTCTCGTTAGCAGAACGAGGGGGCATAAATGGAAACTGACAAAGGGTAAATTTCACACGGACACTAGGAAATATTTTTTCAGACAGAGAGTGATCAATGCGTGGAATAGCTTGCCTGGACATGTAGTAGAGGCTGAGACACTAGGGGTATTCAAGGCTAGGCTCGATCCAGTGTTAGACACTCTAGCCTTTGGATAAACTAAGCATGTGAGCAGATTAGTGGTAGGAACGGACGAGCAGTGTTGGGCTGAATGGCCTGTTCTCGTCTCCCCCTTATGTTATGTTATGTTATGTTATGTTATATCACTGGGATATCCAAACCCTTAGATATTTTTGTGTATCATTTTCCTAATCTGTGCCTTTTGATAACCATATCCCTGGCTTCCTAAGAAAGCTCTTTGTTCTTCATTTTTATGTCTCCCTCAAATTGACTACCCGACCAATGATCCTCACAAAGTTGGGTGTTTTTAATCCTGAAATCATGATAATCACTGTTATGGCACACAATCAAATCAACTCTTTATAAGGTAATGTGTTGCACCTGCATTAACTTACCGCTGCCAGAGCACAGGGTTTGAATACTTTTGCAATCAACATATTTCTTTAAAGTATCTATATACTTTTTCCACTTGTTTTTTTAATTATATATCTTTTTTTACAAATGTATGGAGTAGGTTGTATTTATAACAGATATTAGTTCTTAAATGAAAGTGTTATAAATGAAAACAACAAAATGTGAAAATTGTGCAAAGGTCTGAGTACTTTTGCAAGGCACTGTCATTTATAATGACATCAGCTATCCAGTTCGTTAGATCAGTGGGTGTGCTATACCTGTTGGTGGTAGTTGGCGTTGGTTGGATTAAGTTTTTTTTTGGTGAGCATGTTGAATCGGCATTGGTTGGAGTTGTGGGATGTTGGTGCAGTGTGTGCCATTTTCCAACCAACTCCAACAATAAGCAACATTAGTGTTTCCTTGACAACAAGTGAGCGAATAGGTGAACATGCGTGAGTAATTACAAAAATTTGATTTGGTTTACTCACCACTTTTTATTAAAATAAATGTGTACTTTACATATTTTTGTAAGGTGCCCCTATTTTTTGGTATGGTTTTGTAGTGAGTTTTGTCTGTAATACAACTGACACTATCAGACACAAGTTTTTAAAGTATTACACAGAGGCTGCCATTGAGATGTTGCCATTTTCATGTTGGCAGTTTTCTTCTCCTGTTTGAGGTGTGATATTAGCGATTTACCACCACCACCTAGTGCTATCTGCGGTGCTGCAATGTTTGGTCCCTAAGAATTACCCCGTGGAAGTCTGATTGTATAAGAAGTGTTTAAAAATGTGATGGAAAAAGTCGGCTATAACACATACATTGTGTAACAGTTATCAAGAATGTGTATGTGATCACCAAAATTAGCATATTAGCATATTACAGTGAAAAATGGTTATCAAGAATGTGTATGTGATCACCAAAATTAGCATATTAGCATATTACAGTGAAAAATGGTTTACGTAGAGCCATAAAGCAAACTCAAAATACAGTGGAGAAACGTTGGCAAGCACAGTGGTCCATAACGGAATGTTTTGGCATGAGAGGTATTCTCACCAAGATTTCCCGGTATGATATATATATATGAATGAACAAAAAGTGAAACAAAAATTTTAGTCTCATCTGACCACAGTTTCCTCCAAGTGAATCATCCAGTGTGTGTGTGTGTGTGTGTTTCAATCCATTACGGCGTGTGTGTGTGTGTGTGTGTGTGTGTGTGTGTGTGTGTGTGACCGAGGTTGATGGTCAATTGGTGTTTCTTCCATTTTCTACCTACATGCTTTGTACTGCAGTTCAGCAAGAAAACACAGTTGAGGTTCACTTCCTATGGAGATGTAGATCATTTCAAAGAATCTCTTGGCCACCATAGATAAACAGGAAGCCCTGTTACCATGCCACCATCTGTTTAACTTTTTTCTATCTCGCTCTGTCACATATAATCGCCTAGTAGTGCGAAGCAGCTCTAAAGCCTATGAGGCCTGTGCGCGGTTTTTGGTGGCTGAGAATTTGTTGCAAATCCAGAATTCTATAGACTGATAAGAGCATCCACTGATACGTTTATATACAGCGCTCTCCAAAGACAAAAACATTTACAGTTTTGATATTTTGAAGAATGTTTTTTTTTTTTTGCAGATTAAAGAGAGGGGAAGCTTGCATTTTTTGTGTTTATTGGAAGCAGGTCCTGAAAAGGGTGCAGAAGTGCATCATACGCGGGTTTTCCCACAGGCCGTATTCACCGTCTTCAATGCTAGCTAGCTACATTTAGCTAGTTAAGTTAGCTTGCCCACTGACTGACCGGTGTTGTTGTTGTCTCTTGTATTCCACTCACAGCACGGAAACTTATCAACTAAACTACCTCAAACACATATAAAAGTTCTTCATCCATTTCTTCTGATCTACCGTAAGCTACCTAAATAGCCAGCCAGCCCAAAACAATAACTACAACCCTCCGTCCCCCCCAAACTAGATAAACAAGGACTATGTACATATCAGGCTATATACAGCTATATATTGAAGAGTTAAAGATGAATAGAAATATAGAATGATAATTCATTGGTGTACAGACTATCTATACAAGCCTGTATATGCATGAGCAATTGCAGTTTGTTGGAGCAGTTTGCAGTTGACAATTTGAAACCGCCAACATTCTAAAAACAACTGGAGTTGGTTGGCACAGTCTGCAAGCACCTTATCATGAAAAACTTAATTCCTGTACAGGGATGGACAATCAGACTGTGTTGGCTGTCCAGTCGCTGCTGGATGGACAGGGAGTTCCAGATCCCAGCAACCAGAATGGATCAGGAACCTCTGCAATACAGCCAATGGGTGGGTCTGCTCGTGTGCTACTGTTGTAATAATAAATATGTTTGCAAGCAGCAATTACGGGGTGCAAGTACTCATGGCCACAATGAAGCCAATGAATATACTGCAAGTCTATAGGGCCCGAACATTTCAAATTTGTCCCATGGTCATTGTGCTCCCTATTCATTTAGAGCAGCTCAGACAATTTACATGCAAATTCAATGCATTTAAAATTAAACTAAACTAGCCACAAACAGAATCAGTTATTTAATTAGTGATTGATTAACCCAGTGGCAACATTACAAGTATGCTGAAAAATGTGAAGAGATTTTAGTAATATGTGAAACAACTGATTGGAATCAAATTGACCCCAAACATAATGGGAAGGGTAATGCTGTAGCGATCAAGCTAAATGTTAATCAATTTTCTCACTGATAAGAGGTACCTTAGCTAGCAAGTTGGCTACATTACATTTTACATTTTAAGCATTTAGCAGACTAATAACTGCTAAATTATACATTGGTATATGCAACAATATAATATAACATTATTAGATAAATTAAGATGACTGCAGATTTGTGAGTTAACTAACGTTGGCTAAACCATTTTTGTTTATGTGTTGCTAGCTGAATAAATGTAGTTATCTGAACAAGGCTGCCTAGATGGTAATGGTAATACTATCTGAATGGCTATCTGGATGGTAATGCCGGTGGAGTTACAGTATATAGGTAGTTAAATGTTCAATAGCATAGGTAATGTTCACTCTGCTAGATATCAATTTATTTAGCAGCCATTGCCTGTATGTTTCATAAACTTAAATGTGTGCCTGATGACAACATTGACTTGCTAGCTCACACAAAGATAGCATTTTTTCCTTACATTTGCAGTCAGGTCTAGCTAAATAAATACTCACTGACCAACATTAATTGTATCTACTCACCAACTTCACATTGGTGAAGAACATTAATTTATGTAAGATAGACATTTATGTAAGATAGATGGTTTTAGTAATGTAAATGTGCAGATTGACCCCAAAACAACAAGTACATAGTTACATTTGTTACATTTGAAGTAACGGTTCAGTACCATTTTTGGTACAGTGGGGGGAAAAAAGAAATGCAAAACATAAAATTGCTTTTAATCTATTATGAACTTTGTAAACAGTGGCTAATTGGCCACAACTTACTGAACAAAGTACTGAAATGCGGACGAGAGGGAACTTTGTAACGGGGCTCAATCACTTTCAACATATGTTTAAAACAGTCTTCTTGACAATGTTGTATGGTTGCAGATCCGCTGCTATAAAAACACCTACGGCGTTTGTTATTGCTTTGAGCGGTCTGATTTATCAGCGAGAGGCTGTTTAAATGCAGCGAGGAGCTGGGTTTGCACTCCACTCTTTTTTCCCCTTGTACCAGTAATATTCACATTCGGGTGATGCCATCTTAAATGAGTAATTTCTATAATAGGAACTGTTTACCATGTCTCTTGCATGCAGATGACAATTAAATATATCTGATATATGCAATTCAGTACTCAATGCTCTGAAATGTTTTGATTAAGTTATCAGTATGGCTGCATACAAGTACAGTTGGAACAAATATATCCTAATGCCTCTAAATCATTCAGCTAAATTGTCCCAATTGCCATTCTTTCTCCCCATTCAGCAACAGCCTTCAGACTAATCATATTTGGGGCTGAAAAGTCCCACCTGCAACCCCATAACCAAAGTTAATTATTCAGGGACGCTAGAACACATTAAGAAAGATTGAAGAACTCGATGGTATTCCCTCCACTTCATTCTCAATAGTAGAATTTCCGTCTTCAGAATGAATAATAACTAGAAAAGGAAGTTTCATGGCAAACTTTAGTTGGTGTGGAAAAGCCAAACACGGTAGTAACTATAGTAGTAGTAGTGTTAAAAGTTGTAATAGTAGTACTTATAGTCTTTGTAATAGCCTTGTACTGGTAGTAGTAGTAACAGTAGTAGCAGAGTTGGTAGTAGTAGTGGTTGCTGGTGTAGTAGTATTATCAGTTTTAGTAGTAGTTGCTGTCCTGGTGGAAGTAAGCTAAGTAGTAGTAGTATCAGTTATTGTTGTTTTGGTAGTATCAGTATTGGTTTATTGATGTAGTATTCGATAGACGGACAGACAGACATGCACTTAATAAGGTTTGGGATGGAAGGATGCTAAACCCTGCGCTTATGTCATTGTAAAGACCTGCATTTCCTTATGGTTGAGGATTCTGCTATATTATTCTATTTATTTTTGATATTTGTTTCTTAGTAATAGAAAATAGAGAACACAAAATTGCGGTCTTAGTCATCTTCCTAACATTTCTGTACCAAATGCGTTACTGAAAGATAGTACAGTAATTATGATTTTAGTGAGAAGGCCACTGAGGCCTTGTCAACTTGTCAGAGAACAATTACGTTTAACTGATGAAAAAATTATGGCAAGTAAGTGCATTCAAAACTTTGTGTCTTTATAGTATGTATTTAGTCGCTATAAGGACACATGCAATTAAATCAAAAAGTTTAATATGGATTAAATCAAACCAACCAATCACACAATTTTAATAACATAATATCTGTGTCACCTACATGGTCCAAACCAACTGTGGGTTAATGCTTAGCGTGTGGACACAATAGGATGGCATTTCAATTTCCAAAAACGGGCTTTACTGATTCACCTCATCTTTCTAATTCTTTTTTTTGTATTTTGGATTATTCTATTAAAATTGTTATTAAATAAATATTTGTTAAAAATCAATCCTGTTATCCAATTATATTGAAGTTCCAACCAATGTGCCTGGATCCCCATTGTCCAAGGACCACAACATGTTTTGTTTGAGTGATATAGCATGTGGTTGAAAAGTTATTAAAATGTTTCTCTTTTTCTAAGTAGGCTTACATTTCACTCTGTAGACAAACAAATAACACACTATTTAGACGTTCCCTAAGTCATGAGACACTCTGGTCGCACAGCACAGCGCTGTTTCATTTAAAATAATCGTGGACATGCAAATATTCATTAAAGACATAAAAAAGGCACTGTTGTGCCAAAATACTCTCATAGTCAACACTCCAACACTGGATGCACCAGACAGATCGTCTGTGTGATAGCACAGCTGGTTAAGCTGCTGCCTAATTACTGTAATTCTGTACTTGAATTCTATCGGCTTGAAACATATTCTGAATTGTAGGGCACATCTTAAAACATGTAGAAATGAGAAATAATTGAACCTTTAACCTTTCAGCGAATGACAGGCATTGCTTAAAAACATCTCATGAGCTGGCAGTCCAATTAACATTTAGTTTGTTTAAAAGTTCTGTTTTTCAAATATTCTGTTTTTAACACAGAACTGTCTCTCACTAAACTGTGAAGGAAAGTTTTCTGCTTCAAAAACATGACAAAGCACTGAGCCAATTTTGCCCTCATCTGTAGGCTGATTTGCATTTTTACTATAGTTGCATGTAAACTAATCCATATAATTTACACCGTCCTATTAAAAAAAACAGAACAGTTCAAAGAAATGTTCAAGAAAATTATATTGAAAATTGAATCTTGGATTTAAATGACAAAGCACTTGCACATATTTTGCCCTCATCTCGATTGTAATAAGCCTGTTTTGTTGCTAATTAGAATGAATTATATATTATATATTCATTATAATTTATTTGCACCTAATACTTGACAAGCTATTCCTCAACATCCTTTAGCTCCAGATGGAAGGTTCTGATGTTAAATTAGCCTGCTTATAATTTATTTGCACCTAATAATGTAAAACTGGTTCTGATGTTAAAGAGCCTGCTCTGTGGCGAACAATGTAAAACTGCTGTGCCGTTATAAAGGTTATGGGTCCGATTTGAGCAATAGCATGAACCAGTGGCAGCTGGTGGACTGTAAATCTGGGAAGGCAAGCAGCATAGGGCATAACAGGGCTTTGGTGGGCAACTCACAGTTTTTAAATTTAAGATTTATATTATTTTGATATGATTTTTCTAAGCTAAAGGGGGAAAATGCGACCAAACTAACGTTAGCTAGCTGGCACCACATTCGCTAACGTTTGTAAGCTAGTAGTATTTACTTGACAGTATACAACTACTATCCTTTCTCAACTAGTGCAAGGTCAGGATTAGTTTAGCTTTGTTTGACAAATTTATAATGTTAATTAAATAAAAAATCTTTCTGATCTAAACAAAAAACGATGAAGGATGGAAATATATTTGGAAATCCATACATTCATATGTCTGCTGTTAGTGTTAATTTTTAATCTTAATCAAATGCCAAAGTCACCTCGGTCACTATCACTGATTTCACAAAGGGAGGGACTCGTATTTAATTGACAGTGCTATTGTTCAATCCATTGTAAGACTTGGTATGACTGATATTTATAAGGCAATGTGATTGGGCTAAAGCTTGGCCTCCCCTCATGATTTTTTGTGGTTAAAATTATGACTGAGCTCTTCATAAAAAACAAACAAACAAAAAAAAACAGGAGCCTCCAGTCTTTGATACATACGTATTGCAAACAACAAGATTCTTGGGGACAGAGATTGCCTCTGATATTTACCTTTCAGCTAATAGAGGTCACAGTTTCTGTTTTTGTAATGATAAAATGTTATGCAAAGTAGGAAAAAAATACCCACATCGTTGTTATGCTCCAAAGTGTTTATTTTTGTTAATCCGTCAGCAGAAGAAAAAGCACAATAATTATCCCTTTGCTGTCATGTGCATGTCATTGTATCATTCATTTTAATTATTACTCAAGTGGGAAGCCTCTTCTGCCAGGTACCAATCAGCTCAGAACAATGATTTCCTTGAGTTGTTGCGCAACTTCTTTTACATTTTCGCAGAATTACCAGTTTGTTCAAAGGCTTCATTTTCAATGCCAACAACTTTGGTCATATGGTGCTTGGATGCCTGGGATTGCTGTTTGCAGCACAGTTTATTCACATTACTGTTATTATTAGTATTCACCTTTATTTTCACAGAAAGTAAGTATTATTATTTACAGTGGTGACCTAAGAGGGAAAGTAAGAGAGTTCGGAATGCAGAGGAAGTTTAGTTGGCTAAATTGAGGGGGTCAGTTTGGGAATTGAAAGAAGCCACCAGGTTTAAGGGTTTTGAATAGTGTCCTGGGAGTTTTAAAGAGAATATTGGTCTTTAGGAGAAAGTGGGCTGCATTTATCAAGCAAGATAAGAGTTTTAAGTTTTTGTAATAATACGTTTTTGTATGTGAGATTTGTTAGTTGGTCCGAACAGAAGTGCTCCTGATTTGTATTCATATGTGTGTGTGTAAATAAAATGAACTGTTGTAAACTTTGTTATGGGTGTTTTTCCTTCTCTTTATATGAATAGATATTTTCATGGTACAATTAGTGTGAAAATCACAATTAGATTCAATATTTAAAAAAGTATATAATTATAATTGTTGTTAAATTCAATATTAAGCAATGAAATATTGCTTATTTCAATTTTACATTCATAAATGTTCAATGTTTTGATTAAATAATTTTATATTGATTGGTATTTATCAACATACACATGTGGATACTAACAACTGTTGTGCCGATGCATTTTTGGTCAATTTGGCAGGGTTTCTTAGTTCATATCATTTTATATGTAAATGTAGACACATTTTTTGAAAGTATTGATAAAGAAGGACCAGTGAAAGGTATTGGAGACTGCTGGGTTGGTGGGTTGTACATGCCACTGAGGAGCTGAAAAGAGAGACTAGATTTAAGGCGAGACTGCAGGTGAATAGGGAATTTTCTTTAATGAAAATATATCACCATGAAACTTTTCCAGTTGTTTACTTACATAATTATGAAAAATGTTTATTACAAGGTTTCTAGAAATGTTATTTAAATATGCAAATTAGGCAACATCTCATTAAATATGCATAAATGTGCATATATTTAAAAAACTAAAATCTTAAAAATAGCTAACACTTTACTAATCTTCCTTAGGGCAGCATATCTCAGTCCTAACTCATGTGCTAACAGAATCATTCTGACATTAACATGAAATGCTACATTGCTCCTGGTTGACTCCTAAAGACGTGATTATGGAAACACGCTTTTTCTGTAATCATTCTCTTGTTGTTTGCATTCACTACATTCTAACAGACTGCTACAAAACCAAGGGATTTGGGGTTTCTATATTTATATGCAGACCGATTCCCATGCAATTTGGACATGGCAATTCATCCAGCGGCTCATTTAAACGTGACTCATGCATCATAAGCCACAGTTGTGTGGCTGGTCTGTCATCCTGATTGTCCGGAGCTTTCCCCATTTCGTAAATTTTGCGCCTTGAGGCAGTGACAGCTGGTGACTTTCTGGCAGACTCATCATCAGGTTTAGGATGACAGTTACCTTCCCCATTAGATATTCTTCTTCTGGCAATAGCTAACTGATCACGTCTCTTTTTAGTAGCTTTTACACACATTTGGGGTGTTATTCCAATTTCTGGTGTCTCTCAATTTGACACAGAACACTAATGCGGAAGTGCTGAATACGTCACGTTGCGTTTTAGCGAATCACATGGTCATTAGCCAATGAGATTTCTGAAAGTAGCATTTGTTTGTTCACCAATTGTCAGGACTACAAGGAAGATGACCATATATTGATCTGCTAACATTATGCTATAGGGAACAAGCTGTACAACAATATATTACAATATGGATTTTTCAAACATCGCAGAGCCAAAAAAATGCGAATATTTGCTAAAGTTACGATACATTTGTGGACTTAAGTAGAACAAATATAGTAAAATAAACATTTATGTGCAGTTTGGCCATTTTTATGATATCTTAAAGAAAGTTATACAAGCAAAATAATCAGAAAATTGTGGAAGCAAAAACTGCATTTTTGCCTGCCGTATCTCACATTAATTTCAGAAAAGCAAAGGACAGGAAAAGTCTACATACTCTACTGATTATCTAAAGTGTCTCTCTGGTGTGAACCCACCTTTTGGTGTTTGTGTATTTTTGTCAACCATTGCAAACAACACAGACGACGAGGACGTGTTCCTGTGCGGAAAGTGCAAGAAGCAGTTCAACTCCTTGCCCGCCTTCATGACCCACAAGAGGGAGCAGTGCCAGTCCAATGCCCCCTCCCTGGCCACTGTCTCCTTGGCCTCCAGTAACGCCTACACCCCTGTGCCGTCCATCAGCTCTGTGCCACAAACCCCTGCCAACCGACAGGTAGGCACAGACAGACAGGCTGCGCTGCTGCGTGGTTACGTGCTGTTACTGTCCCGTTAGAGAATATGATCAGAATCTTGAAGCCTGTGTTACATGAAGCAGACAAGCAGTCAAGAATCATCACGGATTGCTCAGGGCGATGTGATCACATGACATTTTGCAGGACCTCACACAATACATAACTCAAGTTACAGAAATTGGTAACTCAGTTTGGTGCAGTTTAAAGGACAACAAACAGTATGTGTTTGTCATGCCCACAGCAGGTTTCCACCTACATCACTGTGCCCCAGTCCCCACTCACCCACACGTTGGTACAGGGGAACGTTCTGGTCAGTGATGACGTCCTGATGTCAGCTATCTCAGCATTCACCTCAATGGACCAACCCATGGCCGCAATTCAACCTCCTATTCAGGTAAATGTAGAGAAGAACCATGGAAAAAAACCCATGCCATCACCACAGTTGTTCAGTCCACATTTATAATTCACCCCTTTTTTGTCCAGTTTCATTTACAGTGTAACCACAGCGGTTCTATATTGAAACCAGATGGTCAGCTCCTGCTTTCCCTTCCAGCCTCTTATTCTAGGAAGTACAGTAAGATAGTAAGGCTTACTAAAGTGATAGAAAGCCAGTCTGAAAGTGTTTTTAATACGAACATCAAAGCTAAGACCCCGTTCAGTAGTAACACCAAGGTTCTTGCTCTCAGATTTGATACAACCAGGCAATTGTCTGCATTTAACTGTATATCCAACTTATTGGATACTTAATTTTTGGGGCCCAACACTATCATAACTGTTTTATCTGAATTTGAAAGCAGGAAATTTGCTGTCATCCAAAAGTAGCAAGCCTCTAACTGAGTGAGTTTAAGTATTTCACCTGCTTCCATTCCATTGATATGTACAGCTGTGTGTTATCTGCATAGCAATGGAAATTCCCAACATGTTTACGAATAAAACACTGATCACTATGTCTCATGTCTTATGTATTTTCAGAGCAATCTGAGTATGCACACAGGGTCGTCATACCTCCAGCACCATCAGCACCCTTCCCACCCACTTCCTCCCAGCCAGACACAGCCACTGTCCTCCCAGGTGCAGTCCAGCAACAGCAATTCTGTCGTCCAGGTCTACAACACACTGCCCCCTATGGCTGGGGGTGGCAGTGCAGAGGTTCAAACGCTGGGCTTGCAGTCATTCCAACAGGTACAGGTAGGATTCTGCAGGCCATTTCATTTTCAGCCCATGCAAAAACAAGAGCCTTTAGGACTTGCATTGTGGTTGCTTGGGTAACTTATTTTAGATGGATGGCAATTTGCTGTGTCACAATGTCTTAAAAGCAAATAAATGGAAAGAATTGACAATATATTCAAGACAGGTATGATCACAAGACATCAAAGTAGGCCACTGTATTATGTAAATATACATTTTACATTTCAATTTTACATTTACATTACATTTACAAATATGGCATTGAACCATCAGAAAAAAAAAAAAAAAAGTGAAAAGGTGAGATTGCAATTTGCATTAGAAGCTGCGTGATGTTTATTCCTTCAATGCAGATCTCGAGTCAGTGTGTGGACAGCCCACCATTCACTACTCCACCAGTCTACAGTCCAGGAAAGCAGGGCTCTAAAACCAAGACGTGCAGCATCACAGCTAACCTAGCCGAACTCGGGGACTTCCATAAAGCTTTGACCCCGAGGCGTGCCAAAAACGACAATGGAAACGGACAAGATGGTATGGTCAGAGTTGAAATTTACTTGAGGTTTGAGGTTTTCCGTTTAGCCCTTAATCACCTTTTTTTTAAAACTAAAAAACAACAACATTAAACTTGTTATTAGAAAACTGTCATACATTGAAATATTAGTTTTTCATTGATTCAGTAATGTTATTTAAATCTGCTACATTTGTTGAGGTTTTGACTTAATGCTCACCTCTCAGTGGGACAGGTAAAGGGGAAGCCCCAAAAGCTGAAATGCAACTTCTGTGAAAAAACCTTCACCAAGAACTTTGACCTCCAGCAGCACATCCGCAGGTAACAGTCTGACTTATTGGAAAAGCTCTCATCTCCTCAGTTAATGCTTTTAGCTGCATCACAACTGTTCGACCTTGTTTACGCTCGTATCTGATACAGTTGACAAATTGGATTTCTGTATTTACATTACATTACATTACAGGCATTTGGCAGAGGCTCTTATCCAGAGCGACGTACAACAAAGTGTTAACCGTAGTCAAGAACAGTTTAGCTGAAAGCCACCCTAGTGGGAAGTACAGTTCCTGGGTGCTAGGAGCAACCACATAGTTAAACTAGGACCCTGTAGGTAAATCTGTAGCCACAATTCAAAGGTAGTATATCCGATATACTGTATATGGTTGTCTCTTCACACATTATTTATAAAGTGCTATATATCCACTTCATTTAGACCGAAATTGGTTTCTCCTAGTTAGCGCTAGAGCACTTAGCGCCCCGACCTGACTTCTAACTCTACAATAGGGTCTCATGTCTCCCACATGCTTATTATGGCATGCTATTTGTCAGTAGAATGTTGGCGACAGGAGAAGTCGCATGGTAGAATGGTCATTCAAATCCGATAGCAGTGGAATCGAATTTGAACAAATCCAATCAATTTGCGATTTCTTCTGTTCAAACCATGGATGTGACAGGTTTTGGATTTGTAGGGAAATCAGATATTTGTCGCATAAAAATACAAGTGTAAGTGGGGGCTTTGTCAGAGTTTTAGAGCACTCCACAGGCTTTAGTTCTAAAGCTTCAGTGGAGTGGTGTTTGATTGTTTTAACCAGCATGCATCTTTCACACGATTTCCATTGCTACTTGAGTCATCATTGAATTGAAAGAAATAAAAGCTTGAAAAAGGTGCTTTTAAAAATGCTTAGATTTTTTGTATTGATTGTGCTCCCATGTTTTTAAATTCAGCTGATACAACTACTGTCTTTTTTTGGCAATCAAATCTACCAATAACCGGCTGTCTTTTAACCCATTCAGACCTAAAATGCCTGCTAAAAACGCCTGTTATTCTTTTAAAAAAATTTTCAAAAAAGCCTATTTTTCACCTGGGAAATACAGCATCCTTCTGGATGGTAATGATATTCTTGAATAAATTAATTCTACCTTGATTGACAGTCATTATTATTATTATTTCTAAAAAATTGTAGATTTTTTCCCCAATTTTTTTCTCCCAATTTGATAACCAATTATACCCTCAATTTCTTTCAATTCGCCCTCCCCCACGAACCCGCCGCCTGTCACTACGGGGCAAGCTACACTACCGGTGAAAAGTTTTAGAACACCCCCATTTTCCAGTTTTTACTGAAATTTAAGCAGTTCAAGTCCAGTGAATAACCTGAAATAGTACAAAGGTAAGCGGTAAACTGCCAGAGGTAAAAAAGTTTAGGTTAACAAAAACTGAAAAATAATGTCAATTTTTTGTTTTGGCAGTAAGTAGTTTCCTACACCATCAAAAAGCACTTGGAAACTGGAGGAAACTCTGACGGGAAGAGGTCTGGCAGACCCAAAGCTAGAACAAAATCAGAAGACAAGTTTCTGAGAGTCAACAGCTTGCGTGATAGGTGAAAATGGGGGTGTTCTAAAACTTTGGACCGGTAGCGTAATTCCCAGAGGCTGCCTCCTCCGAGATGGAACTCGCCCACCTACTTTCTAGAGACACCCTTCACAATTCTTGGCGAGTTTGTGCTGGCTCACCCTCCCCTGGGGCAAATGCTTAGACGTTACGCTACCCAAGGCCGCCGATTTTGATTGGTAGTACTCCTTTAAATCTGTGCTGCATCAAAGCCCTCAATAACTTACCCATCACATGACTTGCATTGAGAGCTCTTGTCTTCTCGAAGTCACACAGGGGAGAAGCCTTTTCAGTGCATCGTGTGTGGCCGGGCCTTCGCCCAGAAGTCCAACGTGAAGAAGCACATGCAGACCCACAAGGTGTGGCCCTCTGGGATGGTCAGCACGGTCTCCCGGCTACCCATCACAGTCAAGGTAGTGCCACTGTGCGCTGAGGAGGACTCTGAGCAGCCTGGGGAAGAGGAAGATGACCCAGGTATCCGCTGCCAGCGGCATGCCGCCAGCATGCATCTTTCACATGGTTTCCATTGCTCCTTGAGTTATCAAATCGAGATAAATAAAATCAAGGGCTTGAAAGAGTTACATTAAAAAATGATTAGACAATTTTTTTATTGAGAGATTTTTGCGATCATCTTGAAAAGCTGGATCAGAATCCAAATGCTCTGATTTGGATCGGGATATGAAAGAGCTGATTGCTGAGCGGATAATTGAAGCCATTTTTATATTGCTTTATGATTTACACCACTCATGATAATGCCCTAGATTCCATAAATTTGGACTGGGACTCTGAAAGGACTTGATAAGTGGGGGATCCTTGTTTTCATGTGCAAGAGGCAGGAGAAGTGCTTTTTTAAATCTCGACCCTAAAGTGTGCGCTGATTGTCGATTTCATTGCCGGACGTCACAGGGGAGCTGGAGCAGAGGGATGGTGATCCGCATGGCGAGGTGGAAGGGCAGGGCAATGTAAAGCATCCTGGGAAATCCAAGAGCAAGCAGATCATCCTCATCGACAGTTCGTACCAGTGCCAGTTCTGCACTGGGAAATTCAGCACCTACTTCCAGCTGAAGTCTCACATGACTCAGCACAAGGATGAGCAGGTGCGGACACAGGGTGGGGGAGGCCTATAATGCACGTGCGCGCACACACCTGTATGTACGGCCATTGAGGAAAGCAAATCCAGGAATGCCTATGTGTGGACTGCTATTGCTAAATAAATATAATTGCTAAAACATCGAATTAAATTAGTGCGGGCCATTTAACGATCTGGGCCTGTATTTGTAAAGCATTTTAGAGTAGGAGCGCTGATCTAGGGTGAGGTTTCCCCTGTCCATATCCTAAAGGCCTCGGTATACTTAAAACAAAATCACTTAAACAAATCGCTAGACTACGGAACCAGAAATATAAATACCAACGGTGAAATCCAAAACAAAGCAAACATCGGCAATGGCCGATTGTGTAACACAGTCATGCTTGATGTACAAAATAACCCTGTCTAAACCATCATACCTTATGATAGGATCCTGTAACAGATATAAGAAAGTGTGCTCCAGAAACTGCAAAATGTAATTTCTCATTGTACGTTGTATATAGCATCAAGTGACTGTGTGAATTTTATTTTTTGACGTAGTAGACCATGGGTTAGCCTGGCCTATATTACATTTAGACAGCTGTGCATCAGCAATTGCCATTACAAAGCAGGGTTAATTTTCATTTGATGATAACTTTGAATAAATGGTATCTGACTATCCGTATGAATATACTGTAGCTAATTAGGAAGCTGGTTAACTTGATTAGCAGCTAGCCTATGTCACATAATTGGTGGTGATTTTTTAAAATATTTTATTTATTCATTTATTTATTTACATTGTAACAATTCATATTGCTATATCCCTGACAAATAAACAAACAATAATGGATAAATGTCCCCTCCCTGTACTTGCTTGTCTGCCCCTCCCACAGGTGTATAAGTGTGTGGTGAAGTCCTGCTCGCTGACCTTCCAGAAGCTAGACCTGTTCCTGGAACACATCCGGCAGCACCAGGAGCAACTGACCTACCGCTGCCACTTGTGCAGCAAGGTGTTCCCATCGCTGTTTGAGCTGGGGGTGCACCAGTACTCCCACAGCTTCTGCCCCCAGCAGAGCCCACGCAAGGAGCCCACCTTCCACAGGTTAGTCCGTGACCGCAAATCTAGCCCTAACTCTATCCCTATCCTGCACAAGGAGTCCACATTCCCACAAGACAGTCCGGCACCTCTAAATCTAACCCGAAGCCCATCCCTACCACTAACCCTAACCCTAGCCCACCCTCCACAGGCCAGTCTAATGGCCATAACTGTAATCCTTTCCCCATCCCATGCAAGGAGCCCAATTTCACCAGGTCAGTCTGACTGCCCAGCTATAACCCTAATCTGTCCTGTACCATGAAAGAACCCCACATTTCACAGGTCAGTCACCCCCCCCCCCAACACTAACGCTAACTTACAAACAAAGTGTGATGGATGGTACAAACAAACATTTTGGTCATTTTCATTACAGCGTTAATTTGATAGTTGATGTCATATTATGCAGGTGCATGAAATGCCAGAGCAAGTACTCAACACAGGAAGCCCTGGAACAGCACCTCCAGACTGCTTCACACAACTTCCCCTGTCCCCATTGCCAAAAGGTGGGCCCTGCAAACCGTGCATATAGTTTTTTGTTTGTTTAAAAAAAGAAAAAGAAAAAAAAAGCATGTGATCTGATTGGTTCCCTTGCCGTTTCCCCAGGTTTTCCCCTGCGAGAGATACTTCAGACGCCACCTCCCCACCCATGGCATTGGCGGGAAGTTCAAGTGCCAGATCTGCAAGAAGTTCTTCAAGACGGAGCATTATCTCAAGCTGCACATGCGCATACACTCTGGTAAGAGAGCAGACAGCATTTCAGCCCCTGTTAGCATGGGCCCACTGCTACACTGTTAGTGACTCTTAAGTACCTTTCAAAATAACATTCCTGATATCAAAAGATTCAAAGCAAATGTCCAATGTGAACGTGAATATATCCTTATCTGTTAAGATTTTTGATGAGAATCCCCCTCTAAAAACCACACAGCACTCATCACTGCCTCCTTATTTATGTTTTGGGACTGGACATTTTGAAGCTGAATTTCCTACGTAATCAGTGACTACATTTGCATCCATCAATCAGCGGTGGCATAACCTTGCCCAGTAATGCAAACATATTAGAAATAGATTTTGAGGAATGCATTGCTCTATTGCTTCCATAATGCACATGGTTTATGTCCAGCTACTTCATAGTCGTTCATTATTATGTTTCTCAATAATCAACACCCTCTTGAACAATCAGAATTGAGTATTTAATCAGGCTGGAGTATAAGATAGTTCAAATGATTTTTTTCCGTATTTATTAGATATACGGCATATAGGAAATCTAGCTTGGTACAGATTAAACTGACACATTAGTCATTATAGTAAACAATAGCTGTAAATACAGTACATTGATTGAATTGTGAACCTGAACAGTGGTCTACCTTGTTACAGTGCCTAAGTAACTGAATCATTAGCAAGCCAGCTAGCTTTTTGCTACCTCGGCATACTCAGATGGAACAAGGATGGAAGCACGTCACAATCTTTTCAATGCAAACTCGGTGGAGTATGGAGTTGAGCTGTTGCACTGCATTCTGCTTCTAGCCATATGGTGAAGCATTACATGATATTATCCCTGCCTTTCTGTAAAATATTTTTTCCTGTAGGTAGAACAAAATCCATGTTCTACATTTGAATTGCTTACATTATCAAACATTATGCATGTGGGCTACGTAACATTAGCTAACATACTGATGCTAGCTTCTGTACATGTTGGCTGTTTGGTGCACTTTTTGTAAGTCGCCCTGGATAAGAGCATCTGGCAAATGCTGTAAATGTAGTTTGTCATCTGTTAAAGCTTACTTTTACATGGCTTCATTTTATTAGGGATATGCAGGTAGTGAGCAAAAAGGTTTAAAAACCAATGTGAAGTCCCTTAATGGGGTGACTTCCGACAATGGTATCCTGCTCTGTAGAGATCCCATCGGGCCGTTCTTGCTGAAACTGCCTGCTCATGCCCTGAATTGAAATTTGCAGTCAATTGATTGAGTTGCTCGCCTGTTTACCCTTGCAAATTGAACAGATGCATGGACATCATGATACAGGAGTATTGTGCTTCCAACCACTGCTGACCCTAGTTGATGATGTCTGTCCATGCTGTCAGACTTTCGTGCCAACATCACCTTAGACACTGTTCTTTGTGAAACATCGTCAAGTTTAGCGGTCTTCATCACTAAAGTGCCTACCAAATGTGCCCCAACAATCACCCCTGTTTCAAGGTCTCTAAGGTCTCGTCTTCTAGACATGCTAGCCATAAATATAGGCATACAGGCATGCCCAGCATTTTTTTACATGACCCTGAGCATGCTGGGGTGTTCCTTGCTAAATCTGTGAGGAAGCACCTGCTTTCAATTAACTTTGTGTCCCTCATTTATCCAAAGGTTTCCATATTTTTGGCCACCACCTGTGTGCAGTGGGGGCCCAAGTTCAGTCCTTTTGATCTACTGGGTATGCAGGCTTTTGTTCTAGCTCAGCACTAACACACCTGATTTGAATATTCATTGTCTTGATGAGCAGTAGATTAATGAAGTCAGGTGTGTAGGGATTCATGAAATTAAGTGTGTTAGTGAAGGTCAGGAACAAAAGCCTGCACACTCAGTAGATCTCGAGGACCGAACCTGGGCACCCCGGTTCTATATGATAAAACTATTACAAAATATGGGAGATTTTTTTCCCTGTTTTTCTCCCGATTTGGTGGCCAATTGTACCCTCTTTATTTTGATTTACCCTCCCCCACGAGGCTGCCACCCGTCACTACGGGTCAAGCTAATACTCTGAGGCTGGCAATGATCCACCTCCTCCGAGATGGAACTCGCCCACCAACTTTACAGGGATGCCCTTTGCGCTTCTCGGAGAGCTTGTGCCGGCTCTCCCTCCCCCCTCTCCCTGGGCCGGACAGCCAATTGCCACCCCCAATCGGGCCGGCACGGCCGGGGTCCCATCAGTTTTTGCTGTGGATGTCGATCAATTTATTGCTAAATATGTAAGGGAGTGTTGTAAAAGGACACTTTTTTTAATGTGCATTGCCTCATAACATTTTTTTACTTGGTAAATAAAAGTAATTTTATATATTTGTATAACTTTGTATATATCTTTGTATATTTTGTGTTGTGTATCCCTGTACACAAATACAGTGCACAATTTTATATTATACAGTATATAGATGATATAGTCTATTCACTTAAGTCCATCCATCCATCCATCCATTGTCTAAGCCGCTTATTCCTGGTCAGGGTCGCGGGGGGGTGCTGGAGCCTATCCCAGCATGCGTTCCGGGCGAGAGGCAGGAATACACCCTGGACAGGTCGCCAATCCATCGCAGGGCACACACACCATTCACTCACACACTCATACCTACGGGCAATTTAGACTCTCCAATTAGCCTAACGTGCATGTCTTTGGACTGTGGGAAGAAACCGGAGTACCCGGAGGAAACCCACGCGGACACGGGGAGAACATGCAAACTCCACACAGAAAGGCCCCCGGCCTGGATTCGAACCCGAGACCTTCTTGCTGTGAGGCGACAGCGCTATCCACTGCACCACCGTGCCGCCTATTCACTTAAGTATTCTGACGAAATACACTTTACTTGAAGATTATACAGTTAATGTGTGAGAACTATGTATGTATATTATATGAATGCAGAAGAGCATTTGATGGACAGATGATAGTTATGGGCCAATTTTAAAGCTGTCAGCTTTGTCTATGCCTGGAAGATGTCTTGCACATTAAGTAAAGTTAATTGATGGATTTGATGGATAGAATACATTAGGCATGGATATGAAATTGTAAAAATCTGTTACAACACAGATAAGCAGATCAAAAGATAAATAGATTCATTGCATCAATAAAAATATGCTGTATTCACCTGTTCTCGACGGTGGATTGCTGAAATTGCTTCAGTGACCTCAAACGACACTACGTCCGGATGCGCACAGTCAATCCTGAAACACTCCTGTTGACACGGAATTGACACGTTTGGCATAAAACAAGTTTAAGTTATTTTGGCATCCATTATGTTGTAAAGTCTACATAATTGTATAGTGACACAAGGATCCATTTTAAATAAAACAAAATGTTTTTAGGGGATCTTTAAGAGTTACTTACCCGTCTGTAGTTGCTGGTCTTATTGACCCCATTTGAATTCACTGTTGCACTTTGTTTTGTATGTCACTGAAGGTGAGGGCATCTGCTAAATGAAGTTAATGTGCTGTAATATGCGAGCTCACACACATCCCTGAGCCTGTATCCCTGTCCTTTTATTATTTATTATTTTATTTATGCAGATGTAGAGCGTTTTTTGGGATAATTTTACCAGCACCGCATTAACACCTTTGCTCTTTTGAAAAGTGCCGTGGGATCTCATCTGAAGGCTGTTCTAGGGTCATTGACCGCTTTTTTGTGTCTTGTGCTGTGTAGGTGAAAAGCCTTATAAATGTTCTGTGTGCGAGGCCACATTCAACCGCAAGGACAAGGTGAAGAGACACATGCTGATCCATGAGCCGTTTAAGAAGTACAAATGTCCCTTCAGGTCAGTGTCCACAGCCACTGTCCCATTGCTCTTACTATGCATTACTGTGATTCTTTTAAAAACTGTAGGGTCTGTAACTGTCTTCAAAGAGTATTCTGGAAAAACATTTGACAAAAATAATGTTGTTGATCGGTCCAGATGACTTTTGGCTTGACAAGTGCTTGACATGTTTTATGGCACAAAAATGTACTTTTTATTTATTTTTACAAACAACAGAATTTATACTTGCAGTGTTTGAGTCATTGTATTGATTTCGCCCGGCCACCATATGCTCCAAAATGTTTTGGTCCGAGACCAAATATGGATGACGACTGCTGCTATGTGTTGGATTTCTTGGGGGACATTTTCATGCTTTGTGGAGGGCTCCTTATCTGCTCTCATCTCATTTTTAATTTTTTTTATGTCAATGGGGCAGGGGAGGCATATTTGTTGGTGTGTTAAACATATGTTAGCCATATTTATGTGAACATTGAAACATTAACCCCTTAATTGTCACCCCCTATTTTTGAATTCCCACCTTAGACACTTTAGACATACCAAAATATAGGTTCATAGCACTGTGATGGTCACATGCCTAAGTTTGGTATCATTTGAAAGGAAACACTCTGCAGTTTATGAGGGTGATCATATAGCATGTGGACACAGCACAGCCTAAAGTACCAAAGATCAAGCATACCACAAATAGGCATTGTATAGTTTTGTTGTGTAGAAAGTCACGTTTGAAAAATGGGTCACATTTCATGATATACCTATGTAATGTTGTGTATCCCTTGTACAACATGTCAACTACTTTTACGTGGAACATTAGACTGCTAGACCCATGGGGTCATGAACTAGAGGGCATTTAGTGAGTGGTGTTCCAAATTGGCCCAATGATTTATGTTCACTCCTCTGACACTGGAAAACATGTTGACGATAAAACTTGTTTTTATCCCAAACCATTATGGATCATTATTTTGCTTAGTGCTACTAATGTGATGGCTCAGTGTCTCTTAATGTATCTAAGTGGCCCAATTCACTTCTGTGACACTGAGAATCACATTACGACATGCTGTTGCCTATGAGGCACGCACACCAAAGTTAAACCAAAGAATTGGATAGCAAGAACATCATTTACTTTTCCCCAATGGTAAAAAAAAAGTAACCAACAGGCATTTACCTTTATCACCTTTTCAAAAAACGAGCAATAGCTGTCAGCATTAGCAAAATAAAAGATATCAAAATAATGCACCAAGATAAAAATAAATATAATATAACAAATATTTTTTTAGCCAAGACAGAATTGCACTTCTGGCTAAGACCAGAGCTATGTATTTTATTCTGGCCATAATTGGCAACCAGTGAAGGGAGACCAGGAAAGGTATAACGTGAGTACTTGGTTATGGACAAGACGAGCAGCTGCAATCTGAATGAGCTGGAGAGGCCTGATGGCGCATGTGGGGAGACCAGCAAGGAGAGAGTTGCAGTAATCCAGTCGGAACAGCACTAGGGCCTGGAATATGAGGCTAGCATGTGTTGTGAAAAATGTTGCAGATATTGTACAGAAAGAATTGACAGTTCTGTGTCACTATTGCAATGTTAGCAGTGAAGGAAAGCTTAACGTCAAGGACTTCACCCAGGTACTTGGGATGCGGGAACCATTGTGTTATCGAGAGTAATGGAGAGGTCCCTTAGGGAGGAACACTTAGCTGGTAGATAGAGCAGCTCGGTTTTGGAGAACAATTAATTCCTCTGTGGCGATGGTTTCCAGTTTCCGGCATGATTAAACATAAGTGACAATGGCTAAATGACTGGCTATCTTTTCACTATTCGTTTTGAATGGAGTCTCGTTTCCGAAAATCTCAAATTTAATAAAAACCATGGCACATGAAACTGCTTTTTTTTTCCAGTGCACTGGTCCATCTGATGTGTTCTAATTTGGTGAGAAACCGTATAAAGTTGTAAAAAGAAAACGATTTTCACTCGTTAACTAGCAAACAGATTTGTTTGTATGAAATTGCCAGGATCAGTTTGAATAGCATTTGTCCTTTTCCAAAAAAATCATTTGTGCTGGAACGGCGTTAGGAGACTGGTGATTTTCAGATTTTGAATCTGAAAGTGCAACCATTATCTAAACACTGCGCAACCGTACAGTGTTTCATATTGGAGTGGAACTTGAAAGGAACATGCCATTTGGCCTCACAGTGCTGATTTATTAATGCTTTGTACAAGGATCTTCAACCAAACGGTTGCCCTGAACTTATGTTTATCTTACCAATACTAACGGACTTTCCTCTCCAGGACACACGTTGGCTGCACCAAGGAGTTCAACAGACCAGATAAGTTGAAGGCCCACATATTATCCCATTCTGGTAAGTTAAGTACATTCATTACCAATTATTGTTCATTACTTGTTTGCTACTTTAATCGTTATTCATAGGTTTCCATGAAGCGAACACTACTACTGTTATAATAACAATAACAACAAGAACTTTATAAAGTTATGTCTGATTGGTAGGGGTTTGCCAGTGCATGTCGTTTTTAAATTGCAATTGTATTTCAGTGTAAAAAAATCTGTTCTTTAAAATGTATTCATGGAAAGGTACATGGTTGGATGCACTAAGCATGCAACATGTACTGTAGATGGCCTTTTATAAAGAAAAATTTAGAAGTTTTCCCTGGGTTTTGTGGTTTATCAGATTATCAGAGAACAACTCTGGGGGCCTTTAAAGAGAACATCACAGATTACAACACTGGAGGCAGCGCTGCATTTGAGATTGGAAAGTAATACACTAGGAGCAAGCGAATTTAGATTACCATCTCTTTTTGAGGTTAAATCAGAAATCACAACTTGGTCTTTGGAAACTTGTCCCAGTTCACATAAAAATAAAAAAAATCATATTAATGTTACACTATTTAACCTACGAACTTGACTTGTGTTCCTCACCAGGGATCAAGCCTTACAAGTGCCAGTTCTGCCAAAAGGCATTCAGCCGGCGCGCCCACATGCTGGAGCATCAACGCTCACATACTGACAACTACCGCTTCCGATGCCCCACCTGCAACAAGGGCTTCACTCGCCAGAAGTACTACAGGGACCACAAGTGCCCACAGGCCAGGGGCACAGAGAAGGAGGGGGCGGAAAAGAGGGGCGGTCGGAAGAGGGCTGGCCAAGGGGGGCGCAGGGCGGCAGGCAGCGGCAAAGGCGATGCTAGGCCTGATGAGGCGGAGATGGGAGAGGAAGGGAAGGTGACGGAGATGGAGGAGGAAGAAGAAGAAGAGGAGGAGGAGGAGGAGGAGGAGGAGGAAGAAGAAAGGAGGCGGAACCCACAGGCAGTGCTTTCAATTGTCAGGGAGGTGAAGGGGGACATGAGGGGAGAGGACGAAGAGGAGGAGGAGGAGCAGGACGTGGAAGACCTGGAGGGTGTGGAAGACCCAGAACAGAACGGGAGGCTAATGGCCGTGCCCATATACGTAGAGACCGTTGATTGAACGCAGAGGTGGAAATGGCGCTCCTAACGCATAGCAGTTTGAGCTGTTCCAGGTCTGCGCACCACTGACGGGCAGTTTCCACTCCAGTAAAACCTCGACCCACTCAAACCACTATGCACTATGCATTTTGAATGTTATTGCTAATCCCTGGAACAGGGCAAATGCAGATGGGGACATCTGTACCCATGAGCATATCGGAGAGGGATGCAAAGCACTACTATTCATTGGTTTCACACAATTTACAGTAACTTGCTGTTGCTGCAATTTGAGACTTTATAATGAGGACTTGTTTGGGGCCAGGTTAGCCACGCTAGGCATTAGGACACTGGAAGTGGAGGCACATGCTCGAAAAGGTCACATGGGTGAAACCAACGAATAGTATCCTGAGCTGTGCGGTAATTGCTCTGGAGCAACTTAAAACATACAAAAATATGGCTAAATGGACCACGATGCAGGGGTTTACAGTGGGATTCTGGTTTATAATGCTGTCTTTTCAGCCAAAGGGTGGAACTACTTCCCACATGTTTTATATTAAAACGTTACTGTACAAAAACTTCTGTTGAGAGCAATGACATTGTTCAGAGGCAGTATATTGCCTCAGCTGCATTATAAATGGGAGAATATTTGGCATATATATATATATACACACACACACAGACACATACACAGGGGTTTGCCAAACTAATGGAAACACCAAACAATATTTGAATATTTATTAACTAATGAGGTGTTGGGTCAACCTTTGCCTTCAGAACAGCTTCATTCCTTCTTCCTTCATTCCTTCACGTTTTTAACTGTTTCTAGTGGTATATTGGACCATTCTTAAAAAAGGAGAGCCTCCACTTTGAGAGATGAAGGCTGTGGAAATCTACTCCACATTTTACATTGTAGAACTTCCCATAAAGGTTCATTGTTGTTTAGATTTGGTGATTTGGGAGGCCATGGAAGGTGTTTGATTTCATCCTTTTGTTCATGAAACCACTCTTGAATCCATTTAGCAGTGTGTATGGGGGCATTATCTTGGAATATGGGAATATTAAGTGTCCATTGATGGACACTTAACAATTATCCTGTTACGTGTCCATCTATCCCTGACGGTGAGCTTCGACTTGCAACCACTGTTCCCTGATGCAGTGTTTCCTTGTTTGGCATGTGCCATTATGATTTGACACTGTTCCCCTTGACACATTAAAGAATTTTGCTGTTTCTGTGACTGACGCACCTGCAATTCTGGCTTCAACTACTTGACCTTTGTCAAAATCTGTTAGATCTCTCATGTTGCTTTAGAAAATCAAATATTAAAGTATTGATTTTAAAATGTCTTTTATAGCAGAAACATATTGACATTAATATGGAACCCATGTGTAGACACCTTTTTAATTACAATTTAGTCAAAATGAGTCCTTTTTCATTCGTTTTTTAGTTTATGAGTGGTCTACCCCCTGTATACACATACAGTAAAACCTCAGAGAAGCAAACCAGAATGGACTGACTCTCAGCCACATACGATATGAACCCGGAAGTAGCATATGCAATAATGCCTTATCAACATCAAGTTATTTATTATCAATGGGGCAAAAGGTGAGCATTAAATCGAAAGGAATCACACATTCTATTGATAAAAAAGGGGCATCTCTAAAGAATGTAGGAAAATCAACATATTTGTTTGATATAAAGATGGGCCAGTACAAAATCAAATCGTTCACACCGGTGCGTCCATTCCTTTACCATTGATGAGGACGGACACACTGGTGTGTTTGGAATATCTGTAACTGAACATTCTTCATGATGATGTGCAGAGTTGAGACCAAGTCACTGTTATGCAAGTCATAAGTAAGTCTCAAGTCTTAACCTTTGAGTAAGTCCCAAGTAATAAAGGGTAAGTCTTAAGTAAGTCCCTTGTTACTGTGGTCAGGTCATGTCAAGTCCATAATTTCGGGTGTCAAGTCCTCAAGTCTCAATGGTCATGTGTGTATCACCTGTCACAAATCTACCTCAATACGTTTCTGCAGTTGGTGGTGGCTATGACCAAGCAATGACTGATGGGCACACTTACTACAGCTGATCAGGTCTAGCTATAGTAGATTGTATGGGTCCGTGAATTAGTGAATGCCTAAATACCTAAATATAAAAAATACCTAAATATAAAGAAAGTACCGTAAAAAAGTTTTAGAACACCCCCATTTTCCAGTTTTTACTAAAATTTAAGCAGTTCAAGTCCAGTGAATAACCTGAAATGGTACAAAGGTAAGCGGTAAACTGCCAGAGGTTAAAAACAAAAATTTTGATTACCAAAAACTGAAAAATAATCTACATTTTTTTGCAGTGAGTAGTTTCCTACACCATCAAAAGGCACTTGGAAACTGGAGGAAATTCTTGACAGGAAGAGGTCTGGCAGACCCAAAGCCACAACAAAATCAGAAGACAAGTTTCTGAGAGTCAACAGCTTGCGTGATAGGCGGCTCACAGGACCCTAACAGCTTAACACTGGTCGAAGTAAGGAAGTCTCAGTTTCAACTGTGAAGAGAAGACTTTGAGCTGCAGGTTTGACAGGTCGAGTGGCAGAACATAAAAAAAAAATGAACATTGAGACTGAATTTTTTTACCTTTTGGGCCAGTGAAGCAAACCGCTCAGTGGACTACTGAAGACTGGAAGAAGGTCTTATGAATCTTACCAGAATCAAAATTTGGAATCTTGACATTTTGAAAGGTTTTTTCAGTAGGCCGGTCACTACCCACAACTCGTGAGGTGAGGCGAAAGGATGGTTCCTCAGTGTGTGACACCAACTGTCAAACATGGAGGAGGAAGCGTGATGGTCTGGGGCTCTTTTGCTGGATCCAGAGTCGGCAACATACACAGAGTGACTGTTAGCCCATGTTAACCCATTACTTGTTCCCTGAAAAGGGCCTTTTTTTATAACTCTGAAATGTACATTATTTTTCAGTTTTTGGTAACCTAAATTCTTTTTTTTAAAACCTCTGGCAGTTTACCGCTTACCTTTGTACCATTTCAGGTTATTCACTGGACTTGAACTGCTTAAATTTCAGTAAAAACTGGAAATTGGGGGTGTTCTAAAATTTTTGTGACCGGTAGTGTATATGGTTGGGTGATCAGGTATGGTTGGGAGGGTCAATTTAATGTTTTCCAACACTAGGGGGGACACATCTCCCATCCCCCTATGATTCTACATCATTGTGTATTGTGTTTACCCAGATTCAAGTTGGACACATTGAGTGATCTCAAGGTAGCTAGCTAATGTTAGCTACCTCACTTAACGTCCAGGATTAGCTAGTAATCTAGACCAACACAGCTAGCTACTGTCAGTCATTACATCATTCATGAGCTTTGTTGAAGATATGATAATGGACATTCTACAACTATTTAGATGACATGTGCAATCAGATAGGACTAACCTAGCTAGGTCAATAATTTAAATAAGCTTGCTACATTAAGTTTAACTAACTAGGTTAGCTACATGGCACAATGTTACTGAGTGCTTAGCCTAGCGCTAGCTAATGTTGGTTTGGCTTACCTTTGTGATCTTGAAGGTTTCCCTTGTAAAAAGAACTTGTAGCCTTTCTCCAGTTTTGCTCTCTTGATTTTAAGCAAATTTTTTCACTGGCACTCAATCTAGCGGCGCAATTGTTATTGTGTTCTTCTTATACAGTGAGTTTACAGATACATAAAAACTATGGCTGATGTGCAGGGGCCTGCTCATGCTGTGTGCACATGGAACTTTGACAAGTGAAGTCTGAATTCATCAAATTTGTGACTCGAGTCCACAACTATAATGTGACAATCCCTGCTTATGTTAGCTCGACAGAAATAATGGTCAAATAAAATTTAAAAGACAACTTCAAAGCTTTTTCTTAATTACAAATTAAAAAACACAATTATTGATTGTATAGATATTCACCCCCTTTGTTAAGACACCTAAATAAACTGGTGCAATCAATTGTCTTCAGAGGTCATATAAGTATTTGATTGAAGTCCACTGGTGTACAATTAAGGTGTTTCAAATTATTTCAAATGAAATACACCTGTCTGTCAGAGGTCCCACAGTTGGTTAGTGCATTTCCAAACAAAAGCATTATCATGAAGTCCAAAGAACATTCAAAGCATATCGGAGAAAAGGTGCTTCAAAAAAGACCAATCAGAAAGCTATAAGGTTTCAAAGACTTTGAATACCTCCCGGCCAACCATTAAGTCCATCATAAAGAAATGGAGAGAATATGGCACAACTGAATTTGCCTAGAAGAGGCCGTCCATTAAGAGGCCTATGGACGCTCTGATGCAGTTAGTCTTGCATGGCAGAAATGAGAGAAACTTTCCATGGTACAACAGTAGCCTGGGCACTTCACAAATATGTGCTTTATGGGCAGGTGGCAAAAAGAAAGCCACTGTTGAAGAACCCATGACATCTCACCTAGAGTTTGCCAGAAGGGATGTGGAAGGCTCTAATACCAAGTGGAGGAAGATTCTATGGTCTGATGAGACCAAGATTTAACTTTTTGTTATCAACGTCAGGCTCCATGTTTGGCGCAAGCCTAACACTGCACATCATCCCAAGAACACTATCCCTACCATGAAACATGGTGGTTGGAGCCTAATGCGATGGGAATGCTTCTCTGCTTAATGGACTGGAAAACTTGTCAAAATGGATGGCACAAGATATAGATAAATCTTGGAGGAAAATCTGCTGCAGTCTGCAAGAGACGTGGGACTTGGGAAAGTCCTTAAAAGGCTTAAAAGTCCTGTACGATCTTAAACCAAATAATACATTCAAATGTGGTAATTAACTGGAATTTGTGCCACATCTGAATTTATTGAAATTTTTATATAAAAAATATAGAAAGTGGGCCCCCGGATGGCGTAACTGGTAAAGGCACTTGGTTGCAGATTCCCATTCAGGGAGGTGGTGATTGGCTGTCCCAGGGGGAGGGAAGCTTCCCTGCATGTATTGGAATCAGGGTTGATGGCTTGGCGCGGTCTGTCTAGAAGGAGGTGGTTTGCTCCCCCTCCTCACTGCCAGTCCCAGGGTAGCAGCTGGTCCCGTAGTTACAGACAGGGGTGGTCAAGATCAATAAAGCATATTTTATACTATATTCTATTCTAGGTTTCCAACATTTTGTCTCTGACTCTCTGAAAATGGCCATATGTCTTAAGGAAGAGCATGTATGCAAATGCATATTTCTTGACTAACAGCTATGTGGATGCGACCATATTTCTGTATTCTCTGCATTTGATCTCAGTCACATCAAAAGCTTTCTCTCTGTACATATGACTATGTTTTGCAGTTGGACAAGTGTATCGATGTGTATGTTTACTCTTCTTTGGCCCAAACTTTCTCCTGCTGTCGCATTGAAGCAATTATTCATTACAATTTTGAAATAGTTGGATTGGTGAATTTGATAACTTTGTTATGGTCTCTTAGTTTGCACCTATAAGATTGTTTTTACTTTTGTGCTTTGGTGCCAAAAGCTGTGAGAGCCCAGTTACTCTCCCCAGGCTAAATTAAGATGGAAGTGTTGAAAATGAAATTCCTCTCAGCTTGGTTTCCTTGTTGAACTGTTATCTTTGTCATGCAGTCTTCATTTTATTTAGTATTTAATTTCCCAATAGATGTTCTGTTTTAACTTGAAGGCCTTTCCAATAAAGGTAGCTACAGTCTGCCACCTTGAAATGCTACTGCTGCACAATCTTATATTGTGTGATTGACTTTAAAAAAAAAAAAATCACACTTCAATTCCTTCTTACTTATTGGTTGGTCATTCCACTTGTGCGGCATCATTTATGTCTAAAATTGTTAGCAGGCCTACCGTTTTGTTTTCAGTGCAGTTTCACTATTTATTTTTTTACACACCTAAATCACTGACTATTCAATAAAAGAGGCAGCCAATTATGACGTACACGTTTCGCTTCAGAATTGTATGTTTTAATGTTGTGATTGCAGATAATTAAAGAGGACCGTTTGGAGATGTGAGGACAACGGCGTAGCAAAGCGTTGGAGAAGGTAAATCCCATCTTAATACCAGTTAAAATATAAGTAAATATAACATTCAAGAGCACTTACTTTTCGGTCGTTCATTTCTTTGAAGAGATCGCCCTCGTATGGTGTCACTCGGTACTGCAGCAGGATGAGGTACAACACAGTATTTATGCTTCAATCTGATGTGTCTTTACTTTAGTATATAGCGAATTGCTCAGTAAAATTAAGCAAGTCCATTTATTTGAATCTCTCGCGTTTACAAAACAAAACCCATTTGTTTAACTTATTTATTTAGTTTTTTGGAGATGGTGGGTGGATTAGACAGATTTTGATGAACAGATCAATGACGCATCTCATTGGAATACAACTCCCAGTAGCCTCCTCGTTCGCATACGCTACATCATACAATTGGGTTTTATTGGCCTATGCGCTTTGAGAATAGTCTTGTCCAAGCCCACTGACATTTCATATGTACAGTGTGAAGCTGCCTAGTGAAAGTCGGATACGTTATCAATTAACCGGGAAAATATTCATTCCAGTTCTTCTGCGAAATAGCTATTTAATTCATACAGTTCATATTGTGGACGCAGGGTTTTGCGAAGGATGGGGACATCAGAGAGTTCGACCAGGAGAGTGTCTTACGGTCTTGATGAGGAGGACAAAGTCCGGGTTCTGCATGGACTAAAGGTAGCTAGCTTGTTAGCTAGTAAGCCATGGACCTGAGTTTTGCCAAGTTTAAGCGATTCGTATTGTATCAATTGCTATACGATTGCTTAATAGCTAGCTTGCTATGTGTTGTAGCTCTGCTAATTGAGCGTGTTCATGTTGGTGTGCTCTTATCTCCAACTAAAAGAAAACATTGTTGCTGTTTAGCTACAGACCGTGCTTGGGAATATTTCCATGACCTCATTTGAACTGAGCGATGTATAGCAAGCTCTCCTACTGTCTCAAGTCTGGCTGATTTAACTGTATAAAACGGGTAGTTCCGGTCCGTTGTTAGTATTGGTCAGTTTGCGTTCCAGCCGCGACCATATTCCTTGATACACCACAGGTAAATAGAATTTCGTTTGAATGATTTGAACATCATAGCGCATTTGCACCACCATCCAGAATCTGTCCCATGCTGGGGTGCAAGCAAGGGAGGTCATGTCTGTCAGTGGCCACAGATCAGAGAACTCACTCTCTCCAAAGCTATGACCAGCCGTCGCTGCAGAGCCGGAAACGATTGAGCAACATGCTGTCAGAAAACGAGCAGTACAAAACTTAACCGGCGAAAGAAAGACCACCTCCACCTGCGTCGCCAACTAACTAGTTAACTTTACCTAATTTGACTGGTAGTGTCCAAATTCATGTGTACAATAAGGAAAAGTGAAATTTTGACTTTGTTTTATGAAGATAGCTAGGAAATTCGTTTTGATTTTGTAGTTTGAAAAAAAACTTTACGTGTTTTAGATAAGCTACCTAGCTTTTGTTTAGCCTACCAGAGAGGGTGGGGAAACAGTTGTTAATTATAAGACTACAAGGCCCATCCAACTCGCCTGTAAAGCGTTGAGTAGGTTAGCTTACCAGCTAGCGTGATATGGCGAACTGCTTACGGGCTATTGACGTTTCTGCAGGATAAAGCATTCGACAACAGCGCGTTCTAAGCAGAAATACAAGTTCCACACTGTACCTGTTACGAGAACGCAGGACGGAAGTATGCAATTTGGGACACAGCCATTGTCTCAACTTGCATTCTACGTTCTCCTGTACAGGTACTTCAGAGGTCTCTCGGAATAATGTTAATATTTTGCAAGAACGCAAAGAACGTATAACCTGTTCAATTTGAAACGTAAAAGAATGAAAACGGTTTGTTATACAAATTTGTGGTGATGAGTTGTTGGTAACGTATAGATTGATTTATACATTTCCAGAGAATGTATAAATCTAGACGTTAGAGAACGCACGGCTTGTGTATTCCTTACCAATTTTTTTTCTTAACTTTTGATGACTCAAACCAAAAAAAAAAAAAAAAATCTCTTGGTTATTTTAATTGCTATTTGAATGAACAACCTGAAATGGCAATATACATCAAAGATACTCATTCTTTATTATGACCTATTAAGACAAAGACAAAAAATTAAATGTCAAATCTATAGATGTAGATTTACTACCATTGAACATTCAATCCTAGACAAAAAGCAGCATAAGCCTGATTCAGACCCTTTTTATGTTTTTATTTTGGGTCATGTCCTACCACAAGACATCTTTTCAAGGTCATTGTTGAAATGATCTCATGATGAGCATCATGGTGACATCAACAGGGCCTGGGGAGGACAGCTTGGTTTGCACAGAGATGTTGGTTGAGCTAATATTGAGAGAAACATAATATGCTCTGGCAAAGAATATTGCTGCCATGTGACAAGGCCAATAATGACTCGTGGACCTCCGCTTTTCTCTAGTGTGTCTGACCCATAATTTCCAGCTCATAGGTAGAATCCGAGCACACTGGTGCCAAACACACGTGTAAGTGTCATTATTTTCATTCAAGGAGTAATAAAACCTGTCAGTCAGGACACCAGGGAAGCCCACAGTTGTTTAAGGTCAATCTATGTGTCAAGATGGGGATGGTGATTTAGGTTAGGCTGGCACTCCACACAGTCTTGCAGAAGATGCACGCTAGAGCTTGGCGATATGGGCAAAAATAATTAGCATGATATGTTGATGAAATACTTTGGTAACCATGGCTGCCGCCATAGGTATGGCCAGTATGGTGAACGTCATACCATTTTTCATGTAGGTATGGCATGGCCATACCAGTTTTAGTTGACAGGTAATACAGTTTTCAGCATTGCCCGCCACAAATGTAATGTTTCTTGACCAAAGAAAAGTTTCTGCATGTCCTTTATTTTGCGTTCGTCTTGCGCAACGGAATATCAGATGCATTGCTGCCTCATTTGTTTCTGCCCTGCACTGCTCAGGAGTGACTTGTAGGCATAACCTAATCTATTTTATTTAGTCCTGTTTTTAATTTATAGTGTAGGTTAGGCTATATCCTAACTGAGCGAGTTGTAGCCTAATTAAAAAGACTTCTACTCAAATTAAGAGAGAAGGGAAGGCATTATTGAAACAGAGAAATCTGAATTAGCATATGCTTGCAAGGGTTTAACAGTGATATAGGGGAGATTATCTACTTTCTAGCGATACCAGAATTATTTTTCATCTCCTAATATTTGCAAACGTCAAGGCAGCGCGGGTTTCGGTTATGAGCCTCAAATCAACTTTCCCTCATTCTACAATATCTTGAATTTAGTGTAGCTAGTAACTGTACCAAGTCGTTCGTGAAAAGAAGTTACCATTAGCGGTTCTACAGAGTTAAATGAGGAAGATCTGCCATTCGCTCTGAATTAAGCCTAAAAGTTAAATTAAAAAAGGCATGATATTGCTCATTGATTTAATCATGTAAGATATTGGCCTAAGTATATATATATATATTGTATATATATATCGTCACCTTCTTAAAATAATGGCCTAAGTCATTTTTTGAGGAAAATGATTTTTTTGGCCTAAGTCATCTCTTCATGATGCTGGCTACCTCTGGTAAAATTGTCTACATCCTTAATTGAAAAGGTCATGCTGTTCCTACCCCGGTAGTATAATGGCCTACATCAAGAGTGTGACTTAGGCCGTTTATTTTTTTGCATAAGTCACAAGACAATGTGACTTAGGCAATTTTACAAGCTTTCAAGATGGCGACTGCTTGCCTAAGTCAGGTTTAAAATTGCCTAAGTCACAACGGCATGTTCGTAAATTGGCCTAAGTAATCTAATCCTCTTATGTTACATAATTGACAGACAGCGTTATTTGTATGTCAGTAGTCATATATTGTCATAACCTTTTTGTGTGAAATGATTAATAAATATAATATATTCTATATTTGGTTCAGTTTATTCTGTTTTTTGAAAAACTTGAAAATATGACTTAGGCCATTATTTTAAGAAGGTGACGATATATATTAAAATGTAGCCTATTGTAATAGTAATATTGTTTTGTAATGAATGGCATTCCTGGGGACAGTTGATAGCCCTACTGTATTTCATAGCAGACTACATAGCAACCTAGGCCTATATGGCACAGCCAGTTAACTTAAGGCTGTGATACTGAATTTTCTTATTGAATGGGATGAATAAATAATTTATTGGCACTCAGTTACTTTTTTAATTGAGTCAGTTCAGTAGAATTTATTTTTAGGCCAGTAGATTTTCTGACCTAGGCTACCAACCCAACTGGGCCACTGGAAAAAAACTGTTGAAACCTGTGCTTTCTTTGGGGGAAATGGGAACATGTTAGTGTGTAGTTCTAACCTTAGAAAACAATATTGCACATTTTCATTCATTCACATCAAATCTGATCAGCCATTTACAAGTAAGACATGTAGCACAGTACAACGAGTATGTGAAAGAATCTTAATAAATAAAAGCTGTTCCATACATGATTGAATTTGTGCTCATTGAAAAGTATAATGAAGGGCAGAATATTTTTTTGCCAGGGCACAAACAGGACAATAAATAACAAATTATCTGCATTGGTATTGGCCGATTGTGTCATTTAAATTATCGGTATCGGTATAATCCAGAATTTTCATATCGGTGCATCCCTAGCTGGGCCACATACTGTTTGTCTGCACAGGATCATAAAAACATTGAGCTCCCTGACATATTATTAGTGTAGTTAAAACTGAATTTATTATAAGCAGGCTTGGCCATTGTAATGTTCTTCTTAGTGATGTTCCAAAAAAGTCAATTTGTTGATTGCAACTTCAAAACGAAGCTGCAAGAATACTGGCCAGGGCAACACGAGAGCTTACATTTCCCCTGACCCTCCTATCCTGCATTGGCTACCTGTGTTTTTTTAGAGAAGATTTAAAAGTTATTTAACTTGTTTTTAAAGCAATAAATTGTTTAGCCCCCAAATGACTGTTCATTCTATTTGTACCTCTTTTTATTTGTTTATATTTTCTACATTTTATATGCTTTTACTTATATTTATTTATATAAGTGTTGTGCTCATCTGTAGAGCACTTGGTGTTTCAAAACATTGTAAGAAAAGTGCTATTTAAATAAAGTTATTATTTATGAATGTGTCTGTTTTGCAAAGCATATTTTGCTAATGTTAGCTAGCTAGCTAATGTTAGTCACACGAGAGGCCTCTTTCATTTCTCAATTGTCTAGGACAAAAACAAACTGAATCTGAAATACTTAAATGAAATTCAACTTTTTCGATGTGCTGCGGTCTATGTTACATAAGTTGTTGGGAATACAGAAAACATGTAAGTTGACTATACCTAATGTTGGCTGAGGTTAGGTCATGTTTAAAGCACATTTCATGAGTGACAGGATCCCTTACCTTGTATTAAAGCAGTTCATTATAGTGCATTTTTGCATTTATAATTAGCAAACTACCTTGTATTTTAAGGGTTAATTCTGGTTCATTGTTAAATAAGAAAGCAATATATCACAATGACCTACCTTGTGCATTTCAACCAAGGTAACACAATCTGAGGGGTAGCACAGATTTGAAGACTAGTTTGAACATTTCAGCTACTGGGTAGGTCATTTTGAGTAGGTAGGTCAAAGCGCTGGTGCTGGCTGTCCGTGATTGTCAGGTTGCCACTCATCCACCCCTGTCTGTGTGTTCAGTTCTCAGAGGACATTCTCCAGAGGATGCGGGGATCTGCCCCGGAGACAGACTTCAGGCTGCCGCCCGGCAAAAGCCCCAGGGAGGAGCCTGGTATGATGTGCACAACTTTTATCTGATGATCATTAATATTCATTTTCTTAGAAGATTGAGCCCCCTTAATCAATGTTTAAGGAGTGTAATTACAATAAATTAAGAGTTTGAATATATGTATATATTTTAAAGTTTGCTTTAAAAATATAAATAATAAAAAGTTTCACATGCTCTCATTTATACATTGTGAATATTACAGGGAACAATATAGGCGAGTACTTGGTACATACAAATAACCAGTGGCCTGTCAACTGCGGGTTAATGGATTGTGCTGTTTTCAGGTCCACAACCCACGACCCCTGACCCACCACGGCCCACTGCCGCTCAAGTCCAGGAGGAACTGCGCAGGAGGTGGGTCTCTCTCTCTCTCTTTCTTTCTCTCTGCACAAAGATCACCCATTTTCTTTCTTTGTCATTTGCAATAAACAAAGAAAGTGTAGGTTTTAAAGAAACTTAGGGCTCTAGTTTGGTGATGACAAAACAGTAGCGAAAACGCACCTAGTGGAATTGCTAGTTTCATCCGTCGAATATTGATATTTCCCATCTCCGCCCAGTTTGGTCGTTTTGTGGTCTGCAATAAAGGCATTTGGGTGGGCCGTTGTTGTGGCGCTGTGCAAATTTCCAGTCTGATAATTTGTTAGAATTGCAGACCACCTCTTCACTCAAACACAGGCGTTATGTGCTAGTTAGGTGACGTATTAAGCGCACATATGAACAGATAGGGCGACATGCAAGAAATCTCCCATCACCCAAGACAGCAATTAAGCATCAATGTAACATAGTTAGTTAGTACAGTTAATAACCGCATTTTAATATAGGATGCTTGGATGAAAAGCCTGGTCACTGAATCACATTCCTTTAGATTTTTTTTTGAAAAATAGAAAAAAATCTTCCAGGTAGGGTGAATCCTAGATAGACAGTTCTCTTGACCAATGAGGATGTCACGTAGGTGGAGCCGCAAAATCCTATGGAAAAGGGCAAGAGGGACCACCACGCATAATGAATACGAAAGCCAAGCTATTTTAACTGCTGTGGCAGGTGTTCAAAGCTAGCCAGCCGGACACAGCATGAGAAAAAACACCAAGTTGCCAACTGCGCCGTCTAAAGCAATCACTGAGATGTGTAGGGAGAATTTCAATTCTCTGAGAAATAAACATTTTTTGTTTGTTTATCGGATTTACCCCCATCAAAAGTGATTACACTGTAGCATTAGAGGAGATAAAGAGACCAGGCTCACACAGTGATTAACCTTGCTCCCGGGCTTTACAGCTAGCGAGATACAGCAGCACTGTTAGCAATCACGGCAATGATAAATAGGCAGTTCTCTGTTTGCATCCTGGGGGCTGCTGGACTTGAGGCACGGCAAAAAACTAAACGAGCAAGGTGGGGAATTTGGAGGATAAGAAATTGTGCCCAAGTCTTCCGGTAGATCGTAAACTGAAGAACTACTGCCCCCAAATGCTTTCTGGAGTATATGCAATCTCAACAAAAATGTTTTCAATGTAAAAACCGCCAAGTTACTCACATATATTGGTATATTTTTATGTTTTTTTCCCCACTTGAGCCCTCTTCACTAAGTTTAAGTTTTAGCAGGTGATGGAATAGAAATGGTACCCACTGGTATATTTTGAAATATCCAAATATCCACCTTGTGGACAGATTGGAGATTGCATGGTGGTTATGGCAATGTGTGACAAAAAGGTTAGGAATTCTATCCCTGTATACTTGTAAAACCTAATAAATTATTTATTAGCTGAGGGCAGGGGCCCTCATGTTAAAATAGCAATGATAGAGGCTTGTGGCGAAGGTGTAGTTCCTGACTATGAGTTCTGCTGTCATGTAACTATTGCATACAGTATGATGTACACAATGTGTGTGTACATGTAGTGTGTGGTTAGTATTATGTTTGTATGTTACGAGAGTGCTCACTAATGTATATACAGTGAGAGTGGTTAGCACTGGGAGCGATCAGTAGTGTGTCATTGAGGGTGGTCAGTATTGTGCCTGTAGTTGGAGCAGTCGGTAGTGTGTCTAGTGAGAGCAGTCAGTGGTGTGTTGTGCCGTCTGTCCCTCCCTCAGGTACGAGTCGGATCAGGCCACTGTGAAGGAAGAGCTGGCGGGAATCATGCAGCTGGAGAGGGCGATGGCACGGCAGGAGCTGAACTCAGCCATCCGGCGGGAGAGGGAAAACACACGCAACGAGGCAGAGAAGACCAAAAACCTGGTGAGTAGCTCAACCTGCTCACACAACACAGGGTGCTCACTATCAGCAAAGCATCATGGTCCTGGAGGAGACCATGTATTATTTTATAGTAGCATATATTATTTTATATTCAGTGTTGTGCAGAAAACTTTGTATGCCCAAAAAAACGGAACAACAAAAACTCAACATAGTAGTATGGGCTTTTGAACCAAATACAGTATATTAGTTTTAGAGCGAGATGCATGTACAGTACATAGAGCTTGGACGATAGCTTTCAAAACTCTAAATGACAAAAAAAGGGACATTCAAGGTTTTTGCATGGCACAGATAATATCTATATATTTGTGTTATGAGGTAAAGTATATTGTAAATTATTTGCCGATGGGTAGGTCTGTAGTGAGAAAATCTGCCTGAGGTATTGATTATACAGACTAGCTGTAGGCAATACTGAGTGGAAAGGTTTTCTCTGTACTACCAACCAAACTGAACTGGAATTTAAAGATGGCCTTTATTGTACCCATGGCTTGGTAGTACAATAATGCAATGCAATAATTTAATAATTATATAAGGATCTGAAACATAGCAAGTAAAGAAATTGGTTACCAAAAAGCTACTTTATTTGCATAATATTCATATTTTGGCAAAATACAGTGCACATGCTAGAAAAAGCATAATATTTCATAGAAAAAGATGTTTTAAACTATTATAACCATGTCAGTCTGTACAGAATGAATGTCTCATATTCATTATGCCATTATTCTCTCTGTATCAAATTTTTTTGTGTTGTAAAAAGATTGTGTTAAAAGAGGAGACAAAAATGACATTGAGATTCACAATGGCTTTATTAAATATAGAGACAATGGTAATTAGACTGTAAATAGATTGTCTTAATGTCCCAAATATGTAATTATTATTTTTGTAGCACATGTATACAAATACATTTTTCCATTTATTGCACTTAAAGGGGGCTTCCCAACTTAATCGAAAAGGCACTTCCTGTTTAACCTTCTATCATGGGCGTTGTCAGACCCATTTACTGGGGCACGAGCATTACTGTGTAGCTAGTAATTACTTACATGAATTAGCTAGCTCACAAGCGAATGAACCGCTGGTTATACTTTAAGATAGCTACACAGTAATGTCAGCGTGCAAAGGTAGCCAAGCTGGCTTGCTCTTAAGCTATTGAAACAAGCAACATGCAATATCAACATTGCTGTAGTGGTAACTTTTAGTTCCAGAGAGATTGAGTATTTATAGTTATATACAGTATATGTATATACATTTATTTTGCTAACTAGTTACATATTTTACAAGTGATGGTGGTACGTTCAGCACAGGTGACAAAATGGTGGTTCGTCTGAGCTTATGGCGTGTGACGATTCTGTGACGACTGCGTTTGTCCAATGGTGTATATTGTTAGCTCCACCCATCTGCTGTTTCTTGTTCTTCTACATGGTGTAAGTTCCTGTAAGTATCTATGGTTGCTCTCATTATGTCATTTACAGTTGCTTGTGTTTTCTTTTCTTTTTCTCTTTGCTATTTTGCTGTATGGAGTGGATGTATGTGCTATACTGTAATTCTAAGTAGCTCTCGTGCAAATCACTGGCAAAATTTAAAAGGTGTAGAACTGTCTCTTTAGATTGCTTCCTGTGGGCTCCCCTCACCCCACTCTCTCCACAGCCCTTGATGGGATGTGATTTCTGTGCCCAGTCCCTGGGGCTCTGTTATCTTTGCCATGTGAGAAGCAAATTGTACCCAGAGAGTTTTCTCGAGGATTTAGATACGGCCTCATGTTTTACACGTAGCCTCCTTTTCAGTGGCTGACTGGCGAGATGTGCTGTCGGCACCTTATCTCGTCTCTGACACGTGCCGGACATTAATAGGAATTCAGTGGAGCGGTGCGCGCGGGGAATCGGCCGGCGGGCGGAGGGCTTCTTTGTGGAGAGGTAATTGCAGTTTAACCCCTCCGGAGGCTCTCTAGAGTCTGATTAATAAGGGCGGGTGAGTCCCCCCTCCATTGCTGCCACTCCAGCCAGAAAGCCCTCCCCCCTTTTCCCCGCCTCACTGTCCTGCCACAGGCACTGTTCAGTCACTGTGGTCATCTTCGTGGGTCCCCTCCTCGGTAGTGATAGGAGAGTGTAGCTTCCTGAACCCTGAAATTGCCAGAGCCAGCATGCCTCGGTCAGTGACTCACTGGTGTGAGCAAGTCATCAGTGTTGGCTCTAATGAACTAACTAGCTCTAACTAATCTACTATGGAGTTACTGATTACTCACTCTGGTAGGCAGGTGGCTTTTCTGCAAAAGTACAGGGTTTCAGTGTAGTGACACGCTCCACAAGAGTACTTTAAGTGAAAGAAAACCCAAACGTCCTTATAGTATTTCCCATTTTGTGAAATGTGAACGTCAGGTAGCGGAAAGTTTAAAGAAAGTTACATTTTTGAACTTAGCTAGGATTCGCACAGAATCTTATTAATTTCACTGTTAGTTGTAGTAGTTTTTACGTTAATGGCAAACTTCTTCTCCATCTATAAGCAAAACCGTGGACAGCCCACTTTGAGGATCTGGACATTTAATCGACGCGGCTGAAGAAGTCCTGATTTTTATTACAATTGACAGCTGTTTCATATCTAGGATGTCAATATTAGTGGAAGGCA
This sequence comes from Aldrovandia affinis, assembly GCA_029706075.1. Lineage (NCBI taxonomy): Eukaryota > Metazoa > Chordata > Actinopteri > Notacanthiformes > Halosauridae > Aldrovandia > Aldrovandia affinis. The sequence continues at coordinate 1,703,360 of JAINUG010000172.1, read as the reverse complement.
CAATGATATTAAAATGATGTATGAACATTCTATTTAGCTGTGCTTTATCATGGCACTGCCAGGAAGACTAGTTGGCCAATCAGCATCCAGGACTGGAACTATCCGTTTTATAATAATTATTATTAAATGTGTGTTGCTGTTTATTTTTGAGGTTCTTTATGACCTTTTGGTTTTTCTGTGTTCCCGTAACCCCTACCGGTCCCATCCCCCCTCCCTCCCATACAAGCAAAAAATAAAATGCTATCGGGTGTCAGTACAATATAGAAATTAAGTACATTTTCAGGGCCTTACAGTAAAAAAAAATATATATAATTTAAGCATAAAACATTATCGAAATTGGGTGGGACTGGGGGGGACCAACATTTTTGTTCTGCCATTGCATCTAGAGGAATTTTTATCCTGTAAATCAGAATGTGAGATCTTTGATGTGAGGTTTTGGTGAGGCACTGTAAGGGGGGGGGGCAGAGGTGGAAGGCGGGGCTGGGGGGTGGGGTGGGGTGGGGGGGTTTGGTGCTCTCTCATCACCTTTCCCTGGCTGGTATGCATGTCAGGCAGATCAAAGAGGAAGCAGATGGCGTTTTGATGTTCAGTGCTGCACTGCTGCCCATTGCTGCCACTCCTCGGGTTATCTGGAACCTTTCGGCAGTACTGAACGTTTTATATACAGCTGCAATTCCTACACGGTTCACCCAATATGGATGTATATACCCTCAAATTAAAGTAATATTGTTTAATTTCATATCCAATGTGCTGGAGTACAGAGCCACAACAACCAAAAATGTGTCACTGTCCAAATACTTACGGACTGCACTGTATATATACATACATATACATAGAAATTTTGCCTTAATCTGAAGTGGTGACTCCATGTGTCAAACCAAACACATTTTCCAGAGTTACTATACATTTCAAATACTTAAAGTAGCATACATGTCTCATTGGAGTGATACAACTGTTGCCAAAGATGTAGTTGTTTGTTTTCAGCCTGAAACAAAATGTTATAGTTTTTAACTTGTAATGCACCTTGTGTTTGCATAAAGTTACAAAATCCAGACGGTGCATTTCGCTGCATGTGTCGAGCCTGCACACGCCCCACATGAGCCCCCCTGTGTTGTGTGGTATTTGCGTTGAATATGAATGGACCTTATCTGAGAATTGCCATTGTGTGGGGGGTTTTTAGGAAAATACATGCCCCTCTTCATCATCCTGCACACGTGCCTTTGTCTTTCCCCATCTTAAACCGTTGTCCTATTCTACCCTTGCCTTTAGTCCACCTTCCTACGACCCCCCACCCCGCATTGCTCGTATGCTTCCAGTGAATGCCTAATGAATAAGCAAGAGGGAAAAATTACCAAAGGGATTTATTTAATTTCAAAATTGTGATAAGGCCTTTCTCAGTCTGTCAGCAAGGTGATAACACACATTTGCATTACAGCTCTTTCTCTCACTCCCTGCGATTCATTAAAATGACATACATTTTTGGATTTTAATTGCATTCAAAATATAGTGTTAATTATTGCGCGTTATAGGTATTTATGTAATTCCAGTCTGTAGACATGCTGTGAAATGTAGTGAGTAAAGGAACAGAGGTTTATCCCTGACAGACAAATGGGAAATCTGTGAGAGTTTAGTTACTTTTTCTTTCATTTCTCCATGACACCTATAGTTGATAAAGCACATAGAGTCCAAATTTGGTGCCGTCCCACCTATATCAAATTAGTACATGGCGGATCTGAGTTTCTTGCAGAGATTAATTGAATTCCACGATTGTTTTGCATGCACGTTCGGAACACAGTAAGGGCTGGGAGATCTACAAGATACCAAGCTCCAGTTCCTTCTTTTCAACACTAGATGGCAGAAAGGGAACTTGGTTCACTCTGTCTCAGCCGATTATTCCAAATTAAACCTTGTGGTCACCTCATAACCTGGGTATAATTTAATTGACTCTCCAGAAAGATATAAAATATTCTATACTTCAAACATCTTCGAAATATGTTTTTTTGCCATTATAGTAACCATGATAACATCCCTTGAGTGTATGACAGTAAACCTGTACTGGCATTGTGAGTGAGCTACACAACAGCAACCTCCTTAAGCTAATGGTTTGGGTCGCATACCCCCTGGTGTTTGCTATGTGGCTGGCTGTCAAGTCAGTGTTAAGAAAAAGACAGTAGGGTCAGTTGTAGCGCAGTACTGAGTTCAAAATGGCAACACGTACCATGTTAGCTTTTCAAGTTTTAAATGAGCTAGTTGGCTAATGTTAATTCCTTTACATGCTAGCATGCAACATGTTTTATCTATTAACAAGCTAGCTACTGAACTCTTTCTGCTGTCCGCATTGGTTGCTATAGCTACAATTAGTATCGATTGTATTTTTGTAGGCTATACAATAAAATTAGGCAATGGTAACTAGCTTTTCAACCATATAAGTAGGCAGTCTTGTTTATCTAAATTTGCCAAATGAAGGCTACAGAGCAGATGGTCTATGGCTTGGTTTCCTGGACAATGAAGATGCTCAGTATTCCATTCTGTTCTCAGCTGGCTATTTCACTGAAAAGACTAGATAGCTATCTAGCTTAACTACAACTGCAGTAGGAATTCTTAGCTTGCTGCCAAGTTATAATTAATATGAAAAGAAACAGGTAAACAATCTTGGATGGATATTCCTCACCATACCCTGGTCAAAATACACGATAGCAATTTAAAATGCTCTGGATCTCAATAAAATCCAATAAATTGCACAATAACCATGCATGCTGCAATTTACTGAATGTATGCACCTTCAATAAACTAGAGATAGGTAGTCCTGTACAGTCAATCTTATCTTGTGCACAGGTGATAATGTTCCCAGTCCCATCTCATGCATGCGATGACATTTCCGATCCTATCTCGGTAATATATTTCACTATGTCACTTCAGGGTGTATGTATTTATGTACAGTCCTGGATTTCTCACACACTAGCCTACTTTTATTTGTTCATTTTAAGAGTTTATTCTAACTGCCTTGTCACATTTGTATATATTTTTATTGAATTATCTTTATTATTATTCTCTTTTCTATTATTCTTTCTCACTTCTGTTGTTTTATTTGGAAAGTGTGTTGAACAATGTGTATACATGTGTATTATGATATTATTATTATCATTAGTATTATTATTATAAGCAGACCAGTGCCCTCCATTGTTCCCCTGCCAAGAAATATTTCATCCAAAGCTAGTGAGCGGTCATTGAAGGATTAACAGCACTGCTGGCCCATCTCCCTGGCCTGTAAAAGGCCGGAACAGAGAAGTTTATGCTCCTTTCCTTTCCCGTTTTTCCCCTGAAAGTATAGGTCTCTGGGTCAATACGCTGCGGCATGCGTGTGACGGCAGCAGCCTTTTCTCACCTGCCACTGGAACAGCTGTCCACCTTTCTTGTAAAACCAGGAGTGGGGCTTTGCTTTGAGAGAGAAAAAAGAAATCGTAAAAACAAAACCTCGTTTGGCCAAATGGCTTTTGCAAAATGGTGTAGCATCATATTCCGGTGGTTGGTATGATTTCAGACACATTCCGAAACCCATGCTGGCCCACCTCCCAAAGTCACAAAGGTGCAAGTGCCTGGGGAGAGAGCCAAGGCCATGGCTGGAAAAGAGCTCTCGTCGAGTTGAATGTAGATCACGCTGGCGGTAGACTGCACCGCCAAGGTTAAAATTAAATCAATTAAGAGCAGTGAAGGAATGTTTAGCAGACGGGCTCCCCGGCAACTCCCCTGGCTCACCTTCCCGCCGTCAGATGTCAGGTGTGACAGATTGTGGAGCCGTGTGCAGGAGTGCTGAGGCGGTGATGGGAACTGGCCTTCTGGCTTTGGGGTTTAGGTGGGGGAAAGGGGAGACACAAAACACAATCTCTGTCAGGTCTACGGCAGTCCTACTGGGACACCCCTGTTTTTTAGGAACCTTTTGCACATTGGTGGATGAACGTGCCTGTCAGAAAATCTGAAGAAGTCAGTACTTTAACAGTTGATTCATTCTGTTGATTTATAAAAGTATTGTTGCTACCTGTCACACGCCACATGATAATTCCTGGACTGGAGCAGAGCAGCTGATGGTAAGAAGTGGCAGAGGAGTGGGGTTTGCCGGTCTACGGACCGGATCTTTATTTTTTTCCCCCAGACATGGGAGAGAGACAGTGGGAGAGCAGGTTAAAATAAAACAAACACAAAGTCTTCACCCTACTTGCCGTGAAGCTTTCAGGCAAAAACAATTAACTAAAATAAGAAACTAAAATAAATAAACAATAAATGAAAGCCCCGCCTCCTCCGAGGGGGGAGAATCCCCTTTCGGGGAACACACAACAAAGACAGTCAGTGGCTTTCCACGCCACCTTCATACATCCACATTTAACACACATCAACACTTACTGGGACGGGGTAGAACTCTACGCATTGTCCCGACATACACTTAACACACATCTCGAACAGTACACCGCGCCTCTTCAGCCCGGAGTTCTCCTAGAACCTTCCCTGGCACACACATATCCAGTGACTTTTCAAGTGCTTCCCAAACCCATGCACACAGAGACACTCAAACTTTCCGAGTTCTCTTTTACCCCAAACACAGAGGCCCTCGCCACTCCTCACAGTGAGTTATCTGCCAACCAGCCCCGAGACACTCTCCACTCTTTCAGTGAGAGTTCTTGGGCCGTTGTCCAGAAACACTCTCCACTGCCCGAGTTCTCTTGCAATCACACCGAGGGCGAGAGGCGGACCCTCTTTCAGGGCGCCCTCTCGCTCTTTCACGATCACACCGAGGGAGAGAAGCGGACACTCTTAGTGCGTCCTCTCTCCCTCTTTCCCACACACAGGAAGCGTTCTACTCAGTTTCGACAAACGCACACAGAACTCAACATGGATTCCACACAGACTCCGCCTCCCAGAAGCTTGGATTAGACACGTGCCACCATGCCCGACAGTCACATCAAACACCAACACTCACAAACAACACGCCCACATGAACGAGATACTCCAGAAATACTTCTCCAGACACACACATGGATGACTCAGACTAACTCTCTTGATACACACACCAATGACATAGTACGTCACAACAGACATTAAACATTATACTCCACACGATACGCCACGTGTGCATTCACACACACGAACAACAAGACCCACAACTCTTAATTCGCACACATCAATGACAAGACTAACTGATCCCCCACCTGCTCTTAAATAGGCTTACTTTCTGCCTGGCTCAGGTGGGACTTGTGAGGCAATCACCTATCTATTATTCACTCACCCAATCACAATCACTCAACACCAAACAATTCACATTCTCACACACAAACCCAATCAGTCAATTGAATTCCACATCAATTACCAATTAAATAATAATTAAAGCAATTATGGCCTTTGGAGCAACCTTCCGGGCAACAGTTCACTCTCACACCCTGTGAGAGTGCCAAACCTGCCCCCGGAAAGTCTCCCTGCTCCAAAGGCCTCCACAACATGGAAAAACAAAGGCAACCATGCCACTCCCATGTTGCCGAGACCGACACCCTCCACACTACTGTTTAGGTTTCCTTGCCAGCATTTTTCATTTGCCACATATCCCAATGTTATAAGGGACGACAGCCATATGCGTGTGCACAAGCCCCTATATCGCTCTCAGATCTGTGGCACTTTTGTTGTGGTTGCCTTGATGATGGCACAGTTTTACAGAGTGGATCTGTGGTCCAACGTCAGGGGTGGGTAGGGGTGGCATGGTAGTCATGATGGCACCACCGTGGTGGTCAAGCCCCATGCACCCACGGGGGAGGTTGGCAGAGCTAATGGAATTCAGTTTAGGCCTGGCCGCACTTGTCAGAAGCCTCTCTCCTTCCCAGTTTCCAAGTAATCAGGCTTGTGAAATGAACAGCAGTGTCACAGATAGCGTGGCCCGTTATCATTAATTGTAATCGCAGACCTGACATCTTTTTGCATGTAAAGCTGTTAAGCCCCGCTCTCCCGGCTTGCGACGGTTGGGATTCCAGTAATTGCTGTGGAGTCGACAGTGGGCAGTGGAGATCTTATTTTGGGAGCATGTCTAATCTCTAGCCCTCCAAAAAGGAGTGCAGGTATATACGGATGAAATGGAATTGCGAGCACAAAAGTAGGATTAAGGCACATTTTAATATCGATTCTCTCTTTTTCATGGTGGGGCTAGCGTTTTGACTGCCATTAACGATGTGTCCCTGTGGCATGCAACCCAGGTTGTCTTACTGTTTTCAATACTAGCCTGTTTCTAAGGTTACTTGCAGCAGCTTGTACTTTGCTTAGAATGACTTACTGTTTATTGCATGAGACCAACTGCGGATCGTGTCTACGGATGCAGCGGTTTACCCGTTTTACTATTCAAAATTAAAGTGACTCACCATTCAAGTGATTCAAAATAACGGTGATGTGCGTTCATACCATGTTTACAGTTAAGTAACTGTCTAACAATTCTATTCAAGTTCTGGACTGCATACATTTACAGTAGTAGTTATTTTCTGTGCCCGTAAATGTCACTGTGAGACAGAGAACAGTGCCCTTCAGGGAGCCGACAGAGAGGGAACACGCTCACACAAAAACGGCAGGCTACAGATTTGGTGTGAGAGATTTAGGCTGCTTCTAATGAAATTATAAACCTTCAGTACTTTGTGGTGTTGAAAATAAAAATGTATGTTTCACCATTATGTCAGCAAGTTTCTGTGAGCGAAGCATCCATGTATTTTCTTTTATGTGTGCACCTGTCCTTCACGTTCATCTATCAGCAAGATTATAAACACCACAAATATCCATATCATTGCCTGAGGAGGGAGGGTTTCATTCGACGGGGTCTCTTGCCTGATTGCGCAAGACCAACTCCTTGTAGTCTGCCTGCACCAGCTAGCCCATAATGTTTGTGAAATATGGCAAATTCACCAAAAATCATTAAAACATTATTTTACATAATTTTTTACATTGAGAAGTGTCCATGTGTTCCCCATCAATAATGAAAAGATGGGAAGAAAACCTGGGAAAAATGGGTGCGGAGCACCACTGCCACCAGGAGAAAGTGGTCGATGAGAGATCCAAAACACACCTAACTATATTTGCAGTGAAAGTTTCACTGCAGATTGTTTTGAAGGATATCCTGATGAGCGATTTTGGAATGGAGATGAGAATCTCCCAGATCTTAAAATCCATCTGGTTGTCCTCAGTTTTGTTCAATGTCCATAGTGTGTGACACCCAGTTGGGAAAATAATGTATTATCCCTTTTGAACTTTGTAATTGTAATTGTACTTTGTAATACCGTTCGTCTAAATTCACTTGAGCCTTACTTTCCTTGCCTTGTATATATAACTATTTTTGGGCATTGAGTTTGGTTTGGGAAGGTCTTGGTCTAATCCTTTTGGCCCTCACCACCCCCAGCCCCTTGTCGTGATGTTCCACAAGATCCACTTGGACGGAGCTGTGTTTCCCGCCAGACACTGATGCCTGCGTTCAGCTCCCTCGCTGAGTTAGAGCCCAACAGATAACCAGGCGCAGGGGCCTTTGAGAGCGCAGTGGTCTAACGCACCCGTATTGGCTTGTCCTTTACGAGTGTGAGCTGCCTATCACTGTCACGGTTCGAAACCCGACTGTACCAGACCGGCCCGGGTGGGGAGTCCCGATCGGGGGCGGCGTTTGGCTGTCCGCCCCAGGGGCAGGGGGGAGGGTGAGCCGGCATCAACTCGCCGAGAAGCGCGTAAGGGTGTCTCCAGTGGGTGTCGCCACGCGGGTTGGCGATTTCCGTCTCGGAGGAAGCGTAGTTCGCTGCCCTCAGAGAATTAGCTTGCCTCGTAGAGACAGGCGGCGAGTTTGTGTGGGGAGGGCAAATCTAAATAAATAGAGGGTGTAATTGGCCACTAAATTGGGAGAAAGAACAGGACAAAATCTGAAACAAAAATGTAAAAATTAAAAAAATAAAAAAGAAGATAACCAGGCGCAGACTTATTTATGTGGAAACTGGCAAAGCAGGCTCCACTTCATGGCTTATCTGTGTAATTCATGCCTGGCTGAGTATTATCTGTGGGCCACAGATCTCGAGTGAAGCACTGAGGGGGAGACACGCTCGTCAGATTGCCTGTGTCTCTGGCAAATGAAAAAGGAGTAAATAAAGAGGATGGGGTCCCGGCGTAGTGTGACAGGGGCACAGGCTTTGCTGACCTGAGGCAGGGCCTATAGGGTGTTTGCATTGTTTGTGTGTGTGTGTGTGTGTGTGTGTGTGTGTGTGTGTGTGTGTGTGTGTGTGTGTGTGTGTGTGTGTGTTTGCATACGTGCCTGCAGCTTAGTTTTTTACCTGCATATATATATATATATGTGTGTGTGTGTGTGTGTGTCTGTGTGTGTCTGTATGTGTGTGTGTGTGAGAGCACACATTTGTACACATGAGAAAGTCAGGCCAGTAAGAATGAATGCACTTTTTGTCGCTTTGGATAAAAGCGTCTGCTAAATGGTTGTAAAAATGATTGTATTTTAAGAACAGAGGACTGTTATATGATCAAGACACAGATTCATGCGGGTAAAGAAACAGTTTGATTCAAATATGCAGTTTATTATCAGTACAATTTTCCCATAAGACGCCAACTGACAAACCTCATGTGGGACAGGTGGACGGGAGCCATGGCTCACTTAGATTCCGTATCTCCGTATCTCCCTCTCTCCTCTCCGTGCCGCTCGTCCGTGAGAGCGCGTCACCTTACGGTATCCCGAGCAGGCAGGGTTAATGGAGCTATTATCCTGGCTTTATGTACTTATGGAAAACGTTGCTAATTTTGCACTTCACGAGATGAGTAAGCTGCAAATGGCATCACGCCTCCCCGCGCACTGATGGGGAAGGAGGGGAGGAAACAGGCGGCTCTCGACATTACAGCTTCCCACCGCCCTGCTCTGTGAGCTCACACCATTTGCGATTCTTTGCTGTTTTTAAATAATCCTCTTTTTTTTCGGGGTGGGGGCTCATTATTCCAGAGGAGAGGAGGTTGAGTGCCACCTGGACCCAGAGGCGCTGGGCTGTATGGGCTCCAACTCTAAAAGCAGAAAAAGTACAAATCTGTGTGTGTAATTAGACTCGCTGTCATCCGAAGGTGACTCAGTCTGACTTTGTAAACGACACGGGGAAGGAGCCCTTGTTCCCACACACCACCGCAGAGCTGGAGGAGTTTGAGGAGAGCAGTGGTGCATACCGCAAGGCAGATGTGTGCGTTTGTGTGAACGTGTGCATGTGTGCTCGTCTCAGTTGCTGGACTGCAGCGCCTCAAATAGAAATGTATTTAGGACGCACGTTAAAGGTAGAATTGACCTTGTGTTTCCCACGCCATTAAGCCATAGCGGTGGCCCACCGCCCCGGTTATACACACACAACCTTCGCTTGAAACTATATGAACTTACAAAATCGATTGGATATGCATGATTACTTTGGACTCATTTAACGTTAACTATATTATTCAGCTAGCATAAGTAACGCCGAGCTTGACACCGACGAGAACGGCTATGTTAGGTAGTGTTACTATGAAATAGCCTTGCTGCCTGACCGCAAAACTTTATCCTGTCAATTTAAATTTTGCCTTTGCAATTAAGTTAGGAAGCTCCGCCCCCTGCAAATTACATATTTGCATTCTTGGGATATTTAGGCCATTTTCAAGCCTAATTGTCATTATCTGTCTAACCTTTAAACACATTTATTAATGTACTTTATAAAGCTGTAGCAAATTTATGTAATTTTTGCGTTGATTCCTGCTCTTTTAACACAATAATTGTCCATTAAAATGAGACATATTGGCAGAATAATGGCATAATTAGATGATACATCAAATCTGTACAGATTTGTATGGTAAAAGTAGTTTAAAACATATTTGTATGTTAAATAGTATGTTTTTTTTGACCGTGTGTGCTGTATTTGGCAAAAATTGTAAGATTCAAAACAAGTAGCTTTTTGGTGACTGAATTTTTAGGGAGCCCTTCTGAGGTGAATCTATACATCCCAAAGGGTTAATCCGCTGCATCATAATTTCATAAATTTGGGGGAATAATAGAATGGGCTATTTCATTCACTTGTAACCTGCTAAACACAGACAGCCTTACCGGAATACGGTAACAGCAAACCCCACTAGTGGTGCATAACTTAGGGTATTACCTCTGTACCACGGGCTGTGTTGCATGTTATTTTGGTTGCAGTCGAAATACCATTTTCTTTTTGCAGCGGCCTCCGCCTCGCGTCTCCTGCATTCGTTTCGCCCGGCTTTGTTCATCCACTCCACAGCGAGGTGCCCAGCTGTGCCTGGCTAGCGCTCTTTGTGAGATTAAATTAAGGCCCCTTATTCATTAAACTGGGAGAAGCAGTCCGCCGTGTCTCTTTAATGATGAGGAATAACTCCTGTTTCTTATTTAAACCCCCCTTATTCATGTTTTGCCCCATCAGCACTCTGTGCCAAGCGACTTTCAGAGCCGGGCTCAATTAATCACTTCTTTCTTTTAATACAACATGCTTTCACCTGCTTCCCCCCCTCCACACACTCTCCACAGCCTGCAGAACTGGACACCTGGGTAAGCTGTATGCTGTTAATCTTAATTCTTCTTTTTTATTATATTCAAATGTCATGTTTTAATTGTGCGGTAAAACAGAGCGGAGGCATGCACGCCGCACTTCCCATCGCATTCAAAGGTATTCAGGCGGAAAATTGTGTATCATCTGCATGCCGGTTGAGGTTATTCTCTTAGCAAACAAAGACGGGGTGTTGAAGGAATTGGATGATTACATTTGTATGTAATTTAGGGGCTATTTTTTTGTCACATCTTTGTATACCTGCTACACTCTTGCCCCACACTCTCTCTCTCTCTCTCTCTCTCTCTCTCTCTCTCTCTCTCTCTCTCTCTCTCTCTCTCTCTCTCTCTCTCTCTCTCTCTCTCTCTCTCTCTCTCTCTCTCTCTCTCTCTCTCTCTCTCTCTCTCTCTCTCTCTCTCTCTCTCTCTCTCTCTCTCTCTCTCTCTCTCTCTCTCTCTCCCCCAAGCGGTGCTCTTCCCCCATGTTGTTATAATACATCGGTATAAATCCCTGAATATTATATGTGTTATTTTGCTTATCGTTTTTGCGTGTGCGTGTGCGTGTGTTTGTGCACACACGGTGGGGGGGTTGGGGGTGGATTATTGGTTTTTCAAGTGTTTGTTCATTTTCAAGCATGTACATCAGTAGAACCCATGTTATTTCATTTTTGTTTGTATTTTTTTAACATTCTTTCAGCCCCCTATGTGTGTGTATATGTATGCATGTGAGTGCATGTGTGTGCATGCGTGTGTATGTGTGTGTGTGTGTGCGTGCGCGTGTGGTACCTGTGACCTTTTGTGTCCATCTCTATGCAGCTTCTGTTGTGCCAGGCAGTGTGTAACTCCTGAACACTCATTGCCCCTCTTGCGCATTTTGGCTTCACCCTCTGCTCCACTTTAGACAGAATGAGAAATGAGCTCTGTTCATCTTTGCAGCGTGGTGGAGGCTCAGATCTCCCCAATCCAGGGGCCCACAGCACCACGTGAAAAAAAAACGGCCTGCTCCCAGCCGACCGACCGCCTCGCAGCTCTGTAGTGTGGAACGGGCAGCTTGTCTCACCCACCCTTTTTTTCTGTGGTGAAAATGCCTAAAGGCATTTATCACTGCAAACGGAACAGTGCGCCAGTGCCTTGACTGTGAATGCAATAGTGCAGTGGCACTTGACAAAATTATCATTGGGTAACAACAAAGCAGCTGTATGTTGCTTTTTCTATTAACATTCATCAATAAATATGTTAAAAACTGCTTTGTTTAAGTTATTTATTTTTTATTGAATTGTTTACAACATGGCACAATGGCACAACGCCTGAAATGCCCATAGCGACTAGCAAATATACAGTATATAACAAATATATTTGACAGCTTTTTAGCTAATAAGCATAGGTTGCTAACCAATATAAAATTAAGCAAGTTATTGTTATGTAGCGTTAATGCATAGCCAGTCAAAAACATGCTTCCGTCAGCATATCGGTAATGTTAGCTAGCTACCCAAGGTAATATTGGCATAGTATGTCAGATAATGTTACAAAGCTGTTGTAAATAGCTTACCAGCTATCAGCTACAATTATAAGCATAGCACTGTGCTGTTAATAATAAATTAATATATACTTACACATTTATTGACAGCGGCTGGGTCCAAGATAGGATAGATTCATTATTAAAACTTTTTGAGTGTTGGTTTCATCTGCTATTATACAAATGTAATATAAAACTCTGGGAAATCTGATGTTAACTGCACTATTTTAGCTATTAGCTTTAATTACACATTAGGATTCATCTAGGTTTGCTTCCCTGCCCATACCAGTAGGTGGGGGGTGGCCGGCAGCCATAACCTCACTATGCTGGCCGCCGTAATTATGGAGGTGAGGCAGCGGGCAGGCCTTGCCGAGTCCCAGCGCTGGTTTGTCCAGGGACAGACGGATCTTGGCTGCTTGGCCCAGAAGTGTCCGGCATGCTGGTTGTGCCCTACACCGGCCTTGCGGCTGTCTGAACCCCTCACTCTCTGGGGTTTTGGCCTAAGTTACTAGGCCAAAACCCCCGAGTTAGTTAGTTGCTTCAGCTTTTTCCTTTCTTTTTTTTCAGTTCAAAGTTTTTCTGGTGTCCCTCATCTATTTACCACCTGACACGTTGACCACCCCCTGCACCGTGTCACACTGTCACACAGCTGATATGAAGCCTTGCCTCCCATTTCTGTCATTTGCCTCCAGCTCGGATGAAGGGGGCACTGTGTTTGCTTGCACAATATGCACAGTGTGGTCTCGTGCATGTAGCCCACAGTGCCTCACCTGCCGCTGCTTTTTAATCTGGCTTTTAAGGCACCGCTACCCCCCTCCTAGATGCTACTCTAGATGCTGTGGTTCTGTGTTGCTCAGTAGGTAGAGCATGCCGTTGACAATGCTTAGGTTGTGGGTTTGATTCCAATTGGGATCATATACTGAAAAATGTATAATGTATGTATGTTCACTGCAGTAAGTCGCTTCGGATAAATATATTTTATATATACTGTATATGTATAATATATTATATTATTATTATATATTTTATATATATATATATATATATATTACTCAGTGTTCTCAGTTGTTTCTTTCATGTTTTTATGCCTTTTTATTATTTACTTTTTTAGCATGTATTGATTGATTGCATTTTATTGTTGTTTTATGATTTTAACCCTCTTGCTCCCTATCTGCTCTGTTGTTTTTATTTTGGTTTTTGCACTACACATGCTCACTTGGTAAATCCTTTGAGTTTTAAAAAAGCACTATATCGATAACATGCATTATTGATATTTTTATAATTTTTAGTAATGAAGCATGTGAAACCTTCATTACCACATCTTTACACCTCATTCCAGCTTTTCTGCAATAATTTGTTTTCCAGACAGTTGACTATAAGGGCTCTAGTTTGGGGGAGCATGGTAGCGAAAATGCAAACGTTATATTTTTTGCCTCTGCCCAATTTGGTAGTTTATTGGTCTGATATTAAGGCTTTTTCATAAACCTGAGTTGGGCAGCACAAAAACATTTGCCATTGTGCAAGTTTTGTGTGTGATAATTAGTTAGCGTTTTTAAAACTGCACTGCAGATGCGCTACCATCTCTTGTCACGAAACTACCGGAACAGACAAGGACATTCCTAAATTTGCCTCCATCCTAGATTAGCACAAATATCTGTGCATTGCCCTTTGACAATGAAACTAGAGCCATAAATGTGTTATTTCACACATGGTAATAGCATTCTGTATAGCATGTTATGTCATCCTTCATAATAAGTATAGCATTTTTTCAGGAATGATCTATAACGTTCTTAAGACTTGTTAATAAAGGTGTCACACATGCTTCATGGAAGCTTTAGGATAATACACTTGTGAAGTGACCAAAATTAATGCTATAATCATTTTCTCCCAAGAAATCATAACAATTGCATTTTGCTTTGTGTTCAGATGGACAAGGCCAAACGCTGATTTTGTTTCAATTATTTTCTTAAAGGCAGCCCATAGATATTTTTTATTTCATCATTTATTTTTATTTTTTTCTGTTGGAAAAACCATCCCCTCCCTCTTAAGAAGTGGCCCTGACAGGTCTGACTGTTCACTCTTTCGCAGGGGAAGCAGCTGGAGAAGAAAGAGGTGGAGCTCAAGCAGCTGGACACTTTTTATGAGGAGAAGCTGGCGCAGTTGGAAAGGAGGGTAAGAAGCCACCCCGGGCGTTGGACTGAGGAATGAGAATGGGGGTCGACACACCCGCCAAGAGCTACACAAACAGTCACGATTTTGACCGTGGCCCTGATTGCCTGTTCGGTTAAACGCAAATTGCTCCAAATCTCAGAAATGCGTATTAACACCCTGTGACAATCTCCCTTGCTTAAAAGCGCTGACTCCGCATTCGTACCGCTGTGCCCGAGCAACCAGAGGATTGGCTCTTGTGCGACAAGTTTTAAACTGAAACCCTCTGTCCCCTCCGTCCCCACCTTCTGGAGCCTCTGGTCAGTCATCAATACATAGATTGCCAGCGCCCGATCGTAACTTATATATGCTAAATATGCTATTGACAAATATATTTTCATGTACATTTGTGTGTATGCATAATTTATATTTTAATTTGCTGCTATTCTGGCTACACTTATGTTATACTATACAAGTAAAACCTATCCCATTAAACAGTTCACCCTTTCGTAAATATACTAGTCAATACAAAAATTTAAATGCAAGAAAAATACCGAATATATGTGCATACAGTAGGCTCCATTTTTATTCACACCCTTGATAAAGATGAACGAAAGAGATTGTATAAAATAAACTATATACGGGGGCTAGACAAAATAATGAAAACACCAAACAATACATGAATATTTATGAACTACACCAGCCTTGCGGCTTGTGAGGAGTTTGGCTGCTCTTTGCCTTCAGAACAGCTTCAATCCTTCTTTGGATGCTGTTATACAAGTTTTTAACTGTTTCTACACTTTTTCTAGTACTTTTGAGAGATGAAGGCGGTGGAAATCTCCTCTGCACTTTACATTCCAGAACTTCCCATAAAGGTTCAATGATGTTTAGATCTGGTGATTGGAGATCATGGAAGGTGTCTGACATCTGGTATTTATAAAACCACTCTTGAATTCGTTTAGCAGTGTGTATGGGGGCGTTATCGTCTTGGAATATGGGAACATCTTGAGGAAACAGATTTTGCACCATAGGATGCACCTGGTCACCTAAAATGGCTATGTATTCCTTGGCCGTAATTCTATCATGCAGAAAAAATCGGAACAAATGACTCCCACAAGATGGCTGCTCATACCATAACAGATCCACCATCATATGTAACAGCTGAGAACAGACAATGTGGGTTCAAGGCTTCTTTTGGCTTTCTCCAAACATAAACCCATCCAGATGTAAGAAAAAGAGTAAAAGGTGACTCATCAGACCGTGTTACTTTCTTCCACTGCTCAGGAGTCCAGGTTTTGTGCTCATTACACAAGGTTATGCATTGTTGCGTAGCCTTGGTTACAAGCAGTTTCAGAATGGCAGCCCTACTAAACATATCAGCTTTGTGAGGCTCATAATGTTTCTTTTGAGACTGGGTCAAAGAGGTGCAGATTCAGTTTTGTGTTTTTTTTCTTCTTGAGCTTCGACTTGCAACCACTGTCCCTCTTTCCTGATGCAGTTTTTCCTTGTTTGGCGTATGCCATCTTGATTTTCGACAGTGTTCTTCTTGACACATTAAATAAGTTTGCCGACTGATGCACCTGTCATTCGGGCACCAACTATTTGGCCGGTTTCAAAATCTGTTAGATCTCTCATGTTGCTTTAGAAACTCATATTAAATTGTTGACATTAAAACATCCTTTATAGCAGAAACATATTGGTAATTAGTATTTATATTTAGTTGATTCAAAATATGAGTCATTTTTTTGTCTGTGTATAGGCGCACTGTATGTTGTCCACAGGTAATAGTTAATAGCTTTGTTTTACAGGTAATTCCAGTTTACAGGTATAAAGTCTACAGTTTACTAGGTATTAGGTTTACAGGAGTACAGGATTACAGGATATACTGACTACAGGTATGGCTTTTTAGGACTGAATGGCTCCATAAGCGCAAAATGTTTTGAAGGCACCACACATAATCATCTTTACTCGTAATGTTCTCATTTCGGGGGCTTGAAAACTGGAAAAAAAAGGCAAAGGCTTAACATGGGCCTCCTCCCTCATTCTTGCTGTGGCCGAACGTGCAAAATCCTTCCACCCCGTCGTCGCCCTCCTCTCTCTCCCCTCTTCAACTTTTTCAGATCTAGTTTTTCTTTTTATACTCCCCCCTCTTTCCTTCAGCTCCTTGTCGTTGTTTTTTTTTTACGGAGCCCCTTTGAAGCACTTGAGCTATGAGAGATATGAATCCCTCAGAAATCCTGACAGCCAGTCCCGATGAGCCTCTTCAGTGGCGCATAACTGCGCAGATGGAGAGTGGCATTACCTGGACAGAGAGGAGCGGCAACAGTTTTGGGCTAACGAATTAAACCTGGAATTAAGGCATTTTAACTCTACCCCCCCCCGATTATACATTTTCCCCAAGTGTTCGGCACGAGCACACGTCACAGGCTCTGGAGGTTAATGAGGACATTTGCTACTTGAACAGTAGGGTCAGTGTTTGTTTTAGTTTTTTTGTTTTTTTAATTTGTTTCAGATTTTTGGCCGTTTTTCTCCTGATCTGGTAGCCAATTACACCCTCTATTTATTTCGATTTATCCTCCCCACACGAGTCCGCCACTCATCTCTATGAGGCAAGCTAATTCTCTGAGGGCAGTGAACTCCGAGAATTCGCCCACCTATGTTCTGGTGACTCCTTTACTTGCTTCACGGCGGTCCCAAGCCGGCTCCCCCACACTGTCCCACTGTCACTCCCCAACCCTGTACCCCTGTTGCTCCCATTTTAAAGGTTTAGGATGAGGGGAGATGTTGTCTGTTTGCTGCTGCTCCCCAAACCTCTGCCATGACCCCCCCCCTCCATCCACTTCATCCCTGCTTAATAGATTAAAGTGAATGCATATGGAAATGACCCTGTCAACTACCATCTCCTCCCAAAGGAGCTTCAGTTTGGATCAGATGACATGGGATATGAAAATTATTCTCACTAGCAGGCTGGGAATTGATGGGGATTCAGGAGTGGTCCAGCATCATGTCCCCGTCACTCAACCGCTTTAAACTCTTACCTCCAAATCCTCATTCCCCCAGTGGAGGGGGCTTGGAGATATAAAACATGATTATGAAATTATCCCCAGCTGGCCCAAAACAGCATTTGGAACATTAAAACTGAGCCAATTTTTTTAGAAAGGCATGCACGGAATTGCTTCCCCTCAGCCAGCCCACCCCTACCCTGGAACTGATCAAATAGGGATTTGATTATAATTGCCTAAGTGTTTGTGTTTCATGTTGCAGTTGAGGGGTGATCTAGGCTTTGATGTCTTAACTGGGAGTCCACTCACCCTGGTGGGTGCTAGGCATGAGAGAGGACACTAGGGGGCATCAGTCCTGTGTGGAAATTCTGGAGTGTCTCTCCCGCAGTGACCCCCCGGTATAATTAGGACCTTTAACCTCGGCCTACATGAGTGATTTTTTTCCTCACCATGCACTTCAGCCATGAACGATAATCTGATAACTGTCCCTCCATGTTCACCCTTTATTTTCTTGTTAGATATTCCATGCAATAACTCACTTTGTGGAAAAATACTTTCTAGTATAAGTAAATAAATACTAGAGTGAATAAATTCACTCTATGCTCCCTTCATTTGTTGAATTAAGTTTATTAATTGTGTGTCCCCTTACCAAGGGCGTGCATGTGTGGTTGGCACACGCCCTTCTATACAGGCACAGTTGCGTACTCTACTCACTCTGGCCAGATCAGTAGGCATGACAAGAAGTCTGTTGAAAGTCGTTAAGAATGGTGGAGGGCCTACTACCACACAGTAAAAAAGCAATGAAACATCTATATTCTTCCCCCCCATATTCTTCTTTTTTTTCTTCCCTGGTGCAGTAACGGTTGTAACCGAGATTGTACTGTGCTGTGACATTTTGTCCAGGTACTCCCCTAGTAGGTCATAGACTGTACTGCACTTCAGCAGCACACAAAACAGAACAGTGCTGCTGTACTGTGAGGAGCGTCACTTCCACAGGACTGCAAAACTGCAGTGGCAACTGACCTGTTTCCTTTCCTGTTCTTGGAAGACACAGTGGGACAGAACAGTTAATGGAATGTACGGCACGCTTTTCCCAGCAACCAGATTAACATGTTTGACCAACACGAGTAAGGAAGTACTTTTAAAAAGGTTATCTAATGGACTAAATAAATGGATAAATAGATAGCTAAACATGGATATAATGTATATGTTTGTATATACATTATATACTGGCAAGCCTATCGGTTCATTTATTTACCAACAAGATAGTGAGTTGTGATTGAGAAGCAATGCAAAATATTTAAATCACCAAGCCTTCATTAAAAATAACAAAAACAAGCCACATTAATTTGTTATTTGTACATATCACATAAATATATATACAGTGTATATACATACAGTATATACTGAAATCAAAGAGCAAGCTGCATGATAGTCCTCCTTACTATATTATCAAATGAATTTACATAGAGATGCATATACATTTTAAGACTGGATGTAAGGTGTACAATGAAAATGAAAAGTGTTAGTTTCATTGTCAAAGTGTAATGCGCAGACCATAACCAGAACGGTGTCGTCTCCTTGTCCATTCTGGTAGTTTTGTGACAAGAGACAGTAGCGCACCTGAAACGCAGTTGTAAAAGAGGTTGGTTTAAGAAGAATATATTACCTGTGGGTGTGGTGAGGGTTTGGTTCAGTATGGCCACTCAGATCATCAGCTTTTTTTCCCGTTAGTACATTTGCCATAGCAAAATTGTAATTTAGTCATGTCTTATCCGTGTCCACTTGGCAAGCGCCAAGGCTTGCGAATATGAAGTAATGAGTAATTTGCTTTCACTACAATAGATTGAGTACATAATTGGATGGCATAAAATACTAAACTACCTAGGGTGACCAGGTGTCCCACATTTGGATTCTTCAGTCATCATCTTTCAGATCTGCTTCCTTATGTGATTATTACCACATTTTAGTTGTAGCTGTACAGTAGCTGTATTTTCACTACCGTCCTCCCCAAACTACGTAGAGGCATAAATGAACGACCCTTCAACAATCAGCTGTGCATGCTCTCCTGGGATGAACTGGCTTTGTAGGCTAGAAACAGTCAATAAAAAGGTGGTCCTCTATCTTGACCAATAACTAACAGACAGGACCTGGCTGTCAGGCTGCTAAGCCTGGCACTTAGAAACAAGGTATAACAGGCAGTTGGTTGGTATCAGGGTTTTTCATCATTGTTTTCTGCAGGATAAATATTTCTCTTTCAAGCCGACTGTCAACAATGCTGATACCACTCCGGCCTTTTTTCTCTCAAATTGCTGTAAACCCAAACATGTAACATTTCAGCCAGCAGTACGTCTAAAAGAGGACGCAACCCGATTGTTGAAAAAGATTGCAATGAGTTCCTTCCTTCTATCTGTCTCAGGCTAGTAACAAATGTAACAGAACTTCACTGGGAGCGATTCTTTAAAGCTTGTCAGCCCTGGCTCCCCGCCTCCACAAATCAGTCTGTCACAAGACCACTATTGCAACCACGCGCATCTTTGTGGGACACATTCCCTAAATCTGGAGAACAATCTCCCCTTATCAACAAAAATCTCCTTCACACTGACTTGTCAGTTGGTGAAGAGGGAACATTTACTGTCACAGTGTCAGGTCTAAATTGCTTAGTTGTTCTGCTAGTTGTTGGTGTGTATGTGACACTGGCTTCCTAAAAAAGACTATTACAAATCGACCTAGTCCTCCTCATTTAAAAATCCCCTGTAGTGGAGTATCACCTGGATAGAAAAGAGATTTGGTTTACGACTGCGCTTTTATAAAAGAGTAAAAAAAGGCTAAATATATCTGTCTAATAGGTATTAATAAACTAGAACGTTCTTTACAGTAAGTGCCTGCAACATCTGTGCATTTTCTATTTGCACAATGTTAGGTTCCTATTTGGCTAGTTAAATTAAGCGTGGTGATACTTTTACAGTACAACCAATGAATATGTTAGTTATTGAAAACTATTTTGTAATAAACACACATAGTAAAACTATAAATGCTGGTAATTAATTATTTTACTAATTATTATTTAATTGACTCTAAGGAATAAATGTTTTTGAACTGCTCAAGCATGCGATCGCCAGTGTTTAATTTAGTAGCCAAAACCACATGTTCCTCATGAGTAAATTTGATAAGTACACACAGCTAAAGAATGTAACACTAATGCAAATATTACCAGTAGTCTTGAATTTTCAGAGTCTAATGTGAAGGATATATCTCATAGGCTAAGTGTTGCAATGGAACTGCATGGGAGTCTGTGAAATATGCATTCATGCAGGCCTTCAAAAGGTGGCAAATATTACACATAGCCATCTAGTGGTGCTCATGGTCCATCACCATGTAGATATTTTGCTGGAAAAGAGATTTACATACAGACCAAACTTTTAGTTTTTGTTTATTACAAAAGTTTCGTTTCTATTTTATTAAAAAATAAAATGCTTTTTTTAGCTATTTATTTTGTTCAGTTTGTTTTAGTTTCAGGTTTGAACTCTGAATCAGTTGACTATCAATCTAGGATGCAATCAGGCAGTTTCATCAAGAACAGTCTCTCGAGAACTTCATTGAGAAGGTGACTATAGTCGGGTTGCAGTGCATAAACCCTTTATTACACCTAAAAATGTACATTTGTGAGTAGATTGGTGCAAAGAACACGGGCAGTGGTCTACTGGGCAGTGGAAAAAGTGATATGGTCAGTCATCCTTCACCCTGTTCTTAACAAGTGGATGAGTGGTGCATTCCATAGGAAACCTGCAGGCCTGAGTGCTTGTTTCCCACGGTGAAGGGTTCTGGCAGCAGGTTTGTCCAGGTGGTCTCTGGCAAACCTAAGACTTGTATGTGTTCTATATTCAGTGTTCTTATTGTTTATGGATGCACAACGACATCAGATGTAGTGAGGGAGGTTTGTAGATCTCTGGATGTTATTTCTGAGTTGCGTTTTACTTGATTTATTATTTTTCTTGTGGCTCTTTTTTTAGAGGTGATTTGTTTAGATGTCCACTTCTAGGCAGAGTCGCTGTCATGTTAAACGCTATCCATTTGTATATTATTTGTCTCACAGTGGACAGATGGAGGCAAAAGTCTTTTTGATTTGAATTTATAACCTTCCCCAGACTGATGCGCACTCACTACTCTCTTCCTGATGTCCTCTGAGATTTCGGCATGGTGTGTTTTGCATTGACCTGAATGGGTAACACCGAACTGACCGGGTTTCTTACCTGTATTTATGAGAGTGCCACCCAAATTCTTTTGTAAAGATCTGACCTTTGATTGATTAACTTGGTACCACATTATTTACCCACCTGATTCTACTTCCCTTCACTTATTTTTGCACCTTCACTAATTCTGTTTTCCCTATTTTTATTCTACTATATGCAGCATTTCTTCTAAAAACATCTAAATATAGACCCCTTGTTTCAGTGAAGACTGGTTATTTAATTTCCATATTTTAACATATCAGCCTATATTTTAATGGGTCACAGAAAATGTATTCACTCTTTAAGTGGGTACTTGAACCCTAGTTCTAGAGAGCTCTTGACTGACCTCTCTCAACCTTTTGTTCTAGATATCCCACAATTCTTTGTTTAATTTTCTTTTTAATGTAATATACAACACCAGCCAAATGTTTGAGTACACCTGCTGGAAACAAGTTTTATCTCATAATTGACAATGTTTTACACCGTACAAGTTTCTGTAAATACTTGACCCGTAACATTAAACAAACATCAAAGCAATGTTCAAGAAAATTGAATTTTGGATTCCTCAAAATAGCCACCCTTTGCCTTGATAACAGTCTCACAAACATGAGCAATTCGGTTAATAGGTTTCAGCAGGAAATCACCAGCAATTCCCAGAGATACTTGTGGGTTGCTTTGCTTTGCCTCTTCTGTCCAGTTCATCCCTTACAAGTTTTATAGGTTTGGACACTGGGCTGGCCACGTCATTAGTGTGAGTTGTCCTTCACGTTCCTCCTTCACCAGATAGTTCTTGCGCAACTTCAAGGTGTGTTTCGGGCTGTTATCTTGCTGGAGACTGAAGGAGTGCCCGATTAGCTGTAATCCAGATGGAAGGTGTACTCAAACTTTTGACTGGTACTGTATTTTAATTGTCATTTCCATGTTACAGAACCTGGACTACTACAAACAGACAAGGGAGCAGTTTAGAGAGGCCAGCACCAGAACGCAGGCTCGTCTGAAGTAAGTACTGCCAGTAATCCACCCGGAGACCAGATCTCTCAGAAAAGGGTGAGCATGATTTGCCACCAAATCTGTTTATAATTTAATCGTTTTTCTAATTACACGCTGCTCTGAGAATGACAAGGCTCATATCTGTTAATGTATTTCATCACCAGGGCCAACGTGACCTGGATTCACACAATTATTTTGAAAGTCATTATTTTGACAAATACATTTGGAAATCATTTTGAAGGAGCAACAATCTATTTTCCCATGGTGTAATATCTTCCTAATACTGTACTGTGGAGAATTTTAAGCTGGATCGAACAGGCAGGAAAAGTGCTACCCAACCAAATGAAAAGGCAGGTATTTTTATGACTGCCTTGACCAATCAATGCAACCCATACTACAATCTCTTACTTCCGCTGCCATAGAGAGAAAAGCTGCGGCAAACAGACTTTATTGAGATTTATTTGGGAAGGTGTAGTTTGATTTGATTGAATTGCAGTCAATTCATCTGATTGAAGTTTGGCCACAATATGTAATTTGTCCTCCTGCACTATATGTACTTGTACTGCTGTACGAAGTGGTGGTTGTTTCGAGAGCTAGATATATAAACCGTCAAGGTAACTATGGTAACAGATTGGCTTCATTAAGCCTAAACAGTGCACTTCAGTGTTTTTTCTGCTACCAGAACAAAAGACGGGTGTACAGGTGTCCCCGTTACACTTGGAACGTGCTTAATTTCCTCCAGTGATTGTCACCACGCTTGGTACCACCAGGACGGCAGGGCTCTGCCATTCTGTGTTTAAGTTCCCTCAGTATGCCACCCCCACCCGTCACCTCATTTTCTCTTTCCTGGAAAGTGAAGAATAGCAGAGATTAATTTGCTGTTCAGATCAATTAGATCCCATTCACTATTTTTTGCCGGCGCGGCGAAGCAGACATAATTCTCTGCGGCAAGCTGAGGCTGTGTAAATTGATGCAGTGTTTGTGTCGTGTGTGTGTGGCAGTCACAAGGAAACACTTTCCATGTCCTCACCTTTTAGTGTATCACCCCCCAAACACACACACCCATGCCCCTAGCTACCCTCTCACTCATCCCAAACTTCATATCCAAAGATATTTAATTTGCATCAGTGAGATTGTTATGCACCAGGTAATAACCTCAGCAATTAAGAGTCTCCCCCTCCATTTATTTTTCTGGACTATTCAGGGTAAATACTCTCCAGCGTACCACCCAGTCATGTAATAGCTGTTTAATTAGGGAGTGTTTAAATAATCTGCGTTAAGATATGGGGCTTGCTCTAAAACCTCCTCCGCTCCACTGGAGATTCTTGCCATTCTGAGTGAGATTTCTCGCTGTTGACAATATGCTTATAATGTGTTATTGGCAATTGGAGACTTATCACATGAAAATGACAAAATAGAAAAATATGTCAGGTTCGCTTGCCCTGATTTCTAAAGGGGAGGGATTTGTCAGTGGCTGTCTCACCTTGGCCAAAGCTTCTGGAACAAGGAGGCGCGAGGGTACTTGGGGTGGGTGTGGTGGGTGGGATTTTAGGCTGAATATTTGAATGTGCTCATTGGTCTTCACTCCTGAGCTGAGTGCCCTGCGTTTTTAAGGGAGAGGTGAGTACGGGGAAGGCTTGTAGCCCTTAGAGGTATTGGGCTATTTTGTCTCGTTGTCGAGGACAAAAGACGGGTTGTCAATTTCGTCATCAGCATCACTCTCGATGTCAGACTCCTTACCAATAATTTATTCAAGTTCGTCATCCTCGACGTACAAAAGCAAGGTTTGTGGTACATTCAGCATTCGCCTCACACGAAGCTCAACTCGTCTCATTTCTCCTCCACAAAAACTCCAACTCCAACTCCAAAAACTAGCTAGGCATTTTTTTCCGTTTCATAATATGACAAAAAAACGCAGAAGATATTCAAACAAATGCGACGCCTGCCTCACATACTGTATGCGCTTTTACACACGCGTAAATATAATTTTTATGTCAAATTAAAATGATAATATCTCAGTTTTTACTTGGTCTTTCAACGTCATTCAAAAAACTAGCATGGGGTTTCAAGCCAGCACTTTCGAGTGAAGTTGACTGCACTGCTCAAAGTGACTTCGTTTTAAAGCTACGGCGTCTTGAACCAGTTACTGATTTGATCACGCCGGCGTGATCGGCGAAGGGTTAAGTGGGCAAGGGAGCAGAATGAGCTGAGCTGAGGAGCTGTGAAAGGCAAATGTCAAGTCAGTCATCTGAGCGAGTGAGGGTCAGATGTTTGGGCTGTGTAAAAAACAGGAACAGGAAGGGTGTGGGCGTGGCAGAGTGTGTTCTGTCTCTTTAATCCTAATTATACATTGGATATTTTTTACATTTGGTTTTCTGGCCATGAAAGTGGCATGGATTGAGGACAAGCTCTGTGAGGAACTCTGTGCATTTAGCTCTGCTCTAAAAGTGACACAAAATAAAATTGCAAAATTTTTTGTTTACAGAATGATATGAAAGAACAATGTAGCGCAATACAAAACAAATATGGTGACTAATCATCACATTATTTACAATGTAAAGTAATATGATAAATAGATATTTTTTAAATATCAAGAAAAGTAGGAAGAGGAAGGAACTAAAATATATCAAATTAAAGTAACTGCTACAATGTAAAATAATAAATAGCATAATTATAAATAATTTTACGAAAACTAAAAACATAGTATAAAGTAACATTTCTAAATGGCGTACTATTTTATTATTTTTTTAATCAAAATAACAGTGTGCCTGTGTGGCTGTCTGTTTGTGCACAACAGATGTGTGACTATATACAGTGTGCATTGTTGGAGGTTCTTAACCTGCAGGGATTTTATGAGGCACGCTGGTGGACTGTGACACCTTAAATGACAGAAATGATCTAATTCATATTGGTGCTCATTCAAACATATTAGTTTATGTTGTCAATCACAGACAAATGTGTCAGAGCACATCAGATTAGGTATGGTAAAACACAATTTATACATAAAGCCTTCTATCACACTTCAAATGACTTGATAACCAGCTGCTCTAACACAATAAATGCTTATAATTCATGAAAAACCTCAAATTCCTATCCCAGGTACAAATCAGTATTAATTTAAAAGCTATTTGTTTACTAAAGAACAATAATATCAAAACCATCGCCTCTACTCGTCTGCTTCGCTGGTCAGGTAAAATAACATAAACAACCTCATAAACACACCTCAGCTGTGGGCTATTAATAGCTATAAAATATGATTGAAAATCTGTTTGAAATTGCTTTGCTGTATGAGAGGCATTGCAAACCAATTGGCTTCTTCTCTAGCTAACAAGCATATGCTAACAAGCATATGAATATAGCGAACAAGTTATGTGATGTGACTTTGTTGCATAACTGCACTTACTGTGTAGCGGGCCAGAGATGGTGGCTCTGACCTCCAGGCAGGTGCTGCAGAAGCACACACAAACACTCTCTTGTGTTTAAAATCCTTCATGGTCTGGCCCCTCCGTCACTGGGCCAGTTCCTAGTCAAAAGGGAAAATGGCAGGGCAGCAAGGTCAGCACCCAGAGGGGACTGTTTTGTCCCATTTAGAAGGAGCACATTTGGATAATCGGCCTTCTCTGTCCGAGCCACTCAGCACTGGGACAGCCTGCCCGCAGACTTACGGAGCTGCACTACCTTTGCCTCTTTTAAACACTGACTCATGCTCATTGCGTCTATATAGCCACTCCCTGACGAAGACTTTGCCAAAATGAGTTTTTAAACAGTACTTTAGAACTTGTCATGTAATAAAGGAATTTAATTGTTGTCTTTTCTTAGTTAACCCTTCCTAATCAAGGCCTAAAATGGCTATTTCTACCTGTTTTTAACTACTACTACACCAAGCCTAATGTCTCCCACATGGCATAGATATGGTTGAGGGCTTGATGTGAAGTAGACAGTTGTACCAGGTGGAATGAAGTCTCAGCATCTACAAATGTGTCAACTATGAGACTAATGATGCACTTTATAAGTACATAAAATGGAAAATAAAGACAAAATGATTTACACCTTACTAATATTTTCCCTCTAAAGTCATAGCAGATTCCAGATAAATAACTTTTGTGTGTGCGACCCCAAGGGCTTGTACACTTCCCCAACTGGTTTTGCTAAAAACAGGAGCCAAGCGTCCATTGGTGTCCGAATGTCTATCCAAAGTTGTTGCATGTTTTTACCCAGTTGTATACCATACTGCATGGGTTTATTCGGTATAAAATGACACCTCTTGTACAGATATGAGAGGAAAATTCATTCTAAGATGATTAAAACAGTTTTTTTTGTGATCAGATTGGATTTTATTGATTGGATTTGAATTTTTATTTGAATTGATTATAGTTCTTTTAAATTCGATTTAATGATGGCGCCCCCATCTGTCCGTCTCTGCAGGCCACATAGCACGGAGGCTGTCTGCACTGCGCTGCAGGGCCAGATTCTGCACTGCTACCGCGAGAACTGTGACCAGACCCTGCGCTGCTCCAACCTGGCCAAGGAGTACATGCGGTGCATCGATGCTGCCAAGAAGGTGAGCCCCTCGTACATCCCCACTGCCAGTGGTGCCGCACAGGGGACTTCAGTCTGCGCCCACACCTCAATCGCTGGGAGGAATACAGTTCAGCGCTCGTTTGTGCACAAAAGCTCAGGCCGATGCTATGCCTGACAGAAGTGCAGAAAGCGCTATTTAGCAATGCACCTTGTTCTTCAGTTTGGTTACAAAAGTCATTCAGTCCCTTTGGTGGAAGTTCAAATGAGTTATCCTTTACTGTTACCTGCCTCACAGTACCATGCATGTCATTAGCTTTGTCTCTCAACAAACCGTCCGAAACCTGCTACTGTCCAGGTGGCCATTTGCATGGATACCATTGCATTATGTGTACAGACAGTGGAACTAAATGATCACTCACACACACACGCACACACACACACCAGACACATACATCCACATGAACACACCAATACACACACATACAGACACATACACATGCTTACAAGTGGACATGGACACATGCAGGCGCGAACACACACAGACGCATACATACACACACACACGCATACACACACACACACACACACACACACCAGACCTGGGTCAAATAATTATGACCTTGTAATTAATAATTAATAATAGTTAAGTGTCCTTGACCTTGAATATGTGTGTGTGTGTGTGTGTGTGTGCGTGCGTGCGTGCGTGCGTCGTGTGCGTGTGCATGCGGTGTGTGTATGTTAAAGAATTTCAAATACGTATTTGACCCACACACATACACATGCACACATACAACACATATTCAAGATCAAGGCAACTTGGTTTAAAAAATATAAAAAAAAAAAAATATCCCCTTGCTCACCAGCAACCTTGAATTCCATATATAAACATGCAAAGAAAAAATGTCACGCATGTAACGAAAAGGATGTCAACACCCGTTTAAATCGTAGTTGGTCATAGTTCAATTATAAATAATTGAATCCTCAATCTGGCCAAATCAAGCGAAACATTTCACGTGTATGTTAGAAATTACATTTTGCGCATCACTGGAATATAAACCATTTGGTTTTGTACAGCCTAATGATAATTATCCATTTTTATCTTGGATCTCTTCTTAAGCAAATTAAAGCATCAATTAAGGTATTTATTGTGTGTACTGTGAGATACAGCCCACACCGAAATGAACCAGCGATAAATCGTTGCCTTGTGATTTGACGCATATTACAGACACAGTTATTTTAGGAGGGAAAAAAAGGAACTGGAAAAAGTAATTAAAATTTTTTTCCAGAAAACCCTCAGGTTTTAAGAGGTTGTGTAGAATAATTGCTTAGGTTTTAATAGGCGTTTTTAGCAGGCATTTTAGGTCTGAATGGGTTAATTAAACTCCCCTAATTGGTGTACTGGAAATTCCATCCAATCTTGAGTAGGGGGGTCAGGGGGTGTTATTTAAAAAAAGAGAAATAAATAGTGTAAGGCAGCCGCACTTTCCTATGCGTTTTAGCTTCATTACTGGGTCATCGAGGCTCCTTATTAAACTGAGGTGCCTGTCTTTGATACACCTGCCCTTGGTAGTTGTCAGCAGTGGCAGAAGCTT
The DNA here is from genome assembly GCA_029706075.1 of Aldrovandia affinis. Lineage (NCBI taxonomy): Eukaryota > Metazoa > Chordata > Actinopteri > Notacanthiformes > Halosauridae > Aldrovandia > Aldrovandia affinis. Next base: position 1,674,792 of record JAINUG010000172.1, on the reverse strand, counting down.
GCGGTGCGGGACGTTGATACTGTCCCACCTGGAGCCCACACCGGCTGGCCCTGTCCGGATAATGACCTGAGATCGGCTGCTCCGTCTCTCTCCGTTGCGTTGGGATTCTGAAGTCATTTACAGAGTTGGGGAGTTGATGGGGGTGGTGGTGTGTTACTTCTAATGGTGACAGATGCTTTGAGGCTTCTGCGTTTGATACAAACGAGACGGAACGAGCCGGGCCGGACCACGCGTCTGGTGTTTCGGCACAGCTGAGTTGGTCAGTAAAAACTCACCTGCAGGGTCAAAAACCTTTTTAATGCCCTTCTCTTGCTGAGACCGCTGGGAAGGCAGCAAAGAGGTAAGACTGCGGGCCTCCACTGGACATACGCAGACAACCACATATAACCTCATATATACGCTACCGGTCAAAAGTTTTAGAACACCCCCATTTTCCAGTTGTTACTGAAATTTAAGCAGTTCAAGTCCAGTGAATAACCTGAAATGGTACAAAGGTAAACGGTAAACTGGTTCAGGTTATTCACTGGACTTGAACTGCTTAAATTTCAGGAAAAACTGGAGGGTGTTCTAAAACATTTGACCAGTAGTGTAGATATGCATACGCATGTATGTGCACACACTAACTCGCATGCAAACACACATACAAACAGGTTCAGCAGTAATGTGGAGGTGGCACAGATATTCCCTATGAAAGGGAGTCAGGTGAACAGAGAGAGCAGTCATACCACCCTGCACCCATCATGCTGAAGCTAAGCCTGGTTCGGCTTGGTGAGTACTTGTGTGGGAAAACTGTTGCTGCTGGCTGGAGGAGTTGGTTGGGAAGTGAGGGGCACTCTCCCATCTGGACACTTCCCATCGTGGGAAAAAAGTGTAAATAACAATTACAATGAATAATATTTATGTATTGTGAGTTATGCTAATTCTCATGGCTTTGGCGCCATACTGCTAGGAGGGGTGACAGGAAGAGGTTAACCCTTTAATAGTCTCACCTGGAAAAAAAGCAATGGCAAAAGTCACAATGTGCTCTATCAAATGGTTAACCCTGGTGTCCTGGTCAAATGACCAAACAAAACTGGGTCTCTACATCTGGCCGCCTAATCATCCCCCCTACATCTGGTTTACCACAGGATCTCTTGCATTCCCTAGCCACTTCCCCAAATCATTGCTGCAAATGAGAATTGGTTCTCAGTCAACCTACCTAGACGAATAAAGGTCAATAAATAAATGAATAGAATTTGTAATCAAATTGTGCTTTCCGTGTTCGCTGTGTGTGAGATGCATGCGCGACCGGGTGTTGTGGTATGTTTGCATGTCCGCATGTGTGCATGTGTGCATGTCTGTGTTCTTGCTATGCAGCTGCAGATCCCATTTTTGAAGAATTACAAATAGCCATATTATATTATTATGTCTGCATATGTGCATGTGTGCGTGTCTGTGTTCTTGTTCAGAATTACAGCCAGAGTCCCATAGTGCCGCCCTGGTGTTGAAATTGCACGGCAGGCCGCCTGCTCCCCCTGTCCCTTCACACTGTCTCTCTCCATCTGCCCCCTAAACCATTCCACTCCCGCCATCCCTCCCACCCCCCCCATTATCAAGGGCTGTTCCTCTGTCTGTTAGGTCGCACTTTGTCAATTTACAGAGCGCATTAACTTCGATCCGCTGGCCTGGCTGAAATTTCAGGAGTCCCCCGGCTAAGAATACTTCTACGATTTTTATTACATTTGGGAAAACAGCAGCCCAGGGCTTGGGGTCTCGAGTCAGGCCCATCACTGGATGCCACCTCCATCTCCTATAGATCACTGTGGGGTGACTACATAAAGTGGAATTAACTGGTTTGGGATGGGCGCACTGCAGAGTCCCATTTAACCCATGAGCTAGTGTCTTCTTTCGTGTAAAATTAACCCTATGTGTTTTAGCCCCTCATTCTGCTTGTCATGTGCACCGTGAGGACATCTAACCCATTTCATTTCACCTGCTGGAAGCCAGGAATACAAGGGAGGCTCTGTACTACTACTGAGAGAGAGACGTGCAATATGTATTATTATTATTGTTATTATTATTATTATTATTATTATTGTTCATTTTATAGCTATTAATATGAGTAGCACGAGTAGCATTAGAATATAAGATGAATCTAATGAATGTTAATGCTGTAATTACAACCATTATTATTTTCTTTGTTTCCCCTCAGTACGGATCATTACCTTATGTTTTTGAGTTTAAGCAAATTGTCTGGTTCTTCTTTTCTAATACAACACCCCTGATTGTTGCTTGTTGTTATTACTTGTGACACATTAGCAAGACAAGCGTACAATGCTAATAAAGCTATTTCATTTGAAATTGAATTGAGAGAGAAGGAAAGATTGAGATGAGAATGAAAGAGATGGGGGGTGGAAGAACGAGGGTAAAGGGAGGTAGAGAAAGAGAGAAATTAAGAGCTGGGAGAGGGGAGAACACAGAGGTGGAGGGTTGAGAGACGAGTTGAATGAAGAAGGAAGAGGAATGGCTTCCCATCACCACACTACTGCTGTCCGGCCGGCTCTGCCTGAATTTAATCTTTCTCTCTCGCTCATTGTCTTTCACCAACTCTTTCCCGTCTTTCACCACCTTTCTCTCTTCTTCTCTCCTCCTTCCCCCTCTCTCCAGCTTTCACTCACTCTTTTTCTCTCCAGCTTTCACTGACTCTTTTTGTCTCTCCCTCTCCATTCTTCTCTACCGCCTTTCTAGCTCCCAATTAAGTTTGTTAAATTGCTTTAGTGCCACAATATTCTTTTGTTGTACATTTTGCCAACACTGAATAACAACATGTAATTTCTGGTGTAGAATTAGATAAGATATTTTGACAATTCCATAAGGTAATGATTAGTATTGAGTGGGGGAAATTAGTCAGAATAGTAATAATAATAAATAAATATGGTAATAATAACAAAATAATAACAAGTATGACTATTCTTATGGTTATAGCCATAATAAGAACAGCAACCATAATGTTAATAATCATTGATAATAATAATCCCTCTCCCACCAATCTTCTCTCTTATCTCTCTCTCTCTCTCTCTCTCTCTCCACACCGTCCTCCTGCCAACCTGCCTTCTACTATAAGCAGGCAGGGATCAGTCTGATGGATTTTGATTAAAGTTTTTGATGCCATTTGAGGTCTACTTGTAAATAATCCTCCTCTATACAGAAAGGCAATCAATCTGCTGGGTTGGCCCAGAGGCAGGGAGGAAGAGGAATGGATCAGGTCAGGGACAATTCTGTTTGGACCGTGGCAGTAGTTATTTCTCCATTCTCTGCATGTGTTTTCAGATATAACGGCTTACTCCATTGGAAATTGCATTATGCATGTACTGTATACAAAAACAAGTTTAATGAATTTTTAAAAATCTATTTATTTTTTCCACCACATTTTTTCTCAATTTGGTGACCAATTATACCTTAGTTTATGTCAACTCTCCCTTTCCCTCATACTGCGAGTTCGCCACCGCGGCAGTGACAAAGGGGAGCAGCTGTTACTCCAACAAACCGAGTCACTTGCACAGGGGTGAACTCGTGCTGGCTGCCCTCTCCCCCAGCCAATCAAAAACAGGACTCCCGGCCAAAGCTGGCGCACCCTGGGTGCAAACCCAGGCTGCAGTGGGGAATCTGCAGTTGGTGCAGGTGCATTTTAGTAGAAGCGGTTTGGGTTCAAAGCAAAGCTGTGGCTCAGTGGGTAAACAGCGTCAATTCGGGGTTCAATCCCCACTGGTCTTGCATGCACTGAAAATGTATGCATTCACTACTGTAAGTCGCTTTGGATGAAAGCGTCTGCTAAATGGCGTATATTAATTCGGGCAGGTCTTTCCCACTTTAGTCCTGTGGACCCCTATGTATGCTGTTTTTTGGTCCAGCAAGTCCCATAATTAGTTAATACTCAGAATGCAGGTTTGGGTCATTGGCATTCACTTTTTTAAGCCTTAATTTCTCACAAGCAGATGTTAGACACATTGGAGACATAACAGTGGAGCTCATCAACACACTAGAACCCAGTGTCTAGAACCCGGGTCTGTAAATGATGCTTCCTCATTGAGAACAAGAGAATTTGGAAGGGGATACAAGTATTTTAGTAACTTGTAGTTGCCCTATAAAAAAATATACATGTCGACCTCTGAAAGATCTTCTTGGATGGTGGGCAGGATGTCGCCCTCCCCTGGTGTTGCCCCACTCCGCTGTGAGGGTGGGCGTGGGCAGCTGGTATGTCCTGTGTGCCAGCTGGACCAACAACAAAGCAGAGCTGAGCTGAGGTACAGCACCTGGAAGAGAGAGTGCCACCCTACTGAGGAGCCCCTTCCTGCAGTAGGCTTGGCACCTGTCATCACCTGTGTGTGTGTGTGTGTGTGTGTGTGTGTGTGTGTGTGTGTGTGTGTGTGTGTGTGTGTGTGTGTGTGTGTGTGTGTGTGTGTGTGTGTGTGTGTGTGTGTGTGTGTGTGTGTGTAAACATCTGCGCAAGTTTGTGAATGCGTATGTGCGTGTGTGTATGTATACAGTACCCTCCCTAATTATACGCACCCTTGATGAAGCGGGACAAAGAAGGCTGTATAAAATAACTACCCATAATGAGTTATATTGTATGCTCAAGAAATTGGAAAATGATATTCTTTTATACAAATACAATTTCTCAGAGAAAACCCATTTCTCCCAAAATGGCAGCATTGCTGTTATTTCTTTGCTTCTTAAAAAGGGCAAGGATCCATCTGACTGCTCAAGCTACTGGACATTATCTGACATTAAACTTTATGCAAAGGTATTGCCATCTCATCTGGAGTCATTCCCAGCCACCCTAGTTCATGAAGGCCAAAAGAGGCTTCGTTAAAATCTCCCACTGTCTTCTCCGTGTTATTGAAGCAACCAATGTTTCAGTCTTCGTGTGCTATTCTCTCACTCAATGCGGAAAAGGCGTTTGACTGCCTAGAATGGCATTATCTATGGGCAGTATTACACTACATGGGCTTTGGGAATAACTTCATAGTAACGAGTCATTGAAAATATTCAGGAGGTGGGGAAGAGACTGAGGAACATATGCAATATGTCATAAAGAGGAATTCAGCAAGGGAGGTATCAATTCTGTTAAACATCCCAGTGGTGCCGATTGTTAAATATCTGGGAGTCTTGATTTGTCCCACTGTACAAAGTATGTAGCAAGTAACTTTAAAAGGGTGTTTTGTGAGGTGGAATAAGAAAGGAGGATCTCCCTGTTCATTTCATTCTAGCATTTTAGTGATTAAAATAAACATCCTTTCACTAATAATTTTCAGTCATCTTCTTTTTTTTTTTTTTAAGCTCCATGCTCACGTTAGGACCACCTAGTGCCTACTGGAAGAAAATTATTCAATTTTTTATCACCTAATTTGTATGGGGTAAAAATAAAAAATAAACCTTACAGTCCAAAAAAAACCTCAGGTGGGTTATGTAATCTATTCCTACTTTTCTATCAAACAATCTAAAGTCAAATTTGGCTCCATTATTACTGAGGTAATTGATGTTTTGGTGTTTGGCAGAAACATTCTGAAAAATGACATCCAATCACCCATATATCATAATTCTGGTCTCCAGTTGGGAGGATGCCCTATCTCATCCCCCCAGCGGTGTAACAATTGTGTGTATACACTCTCGGATGTTTTTAGGGATGAGGTTCGCCGCCCATTCCAAGATATTCAGAGACAGTATAGCACCTCTTTCTTTTTTTTTACCTCCAGTAGTACAATGTCAATGCCCACTTATGTACCTTGGGAAGGCAGGCTTAACATCCATCCCTTTCACAAGGGTCTAGTCTCTGGAATGTATTCTAGTTTAGTAAAGGCTTCCTCTAAGATGCTATCAATTGACAAATTATGGAAAAAAGATCACTACATAATTCCAATTTGATTGGTACTAATGTGGAACTAATATGGAACAACATATCCATATATTCTAGAAATCCCAACCACCACATGATCCATTAAAAATTTTTGCACAGAACTTACTTTACTCCTCGCAAACTACATGTAAGGAAAGCCAAACCTTCACCTAACTGCACTCCGTGTTCACCAAACACCCAAGGTGCTTTCTTTCATATGATGTGGGAATGCCCAAGAGTTGGATCTTTCTAGAAGGTCTTTGATGTGATGTATTTTAATACAGTCAGGTCCAGAATTATTGGCACCATTGATGAAAATGAGAGTAATACTATTTTTTCTGAAAAAAGTAGGTGTCAAAATTATTGGCACCCCTAATGATTAAATAATAATAATATTTTTTTAATAAAACCAAATAAAGTTAAATCTGCAATAAAATTCTACTTATTTAAATTAATCTCAGTCTTAAGGAACTGTATTGTGTATTCCATCACTTCCTGTTTCACTGGGGTGTAAAAATTAGGTAACGCACATGTAAAATCCCATGTAAGAATCCTACTATATGTACTCAGTGATGAGCTGATTTGAAGAACTCAAGCCAAATGGTGTACAGTAATGGGGATCAAAGTCTTATAATCCAGTGGTTCGAAACCTTGGTCCTGGAGTACCTGGTGCCACCAAACAAAAACCAGCATACATGGGTACAACAGCATAGTCCAGAACCGAGGTTGAGAACCACTGTTCTAATTGTTCACAGCAATTGGGGAGCTCAAAATGAGATTTATAATCCAATCACCAGTATCAAGCCAACCCTTAGGTCATGGAGACACTAATACAAGGCAGCTTTACCTGCTTCTAAACAAAATGTTGGAATCTGTTAGAGCAGGGTTACTCAAATCTGGCCCATGAATCCAAACTTGGTCCTGGTTTTCCCTTCTCTCAGGTAGTTAATTGAACAGTTAGTGCAACTGATTGGCCAGAGTCCTCACACCTGACTCCTAGGCAAAGGGAGTGTGGAAAACGGCAGTACACGTCCCGTGAGGACCATGATTTGAGCTCTATTAGAGGATCGGGGGCTGTCGCAGGGCCAAAGGAAGGCTTAGTGGCTGTGGACTGGTGGAGCTGGGGAGAGTAATCCACAGCCGAGACGCGAAGAGCGGGGCGGCACGGTGCGGTGAGGTGCCGGCGCACCTCCTCCTACAGTACGGCTAATCTCTCAGGGCCAAGTAGCACAAATGTTTAAATCATCCCCTAACCATAACGGAGAAACAGAACACAAAGACGGGGCTTAAGAAATCCCATTAAAGCACTGCTAGAGCACAATCCCGCAGACCCTGCTAATTTGAGAAGAATGCAAAGAAACAAACAGTGCTGTGCTTTTCTTAATTTTTTTTCAAACTTAAGCCAGTCGCATAGAAAATGGTTTTCTACCGGAGAGCACAGTGCTGGAAGTCTGAAAGATATTTCAGTCTGCAGTTACAGGGGCTCTGTCAAACTTTAGAGGTGAATTGGGTGCCACATGACAAACCTCCCTAAACAACGACTTTATGTGTCTTAAAAAGAAAAGTTTTATGCTTTTTCCCTTTTTTCTCCCAATTTGGAATGCCCAATCATTTCCTGCCGCCCGATCTATCTCCCTCGTGAATTTCCACAAATCTTCATTACGATTGTGTACATCCATCCGAAGGCAACGGCGAGTGAAGCAGTTGAGTTTATTAATAGAGTGATGCAGAAGCTTCAATCTCTCTCCTGACGCTCAAAACTTTATAATGGGGAATTTTAACCACTGCTCGTTGAAGAAAACCCTGAGGCACTTTTATCAGTATGTGACTTATCCAACTCGGGCACAACAGAGTGCTAGATCCATGTTATGGATCCATAAAGGGCATATACAGATCTGTCAAAACCCCCGCTAGGGTCAGCTGACCACAACTATGTGCACCTCCTTTCCATCTATAAATCAGCATTTAAACGGGAGAAGGTTGTCACCAGTCAAATTAAAATCTGGAATAATGGTGCAATCCAGTCACTCCGGGGATGTTTCGAAAGCACAGATTGGATTATGTTTAAAGAGTCCTGCCAGGATATTGATGACTTGAGCGATTTTGTGAGCAGCTGTGTTTCATTCTGTGAGGAATCTGCTATCCAAGTAAAGACAATCAAGAGGTTCCCAAACAATAAGCCTTAGAAAAATTGGCTCAGTAACATTGTTAAAATCAGCAATAAACCAATCGGTCAACGGCAGGCTTCTCTCTCTCTCTGAACCGTTCCATAGACAGATCTACAATACAGCCAGATCCATTCTCTGTGTAAGCGACGACCCTCCACACCACACTCTTTTCAAGTACTGCCATCAGGCTCTCCCTGCAGACTCCCCAGGATAAAAAGCAACAGATTTATGTATTTAACATGGTTCATTACTACTTTATTTATGTCTTGTGTATTGCTTGCTTGTTTGCTTTTTTTTTTTTGCTTTTGTGTCCTAGCTGCACAACGAATTTGCTCCTTGTGAAACAATAAAGAGAACTTTGGTCTTGACCTTGCCCTAAGCTGCGCTTTCTGCAACCTCCACGTGCGTACTATGAATACCACATGAGCTCGCAGAGGGTAGCTACAGCGGGGCTTCGATTTTGGAGTGCAGAGTACTCTGTTCAGCTCCGGGTGTTTGGGAAAAGTATCCTCACCCGTCACTTCTTTGAAAGAAATCTGAAATAAATTGCATTTGGCTCCAGCCCTCGATCCTCTGGTGGACTAACAACGCGTAGGTTTGGCCACCTCGAACGTTTTTCCAGCTCGGCTTTTGAGGTAACAGATATAAATGTATGAACGTGAAAAAAGGACAATATGTTGTGTCGGAAGCGGCATACCGACCTTCTCCACCCTACACTCAAACAGACGTTCCCAGCCCGCACATTTTTAAACCAAAGCCAGCTTCCTATTGGGGGTAAATAAAAAACATATTCCTATTATTTTCTGTTCCACACAAAGGTTCTGTAGTTAAGAGACGAGGTGCCTGCCTGTACCAAGGTCACCATTGGCACCGACTTCATGCCACAAGGAATAAAACAACTAAAAATTGTATATATTATATTCTTTCTGTCTTTCTCTTACTCTCTCTCTCCCCCTTTATTCATGATGCTAATCTGCCATGAAGGACACATACAAGAATCTTCAAGAATGGCTTCTTTTTTTTTTTTTTATAGAATTACAATTTTTAGTGTAAGCGCTGCATTTAAAACACTTATTTATATGAACTCGTAAATTCCATTGATTATTTTATTTAAATATCCTTTTTGCTGGTACCCCACTTCACAGGAAGCGTGACTCAGTAATGAGGGATTAAAGAGCCTACTCCTCTACTTGGCGTGCAGGTGACCCAGGGGGATATACAGTGGGATATACAGTGGATATCAGGCCCCTTCACTTTTTCCACACTTTGTTGTGTTATAGACTTAATTTAAAATGGATTAAATCTTTTTTTGCCATCAATCTACACACAGTACCCCATAATGACAAAGCGAAATCACATTTTTAGAAATTGTTGCAAATGTATTAAAAAAAAAAAACTGAAATATGTCAGTTACATAAGTATTCAGGCCCTTTGCTATGACACTCCAAATTAAGCTAAGATGCATCCTGTTTCCTTTGTTCATCCTTGAGATGTCTCTAGAACTTGATTGTAGTCCACCTGTGACTGGACATGATTTAGGGCGCATTCACACTGCGGAGCGTATTCTGCCTGAAATCGGCGATGCGCTCCGCTTTGGATATTTTGTGAACACAGAGCTGGGACTCGCGGAGGCGGAGAGGCGGTGCTCGTTTTTAGTTGCCACGGGTGACCAAAATCAAACAAATTCGAATCATGGCTGTTGTGTTGTTGACATTTCGCAAAGCTAGCTAGCAAGCGAACTTCACGCCTTTATCCATAAAAAATATGTTACAAGTACTACAACACATTTAGCAAAAATATGGATTATGTTTTCCTTTAGCTAGCTACCTTACCTTAAAATTCACTGGATGGATGAATAAATAGCGTTATGCCCATAACGTTAACAATCCATTCATTAATAATATTACATTTTATGGATAGCCATAACGTTAACCTTATTATGATCAGTGGTATAACGTTCAGTTTATTGAAGAATGTGTGGATAATATAGCTAGCTAGTAAGCTAGCAAAAATTCCCCGCCCGTTTTCCATAATAATTAGATTTTGGAGGTTTTGATTGGTCACCTGGCGTGAAGTGACAGTTGATGCGCGGAGCTGCTCCGCAAAAGTTGAACTATTTTCAACCTTTCGCGCCAATACGCTAGCGGAAAAATGAGCGAGCCGCGTCGCAACGGTCTATGAGCGCTCATTCCGCGTCCTCCCATAGGGAATAATGACTTTCCGCGAGCGAACGCTCCGCAGTGTGAATGCCCCCTTAGAAAGGCACACACCTCTCTATATACAGTGCATCGTGAAAGTATTCACATCGCTTCACTTTTTCCACATTTTGTTATGTTACAGCCTTATTCCAAAATTGATTAAATTCATTTTTTTTCTCAGAATTCTACACACAATACCCAATAATGACAAAGTGAAAAAAGTTTTTAGAAATTTTTGCAAATGTATTAAAAATAAAAAAATAAAATATCACATGTACATAAATATTCACGCCATTTGCTATGACACTCAAAATTGAGCTCAGGTGCATCCTGTTTCCACTGATCATCCTTGAGATGTTTCTAGAACTTCATTGGAGTCCACCTGTGGTAAATTCAATTGATTGGACATGATTTGGAAAGGCACACACCTGTCTATATAAGGTCCCACAGTTGACAGTGCATGTCAGGGAAAAAACCAAGCCATGAAGTCCTAGGAACTCTCCATAGACCTCCGAGATAGAATTGTGTTGAGGCATAGATCTGGGGAAGGGTATAAAAATATTGCTAAAGCATTGAAAGCACCCAGGAGAACAGTGGGCTCCATCATTCTGAAATGGAAGAAGTTTGGAACCACCACAACTCTTCTTAGAGCTGGCCATCTGGCCAAAGTCAGTAACCGGGCACGAAGGGCCATGGTCAGGGAGGTGACCAAGAACCCAATGGCCACTCTAAGAGAGCTTCAGAGTTCCTCTGCAGCGATGGGAGAACCTGGTAGAAGGACAAACATCTCTGCAGCACTGCATCAATCAGACCTTTATCTTAGTGGCTAGACGGAAGCTACTCCTGAGTGAAAGGCATATGACAGCCCACCTGGAGTTTGCCAAATGGCACTTAAAGGACTCTAAGAGCATCAGGAAAAAGATTATCCGGTCTGATGAGACACAAATTGAACTTTTTGGCCTGAATGCCAAGTGCTACCATAAAGGTCTGATAAAGCAGTATTGCTGGTTTGTACAGCAATATGGTTTGTCAGCTAGATATATAGAGAGATATTAGCTTGGTAACATTGCTAGTGAGTATAAGGCGTACTGTCAGAGTTCTGTTACCATAGTAATTATGTTGTTAGTTTGTTGGTTTAATAGTACGTTTGGAGTCCTGCAGCACGCTGAAGTCATTCCACCAATGTTAAATCAATGGTGGCTAAAAATAGTTTAAAAAAATGATAAGTCATATAGCTTACCAAAATGCAAGCAACCTAATAGAGGTTGGGAAGTTGAAGCAAAGTTTAAAAAGTCTAAACAAAGTAGTTTAAAAACAGTATGAGGAGATGGGTCCGGAAGAACTGGAGTAATAAGAAGTAAAGATTCTGTCGCAAAACAGTAGTTTGAAGCCTTTTCCAAGCAGAATAATGATGGTGATAAATATTAATATGAACCAGTGAGCAGATGCTTCGTGCTCTGACCAGTCAGTGATGGTTGACGATTCGCTCTGCTGATATCAAACTTTTCCTCAGCCTTCAAAGGACTAATCAACATCCTAGAGTATATCTACCCTAAAGACAGGGGCATGAAGTCTAGGCAGTACCAGTCTTTTAAATTGGGACAGTGCGCAGATGCCCATGGCAGAAACGTGGTGAACACAGCATACTGAGGAGCAGGCTCTGACATGCAGAAGATCTCCAACTCCGCCAGTTTCCCCCTGCCCCAGATTGCGTCTAATGGAGTGTGTCCTGGGCCTCTGTTAGCCAATCTATGCCTCATGTCTGGCTTAAGTGGCTGTCCATTTTACTCCATGAAGGACGCTTTTATCTTCGCTCCTCTCCTCCCTGCGTATGCCTGTCCTACGTTTGTTGCTCTCTAATTTACTGTGGATTTGCAGTGCCTCCGCTTTAACTGCTGAGATATGCCTGCTGACACTTTTTTGGTTATAAAAAAAGCTACACAGTGAGCATGCAATCTCACTAGTCATAGCATCTCGCCTAGCATCTCGCCTCTCTCTGTCTCTCTCTCTTTCTCTCTCCCGCCCCCAGTCAGGTTTAATTCACTGGCCTGCCATTTCTTCACCTTTACCCTGATACTGTTACCATGGTACCTCTCCACAGGTTATTCTCAATACATTCTAATCAATTCTCTAAATTAATGTTAAAGGTTTTTTTAAATATCCTTTTTAGTCCGTACGTGCGTATGCCATTGTATTCTGTATACATGTTTAAATATGTGAATCAATCTTAAGATTGTTGCTATACATGTAATTGAAAAACAATTAATGTAACTAGCTGAAGTGAAAAAGTTGGTTAGTTTTGGTGCTGAATATATTGCTGGTATGTGTGTGTCTGTCTGTGTGTGTGAGTGCATCTGTGTGTGTTTGTGAATGTGTGTGTGCATTGTTTGTCTAAGTAAGTGTGAGTACATTTGTGTCTATGCACATTTGTGAGTTTGGCTCTCTGTATTTTTGTGTTTGTGTGTATGCAGAGAGACAGACCGAGTGAGAGAGAGAGAGAAAGAGAGATTCATGCAGCTAATGAATGAGGATCTCTGTGTGGAGAGGCCCGACAGCACAACTCTTGGGTGAAGGCAGAATAATTGGGAGTTTGCTGGCTTTGATAAAATATATATTTTTGGGGGTGTTGACAGGACTGGAGCCCCCTTTGACAGGGGCCCCCAGAACCTTGTGATTGCTGTCTGGTCTCAACTCCTCTCTGTGAGAGAGGCAACCTGCCAAAGGTCTTGAAGGGCCACAGGGACATCACACGACGTGGCACGCCCCCTATTGGCCAACCACGTACCCACACAACAAAATAGCTGGAGTTTGTCCTGGGCCCCACCCACTGGTGAAGACTCCCCTAACTGCCTCTGTCCGTCATGCTGCGAGCCGAGAGAACCTGAGGTTGGAACACGAAGCCAGAGAAGCAGAGCAGAGTCATTTAGGCATCCTCTCACTGTCTCTGGGGTGCGCGGTGACTGTGAGTGAGACGTCAGAGGTCAGACGTGGGCATGCACACGTATACACACACACACACACACACACACACAGTGACGACTGCTTCTTCCGGCAGAAGGAGTTGGGGGAAGGAGTTGCAGGGTCAGGTGTCTGGTGAGTGGACAGCTCGGATTCTTCATCTCAGAGAGCAGGGTTAGGCCCATCGCTCAGCCCTCCCCAGAATACGTGTTTATCAACGACCTCGAACAATGACTGATTCTCCTAGATCAAATCATCTAAGCCTCTCCTCTGCTCGACAACGGCCTCATAGCAGCTCCTCTGAGCCCAAATGAAACGGATATTGAAGGGTATTGGAAAACAGTTCGCATTAGTTTGTTAATGACTTCAATCTTTTGCGGGGGGGGGTTAATGCTGTTTGCTGCCGTGAGATAGGATAAGATGAATAATGAGACTCGGGGCTCTTGCGCTTGGCAGAGGAGACACGCATGCACTCATGCATACACACTCACACTTGCGCACAGTTTTGAAGCAATGGTGAAGCTGTTTGAGTGTCTTTGTGTATAGGATTCATCTTTGTTGTTTTGTTTTATTTTTGTTTGATCTTTCAGTTTGATATTCTACTAAAGAAGCTTTAATTTGCAGAAATACAGAAAGTTTCTTTAAAACAGTTTTTAAAAGTGAATTCAGTGGGAGAGTGTTGAAGTAAAACCAAAACGAACCCTTTTATTCAGACCACTCATTAGAAAGAGTAAAAGAGGAGAGCATGATAGAGCTGGCTGTTTCAATAATTGTCTGTTGGACGATCAAGGATTTTATATAAATACAGCGGTGGGAAATGTCAATTTAATTGCGAAAAAATGATTTTCTTTTCTTTCCTTTTTTAAAAATACTTCTAAACAAATTATCCTCTGAGCACAGTGGCAAGCCCCCGCTCTCTGTGCTTCTAGATTGGCGCAATTGGAAATACTTTTTCATCACCTAAAAATGAAGGTTACTAGTTAATAATACATTTTAAATTAGTAGTCTACACAGTATGTATTTGACTTGTGAGTGTAGCTTTTAATTGAAAATCTCTGATCTCCGATCAAGCAAAAATCTGAAAAATGGGACTAAAAAGATATTTTAAATAAAAACTTATTGTGGATGCTCTCTAGGTTCGTTGGACTTTCATTCACTTGTTCTGGGAATGCCTTGTTATGTCTTTTTGACAATAACTTTCAAATACAGCTTGATAAAATAACCTTAAATGTTAGCTCTACCCTGGCTAAAAATAGAGACTCTATTGTTATGTAATAACAGACCATGTAATAATAAGAACTGCTTGCTTTTCCTTCCTTTACAGAACTTATTGGTGAACCATGGCTGACAAGAAGAACCAATGCACTGTCAACCTGCTGGAAGCAGAATGACCGCGACCATAAACCAAAGTTTTTTCTTCGGTTCTGGGCAGAAAACCCCATCGGTCAAAAGCAGCATGCCTTCTTTCTATTGTTTTAAATATTTTATGTTGCACTACACAGCATCTGTCAGGGTCAGATGAATCTTTCCAAAACATTTTTCATGCCAGACTTGTGTTTCAACATTAAGCTTGAAGACTGTATTGTATGATTGCATTAAAATGATTACATTAAAAAACGTCCTTGTGTGGACCTCTTTCATTATGGTTTTTTTGCGTTTAGGGTTAAGCGCACACAACGTAAAAATAAGTCAAAAATGACACACGTCACCTGTCTGTGTGTATTCAGACTTTGAACTTATTTGTGGAATTATACACCCCCTGGCAAGTTAAACATCTAGTTCCTTCTCCATCTCGGCTACTGTGTGATTGCCTACACAGGTGCTTCTCCTATTAAACCCTACTTAATTTAAATTATGGGAGCACCCCGGTACAGACATTAGTGTAATAAATTCACTCTTAAAGTACTCTTAGGTACACCTGTACACCTGCTTGTTATGCAATTATCTAATCAGCCAATCATGTGGCAGCAACTCAATGCATAAAACATGCATGCAGACATGGCCAAGAGGTTCAGTTGTTGTTCAGACCAAAAATCTAAATGGGGAGAAATCTGATCTAAGTGACTTTGACCGTGGAATGATTGTTGGTGCGAGACGGGGTGGTGTGAGTATCTCAGGAACTGCTGATCTCATGGGATTTTCAGGCACAGTCTAGAGTTCACAGAGAATGGTGCGAAAAAGAAAAAACATCCAGTAAGCAGCAGTTCTGAAGGAGAAAACGCCTCGTTAATGAGAGAGGTCAAAGGAGAATGGCCAGACTTGTTCAAGCTGACAGGAAGGTGTCAGTAACTGAAATAATCATGTGTTACAACAGTGGTATGCAGAAGAGCATCTCTGAATGCACAACACGTCAAACCTTGAAGTGGATGGGCTACAGCAGCAGAAGACCACACTGGGTTCCACTCCTGTCAGCTAGGAACAGGAAAGTGAGGCTACAGTGGGCACAGGCTCACCAAAACTGGACAGTTGAAGATTGGAAAAACGTTGCCTGGTCTGACAAATCTCGATTTCTGCTGCAACATGCAAATGGTAGGGTCAGAATTTGGCATAAACAACATGAATCCATGCATCCATCCTGAACTCAACGGTTCAGGCTGGTGGTGGTGGTGTAATGGTGTGGGGAATGTTTTCTTGGCACACATTAGGGCCCTTAATACCAATTGAGCATTGTTTAAATGCCACAGCCTACCTGAGTCTTGTTGCTTACCATTTATCACCTTGGTGCATCCCTTCATGGCCACAGTCTGCCCCATCTTCTAATGGCTACTTCAAGCAAGATAATGCACCATATCACAAAGCACACGTTATCTCAAGCTGGTTCCATGAACATGACAATGAGTTCAGTGTACTCCAATGGCCTCCACAGTCCAATAGAGCACCTTTGGGATGTGGTGGAACGGGAGATTCGCAACATGAATGTGCGGCCGACAAATATGGACCAGAATCTCTTGAGGAATGTTTCTAACACCTTGTTGAATCCATGCCACGAAGAATTCATGCTGTTCTGGGGGCAAAGGGGAGTCCTACCCAGTACTAGAAAGGTGTACCTAATAAAGTGGCCACTGAGTGTATATCCTATATATGTAAAGTCCCCTTCAGAGTTTTCCATGTTATAGTGGACAACAATGTAGTGTAGTAGTAAGATCTGCCTGACATTTTTTAAATTAAAGGCTCACAATCTTTAAAGGGATGGATTGAGACTCGAATGGAAAACACCATTGAAACACAACTCTCTGAAACATTATAGTTGGCCATTAGAGGGCAGGTACTCTGAAAGTATTCATTTACATTTTTCTGTCTCTCCACCTGGAGTTAAGCACCTTCATCGCAGAAGTCTGAATATGAACAACTTTTTCTGCGCCACTATCGTATTAAGTGAAGGAAAGTAAGCAGGTGCTTAAGTCGGTCAACTCTGAACAGGTGTGTTTGATTGAATCCTGGCCACTTTGTCACTATCTGGATGAAACCTAGTATACCCAAATGTTTCATGATATACTGAAACAAATTAAAATCTCTTTGTTCTCGTATTTTTCCATGTCTGGTGGCATTTTCAGATGGCCTCACCACTGACTACCATGAGAGTCTCTGGTCTCCCTACATCCCATAATAATCACTTGTGCCATTAGCGACATGCCGACTGAGTGCACTGTCCCCCCCAGTGTAATTTGGTTTAGGAAACTCCCCCTCTTTTCTCTTCCTCTGTGGGATGCTCTTGCCCTTTCTGTATCCAACATTTCCTCGCCTGGATGTTCTCAAAAGGAGCTTCTCCCAAAGGAGTTGATTAGTCATGCCCGCCCCCCTGTATGTGAGGCTACTGTTGTCACTGTTCCCCCCAAGAATCTGCGCGTTGGGACTCAGAACTAACTCAGAGAGAGGAACCTCAGAGCTAACTGCCGTCTGTTGTATCTGAGAAGCATACCCATCTTTGTTATCAAACACATTGCCGCACCACAAAAACAAAAAAACTATGGGTTCCTTCCCCCTCCTCCTGGCTCCTGTAAGATTCCAACTAAGACGCTTTTCAAGTCAGTGAACACTTTTTCTCAGATTTCAGCCATGGCTCTCCCTGTAGGGATGACTGGGCACAATCCCCACACTTTCTGCCTGCTTATATCACAACTTCAATTATTGGTTTCAAACAACATGAAGACTAGTGCCTCCAGTCTTACCCGAGCCCCAGTGTAGCTGAGACTCAGGTAAGCGATTATCAGGACCTGGGATTGAACTGGCAGCGGCGCACACAGCTTACTCCTAATCTAATAATCTGATGTTACCGGAGAGTAACATCCAAAAAAAAGATAAAAAGGTGAAATAAATAGATAAAGAAATACATATTTTTTTGCCATGAGCTGAAAAGGATTCTGTTTTCGACCAACTTTAAATGATTCTTGCCGAAAACATATCAGGACATAGCACCAGTTTAACTAGTAGGACAGGAGACAGAGAGCTGCGATGGACGTTGGGAATGGCTAAACTAAACGGACCATAGGCAGGAGAACGAGTAGCTCCAGGCACATTGAATGAACAAACAGCATCTCTCAGCGCCACAGGTATAGATGCACATAAGATTATATGGATGCGATGAGCCAAGATGAGCTGAAGGGCCTGTTCCTCTTTCATTATATGTTCTTGTACACTTGGTAGGGTCTCTACATCCTATAGTGTATGTTTGTGTGCATGCGTATGTATATGTGTATATTTTACATTTCTGTGTACATGTTTATGTAAATGCGTTTGTGGGGGCAAGCGTGTGTGTTTATTGTCAGAGCCGGCAGGCCTTGTCTCTTGGCTGGCACTGAGATTAATTCCTTTTAGACGGGCATATGCCGTTTCTTCAGGCCACTTCTTGGCAGTGATACATTACCCTCATTTGAAACCCTGCCACTGACCAGCATTGCATGCTGGGATAGAGACCGATATCACTGGTTTGTGGTTGCTTGTCAATTCATCCCCTGTAACAGCTGGGTTGGGTATATGGTGGTTCAATAGCATTTATTTATTTATTTGTTTCTCAGGGACATTGCAATACACATTGTTACAATGTTAAAAACAAGCATCAGATGCATTGTATTACATGTTTTTAGCCAAAAGCTAATTTCCAACAACAAAAAAATAAAATGAGTTACTATCTGGAATTGTCAGTATTGAGTAGGTTTCCGATCTAAGTTTTTTAAAGTATGTTTATCAAAACATTGTAGTGGATTTATTGTGGCCAGGTGAGAAAAAAAAATCATAGTATGCATATAAACCATTGCTGCTTCAGTTGAAAGGCAGTGTCTTATGAAGTTTGTCTAGGACTGTCACACGCCCCGTGACAAATCCCCGGATGTGAGCAGAGCAGCTGATGGTAAGGAGTGGCAAAGGAGTGGAGTTTGCCGGTCTCCGGACCGGATCTTTCTTTCCGTCTCTCTCCCACACCAGGAAGAGAGAAACAGTGGGAGAGCAGGTTAAATAAAACAAACACAACTTCACCCTACTCGCCACGAAACTTTCAGGCAAAAACGATGAACTAAAATAACAAATTAAAATAAACAAAACTAAATGAATAAAACTAACTTAAAGCCCGCCTCCTGCGAGGTGGGAATCCCCTTCCAAGGATTTGTCATGTGGCGTGTGACAAATTTGGTTCCGAAACCTGGAAGGGCAATGGACGAAGGTTTATATGTTATTTGTATATTTGCACTCCCAGTCTCGTTCTTTTCCCTGTGTCTGGGAGAAGAGAACAATATAATAAATAAAAATCCGGTCCTTGGACCCTAAAATCCACTCCGTCTCCGGCTGCTCTGTTCTCATCCAGGGATTGTCACAGGCATGTGACAAGGACATTTTCTTTATATGTTTTGAAAAAGTTCGATTTGAGTCCAAGATAATACTAAGATATTTGAATTCAGACACAATGTTGATTTTTCACCCTTATATATAAATGTCAAAGTAATTATTTGTTTTATAGAGAAGTGCGTGCCCACATTTATAGACGGAAATATCAAGGAATTCTGACATTTTTGTCAAAGCTGGAGTTAATTGTGATTCTGCTTCTTCTGCAGTGGAGTTGATACTTGTGGAAGATCATGCATATATAGGCTAAACAGTAGTGGGCCAATAACATAACCTTGAGGTACCCAATAATACATTTGCCAGATGATGAAACATTGTTATTGATTCTCGCACACTGTACCCTTCAACTAATCTCATACATTGTTAAACTGGAATCATTTTGAAAGAAGGACATTGTGATTGACGGTGACAAATGCTTTTCGCAGATCTAAGAAAATGGCACCGACCTCTCCCCCTTTGTAAAATGTAGATTTAATCTTCTCCAAGACAACTTACTGTCTCAGTGGAGTGGTTTGCACTAAAGCCAATTTTGATGGCTAGTATTTGAGTGGCTCGTTAATTGCTCAACAACTACCTTTGCTAATTGGTCTATAGTTACTGACTAGAGACCTATCTCCAGACTTGAATATAGGGGTAACAATGGCCAGCTTCCATGCACTCGGAAATGAATATATTTTTATGGATACATTTCTTAGATGTGTTATAGTTAGGGCCATGTGGAATTTATCAAAGAGCTCAATATATGAAACACCTTTTCCTCTGTAGTTGGTGATTGTCACAACGCCAGGGGTGGGACAAATCTCCCCCAGTAAACAAGAATAAGGGGGTAAAATAAAATAAGGATTTAATATTTACACAAAAGAAAAGCATGCCAGGAAAACACAAGGGACAGCTGTCCCACTCTTGGGTCTCTAAGTGTCCATCTAATTTGAATGCTGTTCCTTTTAGTGTAATTCTCCTCCATTCTCCTCAAGTGCCAGAGTGATTAATTAAAAACCTGAGAGAATGATTAAATAGTATAATATTCAGTTCTCTCAACTCTTGAACAGAATCCAGAAATAAACTAAATGTTGTGGCCACTGAATGGCTATCCTGTAAAAGGCTTCCCTATACCTTCCGTTGTATGTCCTCCAAACATTTAGTATGTCCCTTACCAGTTATCTATATTATCTATTATTTTCCAAATCCATTTTAAATTGCCCTTTGCCTCATTTATTTTAATAAAGAAGTTGGCCTTTACATTCCTTAGTTCTGAAATAACCTTATTTCTTAACCCTTTGAATATGGTTCGATCAGTACTAAATCCTGATTAGATAATGCTAAAGTCATTTTCTTGGTCATTTGAGGACAGAAGATTATCCCATTTTATTTGGCACAATCTTCCAATCCCAAATCTTTCTTATGTGCACAGGAGAAATAATTATTTTGCTTTTCTGGCATATTGAGGTTGAATCTGTGTTTAGAGTTTTCTTGCAAATCCCAGTTATCAAATTATATCTATAATTGTGTCTCTGAAAATTCCTTGCTGGAGTTATCCTTGGAGATATCCATGGACCATTGACTAATTGATCTAGATCATTTTTATCTGTGCTAACTTGATCCATGGGAATTAGTTCCTTAATGTGTCATGTAATCACTGAGTCTACCCAGGTTCATTTCTGTGGACTACATTCAGGTCAGGTAATGACAGCTCAGCATTCCTCAAATAATTCAGTTTCCTCCCCTAATAAATATTCCTGGATTCAAAGGAATGTTAAAGATTTATGTTTTGCTTAAATTAAGGGCTAAAACTGATTTAATAGCATATTGATTTTTTACCGTTGGAATTCCGATTGTGAGGGCTCTTTCTTTATCACATGTTTAATCCAATACCCTTAAATTATTCAGAGAGTTGTTTGCTTGTAAATTCAGTTACTAAACATTTTCCATTCAGTTTTTTTTTTTTTTTTAAAGAGAAGCAGTCACGTACTGTAAGAATACTACCAGTCAGAGTTAATTTTTCTCAGATTATTCTGAAGGTTGGATATGGCAGATTTCTGAAGACTCTCTTGCGAATCACTGACATCGCTGAGTAGAAGCACTAAACAATGACGACCTCAGTAGGATGTCAAGTCCGCCGTAATCTCCAGCTGGTCTGAATCCAGGGACCCTCGTCACTGAGCCTGCAGTTGCACATTTCTGCAAAGCTAGCACAGCCATCCAAGCCATTTTGCAGACAAGAGAGATGCAGTTCTGCAGTCAGGACAGATTTATGTAGACAGGAGAGACACAGTTCTGTGGTCAGGACCATTTTTTGCAGATATGAGAGATGCAATTTTTGAAGTCAGGACAGGTTTGCACAGGCAGAAAAGATGTAATCCTGCATTCAGGACAGATTTACGCAGATAGGAGAGACGCAGTCCTGCAGTTAGTTGCAAAATATGGGAGAGAGACGCCTCTGTAGTCAGGAGAGATTTGTGTGGGCAGGTATGGACTTCTAAACTGTGAGGAGAGCTGTAAGGATGTAGCTGAAGAGGGGCAGAGGTTAACACAATAACTGCTCCATCGCAAGACAATACAATCTGACAGCCTCATAATGCAGCAGCAAGGAAATATTAGCTCAGGGGTCTGTCAGCACAAGTGACGGAACAAGTCCCTGGGAAGTGGAAAAGAGTTATTTGTTATCACATCCCTGACCCATTGAGGATTCTACTGTCCATCATCCCCTGCCCCTGCCCCTGCCCCATGCCCCCCAGTGTCACAGTAGCCACAAGCGGATTGGTCACATGTCTGTCACAGCGCGCAGTGCAGCCTTGGCACAGATGTCGCTGTTGTCCGGGGGATGCCAGGGATGTCAGAGATTGCTTATTACAGAGGTCCACAGGTAACACTGATATGTATCCTGCTGACACTTATCCTCAAACACCAAGCTGCATAGAGCCATTTGCCTCCCTCACGTCAACCTCCTACTGTGCACAGAAACAGAATAATTAGAAGATGCACAGAGAGGCGGCCCGTTATGCTATCTGGCACATTGCTTTTATACCTCTGTCATCATAGGGAAATGGGTCAGGTGATTAATATCCAAATTCCCCTGGATAGAAGCCCTGGATGCCATCCATGCCTTGAATACAAAAATAGAGGGCAGCCTTTCACAAGTGCGATGACTCTGATGACACCGCTGATCTTCAAGCAGCGTCTCGCAATCCCTCACGGAACCCAGGAACATAAAACAGTCAAGGGGTGCATGTACGGGAGAAGAAATGATTCAATGACAGGTTCGAGAATGGTTAGGAGTATGAAACTGGACGAGGGTAATCAAATGCATTCATGCAGCGCCTTAGCAATGCGCAGGACTGACACAGGAACTGTCTTAACGAACCAAAGTTATTTCGGCCATGTCTTTTGTCTTTTCGGCCATGTCATTGTAAATCCTTCCTTTGATATATCTTGTATACTTTTTTAAATGTAAAGTTTTCATAGGTTATATGTTGAATAGCTTTTTATAGATGTTTAACTACATTTATACATTATTAATTCACTAATATTTGGGCTAACTAGGTATGTTATTACTATAGACTGGCAAACAAAATCCACAGAGAGAAAAGTATAAAATGTTATCTGAACATATTGAATATTTTAAATAAAAGCAAATAAAATGGTCTTACATCATTTTAATACCACTGAGCCTTCCACTAATGATAAATATCCTGGATATGAAACATTGTTTAGCTGTTAATCATAATACAAATTGAGACTTTTAAAATCTCATTCAGCCGCTTCGGTTCAATGTCTAGATCCTCTCATAAAATGAACATAACGTGAATGAAATGCAATACAGTACAATGCTAGAAGTATTTGTTCGTTTACGCCATTTTTGGAAAAAAAGCGGTGGAAAAAAACATTCCGATATTCCGGAAAAGTCGAGACAACTAACGTTATAGATGTAAGACCAAAATTAAATTAACATTGAACTTGAACATTGCAAAATTAAATACATTAAAAAATTGCAACTGTAGATACATCTTTTTGAGGCGATTGAATTTTTCATCATTTATGATCATTACAACCATTGTAGCGGGGCACAATACTTCAGCCTAGTGATTGTTGCCAAGCTGCTTCAAACATATTGCAATGACGCAACGGTCAAATAGACAAAGACAAAGACAAATAGATAATAAATCATTTTGAATTCTGGTTCTCTCCTTGGAGTAGTGGTAGTCTGCAGTTCATTTGGGGGACCTGGATTCGTATCTCGCCTTTGCCATCGTCATAGCAAAATAATAGTATTTTAAGGGAGAGCCAACATGGATTTCTCAAAGGGAGGTCATGCCTAACAAACCTCCTGGACTTTTTCGAAGAGGCTACAAAGTGTGTTGACCTGAACCAGGCTTATGATATTATATATTTGGACTTTCAGAAAGCATTTGACAAGGTACTACATGAGAGGCTCGTTGCTAAAATGAATTCAGTAGGAATTGCAGGAGTAGTTTCACAGTGGGATCATAATTGGCTGCAAGGGCGAATACAAAGAGTAACAGTAGGTGGGGCTGAATCTGACCTCGGTGCTGTGGGCAGTGGTGTCCCACAGGGATCGGTGCTGGGACCTCTGCTCTTCCTTATTTACATAAATGATCTTGATATGGACATTAGTAGCAAAATAGTTAAATTTGCAGATGATACTAAACTTGGGGGTTTGGCAAACAGTTTGGAATCGACTAAAGTAATCCAAGATGATTTAAACAAAATCCAAAAATGGGCAGATACATGGCAGATGACGTTCAATATTGCTAAATGTAAAGTTATGCATGTGGGAAATAAAAACATTAGACAGGAGTATTTTATGGGAGGAGAATAGTTAGTAGGTATTCAATTTGAAAAGGACTTAGGAATTGTAGTTGATCAAAGCAGTGTGCTACAGCAGTGAAAAAAGCCAACAGGATGCTGGGATACATAGCAAAAAGTATTGAGTATAAAACAAAGGAGGTTATATTAATGTTATATAGTGCCTTTGTCAGACCGCACTTAGAATACTGTGTGCAGTTCTGGGCACCACACTACAAGAAAGATATAGAAGCTCTTGAAAAAGTCCAAAGAAGGGCAACTAAACTGTTACCTGGTATGAAAGGTAAAAGTTATGATGATAGACTTAAGGCACTCAATCTATTTAAACTTAGCAAACGGAGACTTAGGGGGGATTTGATTGAGGTTTTTAAATTCCTAAAAGGGATTAAAAAAGTAAAATACCAAAGATTTTTTAAGATAAGTGGGGTCAGCAGAACAAGAGGCCACAGGTGTAAATTAGTTAAAGGCAAATTCCGCACAGATATTAGGACATTTTTCTTCACACAGAGAGTTGTCAATGCCTGGAACAGCTTGCCAGGTCAGGTAGTAGAGGCAGAAACGCTTGGGCTATTCAAGTCCAGGCTAGATGTAGTACTAGATACTCTTTAGATTAGGACATGATGAGCCTAGATGGGCCGAACGGCCCGTTCTCATCATTATGTATTCTTATGTTCTTATAGGCCAGGGCTGGACAATTATAGGACCTCCGTCCAATCAAATCCCTGCGCTGTGACATTAGCAATGGTGATAATGCGAACAGCCGCTGAGCAAGATTATCGTTCAGTCTCCCAGGGTAGAGAACTTTTGATTAAATCTACATACTTGCGATTTACGAGGGGAAATTACCACTAGCTATACAATGTAAATGCTACATATGATTCAAATAATACAATAGTTCATGTTTTTCCCTGCTCTCAGTACAGTACAATGCTGTAAAGGAAATGATTTATTGGTTATTATTAGGTTGTTACCTTCCATTGGCAGCTAAGAGAATGTTTGTTGATTGCTCAACAGGACAGATGGCCATGGTGTGTTTAATAAGTATGATATAACGATTAAATAAATGGCACATATATTGGCTGTTGGGTTATAAATAGCTCATTTTAAAGGTTATGATTATTCCACCATTTCCTAGAAAATATTAAACTCATAAATGCAAGGAACTTTGCTGGCTTATTCACAGGCAGGGGTCAAAACCAAGAATCAGGGAATACAAAATCACGAGGCAGAGAGAAGTTTAATACAGTGGTGCCCAAGTTCGGTCCTTTAGGCTGAATCTATTGGAGTGTGCAGGCTTTTGTTCATAACAAGAGGGAAACCACGGACACTGAACCATACAAACATATAGACACACCTGATTTTAATATTTATTTGATGATCTTGATGTGCAGCTGAATAATGAAATCACGTGTGTTAGTGAAAGGATTCATGAAATCTGGTGTGTTAGTGAAGAGATTCATTAAAGCAGGCGCATTAGTGAAGGGCTGGAACAAAAGCCTACACCCCCAGGACTGAACATGAGCACCCTTTCCATAAATATATTTAGCTACCTTACTTTCTTTCACGTTATTGATGTTCAAACCAGATGACGGTGCGCTAAGATTCACTGAAATAAATTTGAAAGCTAAACCATCACAAACTTGAACTAGCTAGCTAATGGTAGCTTAGTTTGCTATTGATACTGCGAAGACTCACCCAATGGAGAATGGGAAAGGTCTTTGTGGGCATAAAGTATTTTTCAACAGTTAAATGGTGTTTATCCCCCCTCCCCTCCCCACTAAGCCTCCTCACTCAGAGAGGGGCCTGACAATGGATATAATTAAAGCGAAACTCTTTCTGATGGGGTCCCTCACATTCCACTTCTGCTTCTACCTCGTTTACGCACCCCACTGCGTTCCAACTAATTCAATTTCGCACTGATTAAATTAAGCACTAATTTGGACTTGGGGTGTTGGGGGATTTTGAATGGGAAAGTGACAGAGAGAGTTTGACAGAGTGTTATGTTCATTAGAAAATTAATGAAGGAACTGCCATGGTTATTGGCATGGTTATTCTATCAGCGTTTGCCATTCTGTATAGAAGCCAGAATCCAAGGGACAAGTGTTGATGCGCTCATAAAAAACGATATATTTTTTCAGCTGAGATTCTGTGAGTGTTTCAGCGTCAACCAGAGATCACCATAATCCTCATCATAATAAGGCCTTCTGGGTGGTGTCCAGCTCAGTCGAACAATGTGTGCCATGGTCCGAAATCACATCCTGCCAATGGTGGCCGGGAGTACCATCGCCCAGGGAGGGAGGGTTTCAGTTGGCTAGTTTGCCTGATTTTGAGAGAGAAACTCCTCTGGTTGATTATTCTGCAGCCCGTTTGCACCAGCTGTACATGAAAAGCATTTTGATTTGGCTATATTGTGTCGGCGGTGTTTGATTGAATCCTCAGCAGCCTGCCCAGTGGTAAGTACATTGTTTGAAGAGGATATAGCTGCAGTACTTTTTGTGGCTTTTGATAACAATTATCTCTCACTTAAAACATCGTTTTTTGTGTTTAATTTCCAGATATATTGAATGTATTGTTTAATATAAGCAGTACCCTCCAATTATTCACACCCTTGGTAGAAATGAGCAAAGGAGCCTGTACAAAATAAACAATAGTGAATTGTGGCAACAAATGAGCTTGTGGTACAGGAGAGGGTGGCCTTCGGAAACCAAGGACAGCTCCCCTGAAGAAGTAGTAAAGGAGAAGGCCGCATTCCAAAGTGGGGCAGCTGTCCGGTGCTGAATCAGGGAGACAGCTGCAGCCAATTTCCCCATCAGGCACGTGTCTCCCATTTTGTAATCAGGGGACACTGCATAAAGGCAGAGGCCCACACAGCCTCGGGGAGAAGCACCTAACCCAAGCTCATACTCAAGACAACTGCTCCTCCCTTTTCTCTCTCTTTCTCTTTTTCTCTCTCTCCTACAGATACGGACACCTCCACCAGCCCCTTCTATAGTGCAGACTGGGACAGCTGGCCAGAGGACTTAGCCCCATTCGCAGAACCAATGTGGCCCAGACGGATCACCCACAACAAGCCACATTTAGTTACGGTTGATCAGTATGTGTCACAATTATTCACACCCCTGTTTTCAGTACTTTCTGCACCTTCCTTTTGCAAGGATAACACTACTGATCCATCTTCCATACTGTTTTATGAGATTGGTAAACATATCAGGGGGGATCTTTGGCTAGTCCTCCATACAGAATCTTTCAACATCCTTCAGATCCTGCGCTTGGGACTGCTATCTTAAATTCAAACCACAAATTTTAGATTGGGTTCAAGTCTGGAGACTGAGATGGCCATTGCAAAACAATCATTTGGGATCAGTTCATTTCTTGGTTGATTTTTAGGTATGCTTGGGATCATTGTCTTGCTGAAAGATCCATTTTCAGCCAAGTTTCAGCTTCCTGCGAGAGGAAACCAGGATTTTGGCCAAACTGCTGGAGTTCATGATTCCATTGACCTTAACATGAGCCCCAGGACCAGTAGATAGTAGTAGCAAAGCAACCCCATAACATCAAATATGTACCACAATATTTCACTGTATAACATTCTTTTCAACATAAGCATCCAATGCCAAAAGTTAAATTTTTGTCTCATCCGACCATAACGCCTGGTTCCAGTTGGAGTTCCAATGCCATTCAGCATCTTATGGTAAATTTGGAGACTTTGTGTCCAACCACGTTTTGTAGATCTCCAATTGTGGCCCTTCGCCTCCCAAACCATCTGCGTTTTTTTATCCATCTACAATCAGAATTTTTAACTTTAGACAAGCTGACTTTAATAAAATGAGGGAGAGAATTTAAGTAATATAGATTGGGTAAAACTTCTAGATTGCAAAACTGTGAATGAAAAATGTACAAATTTTAAGAGTTATTGATGATACACAGTGTAAATTCATTTCAAAATTAAGAAAGAATAAGTTGAAAAAACTGTCTCCAAAGTGGATTTCCAGAGAAGCTTTACCAGAGAAGAGGTTATAACTATGCCTATAAGTACAGTCAATATACAGGATGTTTTAGAGGACTGTCAGTTTAACATGCATCTCAGCCAACATGATTTTTCGGGGGGATGACTTGCCTAACATACCTCCTGGACTTCTTTATGGAAGAAGAACCAGGCTTATGAAATTATATTTTTGGACTTTCAATGAGCATTTCACAAGGTACCACATAAGAGGTTCATTGTCAAAATTGATTCAGTAGATATTACAGGAGATGTTTCAGAGTGGGTTCTTAATTGGCTGCAAGGGCGAATACAATAAGTAACGGTAGGAAGGGTCATATCTGACCTAGTTTCTGTGGGCAGAAACTAGGTCAGATATCCACAGGGATCAGTGCTGGGATGTCTGCTTTTCCTTATTTATATTAATGATCTTGATAGGGATGTTAGTAGCAAAATATTTAAATTTGCAGATGATACAAATCTGGGAGGCTAGCAAACAGTTTGGAACCGACTAAAGTAATAATTCAAGATGATTGAAACAAAATCCAGAAATGGGCAGAAACATGGCAGATAACATCCAATATTGCTAAATGTAAAGTTATGCATGTGGGAAATAGAGAGACAAGTATTTTATGGGAAAAATTGTTCAGTTTGAAAAGGTTGTAGATGATCAAAGTCTACCCACATCTAAGCAGTGTGTTGTAGCAGTGAAAAAGGCCAACAGGATGGTGGGATATATAGAAAAAAATATTGAGTATAAATCACAGGAGGTTATACTGATGTTATGTAATGCTTTTGTCAGACCTCCCTTAGAGTACTGTGTGCAGTTCTGGGCACCACACGACAAGAAAGATATAGAAGATCTTGAAAAAGTACAAACAAGGGGAACTAAATTGATACCTTGTATAAAAGGTCAAAGTTATGAGGAAAGACTTAAGATACTTAATCTATTAAAGCTTAGCAAATAGAGAATAAGGTGGGATTTTATTGAGGTTTTTAAATTCATAAAAGGGATTAACAAAGTTAACTACCAAAGATCGTTTTAGGTTGAGTACCAGAACAAAAAGGCACAGGTGGAAATGAGTTAAAGGCAAATTCCACACAGATATCAGGACATTTCTTTACACACAGAGAGTTGTCAATGTGTGGAACAGCTTGCCTTGTCGTGGAGGTAGAAACACTTGGAGTATTCAAATCCAGTCTTTATACAGTACTGGATATTCTTTAAACAAGGAAATTATGAGCCTAATTGAGCCAAATAGCCTGTTCTCATCATTGTATATTCTTATGTTCTTATGTTATGCCTCACTGTGTGTGGGGGAAAGACGCACGTGCGTCCTCTACCTACCTCATTATTGACCTAACAGTGGAAAGTGGTATAATTTAATTATTTATTTATTAATCATTTATATTTGTATTTGTAACCACCTCCTGACTTGTTGTTGTTTCTTCTGAGAGATCTTTGCCTTTCCCCATGGTGATGGATGACAAATAGATTTTACATTTTTATACCCCAGTGAAACAGGGAGCCATTGGAGGAGATAGTATACATAGTATACATAGTGTAGTTCACTAAGTTAAAGAAGTTAACGTAAAAAACCTTTAACATTTTTTATTTTAATGCAGATTTTTATTTTATTTTATTTATTTGAAATAATTATTAGCTTGTGATACATAGCTTTTTGTGAAAAATATATTATATGTTGAACAAAATATTTTTCTCAGAGCAATTGTATCAATATAAATAATATACTTTTACTTGTACTTTTTTTGAGCATACAATATATCTCATTACCTGTTTTGTTTATTTTATACATCTCTCTTTGCTCATCTTTATTATGGGTGTGAATAATTTTGGAGGTTACTGTATATACTATAGCGGCACGGTGGTGCAGTGGATAGCACTGTCGCATAGCAAGAAGGTCCCGGGTTCGAATCCCGGCCGGGGTCTTTCTGTGTGGAGTTTGCATGTTCTCCCCGTGTCCACATGGGTTTCCTCCGGGTACTCCGGTTTCCTCCCACAATCCAAAGACATGCACGTTAGGCTAATTGGAGAGTCTAAATTGCCCGTAGGTATGAGTGTGTGAGTGAATGGTGTGTGTGCCCTGCGATGGATTGGCGACCTGTCCAGGGTGTATTCCTGCCTCTCGCCCGGAACGCATGCTGGGATAGGCTCCAGCGACCCTGACCAGGAATAAGCGGCTTAGATAATGGATGGATGGATGGATGGATGGATGGTATATGAATGCAGATTTTTTCTTGTTGGACTTTATACGAAAGAATTATTAGCTTGTGATACATAGCTTTTTGTGAAAAATATATTATATGTTGAACAAAATATTTTTCTCTGAGCAATTGTATCAATATAAATAATATACTTTTACTTGTACTTTTTTTTGAGCATACAATATATCTCATTACCTGTTTTGTTTATTTTATACATCTCTCTTTGCTCATCTTTATTATGGGTGTGAATCATTTTGGAGGTTACTGTATATACTATAGCGGCACGGTGGTGCAGTGGATAGCACTGTTGCATAGCAAGAAGGTCCCGGGTTCGAATCCCGGCCGGGGTCTTTCTGTGTGGAGTTTGCATGTTCTCCCCGTGTCCGCGTGGGTTTCCTCCGGGTACTCCAGTTTCCTCCCACAGTCCAAAGACATGCATGTTAGGCTAATTGGAGAGTCTAAATTGCCCATAGGTATGAGTGTGTGACTGAATGGTATATGTGCCCTGCAATGGATTGACGACCTGTCCATGGTGTATTCCTGCCTCTCGCCCAATGCATGCTGGGATAGGCTCCAGCCCCCCCGCGACCCTGAATAAGCAGGTTAGATAATGAATAAATGAATGTACATACTAGACTATATTTATTAATTTTTATTTCATTTATTCATATATATAAAATAATGTATTATTATAATATTTTTTTAATCCCACCAAAAATCAACAATTTCCGTGGAATTTAAGTTACCCATGACTACGGACACTATTGTGGATGCATGGTTCTTCAAGCAAGATGTCTAGTACGGACAGTACAGGTGCTTGATGACTTTGACGTCATATCATTGGCTCCATTATAATACCACTCGTTGACATTTAAGGGTCAGGCTGCTTAAGCCTTCATAAATCTTATATAACATTTTCATAAGCATGGCATTACTACGTACTGTTTAACGCAGTTAACGGCCAACGGCATCACCAACATGGACCTGAGCAAGGGGTATTAGCAGGTCCCATTGGACAAGAAGTCCAGGGAATACAACGCCTTCAGAACTCCACTTAGCCAGTTCCAGTTCACAATGATGCCCTTCGGGTTGCATGGGGCACCTGCCGCTAGGGCTTATGGACAGAGTGCTTCAGGGCTGTTAAGACTGCTTTCTGACTGCAGTCTGCCTGGATAATGTGGTTATCTACAGCAACACCTGGGATGATGTGCTGCCGCCCCGCACCAACAAGCAGGTGAGGTCCTTCTTGGGTTTTCTGGGGCAGTACTGGAGGTTCATTCCCCAGTTTGCCTCCATTGTTGTGCCTTTGACTAACCTAACCACCAAGGAAGCTAAGGATCCGGTTGAGTGGAACAGGGATTGTGAGAAAGCATTCTTCACTTTTTTGGCTGATGAACACTAATTCCATGCTCCTAGATGTGTTATATATGCCTCTCTCTGGCAATTGCCTTCACCTATGCCTCCATGCTCAACTTACACTGTACGGTCAGTGTGTGTATATGCATAACTACTAACAGCAGAGAGAGTGGGTCAGTGTGTCTATATGCATAACTACTAACAGCAGTGAGAGTGGGTCAGTGTGTGTATGTGCATAACTACTAACAGCAGAGAGAGTGGGTCAGTGTGTGTATATGCATAACTACTAACAGCAGTGAGAGTGGGTCAGTGTGTGTATATGCATAACTACTAACAGCAGTGAGAGTGGGTCAGTGTGTCTATGTGCATAACTACTAACAGCAGTGAGAGTGGGTCAGTGTGTGTATATGCATAGCTACTAACAGCAGAGAGAGTGGGTCAGTGTGTGTATGTGCATAACTACTAACAGCAGTGAGAGTGGGTCAGTGTGTGTATATGCATAACTACTAACAGCAGTGAGAGTGGGTCAGTGTGTGTATGAGCTTTTTCATTAGGCACCGGCTTCACCAGGGTTAGCTTGAGGCTATGTACCTCAGTCACTGTTACTACTCCTGTGCTTGTACACATCTGTGATCCATCTGTGATAGGTGGACACCTTTCCACTCATCATGGGCGACTGCAGGAATCTCCTCTTTGTGTTAGAATTTTAAGAAACAAGGCAATATTTTACTGAGCGCTAATATTGCCTAGGTATTTCACAATTCCCATTTTGTATTGCACTTCCAGCAAATAATAAACAAATAATCAGAAATATCGTTGCACAGTACCCTGGTTCATGCCACTACAGCTATATTTTCAGGAATACCCGTATCTACTAACTAAATTAGAATTTTAAATATATATCCTATATAGCATACGTATATGTTGTTTACTAGAACTTGAAATGAAAATTATATGAAATGGCACAGGATTTCTATTGACTAATCTGTCATCAGCTAGCAGGCAGTATAAAAACGCAGTTCTGAATTTGGACAATTATCTTATTGTGCGTATGTGGTCAGTAGGGTACAGAATGAATCGTGAATAAGTTTTTACTTTCAGATGCTCTGTGGCCTTCTATCATCTTGAAAAGTTTTTCCCTGTCTATTCTTTATTATTATTCTAATATTATTTCCTTAGTTGAACCACCACCGGTGTTTTTTTCCACGTTATGTTGTAGGAAGGTTTTTCTTTTGGATACCACCTAACATCATGTCATCTTTTCTTAACATCATCTACTGTTTGTTTTCATTACATAATCTACTGTTTGTTTTGTTATGCCTAATGGATTATTTATTTTTGTGATGTCACTTTTTTGTCCATTACCTCTATTTCCACTTTGTGATCTGGACATGTAAGCATGCCATATTGTTTTGGACTCATAGCTGCATTATAGCTGCTATTTTTGCGCTGCGGCTATTTCCTTGGTATATCTGGCCCTCTGTGAGATCAAAATCACATTCTTTGGGTCGAATCCCCACCTCAGATCTTGTCCTGGTGGTGAGAATGAGTGCATTTTTTATTTAAAACACAGTCACTCTCCAAGATTGGGACCTTTGAGAGATGCATTTTCTCACAGTCCTGTTTCATAAAGTGATTGAATTTTCTAGTATACTTATGTCTGTTATGTCTTATGTCTGTTACAGGATTCTATCATAAGGTATGATGGTTTAAACATAGGGTTATTTTGTACATCAAGCATGACTGCGTTGCACATTCGGCCCTTGCCGATGTTTGCTTCATTGGTATTAATATTTCAGTTTCCGTAGTCTAGTGACTAGCAACCTCCCCCATCTGGCGTGGAGCGTCATTAAACAAACAAACCTCAAGTCGCAGCGAGTATACTGACATTTGGTCACAACGCCATATTCAACAGCAGTTCGACAGCCTGTTCGAACACACCAAATTAGATTTTGTTTGAAGTATACTGAGTGCAATGAGATCCTTGATGGATGTCTGTGAAGATATTTTAGGATCACCACACTGACTCTCATCTGCAAAGACAGGTAAGACAGATAAGGTAGCATTTTCTCACAGTCCTGTTTCATAAAGTGATTGAATTTTCTAGTATACCCGAGCAGGATACAAATCCATCAGCAGCCTTGCACACAAGCCTGTGGATTCATTGGTCAGATACAGGACATCAGTATTTCGGAGAGAGCTAGGTGGGACTAGGTATGTCCTGATTGCTCAGACACAGATGCCGAAGTGTGGGAGAGATCTTGTTCTGCCTTGATCCTGATTGGTCAGACGTAGGGGTTAAGGGGAGACTACCCCCCTAGATAGGCAAAAAAAGAAAGAAAATAGATATCACTATGAACACATTCCCAGTTTGTTATGTACATAAAAACTAAGAAAAAATGTATTGCAAGTTTTCTGAATTGTATGTTTATTATGCTAATTAGGTGCTAATTAGGCCTAATTAGGCATATATCGCCAAGGGCACTAACACCATCATATGTGTCAACATATGTCAACATATGTGTTTTTTTATGTTGACACATTAGAAAAGAAACTTTTTACAGAAGAGATTGTGT
This sequence comes from Aldrovandia affinis, assembly GCA_029706075.1. NCBI lineage: Eukaryota > Metazoa > Chordata > Actinopteri > Notacanthiformes > Halosauridae > Aldrovandia > Aldrovandia affinis. The sequence goes on along the minus strand of JAINUG010000172.1, from coordinate 1,640,794 downwards.
CTATGTCCTCGTATCAGCCCATACATCAGGAAATACCGTCTATAGTCATAGAAAATCTATATTCGCCATGTTTTTCGCCATGTTTTTGTATAAAATGTACTATAAACAGAGCTATGAATGATATATCATCAAACTCTTCTGTAGAAAGAAGCAGAATATGGATAGGAAGAAATGTAGAAAGTTTGATCGAAAATAGATTTTCTATGACTATAGTAAAGTTTTTTTTCTAATGTGTCAACATAAAAAAACACATATGTTGACATATGTTGACAGATATGATGGTGTGATATCTATTTTCTTTCTTTTTTTGCCTATCTAGGGGGGTAGTCTCCCCTTAAGGTCTCAGTATACTTCAAACGAAATCGAATTTAGCATGTTTGCACAGGCACAGTGGCGGGTTTGCGACCAAAACCAAGCACCGCTTCGGTGCCGCTTTGGCTTCAATCTCCGCAGTGTGTGCAGGCTGGCTAGGCGAACTTGTCAAACTTTTCGCACAGCTTCCTTTTGTTAAAACTTATTTCACATTTTTCCCCCGTTTTTCTCCCAATTTGGTTGCCAATTATACCCTCTATTTATCTCAATTCCCCCTCCCCCACGAGTCCGCCGCCTGTCCTCCGGGGCGAGACATTATTTCCGGGCCGAATTTATCCGCCTCTTCCGAGACAGAATTCTACCACGGACGCCTTTTTCCTGCTCCTCAATGGACTCGTGCCGGCTCACCCTCCCCCCTCCCCCGGAGGCGGACAGCCAAACGCCGCCTCCGATCGGGCTGACGACCAGGGCCGGTCTGGTAGAGACGCGGGTTTCGAACTGCGTCCCTGACAGGCAGCGCACACCAGCCAAAGTGTGGTGCATTAGACCGCTACGCTATCCGCCAGCCCCTTTGCACAACCTCCTTCACAACCTCCCAATACACCGTCACCTGCAATTGGTCAACAATGTCACGTGATTGGCCACTTTTTTCCTGTTCACATCTCGTTATCATCGCATCCAACTGTTCCAGCTTACATCGTTAGTTCTAGCTAGCTATATTTTATGTTGACAAGCAATTTTTTTCCTGCAAATCCAGTTGACAACTTTGCTCTTGGGGAAATGCACCGCTTTAATGTTAGCTAGCTAAAAAATCCTCATTCCTTATTGGCATTACCTATTTAGCCTCAGTTCACCATCAATGGTGTGACATAGGCTAGCTGCTAATCAAGTTAACCAGCTTGCTAATTAGCTACAGTATATTAATACACATAGTCAGATACCATTTATTCGAAGTTATCATCAAAAGAAAACCCTGCTTAGTAATGACAATTGCTGATGCACAGTTGTCTAAATGTAATATAGGCCAGGCTAACCCATGGTCTACTATATCAAAAAATAAAATTCACACAGTCACTTAATGCTATATACAATGTACAATGAGAAATGACATTTTGCAATTTCTGGAGAACACTTTCTTATGTCTGTTACAGGATTCTATCATAAGGTATGATAAGGTTTAGATCATTGCACTGTTAGAATAAACAGTGGATGTGGACAGGCATGATGGGAGGGGGTACAGGGTTGTGAGAGTAAGGGAAGACAGTGATAAGGATAGTGTGAGAGTAAGGGAAGACAGTAATAAGGATAGTGTGTGTTTCTTGTATTTCTTCTTGTGAGGGGCAGACCAAGACAGGTAATGGTCAACCTTATTTATTTCCAATAAAGCCCAATTATTCAGAAGTCCAGAAATACACTGCTGAGTGCGCCTATAGCTCACTGCTGAGATACAAGTGACTGCCAATATAAAAGACAACACCATGTGCATATTTCTGGCCGCTCAACCCCTTAGAGGGCAAGGTAAACGCCAGTAAATACGTTCTGAGTAATCACTTTCATCCTATAATGAAGCTATTTTTCCTGGTGGGAGTGGTCACTGAATGGTTTTATGAGCATGAAAATGATACAAGCCATACTGTCTCAATCACCAGATCTCAACCCAATTGAACACTAATGGGAGATTCTGGAGTGGTGCCTGAGACAGCGTCCTCCACCACCATCAACAAAACACCAAAAGATGGAATTTCTTGTGGAAGAATGGTATTGCATCCCTCCAATAGAGTTCCCGACATTGGCCCTGAAACACAGAAGGCGCTGAAAGATAGAAGCCCCAAGCAGACGGTTTAGGTTTGCTTATGATGAGACCAGCCATTTGGTGGCAAAAAGTAATTAGACAGTGGCAAAGGGAATGGCAATACCAGGGCTGCTGTCAGTGACTAGGTCACATCCAAAAAGGCAAAATCTGTAATTAACCCTGTATAAGGGCATTTGCTACACAAAAATGAATGAATAATTTAATCATGTCATGTATAGGGGCGGGGATAGCATAGCGGTCTAACGCACCGTATCTTGGCTGGCCCGATATGAGTGTGGCTGCCTATCAGGGATGCGGTTCGAAACCCGTCTCTGCCAGACTGGCCCTGGCCGCTAGCCCCGATTGGGGGCAGCATTTGGCTAGATGGGAGGATGGGTGGTGGACTCGTGGGGGAAGGTGAATTGAGATAAATAGAGGGTATAATTGGCAACCAAAAACGGGAACTATACATTTTAAAATAATAATAATGTCATGTATAGGGGCTCAAGAATTTGCTGAATATGGTGTCTTTCTTAAAGAACTGGCATACAAAAGTGCAATGTTTCAGCTTACACCAATTAGTTTTAATGATAGTAGTAATGATGGAGAAAGTTGCACAATGGAGGGGCTGGTGGCACAGATGCAAGCAGTTCCCTTTTCTGCCAGTAGATGGCACTGTGGTATCCTGAGTATACTATCATATATTCGCATATTTTTCTCTTGTCCATTTTCGACCATGCAGCAGCACGCACACCTGTACATCTGTAGTTCTGAAATATTGCGCACCACAGGCCACCATCATGCCCCACACATCCCCACCTCCTTCAATCACTGTTTCTATTTGCGGTAATTGCTTGAAGACATAGCAGACTTGTTGAACAGATTTGAATTGCTTTGTATGCTTTAATTGTGCTTTTTGTTTTTTTTCTTTCTTACATTTTTTACATCAAAAAACTGCTTACAGAGTATTCTGAGAGGGGGAGAAGGAGAAAGAGAGTGATAGGTAGGAAGGGAGTGAGAGAGAGCGAGAGAGAGAGAGACAGCGAGAGAGAGAGAAACATAGTTGCTTGATTCCCTGGTGCTGCCTGTCAACATATATGAGCATATGCCACTAAATGCCTGCTTCTGCTGTCTGACTTTGTCATGAAAATTCTAGAAATGATCGCTCCCTGACTTGCAGGGGTATTGAGTGCACACATGGGGCTTTTTCTGGGTAACTGTGTTTGTTCGCTAAACCACATTGGACAAATGTCTGCAACAAAGGCGTCCGTGGCTGTCACAGACTGTATGCCCATAATACTGTAGCTGCTATGGTGCATTGGCGTCGCCTAACCGAAAAAGCCCATCCAAAGGTGCCGGAGGAGAGCATTGTGGGCCTTTGACCTTGAAGCCCTCTTTCTAATTATACACTAATGATGCTAAAGATAGAGGGTACATGGCATATGATCCTGGTGTGCAGTGGTGGTTAAGGAACCAGGCTTGTAACCCAAAGGTTTCAGGTTCTAATCTTTGTTGGGGGTACTGCTGTTACCACTTTTTTTAAAAGACCCCTAACCTGACCCCCCCCCACACACACACTCACATATCACAGGTTGAAGGTAAAATGCAAGGTTTAGAGTTAAATGTAACCTGGTGTAGTGGCCGAATGAACTGAATTTGTAACCTGAAGCTTGTTGGTTACAGGCCGGGCACTGTCATCGTAAACCTTGAGCAAGATACGTACTTTGCCTGGTATTTGTGTGGACAATGTGTAAAATGTGAGCTATTGTCTATCACCCATGGAAAAGGGGTGCCTGCTAAACAAACAGCATGTCAGCAGTTGTCAGTTCAGCCTGGGTCATCTCGGGTGACCATCCTGTCCTGGAACAGGTCCCGTCCCTCACTGAACAGATGCCGAGAAGACATTCCCCCACACCTGCCACAATCAGTAAATGCTGTAATTGTTATTTATTTTCTTGGTAGATGCCCTTATGGGCAGCGTATCTTGCATTTAACATGCCATCCATTTATACAGCTGGATGTTTTTCCGAAACTGTTCCGGGTGATGGTATCTTTTTCAGCCACCACCACGCTCTCGTGTAAAACTACAGCAGAAAATACCTGCCACGCTATGTGTATAAAGTGAGAGAGGCAGTGGACCTGAAGCATGCCAGGAAAATGCACATGCAGTTACCAGAATATAAAGGAAAACTCATATACAGCAGCCACACTGAAACAATTTCATGTATATCAACTAGATACAGACAAATTCCTATTCTTCAACAATGCACAGACAGATGCATTCACATACACCCAAATTGATGTACGCCTTTTGGTAGCAAAATAAGATGACCATAAGTTTCTGATATGCTAAATGTGCCAGTATTTCATTCTTGGAATTGATTGACGACCTGCAAAATTTACAAAAATCTTTCCTTTTTTTAACCAATAATAATTAATAATTTAAAATAATTTTGTACCAACAATTTTGATGATATTTCTGGATATGAAAAGGAGACCATGTGAAAGGCAGTAAATTATCCATGCCTGCATATTTGGATGTTTTTTGGGGGCATTTTTCTCTGGCTTAAGTGTAAAACTCTGTCACTACATTAAAATGGATTTGTTTGGTGGAAAAAAAGAAGAATCTTTTCTATCCATTTGAGAGAAAATGTGGGTCTTCTTTTCCTCACCTGTTTGCCATGTTGTGGTCTTTGTATGGTGTGTTTGGTATCTGGGCAGTAGAGAAGTGTTTGAAATCCAGACCGGTGGGATGCTAGACATTTGCCAGCATCTAGGTAGTGTTTGTGGTCGTGCGTTTCACTGATTTCCACAGATTTCACAGATCTTTATATCATTGACTCCACCTCATTTGCTCACCGTATCAGCTGAACTGTCTTCATATGAGTGCATGAGTTTGCATGGAACGTGATACCCTAAACCGTAGCCATGGACCCAGACAGACATCCCTAAGCGGACTGGCACCAGCACATGAGAAACAAACCTCTCTCTCCCTCGCCGTGCCTGCTATGATGGGGTATCCCCTGAACGGTTTACACTGGCACAGTGGAAGAATGGAATTGTGATGCCAACAGACACAATAAAGCCACTCAGCTATAGCAAAGCAGGGCTGACTTTCTGTGAGCGAGGAGTGGAGAGGGTTCTTTGGAGGAGCCAGTGGGGCTGCAGAGGAACCTCTCTCCCGGCTCCCCAGGCACTGCTGGCGAGGCAAAGCCCACCTCTCGCCCCGCCATAATCTCCAGACTGGGAGACCTGTCTTCAGCACGCACTTAGGAGGGGCGGTCTAACACACCAAGCAGAAGAGCGGGGTGACGCAGAGTGCATCCCGCTTGGAGTAATGGCTGTGGACGTGACCCACACGCTTGGAGAGCTGCGGCAGAGACGCTATGGGTCCCTGCGGATTAACCTGAGCTAACGCTCCCCCTTCTGCTTTCTGTCTTGGAAAATAAGATGGACAGCTCTTGTGTTGCATTTTTTAAATATAAACAACAGCGATTTTATTTAAAAGGATGCGTTGACTGCTGTGACCCCATGCTAGAGCATTATGATAAGGGATTAAATGAGGATTTGCAAATGCTCTCTATTTCTTGCTCTCCAGTCTCTCTCTCTTTCTCTCTCTAGTATTTGTTTGCTAATCCCCTCGCCAAGTGCCCGCTACTTCAATAGCACTGATAATACCTTCCTCAGTACCTTAAAGGTCAAAGTTGACTTCTGCAGCTGCCAGACTATGACAAATATCAACTTGATATGTGCCATAACCACGCAGGATAATGCATTCCTTCTGCAGGACATACCCACTCGTTATCTCTCTACACACATCCCGCATGCAAATGAGCTGGTTGACTGCAGGGCCTCAGCTCTGGCTATGGTTGGTTGCCTGTTTCCCCAGGGTCTGGTCCAGCTCATCCCAGCTTGGTCCTGCTCAGTCCAGCTCAGTCCAGCTTGGTCTAGGTCAATCTGGCTTGAGCAAGCTTGGTCCAGCTCTATCCAGTTCAGTGCAGTCTGTGGCTAGGAAGCAGCTAAGTTGTGTTCCAGGACAGGGCTTTTCAGGAGAGAGGGATAGTAGCTCTGCAGAGAATGCAGCTGAAATGCAAGTCGCTGGATCCCAGGGGAAGTCAACTGACCCCTTAATGGGCTGTGACTGACAGCTTTTGAGGGAGTGGTTAGGATCTTACTGTCTTGTCAGGGTAATCACAATGACAATAAAAGGGCCCGCGGAGGAGGGGGTGGGGGTCCCATAATTGAGAGGGAGCTGGGAGAGCCGGACCTGTCACCACTAACCACAAATCCCAGCCTCTTAACCACATGCTCTATATTATTAATAACAGTGTGTCTGCCTCAGGGCTGCAGCTTGTCACATGATGAGGGAAAGATGTGCTGTTTGAAGCTACAATGCACTGAGCCCCTCAATGGGTTGGGCGTGTGTGTGTGGGGGGGGGTTCTCACTCCCCTTCCCCCAAGAAAGCTGAACCTTGAAAGCACTGAGCCATAATTTTTAAGTGGGTGCAAACTGCCCAGTGAAGAGGCAGTTATCCTAGTCCCAAGTATGAACTGTGAACCTGCCTGCAGTGGTCCAGTCCCTGGTCTACTGTTTCCTGTGGATTCCAGCCCAAGCCTGTAAGCAAGCTGTTTTTCTGGTGGCTTCCACCCCAGGTACGTGAGCTAGCTGCGCATTCTGAGAATTCCCTCCTCATTCAGGAGTCCTGCATCAGCCTGCATCAGCCCTCTTGGCACTCACAGGGGAATGACCCTCGGGCTTGGCCGCTCTGCTTTGAATTGGCCAATAATGCAAGGTCTGTTTGAAGATGCAGCTGGTGTGTTTGAGTTGGCAGGGTGGGGGGGGGGGGGGGTGCAAGAGAGGCCACGGAGCCACGTGCATCCGCAGCGCTATTGTCCCACTGGGAAAATCTTCACTTAAAATAGTCGGGCTAGCACATATTTGACCCACCACTGGGGGTTGCCAAAAGGTCACTTCTCAATTTGTGTGGCATCTGAGCACCTTGTAGAAGCAGAGCTGGCACAAAACCTATAGGCTCAATAACAAAATAAAGTAAAACATTTCTCTCATAGTTTTGCCAAAATTGTTTCCCATCCATTCTAAACCTTCAATTAATTAGTGTTAACAAGATACATGTCTTCTGAACATGCCTTACAAAGCGATTTTAGTTAATATGTATTTATTCCGTTTTTCATTCAGAAAAGTACAGGTAACTGCCAAAACAAAAGAAACACATGAGTATGGTGGCTCTGTTATGGTGTGGGTTCCATTTTCTGGCATGCCTTAGGTCCACTCAACCCCTTAGAGGGCAAGGTAAACACCAATAAATACAAAGCCATTCTGAATGATCACCTTCATCCAGGGCTGGACTGGGAGAAAAAATCGGCCCTGCCATTTCGCGCCCCTCGGAACACCCGGTCCGTGGTATAATATATATAAAATGATTCTACCGGCCCTACCGAGGCCCTACCGAGGCCCTACCGGCCCAAAACTAGACCGGCCCACCGGGCATTTGCCCGGTAGACTATATAGCCAGTCCAGCCCTGCCTTCATCCTATGGTGAAGCATTTCTTAATTTCTTTTGTGAACCCCCCACCATTTTTAAAACAGCACACACTGTCTTTATATGTGTGTAACAACATATCATTTAGCAGATAAAACCAGCATACTATGTCCTTTGAGCTTTTATTCAAAAGACATGTAACTGACATAACAACCTCTTCTTTGCTGTAGGCATTTCTATTTGATGCAATACTTTAAAAATAAATGCAGACATGTCAGGTTAATGGAAAAGGAGTTACTTGGACTTCTGACAGCATAGAATTATCTGACAGGAAGGAGGCATAGGGACTGGTCAGCTGGTATTCTGGTGCTTAGAGAGGGGAAGCAGTAATGTGCTGCAAATGGACATATAAAACATACATTACTTCAAGTGAACAAATATTCAAGTTAGATAGATTTGAAACACACCAACAGGAAAATGTTTCGGTCTTGTTTTAGCTTACTGCACTCATCAAAAACTCAGGTAATTGTAGTTATATATAACTGCACTGAATTTTAAATAAAGTCATTCTTATCAAGAAATACAAAATCAGAATAAGATACAAGCAGTCATACAAAATCGGACTACAAAATCTTCCTCTCCAAAAATTCCACCTTGTAAATTAATTCTGCCCTCTTGGTAAAGTTGTCTTCACTCTTAGTTTTCCTCATAGGAGAAGGTGTATAATGATTCCTGTAGGATGCGGTTGACAATTGCATCCATAATTATTATTGCAAAAATTGTTCCCTTGCAAAAGACAGGACAGGAGCTAGCTAAGCAAACTACCTAGCTAGCCTACAACTCGACCTGAGGTCTTGCAAAAATACAAAAAAAAAGAAATTATAAAGATGAACAATAACGATATGAACAGATTAATTGACTACACAATACAATATAATACAATACAATGCAAAAACCTCTTATATAGCGCTCTTTTTGCGAACAACCCAGGGTGCTTTACAATGAGAAAAATACTATTTAAAAAAGAATAAAAGAATAAAAGAAAATAATAAAATAAATGAAATAAAATAAAAAATAAAAATAAAAAATAAATCTGAATCAGCGAAGTCCAAACTAGAAAGAATAGACACATGAGAACAGGTAAGTCATCCCAAGCACTTTACAAAAGATTTTAAAATTAAAATTAAAATCTGAATCAGCTAAAAATGCAAACTAGGAGGAATAAGCACACGAGAACAAATAAGTCTTAAGACCGGATTTAAAAGAGCTGACTGTAGCTGCACCTCTGCTTGGAATTGAGTTCCAGAGACGAGGTGCAGAACAGCTAAAAGCTCTTCCCCCAACTGTTTTTAAACTACTGTGAGGTATCACCAAGAGATCAGCATTTGCTGAGTGCAGATTGCAGCTGGGGACATAAGGTTCAATCAGATCTTGCAAGTATGAAGGTCCAAGACCATGAAGTGCTTTATAAGTAGTAAGCAACACCTTAAATTCAACCCTGAATTTAACAGGGAGCCAATGCAGCTGTATAAATGGATTGTATGTAAAGAAATGTCAACTGTGTAAGTCGCTCTGGATAAGAGCATCTGCTAAATGCCTAAAATGTAAAATGTAAAATTCACAATGTAAGTTAAGACTGGAGCCAAAGCAGGGAGACATAACTTAATAAGCCAGGTGGGCCAAGGATCTAACCTCCAGGTAGAGGAGTTCATTCTCAACACTACACCACTGACCTCTGCCTCTGTGACTGGTGAAAATTCTGTGAAACTTGCACTACTAGTCCTAATTTCACTGGGCCCCACAGAAATACAGGAAGCAGAGGGCATCTGAATCCTAATTGCCTCAATTTTATCATTAAAAAATTCAAGAAATTGTTTGCGCTTCTCATTTTCCTCATCCTGCTTAGGCCGTATCGCTTTTGGGTTCAGACGTTTGTTAATTGTATTAAACAAAGCAGATGGACAATATTTACCCGATGCTATGAGGGCTGAGAAATAAGATGTTTTAGCATTTGTCAGTGCTTTCTGATATAGCTGTACATGAGATTTCCATATATCCAAATCAATACAGAGCCCTGATTGTTTTCACTTCTGCTCCAAACGGCGTCCCCTAATTTTAAGCTCTTTCAGTTCATTAGTATCATACAATCAGAAGGCTTACCATTTCTAGAAAACATATAATATATAAACAGACGCCTAAACGTAGCTAGCTAGTAGGATGCAGTGGCAGACAAGTTGAAATGTTAGCCAAAAGAGCAATCAAAGTTTTCCCTGTAGCTGCTTCAGCTAGCTAGCCTATCTATCTAACCAGCTAATCTAAATAGCTAGCTGTTTAGTTTGTTTTACGTCTGATTCCAATGACAAATAGTGATAAGTGCATATCAGTTATCAAAAACTATATTAAAAAATGTCAAAAAGAAAACATGCAATATATAAACAGACACTTAAATGTAGCTAGCATGGATTGCATTTACAAATGGATTGCTCTTTTGGTTAACATTACAACCCCCTTTTCTCTGTACCTGCCACAGCTAGCTAGCCTATCTATCCAACAGCTAATCTGCAGCTAGCCATTTAGTTCATTTGACCTATAATACCAAATAACATATTGTGGCAGCCCGATGGGCTGCACTAGGAAATGGCTGCCTGGCCTACAACACATGGGTGCCAGGAAACACTACATTTCCCAGCAGGCCACAGTCACACCTGAGCCAAGTGAAGGCAACGGGACTAAACGACCAGCTGAAGACTATTTCGAGGCCTATTTAAAGGCTGATCCTGAGACACACAGGGAGAGGAGTAGGAACGTGAGTGGAAAGTAGTTGCTGTGTGAGTAGAGAGAATATACCTGTGAAATCGTTTGATCAGCCAGGATTAGGAAAGAGTGTTGGAGTGTTGGAGTGTTGGAGTGTTGGAGTGTTGGAGTGTTGGAGTGTTGGAGTGTTGGAGTGTGTGTTAGTGTGTGTTAGTGTGTTTAGTGTGTTTGTTGGAAATTGGATTGCTTTGGGATTTTGACTACGGACTGGATTACGGACTTGGAACTGGATTTTGGACAACGGAACGGACTTGGACAACGAGATAAGGATTTGTGGACTTTGTTTGTATTCCCCCGAAGACCCCACCCTTTGTTTTGTGTTGTCAAGATTCGTGTTAGAATAATAAATTATCATTTTTGTTTATATTACTGCCTCCTCTGTGTTCTTGCACTTGCCTACGCCCTCTGCAAGGTCCGTGAGTGTCGCCCAACCCCTGGGGACACCACAATATATTCTTATCAGTTATCAAATATGACATTAGATAACATTTAAAAAAATACCTTGCAGCACTTATTTTTGGGTGATGTGGAGTGCCTTTTTGTCAAGTGCACCTTGAATGCAACTGTTTGCTAGCAAGCTAATGTTAGCAAGCTACTTATCTAACATTGTCTGAGGAGGATTTTTCTAAATTTCTGATTCACTACAAAAAATGTATTCATATTCTTTAAATATGTTGATGACATTAATAAAGTTAAAGAATAAACAAAATTGCTATAATTTTCACCTCAAGGAAAAGCTATGTCTGGCTTTGCCTTCAAATCTCATCGTCTAATGTTACTCCGCTTGCTCCACAGGGGTCAAAAGTTCATCTCACAGATGTTTTATCAAAACAATAAAACTATCCTAAAGGTAAATAATATATTACCAGCATTACAAAAGTATTGTATACAGTTCCTTACCTCAATATGTCTGTCCAAAGCTGTCAGAGCCCTGATGGATCACACGGAGCAGAGGCACTTGCCTCTGGCACCAGCTTGCAAAGATCGCACACCATTCGAAAGACTAGGTGAAGCAGTGCTTCACTGGGTGGGCTTTAAAATGCGTCATAAGTCATAAATGTCCAATCAACGATGTATAAAGTATTATATTGTGTTACATTGAGTTCTATTAGGTTAGTAAAGCAGAGAGCATCTCTGCTTCACTGAAGTACCTTTTAATAACCTGAGAGTGGTACTGTTTTGAACGATACTTTTTTTTTTTTAGTGAGACTTTTTTGGCTTGATTCACAGAGGAAATAGTCGTTGTGATGATACTTAGGCATTTAAAAAATATGTTTTATGTGATGTGCGTGTCATGTTTTTTTGTCTGTTTGTGTTTAAAACCTCCACTGCCCCATCTACAGGGCAAGAGTAGTCACTGAATGGTTTGATGAGCATGAAAACAATATATACCATATGCCATAGCCATCTCAGTCACCAGATCTCAACTCAATTGAATACTTATGGGAGATTCTTGAGTTGCACCTGAGACAATGTTTTGTAGACACTTGAATCTATGCCATGACCCATTGAAACTGTTCTGACAGCGCGTGGTGGCACAACACCCTATTAAGACACTTTATTTTGGTGTCTCCTTTACTTTGGCAGTTACCTGTATGTTGGCTTTCCCACAAGTTGTAGACTCTAAAGGAATGCATTGTTCTGGAGGGTTTGCTCAATAAAGGGATTAAAGTTGTAAGGTTGCTGCTTTGTGAACAGAAGTTGGTCAGGGCACACTGCTCTCCGCCTGTAAGCTTATTAGCAAAGTGAACTCACTGAATCGTTTCTTGGGATAACTGTGAAGCAGACATGCGGGAATATCCGCTCTAAATCTTGCACTAAATGTTGAGCTTACAGAAAGGAAATGAAAGCAGATCAAAATCCACATCTGCAGACAAATCTCCTAACAGACTAATAATATTAAGCTACTTGGATTCACATTATGTTGTCTGTAACTTGTTACATACAGTTTTAAGAGTGAGGAGGATGCCAGGTCTGGCTTTGAGTACGTTTGATTTAGTAGATCACCGACTTCCTGTTCAACTCTTTGTGACCCCACAAAGAATGAAAGACGAAGTCACGCTTGTGCTGTCACAATGAAAAGGGAGGGGACAACCACTATTAAGATGGGCAGAGCTAACATCTAGCAATATGGCTATTCTTTATTTGCTTGAGGTTTAAAATACATACAGTGGCGATAAAAAGTTTGGAATTTTCTGCGTTTCTGCATACATTTGATGTAAAATGTGATCAGATCTTCATCCTACAAATAGATAGGAACCCAGTTAAATAAATAACACACAAAACATGATACTTTTTCATTTATTTATTGAACAAAATGACCCAACATTAAATGTCTTTGTTGGAAAAAGTATAATTTCCGGTAACTGTTGATCAGTTGGCTTGGAGGACTTTTGGCCCATTCCTCCTTAAAGAACTGCTTCAACTCAGTTATGTTGGTGGGCTTCCTGGCATGAAATTCACTTTTCAGGTCCTGCCACAACATTTCTATTGGATTAAGGTCTGGACTTTGACTCAGCCATTCCAAAACACAACATTTCTTCTGCTTCAACCCTTCTTTGGTAGACTGACTTGTGTGTTTAGGGTCATTGTCTTGCTGCATGACCCACCTTCTGTTGAGCTTCAGTTCACCGACGGATACCCTGACATTCTCCTGTAGAATTTGCGGGTACAATCCAGAATTCATAGTTCCGTCAATGATGGCAAGCCGTCCTGGTCCCGAGGCAGCAAAGCAGCACCAAACCATAATACTGCCACCACCGTGTTTCACGGTTGGGATGAGGTTCTTATGTTGGAATGCAATGTTTGGTTTTTGCCAAACATATCGTTTCTTATTTAAGCCAAAAAGTTATATTTTCGATTCATCTGTCCACAGAACATTCTTCCAATTGTCTTCTGGCACATCCAGGTGATCTTTAGCAAACTTTAAACGGGCAGCAATGTTCTTTTTGGAGAGTAGTGGCTTCCTCCTTGCTATCCTCCCAACACCATTCTTGTTCAGTGTTTTCCTGGTGGTGGACTGATACTGACATTAGCCAATGCAAGAGAGGCCTGCAGATCCTTAGACGTTACCCTGGGGTTCTTTGTGACCTCCTTGAATATTGTACACCTTGCTCTTGGAATTATTTTTGTTGGACGACCACTCCTGGGGAGAGTAGCATTGGTGTTGAATTGTTTCCATTTGAAATGGTTTTGTAACCTTTCCAAGCCTGATGAGCATCGACAACTCTTTTTCTGAGGTCCTCAGAAATCTCCTTTGATCGAGGCATGGCATGCTTCCACAAACCTCTGTGGTGAAGACCAGACTTTGATAGTGAAGACCCAAGTTTATGTTTTTTACATAGGGCAGAGCCACCCAAACTCACTCCTGATGGTCATCCCATTGATTGAAAACACGTGAACACCTGACTTTAATTACCCCCTTAATTGAACTGATAATTCTAGAGGTTCACATACTTTTTCCAACAAAGAATTTAGATGTTGTATCATTTTGCTCAGTAAATACATTTTTCATCTTTTAGAAGGACTTAGATGAAGATCTGATCACATTTTATGTCAACTTTATGCAGAAATGCAGACAATTCTGACGGGTTCACAAACTTTTTCTTGCCACTGTATATGCAGAGAATCTGGAAACATAGTTTTGATTTTGGTTACACCGCCCAACCAAGATGCCTCTCAGTTTGGAGACACGGGCTCCTGGTTCCTTGACACTGACGACCAACCATGCACTCCAGGTGCCTCACTTCAATTCATGCTTAAACAGTATTTCTGAGATTCCCAGTGGCAGGCAGTCAGCAGTGCGTCCAGGCCGAAAGTACAGGCATCCTCTCTCCTGCTCTCTGTCATCTTGGTCCTGACAGCAGTATGACGTGGGCCCTGAGAGCTGTGGGAATTAGAAATGGGTTCAATATAGATCAAAAAGTCTAAATATTTGCCATATGTTACAACATGTATTAACCTTTGCTACTTTTCTGTATTACGTTATTTATTTTTTCTTAGCTGATGCCATCTATCCAGGGTGACTCACATGGCAGACATAGATACTATCTGTATAAACATGTGGATCTTTACTGAAGATACTGAAATAATATTCTCAGTGCCCCACCTATGTGTGTACCTGCAATCCCCCACTTACAAATATAATTCCTTGATATATGCTATATGATAATATATATATATTTGATGTATGTATGGATGTACAGGTAACTGGCAAAATAAAGGAAACATGAGTAAATGAGTGATACAGTATATAGAAAGCAGATGCTTTCACACAGGTGTGGTTCCTGTGTTAATTAAGCAATTAACATCACATTATGCTTAGGGTCACGTATAAAAATGATGGGAAGACCCAGTTCCCCATTATTTTGGCTACCATGGCAAGAACAAGACTTCTCAGTGACTTTGACTTTGTTGTATTAGTTGTGTGTTTTCCAGAGTAGTAGGTGGTACTCATTGCCACTTTGAATTAACAAAGTGGTTTTGGGGCATTGTCTTTAACAGGTACCCAAGGCATGTTTTTGAATAGTCTCCTTAGTGTGAATCTAAACTGGTCAGGGTAGTCATTGGCTTCCATCTTAAGTCAGTAAGTAACAGTTAACTAACTGTGTTATCTTAGTTGCTTTTAATAGTTAGAAGCTGCTGTTGTGCATTTTTCAGTATATATGGTCCCAGTGGGAATTGAACCCACAACCTAAGCATTGCCAACACCATGCTCTACCTACTAAGCTACACAGAAGCACTTTTTAATTAGGAGCTTTTAATAGTTTTCCTTTTTGTTCTGTATTAGTTGTGTTTCCCAGCATGGTTTCTCAACTACCCATTGAGGAAGTCTTATTCTCTCTGTCCTCCTGTCTCTCCCCTTCCTTTGATTCACTCTGTCGCATCTCCACCAAACCAGCTCGCCTGTTACCTCCCAGTCCCTGGCTAACTGACTGAATTCACACAGACAGAATAAAACTGTGGGCGGCTGAAAGGAAATGGAGAAAATCCAAATCCCCTGCTGACTTGACAACCTCTCACTCTCTCATGGCTACCTTCTCTTCTCATCTCTCCTCTGCTAAGTCTGCCTTCTTCCACTGTAAAATTAAATCTGTTACATCTAACCCATGCAAACTCTTCTCTATATTTTCCTCTCTCCTCACCCCTCCTTCTCTTCCACCCCCCTCCTCTCTACCTGCGGATGACTTAGTATCCTTCTTTCACAAGAAGGCCAATGACATTTGCAGCTTCTTTTCCTGAGCCCCTCCCTTACCTATCCCATTTCCCAACTACTCTGCCTCGCTATATTCATTCTCACCTCTCTTTGAGCCTGATACCCTACAACTAATCCAATCCACCGCCCTACAACCTGTCCTCCTCATCCCATTCCCCCCTCTGCCAGTCTATCCCTGTGGATATTATCCCTTTTAGCTCCACTCTAATTAACACCTCCCTATCCTCTGGCACGGCCCCCTCTGCTCTCTAGAGGGCCCATGTCATTCCCCTCCTCAAAAAACCCTCTTTGATTCTTGCTGACATTCTAAACTACTGACCTGTCACTCTTCACATTTTTATCCAAGACTCTAGAATGTGCAACTGTCTCTCTACCTCCTACATTCTTGATCCTAATCAATCGGGCTTCAAGTCAGGTCTCTCCACTGAGACTGCTCTGCTCACAGTCACTGAGGTTCTCCATTCAGTCACTGAGGGCAAGGTCACTCAGCTCTGTCCTCCTCTTGCTCAACCTGTCAGTTGTTTCTGATGCTGTTGGCCACCAGGTCCTGCTCTCATCTCTCATTGGGATTGGCATATCAGGTTCTGCACTGGCATGGTTTGCTTCATACCTGGCTGACTGGTTGACTGGTCTTGCCAATTAGCCTGGAGGGGATTACCCTCCTCCCCTCAAACATGGAGAGCTCGGTGCTAGGTCCTCTCCTGTTCTCCCTGTATACTAAGTCACTTGGTTCTGTTATGTCTGCTCATGGATTTTCATACCATTGATGACATGCAACTCTTTCTCTCCTTCTCCCCTTCTGACACTGAGATTCAGGCATGTATCTCTGCATGCCTGGCTGATATCTCTGCTTGGATGTCCACCCACCATCTGAAGCTCAACCTGGGAAAGACTGAGCTGTTCTTCCTCCCAGCGAAGGGCTCCCCGACAACTGATGCCTTAATCGCCATTGAAGGCTCCATAGTGTCTCCATCCCAGTCTGCTAAGAACATTGGAATGACGCTGGATGACCAGCTGAGCTTCTCATGCCACATTGCAATAATCACCGGACCTGCCAATTCTCACTTCACAACATCAGGAGAATTTGCCCATTCCTCACCTAAGAGGCCACTCAGTTAATGGTTTAAGCTTTGGTAATGGAAAAAAATCATATGGTCAGAGGAGTTATCCTTCTTCCTTTTCTAAACAATTGGACACGTGCATGTGTGGCTGTCTGAGTCACCAGATCTCAACCCAATTGTACAGTTTTTACACACCAATTGGGCAGCGATTTGTATGCACTGAGGTCATGGACACAGCTCAGGTACGTGTAATGCAGGAACATGAAATGAGGAACTTTAATGCAGTTTTAAAAATGCAGTTTTCAGAAAACCAAAATATCCCTATGAGTGGTTGAGTTCACACATGGGAAAGATTTTCTTGTGGTTGCATTCATTTGGTATGCACCCCTGGCACAAGCACTTTCTCACAAGCACAATTACAAATGGTATGGTAATCAGGATCAGAAAATGTTGTCTTGAACCCCTGATTTGGCTGCTGGAACCCCACCCCTGGAGCTGTTGTTCAGGTGGCTTCTCTCTCTCAGCTGTGAGTGGGCACCACTGCCTCTACACAGAAGTTCACATAGTCCGAAACAAGTACGCAAGTTCATTTCAATCATTAGAAGTCTCCAAAAACAAATGGCCCACGTTGTGTAATCAAAGCATCAGGAGTAATAACATCAGTCCATCATCCCACAACAGTGATGTACACATACAACAAACATTTGAGATTTTAAAAACATGCTTAAAAATACAGACTCCATAGATGGCACCACACTGCAGGTCACAGAGCCACGCCCCCTCCAAGCCAAGGTCTCTGACAGAAAATAACTACTGAGACTGAGAGTCTGTAGGCATAGCAGTTGGAAACACCAACACTGTATGTTACCTGTATCACTAACTAAGTACACTTTATGTTGGTGTTTCCTTTTTTGGCAGTTACCTGTATAACTGGCTAGCTAACTACACTTAAGTGGTAATGCTGTGTAGCTAGGTACCCAGCTTTATGAATGATGGAGAGCTTGGCATTCTAGTTGGCTACATTAACGTGCTATTGGTTTCAGAATATTAATTTAGGAGGATGATAGTGTGTCATGATGTAACGAGAGGAATTCGTATTTGTTCCTGCTATGTGGCTCATGTCCAGAGAGTGTAGGTACGGGAGAAGCCTCCACTGTGGTTCCCCCAGGTCTTGCAACTCTGTTAATCGGGGAGAAATCTTACTTTACCGCTCTGGGTCATCATAGGGCTGCTATGCTTTAAATCACCACTGGGAAATACCGCTTTACTCTTAGTGTACGAATAAGTTAAAAATGATCAGCGCTGGAGGGGGGTGATTTGGGGAAGATTTCTGAATTAAATAAACCTGTATTGAAGTATCTTCATGTTTATCTTGGAGAGAGGTTTACATTTCATTAAATTAATTAATTATGGGATGTTGAAAATAAGCAGCTAAAGTTCTCATGGGCAAAGCCCATTCCCTGTGT
Organism: Aldrovandia affinis; assembly: GCA_029706075.1. Lineage (NCBI taxonomy): Eukaryota > Metazoa > Chordata > Actinopteri > Notacanthiformes > Halosauridae > Aldrovandia > Aldrovandia affinis. The sequence goes on along the minus strand of JAINUG010000172.1, from coordinate 1,622,633 downwards.
GATGATTTTGAAAGCCGCTCATGGTTGTGACCTCTGAAACCTGCTTGACTTTTGATCTCTGACCTCAGGGTAGAAGAGCCTGGTGAAAGGGCTAGAAGGGCGGCTGTGCTCAAGGAGAGGAGCTCTCCATCTGAATTCAACAACTTTCTTCACAGAACAAAATTACACAATGCTGGATGGTTATGAGACTGAGACTTCCTATCAATCTTGGAAGAATTTTCAGGCAATACCAGTTTGGCCAGCTGCTCTTTTTCAATCTATTTTTACCTTCCAAAGTGTTGGCCTTTGTTTTACGATATACAGGCCATCTGGATTGCAGTCATGAGACCCATGGCAGCTCAGATGAGTGTGTTTTTGTTATAACTTTTAAGAGTTGAGCTTAAAAAAAATTGGAAGAAAAATTTAAAAGGACACAGTTTAAATTTGGCATTGTGTTAGCAGCATGTTTAATTCCAGGTAATGCTAGCATATCCTTCACAGACATAGGAAAGGGCACTCTTTATCAAGACAGACCTTACCATTGGTCGGCATCATTAACCTGCCTCTGCATCTTTAACCTGCCTTGCACCGCAATCGTAACCTCTTCTAAATGGGAGGATGATAGTGTGTCATCAGACTATGTCTTTAGTGTATGTGATCAGATAATGACTTTAATGGGACAGTGTGTGATCAGACAACGTCTTTAGTGGGACGGTGTGTGATCAGACAATGTCTTTAGTGGGATGGTATGTGTGATCGGACAGCGTCTTTAGTGGAATGGTATGTGTGATCAGATAATGTCTTTAGTGGGACGGTGTGATCAGGTGATGTCATTAGCGGGAAGGTGTGTGACCAGACTGAGGCCTAGATTCAGTCTAAGAGACTTATCTTTAATATGGGTAAATGCAATTCAATCTGACAATACTTAAACTCTTCTGGAGTCAATCAGCCTTATTTTTATAAGGATCTGCCTTATGCTCATAAGGACTGAAAATAAGGACTGAAAACAAGAATAGGTGTGGCCTGAAATCTAAGGTGCCTGGACAGGACTCAGGGACCTTTTTTAAAGGGCAAGAGATGTTCACCTGTCTCTTTCACCAGGCTCTTCTACCCTGAGGTTAGAGATCAAAAGTCAAGCAGGTTTCAGAGGTCACAGCCATGAGCAGCTTTCAAAATCATCACACAACCCTGCTGTTTTAACGAAATCAGTAAAAAAAAAAAAAGTACATGAAGGAATATCAGCATACTTGATTAATTCAGCATTTTAGGGATAAAGCAATTAATTAATATAGTTGTTTCCCACTTTGGTCTCTAATATTTGTGGCATATGATATGTACAAAATGTCATGGTTCATTCCTTTGATAAATCCATGCTATATAATAACAGTACTAATAACAATGGATTGAATTGACATAGTATCTTTCAGAATCTCAAAGCATTGTACAGCAATGGGGGTAAAATTGCATCAGCCACCACCAACGTATAGCATTCACCTTTCATTCTGGAGAAGGGAGAATTGAGAAAATACTGTTTCATTGGGTCGATTTTGGACCAGGGTGCTATTCGAAGAGGACAGCGGTTCGCAGCGGTCACTTGCTCAGGCTTGGTGTGACCCTGGCATTGGTTTGCTGGCCAAACCCTCAGCAACTGTTTGCTTTCACAATTGCGGCCCTGAGCCAGCCATGCCTGCACTGTGCGATAGGGAAAATCATAACTTCCCTGCTGTGGGAATCGGAACTGAATTTCATACTTGGCTGCCTCCCGACGCTGCATGTTTTTCTTATTAATAAAGAACAGAGCGCCACTCCTGAGGAATACTGCCTCTGCAGATTTAAGCCTGACCGCACCACTGGCTCTCTTGCCATGGCTGGGTGTACCGATTCTACTCACGTCAGGCTAGAGAAACCCTTCTTTCACTCTCCATACGAGCGTGCAGAGGCTACGCTAAATTAATGAAGAATTTGTAGATCTGAATGTCTCCCCTCTTCTACTGATTCACCTTCATGGTGGGGGAGGGGGGGTCCATAGGTCTATAGGACTGTTTGGATGATGGGAAATCTGGGGGGCTGGAGAGTGTTAAACCACTCAACAGAAACCGATGTGGATGGTGCCTCTTATGGTTATGGCGACTCTGGTTATGGCGCTGTGTGGGGCCTTGTTACTGGGATGAGCTCACTCACTCTGTCTATGGACATTATCCCCCTCTGTCTCTACAAATGTCATCAATGTCCCCCCTACCATCCCACACCCTTGACTCACACAGAAACTGGCAGCAGATGGGAGTGGGGAGAAGGGAGAATGAAAGTACAGGTAATAATTTGTCCTTGAATCAGGTGAATCAACAGATCAGATCATACTCCTCCATTGTTACACGTTAAATGGGAAATTATGTGAAAACGGTCAGGCTGAATTTGAGGTAGAAAATTCAGGGGGAGATGAATTTGACTGTGCACCAAAGAGGATGGTGAGAATGGGTGAGTGGTTGAGAGGATTAATATAATGCAGTGTTGGGAATAGGTAAGTGAATAAGAGGATGAATGTAGTGCAGTGCTGTGAATTGCTGAGTGAGTCTGAGGATGACTGTAGTGAAGAGATGATTGGGTTATGGGATGAATGTAGTTCATTACTGGGTATTGGGTGAGTTCAAATTCAGCCCTTAATGAGGAGTCGTACTGGAAACTGGCAAAGCGGGATCAAAACCAGGTCATAAAACTGCAGATAGTGCATTTCTTTCTTTGTCTTTCTTTGACCAATTAGCTATTCTCAAGCATGATATCATGCAGAGACAAAGCAATGTACGAACCGAGACACACTGAGCAAAAGTGATTTGCCTTTCCCTGTTGACAATTTTATAGAAAAAAGAAAAAAGACTGCGTTAAAAGCATTGCGCAGTTTGGTTTGCAGATGGTGTACAGAAGTGACATGAACCAAGGTCTGCTGTCCAAACAAAGTCTAGCATGTTCCCAAGCAGTTCATACTCTTAGATTTCAGTGTTTGTCAACTTCAGTCTTTGTCTCTCTAGGGCCTGAGAAGTCTGGCTCACATAGCGACCCCGGTTAAAATCTACAGCTGTCTGAATCAGAGACAGAGAATCCCGATTTTCGAATCTCCGTGGATAAATTATGGCACAAATGAATTGCAGTGCTTCAGTTTGAGTTAAAAAAAACCCAACAACAATCATGAGGGCCTCATTGTTGTTGTTTTTCCCCCACTCAATCCCTTCAAAGTATCAGTGACACAGAGTATAGTGAGAATACTTACTTAATTGCTTTGATGTGGATTAGATAGGAAGCCCCTATCAAATTCCCCAGCAATCGCATTTCAATTAATGGCACTCACTGAGGCGTTACTTGCAGATGTGAAATGAAGATGATTGGCCTGTCAGTCAAACAGCCGGTAAGCATTCCATTTTTTCCCTTTCTTTCTATTTTTCCCCCAGCCTGCTTTTTAATCACTGCCAATTTCTTTCTACTGCACCCTCTCTTGCTCCCCACCGCCCTCCCTCTTGCCCCCCCACCTTTCTATTTGGCCAACGGAGGGAGAGAGAGAGAGGGAGAGACTGCCAACCATAAAGTGCCTCCTCTTCATAGTGATGGCATGCAACTTTAAAACCCATCCAAGTGAACTACATTTCAAATAAGATAAGAGAGACAACACAGCCATTTCCTAGCAGAGAACGAAGTCCCCCCCCAACACTCTCCCTGACACCTTCCCCACCGCTCTCTCTCTCCTATGGTGCTGCACCTGCAGGCTTTCAGCAGGCTTCTGGCTTTTTTGTAGCACAGTACGCAACACTGGGCCTTCACTCCAGAACCCTTAGAGATCAGCCCTCTGAGTCCCAGCTAACTGCCTGTGGGCGTCATTATGAAACCGGTGGACAAAAGCTATGCCATGGAACCAGGGCCGAACGCCCGCTGACCCAACCTTGCACCCGTTCCCTGTCTTTGTGCCGGCGACACTGCCTCGGTCAGAGGAAAAGAACACATGTGAGTTTCTCCTTTTCTTTCCTTTTGTCTCTATTGGTTCAAGAAAAGAAAAGAAAAATATATAAGGGAAAGAGAATGAGAGAGTGAATGGCAGAGGAGATGGAGTGTGTCGGGGCGTGTGGAGAGAAGAGAGGGAGAGCACGTTGGGGTGTTAATGAGGGAGCTGTGTGATTCTCCGGAGGCACATCGCAGGTTGTGGAAACCTGCTGAATACAGGGCACATCACATTAACTCTGAACTGTGTAAATACTACAGGCACAGCAAACAGTATCAACACTATACTGAGACAGTGGACACTACATACTTGAAAAAATGTAAGAAAGTTTAAAGTTGAAATACAAAGGCTCATACAAAGTTGATTCATAAATGTTTACCAGTCAACCAAACACTTTCCCAAACACACAATTAATGTTGTAGAGCCAACCTTACTGCCTACTGAAGGTGATCTTTGAGGAGCTTTAACCCCAGCCCATCAGCTAGCCTTCCCCTGTCTTCCCCAGCCCAGCTCCCATTTAGCAGCACATGCTAACGACCATACATACATTTTTCACTCGTTTTCAAGGTGGGGGTGGGTGGATATGTAAGAAGTGGGGCCTTTTTTTAACATGGGGGGGCAGGGGTAGTTTGCTTTAACAAACCACCTTGCTAGATCACCACTGGTGCTGGAGCTCTCAGGAGAAAGAACACCTCAAGGAAACAGAGAGAGTTCATCCAATTAAGCCAACAATCAGTGAGATGTTCTCCAGAGCCAGCACGTCATTCATCTGCCATGAGGGGGGGGAACTTCAAATAAATAAATACACCCTCCAATGTGCGGAGAAAGGTTGCTCCTGCAGTCTGGCTCCCATTACGGATTCTGAGCAGTCCTTCAGCCTTCGGATTAAACCGTAGAGCTGAGCACCCAGAGAAATCAATGCACTGAATGCAATTTCTTAAGCCAAAACATAGTCAGACAGCAGTAAAGCAATACGTTTAAGTAAGCAGTTCAGCAATAAGCAGTGATAAGCTTGTTTATGGGGAGCTACGTCTCATATGGGGTGGTTCTTGGGCAGGGGTGGAGGGTGTCTGATTGGGCTGGGGGACCTGAGATATTCAACCCATCAAACTTCCCATAGTACCTGTACCAAATGGAGGCCACCATTTTGATTCAGGTCACCTGGAATAAGATTACATTTTTTTAAAATTATTGTACACATCGACTGTAAGTTACTTTGAACGACCTCCGAGAATGAATGTTAACGGTGTTTAATATATATATATATATACGTATATATACTGTATATATATACCATGAGAAGGAATTGCATTTTGAAGGCATTTGTTTAGTTTAGGGTTTAGTCAAAGTCATATTGGCACAGGTTTGGTGGGAGGCACAGGCCTCATGAGGGCAGGTGAGCATTGCCAGGTGGCCGCACTTACTGCCAATCCCTTGGGACCTTTTGAATCTGGATTCAGGAGCGTTGTTTGTATCTCAGTGCAACACTGTATCTACAGACAAAGTGGACACATTGAACAGGGCCGTGCACAGACATTTTGGGGGGCAGGTGCTCACCTCACCGACACTATTCATACCCCAATGTTGCCACACCGCCGCCATCCATAATCACACACTATGTTCATAACATGGGACCTGTTTAAATTCTACTGAAACACATTATTCCATGAAGAAAACACAGATTTGATGTAGTAATGCAAGTCAGTCAGTGTAAGTAATGCAGTCATTCAGTGTTCAGTGGTTTAGACCAATTCAGTCACATTAGATCAGTAGTTTCTTTGAGAAAGAAAGTTAGGAAGGATGCAATTTAATGGCATTCAAACAAAAAACCTTTATTTTAACAGAGAAACACACTGCTACATGCCCAAACAATAATATACTTTTAAACATCACGTTTTTAGAAAACTGGCTGTAAAGAAAAGGGGGTGACTACACTAAACTAGCAAAACTATGCAAAACATAACTACCTGCTTCAGAAATTAATTGCATATTTGTAAGTTGTCCTGAATGACGGAGATAACGTCGTTTTAATGATAATTAGACTAGCTTACTTGCTCGCGAGTACCGAGGCTAGTAATGACTAAATTACAGCGTGAAGGTGGCAAGTCCTACTGACCTACTTCATCGGTTTTTTTTAACGGATATATAACATAAAAAGTAAGTAAGTGTTGTTTAATCGTGGTTTCATAATTAAAACAGTGCCTACCTGAGTGATATCATTCACCGTAACCGAACTGGGGCTGAGGATACGGTGCTTTTCATGACAAGTTGTATTCGGAAAGTCAGAAGATGCGACGTTGATTGATTGATTGAGACAAAACCATTTGGAGGGGGGGCGGGGGTTGGTTGGAGAGCGGAGTATGTTTTAAATTGATAAGGTGTATTTTTTGTGGTTACTACTATACATTTCCCTCTTTATATTTGATAGAATTTCAATAACAAATAAAGAAAAAATAAAATACAATTAACACCAGCCAAAAAAAGGGCATTTTCTGACTCTGAGGGCAAAAGGGCAGGGGCTCAAGCCCCCCTTGGGCCCTATCTGTGCACATGCCTGATGTTGAACAATATACTGACTATGTACTACGTAATACATAAATATTAAACACATGGTTGTGCAGTGTTTAGATAATGCATGGAGTATGCATTCAAAATCCGAAAATCACCAATCTTCTCCTGATGCCATTTCAGCACCAATGTAGATTATTTTTTAAATGGAAAAGGACAAATACTATTCAAACCAATCCTCTCAAGTCCATACAAATTCGTTTTCTAGTTTTTATTAAAAAGACAAGTGAATCTTTAGCATTTTCTAAAAATGATCCGGTTCAAAATTATTGGCACCCTTGATGAAAACATTAATTTTGTTTTCATTGAACCAGTCTGTGTTGAGGTATGTTTGGGGTTATTGTCTTCTTGGAAGGTCCACCTATGGCCAAGTCTCAGCTTCCTGGCAAAGGCAATCAGGTTATTGATTAAAATGTCCTGGTCCTTTGTGGAATTAATTATGCCATTGATCTTTACAAGAGCTCACAACAAGATGGTTTCATAGCTGCTCCAGTTGCCAGAAATGTGATTTGTAGTTCACAATTAGCCCATACATTCACAGGGAGCAGGCAGGACTTTCTGCTCTGAACTGCTTAGGCAGTGCTTGAGTACCACAAGAATAAATAAAGGGTAACACACTGTTTTTACTGGTTATATACACAATTATGGTGTGGAGGGCATTGGTTTCTGTGGCAGGGGAGTTGCGGGGGTTGCCTCTCTTTTGCTGCAATGTTGCTGTGGAGGACCTTTGGAACAGTTGTACTTTCCGGGGCCAGGTTTGGCAATCTCGCAGTTGGTGAGATTGCTGGCAGGTGCCCGGAATTCTAGTTCCAAAGGTCCCAATTATTATTCAATCAGTTAATTATTGTGGAATTAACTTGACTGATAAGTAAGAAAGTAAACCTATTTAAGAGCAGATGAGGCGAGTGGGGGATCAGTTAGTCTTGTCATGTCATTCATGTGGCTGTGTAGTGTAAAGTTGTTAGTCTTGTCATTTATGTGTGTGAATTTATTTGTTGGTCTTGTTGCTCACGTATGTGAGTGTGCGCGTGCACGCGTATCGTTTTGTGTAATGTCAGGTCTGACGTAATGTTGTTTGTGTGTTTCCCCACAAGGGGGTTTCCGTATCGGAGGACGTGGAGTCTGTGGAGTCTGGAGTCTGCAGTTCTGTGTGCATTAGTTAAGAGTGACTGAGTAGAGTGCTTCCTGTGTGTGGGAAAGGGAGAGAGACGGCGCACTGAGTGTCCGCCTCTCTCCCTCAGTGTGATTGTGAAAGAGAGAGAGAGGGCGCACTGGAAGAGTGTCTGCCTCTCTCCCTCAGTGTGATTGACAGAGAACTCACTGAAAGAGTGGAGAGTGTCTCGGGGTTGGTTACCAGAGGACTCACTGTGATGAGTGGCAAGGGTCTCTGTGTGTTTGGGTCAAAAGAGACCTCGGACTGAAAAGTTTGAGGGTCTCTGTGCATGGGTTTGGGAAGCACTTGAAAAGTCACTGGATAGGTGTGTGCCTGGGGGTTCTAGTGGAAGAGGCACGGGGTACTGTTGAGTGTGTGTCGGGACAGGGCGTAGAGTTCTACCCTGTCCCGTTAAGTGTTGATGCATGTTAAATGTGGATGCATGGAAGTGGTGTGGAAAGCTGCTGACTGTCTGTTTGTTGTGTGTTCCCCGAAAGGGGATTCCCCCCATCGGAGGAGGCGGGCTTTCATTTAGTGTTTATTTTAGTTTTTTATTTTAGTTCATTGTTTTTGCCTGAAAGCTTCGCGACAAGTAGGGTGAAGACTTTGTGTTTGTGTTTGTTTTATTTAACCTGCTCTCCCACTGTTTCTCTCTCCCGGGTCTGGGAGAGAGGTGGAAAAAAATATCCGGTCTGTAGACCGGCAAACCCCACTCCTCTGCCAGTTCTTACCATCGGCTGCTCTGCTCCAGTCCAGGGATTGTCACGTGGCATGTGACATATGGGTTAATAATTATTATCATTGGTCTTTAAGTATGATTAGATTATCCTCAGGTGAAAAAAGTCTGGAAATTAAACACGTTTTAAGTGAGACATAATGGTTGGTAAAAAATGAAAATAAGCACGTCAATCATTATCTTGACTTATGTACTGACAAGTCTTTAACACACAATGCTTTCATACCAGCAACGGTACTGTAACTATGTTGGTCTACTTCAAACAATGTACTCACCTCGGGGCAGGCTGTTGAGGATTCACTCAGAGTCAACAACCAAACAGATTATGTACATGAAACTCACTGAGTCTGACCCATACATACCCATTTACCTGGAAATGATGCAGAGAGACAGAGAGAAGGCCTGCATCGTGTTGCATGTGTGGAATACATTTTCTTGTTTCCTTTGTGAAGCCAATGTGGGCTGTAATCAATGAGTTGCAAACCTTATTCTATCAATCCTCCAATGTCACTATCCAGCCCCTGATGTGCAGCTCTCCTAAAGCTGCCAATGTCAGAAGCAGCCTCTAGCCCATTTTGTTTGGGGCTTCAAAGAGGCTGCTGGAATTCTGAATAGCACACTCAGCATGTGACTCAACTCCACCCAACAGTCATGTGAAAACTGTGTCATGATGAGCCAAGCAAGTCAAGCAAGTGACCGAAAAGATGGCTGACCTGCCAAGTGACCGAATAATACCAGACCTACCGCTATTCACTCATGTCGGAGTGGATTACTTCAGCCCAACAGAGGCTAAGAGAGGTGTGCCGTACAGTGAAGCAGTACAGTGTCATTTTCAGATGTATTGTCAGTCAAACAGTGAAACTATTCACTCACTTGATACAGATTTGTGTATAAATGCATTCAGGTGTTTTATCTGCAGGAGAAGCCAAGCGATAGAACTCAGATCAGACAATGGAACTAATTTCATGTCCACAGAACGAGAACTGAGAGAGGCTGTGGAGACTTGGAACATGAAACAGATTTAAAGTGCTCTCCTCCAAAGGAGAATAAAATGGACCTTCAATTCTCCTTATGGTGTGCGGCACGGGGGAATGTGGGAATGACTGATCCATATGATCAAGAAAATTCTCAGTCATAAGCCTTCAAATGGTCATGTGTGAGGTACAGACCGTCCTCAACAACCGTCCATTGATTACCATTTCAAATGACCAAGCTCTTACACCAAACCATCTGCTCCAAATCAATGTATAGTCTTTCATACCACCAGGGTTATTTGAAAGGCAAGATCTGTACACCAGATGCCACTGGAGTGAAGTAAAGTACATTTCTGACCTTTTCTCGATATGTTGGATCTGAGACTTCCTCCCACTCATGCCAAGAGCACCAAAGATGGTCTCGCATAAGATGTAACTTTGTTCCTGGAGACATTGTTTTAGTTGCTGATGCAATGGCACTACGTGGATCATGGTTCCTGGCCAGAGTCATTGAAGCAAGGCCTGATTATAAAGGACTAGTGCACATTGTGCGTTTTCAGACAAAAAACAACCAACTGGTCAGACCTTTAAGCAAGCTATGTCTGTTGGTGGAAAGCCAAGAAGCTAAGGACTGCATAAGCTATATGGAACTGTTTGTGTTGATCTTGAAATGTTCATGGTTCTTTGTCAAATACAAAAGAAAAATTTATTTTTGTTAGACTTCTTTATAGAAAATGTTTCATTTATAGCTATTGTTTGCTTTACGCCATAACAGTGAGGGGCCGGTACGTAGAAGACATTTAGTTATATTTTAGTTAAGCCACTTAAGAATATTATTATATAAAAAACGTTTGGGTTAATTCATTCATAGATGCATTTTAAGTCATGTTTTGTTGTTGTTAGTATTGAAAACATTTTATTTTGGGTACTTTTATTTTGACACTTCACCTGATCACCAGTAGATGGTTCAAGTAACTAAACATGGTGTCTCAGATGAATACAGGAGCTTAGGAATGTTTGGAAGATGCTAGCAGGATACAATTGTATAACCGTTTGCTCACTTCAGATTAAAAAAAAGAAAAATCACTTAGAAGTTGTAGGGTAAAATGTCTAAATAAAGATAGAAAAATTCTTATTCAATAAGTTTTCATTTCAGACTGTAAGGCAACAAAGGGTGATTTTCTTTACTGGACTTTAAAAGGATAATGTATGTATGTGTATATACACATATATACACGTATATAATAGTATATGCTGCCATAGAATATTACAAAATTGAACCAATTTTTCTTCTTTTAAAATTTTCATGGCTGGAACTGAAAAATGGACTGATAAGCATTACACGGACCTGGTAATCCAGGTGTCAGTGACTTTAATTCAGTGTTTACGCCAGTTCAGATAAAAAAGGTCTTCACCCAACAAGACGGTTTTGGAATGTTTTCAGAGGAAATGCTGTTCTCTGTGAACAATCACGTTTTAGAACAACTGCTAGCAGCTGCTGTAGTCTCCAAAATTCAACATGTCAAATCCTTCCAGAATTTAAAGACGAGACAGATAAGCTCAACCAACGTATAACTCATTATAACAGTATTTTAATTCCTTTTTCAAAACTTTCATTTTGATGTGGACTGTGTAGTCCAGGGTTACTCAAATCTGGCCCATGAATCCAAATTACAATTAATGCAACTGATTGGCCAGAGTGTCTTCACACCTGACTCCCAGGTAAAGAAATGTTGGAAAAACAGCAGTGCTCGGCCCAGGAGGACTGTGATTTTGGGAAGCCTGGTGTAGTTTTTACTTATTAACATTCTAAAAAACTCACCAGTTTTGTCTCGGCTGCTCTCGCAGTGTTGATCTGAACTTGGCTTTACAAGCATTACTTCGCTGTGGCACAACATTCCACCACACACTTCCGCACACGGCTGCATAACTATTATGATTTGGGAGATCATGGCGAATTGCTTTAGGTGGGCTCCTCAAACTCGTAAATGATTCGTTATTAATTGAAGTCGTGTAATGATGTTCTTAAACCCACATACAATTATGCCTTGTCTTTCATGTTGCAGTAATCTGTGGCGTAACCTTTGTGAACCTTCCAGAGATTCACACAATAGCTCATCTTCATTAAAAAGGCTTTATCTAATTAAAAGATAATAAAATATGGATACTTTAAATCGTTCCCAGCACAAAGCCCTCTTCTCCTCTCCCTTTCAGCCTCCAGTCTCTGGTAGACAGGTCTTCCCTAGCTGTTGTCCTGCTGCCAGGTTATGTGTAGCAGGGGTCTCATTGCCCGCTGGCACAAAGTTTAGGTTCAATAACTCCCGAGTGGCGAGCTCCTGGTAGGGCCCGGGGTACCATCTAGCCCCCCATCCCCGTTTCTCCAGGGAGAGTCAATGTATTGATTCATCCTCTGTCTCACCTGGCCTCACATGGCCCCCCTGAAACCTAGCTTTGACCTGGAGTCAACCGCGAGTCCCCTGTGGAACCACAAACCCGAGCGAGATGAGCGAGACTCAGCTGTTCCCATCCCGGCACTAAAAGTTGGGTAAGGGGAGGCAAATCTGTGTCTGCATAAGTTACATAATGAGCTAAAGTTTCTCTCTTTTTTTGCATCAGTCTTAAAAAAAACTGCAAATTTATTTGAGGTATTCTTTATATTGACTTATTTAGGTGTACTTTATATTAACAATTAACTCTGCATGTGTCATGCAAAGTTTTGCTTTATTTACAAAATATTTAGGCACGCAATCATATAAATGCGTTAACTTTGCCATGAATAATGCTGGGACTGCTGTAGTAGTGGCACCTAGTAGTAGAAAGCAAACTGGCTGTTAAGTCGAGGTGACCTGAGGCGAGCGTCGCCATTGCATTACAACGTTGCCGTTTTCCTCAGCGTTTACGATCAGATGGGCGAAAGATGGTAAAGTTGGTTTTATAGTCGACATTCACCTGATATTCGGCTTTCTCTCTTCAAACTGTCATAAACGAAGCATCCAAAATTAGGCATGATTACCTTTTCTCATTTAGGGGAAAAAATTTAACAAACTATAGTCTTAATAGTTTTAAATATATACTGTCTTTCCATCACTTTGGACAGATTTAGTCAGCCTTAGAAGGCTACCACAACTAGTTTTTTTAACATAAGGCCTAGTTGATTTTTTAATTAAATGGTAAATGTGTCTCATACATATGATCGAAATATAAAAGGTCACTTGTAGTATGCTGAGAGGCTTACTCGGCCTACTACAAATTTCATTTTCTTAAAATATGCTTTTTTATTTGTATTAATATTTTTAAAGAATATAGGCTATGAATACTGTGGCCCATCCATATGACATATTGATCAAAGGTTACTTGTAGTGTTCTCAGAGGCATCTCATCTTACTATAACTTTTAGTTTTCAAAATTATTAACTGTCAGCTACAATGTATTGTTAAGGAATTTTCACTAAAATTCAACAAATGCAAATTTTACAAAAAAACATACAAGTAGTATGCAAATAAGAGATCAAGTAGGCTACTGAACTTCACGTGATTTGAGAATTCAGTTTCATGTGGATGGGCTAAGGTTTTTGTTTATTCTTAACAAATATTCACAAAAATTCAACAAAAGCATAACATTGAAAGTTGTAGTAAGCTTAAGAGAAACCTCTCAGTATAGGCTACTACATGTGACCTTTGGTCTTTATGTCATACAGATGGGCCACAGTATTGATTTATTCTTGAAAAATATACATTAAAATTCAATGAAAAAATATTTTTGAAAACTAAAACTTGTATTTGGCTTTGGAGAGGCCCCTGAGTATATTACAAGTGATCTTTTATGTCTGTCATATGGATGGACCACAGTATTCTACAAGTAAACTTTGACCTCTATTTTATATGGATGGGCCATCCTGTCTTGCTGTGAGAAAGGAGCCTTCTGTATTCAATGTCAACAAACTCACAGTACTCCTTCAGATTCTCAGTGCACACAGTGTAAATGTGGAAGTACTGGTAGATTTTGAAAGTGATATTCTCAATTTCAACATCTAGTGTGTCTGCCCCATGATGAACACGATTGTTCAATATGTGTGCTGGGCAGCCCACATCGATCAGAGACGTGTTCTGCAACAACCTCTTCAAATTTGCGAACACATTCTTCCCCACTTCGTCACGTTGGATTCCTCCAAAATTTGTGTTGTAATTGTCACCAGTAAATGCAAAAAAAAATTCAGACAAATTGTTTTTCCCCAATGTTTCATTGATATATTGCGCAATGGTTTCTGCCGTCTCATTAGGTGTGTTTTTGACCTCGATCAATTTTGTTTGCACACCACCTTTCTTCCAGTCAAAATACTGGATTAGGATTGGGAATATTTTTACCGCGCCGTGATTACTCCCGTCTGTAGCAACGCCACAGTACTGAATTTCTGTGAGCGCTTCCAGAGCGGTTTCAATAGAGTGCGGCGCTATGACACCTTTGACAATGGCCTCGGTTTTGGTGCGGGCACTCGAAAACTTTCTCGCTGTGTCGGAATCTGGAAATGCCTTTTTCAACAAGGCACTGGTGCAATCCATCGACCTGTAGCTGTTATTGTGTTTGACACTTACGGAACAAAAAACGATATAAAAATAATACTGTTGCTTCCTGACTGTTACGACATCTACGGAAATCGTTTATGGTCAATCGTGTCCTTTTAAGGTTTGGGCATCCTCCGGAGTTGTGCGGTGTATGGAACACGGAGGTTTGCCATCGATATTACCCATAGCTGTGCGGTGTATGGCGCATGGGTAATTATCGCTTCTTTTAATAAAGCTACTATCGCGGTCATTTTTGCATTACTACTGGACTCTGTCTCGTTCTTGATACATCACCTCGCGCACGCTCGCTACAATACCTTCAGAGTGGCATTCTTTCACTTAGGCTAACATGGATTGGATTTATTTGGATAATTTGAATTGGATGTGTGCAGTTTCTGACATTTAAATTAAGTCATGATCTGAATAGTCCGAATAGATCTGAAAATGTTACTGTTGACAAAAAACAACAACAATGAACCGGTTACTAACAGGTTAAAGAAAACAATTAACCAGTTACTAAATTATTCGTTATTTACACCCCTATTCGCGCATCAAAATTGTAAGCGGCGATAATTTGACTGAACTGATTTTTCTGAACAGCTTGACCGCAGTTAAATGCAAATCTCAAAACAGGTCTAAATGGGTATGAAGTGTGTAGTTCGTGTTTATGACTTGAAGAAACAGAAAATAAACTGTAAGATTTATTTTCATCACGCCCATTATCAGGGAGTTGTGTTTCTGATACAAGGTGTAAACTACGTTGAAAGTCCTTGGTTGGGTTGATGACATTCCAGGGTCTGGTTTCCAGGAGACGGGATACCTCAGGGTCTGTGGTGTGGATGAGTGTGATCTGCGCCGATGACGCATCAGTCAGTTCAATCCTCCTGATTGTGATTTATAGCCTTCTGCTTCCTGTCAAGTTGCTATCCTTTAAAAAAAGGAAAACGAATTTGTAGGCTGCTAGCATTCACGTCTAAAGAAAACATAATGAAAAGCAGCCTTTTTTACTACCCATGTTACCCATTTCGCCGCGAGAAACAATGGATTTGCATTGCATTGCATTAATTCCCTCTACTGGGGAATTAATAGTCGAATTATGTCCGGTGCAGTTCCGTCAGTCATTAAGTTTGAACTATTTTGAGGTGCAGCAGAGCACAAGCCCGGTGCTAGTTCTACTCGCGCCGTGCGGAATGTGCCAGTCCCCCCCTCGCGCTCCTGTCATCACCCATAAAGGAGCCAAGTCACATATTTATGAAGGGCGACTCGGGCGCCAGTAAATATAACATAGCACAACGATTGAAAACGTTTTAAGATTGAATTGGGATTTTTACATTCAATTAGGCTATATCATATCAACGAAAAAGGAAATCGAAATGAATTCACCATTATTATTTAAATGACAACAGCAGTTTGTCATCTCATTCAGTGCCTACGCATTTTTCTTGCCAGGGCATTCTTGTCTCATTTACTGAGCCACTTCTAATAGTAGATTGTTTGTTTTGCTTTCGTTAATAGTGTATTATTGTTTTTCCCCACATTTACCATTTCAGACTGTTCAACTGTTTCCAAACTGTTATCTATATTTATTATTTTAGAGTTGATTTGATATCACATTGATAGATGTTAAATAAGTGAATAAGTCATTTCAAGTGTTTCTTTTGAACAATACTCAAGTATTGATGTAGCTACACTGTCTACTGTAAAATAGAGCATCAGAATAAGTAAGATAGTTGATCATAATTTGAAAATATGAACATATTTCTTTTGCAGGATATACACCTCTTGAAATCCTTGAGCTCCTGTATGATGGCACTCTCTTATACATTGATTTATCTTTCAAAGAGGAAGATGAGGATCTATGATTTTTTAATCAAATGTAATCATGTTTGGTTGTTGACATCCTACATATCTGACAGATGGAAAGAAAAGATGAATATGATACATTCAGATTGATTGATGCAAGTGATTGGTGAGATTGATTGATGGAACATAGATTGATGTTCCTTGTTCTTGTTCCTTGTTATTTCCACGATAATACACACACATCCATGATTACATTATGCTGTTTTACAATCGTTGAGACCCAATGTGGATTGTAATAGCCCCCAAAAAACGTTAAAGATTTGGATTTGGTATTTTTTTGATTGAGCCGCATCTGTAGTTGCATTAAGGATAAAAAAAGGCATGATCATATTCTGTCCCATCCCTGGAACATAATTCAGGTCTGAAGCGCAAGGCCACCATCCTCTTGCACACCATTGTGAACAGCGGCGCCACCTACACGTCACAGGAGACGCTGCATCCGCACAGCCCAGTCCCACATTCTCGGCTCAGAACGAGGCTGATTTGCCATTGGAAGCGCGAGCTGCATTCCGCTCCATTCATGATAAGGAGCTTGAGACAGCGAAGCGGAGCGGTGAGCGAGTGAGTATCGACACACGAGAGGGAATGTCTGCAAGTTTGGGAATGTAACTATGGAAAGGATATCAACCCAGAGAATCGTTTCAACCCGTAAGTAACGCTTGGTCTGTGTTGTTACTCGATTTATGGAAATTATTACTGTGCATAGTTTGGTGATCGGAGATTTTTTTCATCCACTCCTCTCTTAAGACTTCCCTTTCCGCCGGGTGTCCGTCTCCCAACTGTTTTCTTAATCTTACAAGCTGTGGTTTCAGCATATTTTTGATATGGAACGATCAATGTGTTCGTTGAGGACGATTTCGCGAGATAATGACTCTCAATAAGTTTAGAAAGGTCTGCATTCAGTTGAAATTCAGCTGGCCACCCTTGTATTTTTGGCAACAAATCGAAGAAGGCATGTAAAGCTGCGGTTTCTTGCTTTGAACATGTTGTGTTCGGGGTGCATGGCTCTACGTGGAATGGAATGTGTGCTAGTTTAATTGCTAAACTGGTGCCCATGACTAGCTAAGGGTCCTCTGGAGCGTTCACTAACACGGGACATAAATTATAGTTCCTTAACGTGTGCAGACCCTAATCATGTATTTTATTGATGGATGAATACATTCGTGAATGAATAAGGAGTGTGTTAGTACCTAATTGTGCTTAACACCCTCCATGTATTTCCATCAATTACAAATAATTTGTTTTTAGTTTCATTTCAAAACCAATAACCATAAGTGTTTACAAGATTGCGCACATTTCAGATTTCTGTATGCCTCACTGTCGTAGTTAATTCTTATATCATGTTTTAAAACATTTACCTTAAGTGGGTTGGTTAGGTGTGGAATTAAAATGAATGTTCCACAAAATTCCTCAGCTAGGAAAATTAACGTCGTATGTCAGGGGAGTCAACTCTGTTGAAAGGCTGTGTTCGAGAAATAATTTCTCCTAGCTGAATATGGATTTAATATCGTATAATTCCCACGTAGGCGGTTGCATAAATGGGAATTATATGATTGACAAGGTTATGGTAATTATATCATTGTTTCTTTTTCATAAGTAGACTGGCTATTTTCTAAATTGTTGATTTCTCGCGGGACTCCTTGTGATGTCTTGACAAAAATCGATGTCCCGATTTGTCTTAAACGATTAACCAGGACACGGGTGTTATTTTCCCCTTATGTTAACGTTACTTTCTACCTGACTATCGTTATTTAACCGCATCTGAAAATAAAGAAATATCCATTCAACGAGAGTCGTGGGAATTAAAATTCCGTATTGCAGTAGTACAGTTCGGACGTGGCTCGGAGGCTGTGCATGTGGATTCGTCAGTGGGTGTGTTTACAGCGCTCACGATTTGATTTCATTTAACAGGCAGCTCACATCTTCACACAGGGGGGTCTTGTTTTTAAAGTTGTAATATTGCAAATCTAATTGTTTTAATTGCTCATGGAATTGCTTCCTTCCCAGAGGTTTCTGCACCATATTGACGTCTATGCTGTATAGGCAGCATCGCTTCAAACGGCAAACGGACGTCAAGTTGCGCACTTAAATAAATGTAATGATATAAGTTGTTTAGATGGGTTGTCAGCGAGTGGCTATGCATGTGCCTCGCCTGTCGGTGTAATGAGAAATGCGTTAAATGTTAATTTATCATGTATGCAAGTAGCCTACACATTTTGCAATTGATTGGATGGAAGCAGTTTATTGCATTTATTGCAGTGGTGTTATGTCGACCTGCTATTTGATTTTTGCGGCTTGTTGGCTGCAGCAGCATCAATGAGCTAGTTGTATGCATATTGCTTCCATTGGCTTGTTCGGGTATGTGGAGAAATGTAGCCTCCCGATGATGAGGGAGGAGTTAATGGGTCGATTGTAGTGTACCTTCGTTTCCTAGTTTCCTACATAGCACCTTATTAATGCGGGGTTGGCTGCGTTAAGTTTAGGGAGACTCGATTGCCGTGTACAATTGGCGGCGTATATCAGCTGATTCGCAGCAAATTTCCTCCTAGTCCAGTATGTGTCCATAATTTGCCCCTGGTTGTGTGCATGCGTCTCCACTGCAGATTTAAAGGGGTGGCACGCCATAGCTAAAATAACGTTTTAATATTTGACAGGGGCTACCTACCTATACCTTTTATTACAGAAACCTCTGCAAATGCAATCATTTTAACCTAGAGGCCATATAAACCAGACAATGTCTTTAATTTCAATTCATTTCAAATGATTAAATATGCTTGCTAAACTTTCTGCTACATAAACTGTTATACACAATGCAACTTTACCTGGTCCTTTTTCCCAAATGTTGTCAATCACAACTCACGCAAATGTTGTGATTAACACAATTAATTATTGCTTATCTATTTCTTTCAGAATGCCATTTGCAATTTATTATCGGATAATTAAGTGTGATCAGTATTCATTATTGCAATTTATGATTGAGAGGATAAATCAGGTAACCAGTTAATAAATGTTAATAAACAGCTGTTATTAATAACAACAATATCAATTTGATCTATCATTCACGCTGCTGAGACTTTGCGCATGGTCAGCAGGCTGCTGAACATCGTATTGTGAAAAGGACAAGCAATGCACAAAGCTTTGTAGAGCATGGCAATGATGGCACGCTGATTGAGGGAATCGTTTGTAAACCCAAACCAGTGTAACTTGTTAGTTAATCAATAGAATACAACAGCTGTTGAACAAAGGTAATGACTAATTGGTAACCTAATTATTGTTCAAACCCTTGACTGACAACACTATTCTTAAAATTAAGTAATGCAAGTACATTAAAGAAAAGAAAAAAAAGTATTTCATATTTTTCCCCTGTTTTTCCTCCCAATTTGATGGCCAGTTGTACCCTCCATTTCTTCAATTCACCTTCCCCCACATCAATGGGACCAGCCACTACCTCTGGGCCATCAATGGGCCGCTTCCTTCGAGACGGAAGCCTATTCATTTTGCCCACAGGAAAGCTTAATGTGCTTGCAGTGAGCTTGTACTGGCTTCCCACCTTCCTATACCTGGGGCGGACAGCTAATCACTGCCCCCAAGCGGGGCTCTTGGTCTGAGTCAGACTGGCACATTGCGGCCCGGGTTCGATCCCCAATGGACAACCTGCACTCCGGGCGAGTGCCTTTACCGGTTGCACCATCCGGGGGCCCCCCGCACATACGTTTTTAAATAGTGCAACACCACTGTGTGTAACCCACAGTCCACCATTTGGATTAATAATAGATATAAAATAATATTCATTTTTAATATAGAGAATATATGTATATATATGATTAAATAAGATTAAATATTTTATCTTTGAGCAACCAACGGTATAGTTTTATGTGAATGTTTCATGAAAAAAGTTAAAGATAAACATTGATAAAGTAGAAGGAGTTGTGAACTTACATTATTTTCCTGTATGAAAAGTGCATCAGGTTTTACGAAAGTAGTAGGTTTAGGTAATGCAGCTTTTGTACCATATAGGTAGGAATTAAAACACACTGCAATCAGAATCAAGAGAAGACTAGGCTAATGAGTTGAAGAGCACACCGAGAGAGATAGATAGATAGATGGATAGATAAATATAGTAATCCTTGCCAAGAGAAGCCTGCCAATTCTCATGGTTCAACTGCTGACTGATTTGGGACCACATATCCTGAAAAATGTGTCCATTCAGTACTGTTAGTTGCTTTGGATAAAAGCATCTGCTAAATGGCATATATTATATTATATTATATTATATTATATTACTATCAAATAAACCACCAAAGACTGTGCCCACTTCTGTAATATTCGCCTCGTACACCACCCCACCTTATATGACTGTGTGCACCTGGACCAGGAGGGCATCAGGATTTTAGCCCCAAAAAACCTACAGGACACCACCCTCAGCCGTGACCCCGCCAACAACTCTGGAGACTGAGGAGATCCACCCAATAACACCAAGCCCCACAGTCAAGACACAGGCCTCCTCCACAGCCCTGCCCAGCAGAGGCTGACCGAAAGCCAGCTCAGCACAGCAGCAACCTCTACCACAGCAGTGGTACGCAGTGATCACTGTAAAACCAAGGGCCCTGACCATTGCTGAGATGGGGGAGATATGGCAACTTTTCACCATTATCACAAGAATAATTGGCTACTAAAGTATACTAAACTACTATAAATCATTTAAAAATGTAAATAAAAAATACTGTATATTATTTTAAATATAATATTTATCGATCCGTGCTATGGTTTGTCATTGTACCTTGATCTATATAGTAACATAACCACTTTTGTTGTTGTGACTATGAAGTCACTTGCAATCAGCTGTTGGAATATTCGGGGTCTGTGTTCTTTAGTGTTTGGGCTGAAAAGCACACACCCATCCATCCATCTTCTACCGCTTATCCGGGTCAGGTCGCGGGGGCAGCAGCCTAAGCAGGGAGACCCAGACTTCCCTCTCAGACAGCACACACCCTGAATTAAAAAAAATCTATAAAAGGCAGATGTTGTGATCCTCCAGGAGATACGGTGCCGTAAAGACGTGTCCACTCGTTGTCCCTCAGGCTGCATAGAAATGACCTTGCCATCTCTGAAGCACAGCACTGTCCAACGTGGCCGGTCCTCCGGGGGCATTCTAATACAGTACAGGGAAGAGCTTGACAGACTTGCCCCCCTCCTTTATCAATGCGTTTACTGTCAGACTACAAATCCCTTTTCCAAATCACAGCCAAATCACTGTGTTTATAAAGAGACCACACCACCGCCTATGCACCCCAGAAACGCTTATAAAAGTCTACAGGCTGACAGTCTATCCCCGGGGCGCAGCCTGTTGCCATCTGCTGTACCGTCACCGCCGTCCGCTCCCGCATCGTTTTTGCTCCGCTGTCAATGTGGGGAGACCCCCGTGACGTGTCCCCACACACAGGGCATCGCTGCCTTCTGCCCCTACAGAGCCGCGGCTTCCCTCGTCTCCGCGGGATCGGATGTTAAACGCCCACCTTGGACTCTGCAGAACGTGACTCCTGGCAGCGCGGGGTTGCTAGTAAGTGCACAAGTCGACAGAGGAACGGGGCCACGTTGCCCCTCTTATGTTTGCGCGCGTGCGTGCGTGTGTGTGGGCGTGCGAACGTGCTTATGCACGCACTCGCATTCCTGTTGATATTTATCAACACGCGCTCCTCAGCGGTGTGAAGGATTAAACGTCTGCTAGCTCGTACACCCCGCTCTGGCATTTTGTCGCACGATGATTTATGTTGCACGTGCAGTGTGTACAGTGAGAAACGGTTCATAATTGACTTTTTTTTGTGTGTGTGCGCGCCTCCCCTCTCTCACAGAGGACCATGCGGCAGTCTTGAAACCTGGCCTTTCCCTCTCCCAGCTCCTCTGCTGTATTTACTGCAGGGAATTTAAATAATTCACAAAGCACAGACTCTGCCTGTAAGTAAGACTAATAGAAAGTGGTTGGTTGGTGGGTGGGGGGGTGGAGATGGGCAGGCAGTGTAGTATAGTGGTTACGGAACTGGGCTTATTGCATAAAGGTTGCAGGTTCGACTCCCAGGTGAGCCACTGCTGTTGTAACCCTTGAGCGAGGTACTGTAATGTGATGTGTGTTTGAGTGAGCCCCATTGCTATGGGTAAAACGTAGCCCCTCGGAGGCTGGCGCATTAGTCACTGACGATGCAGACTGGTGTGCAGAAAGTTGCAGGGGCTGCATGGGTCCCCCCACGCTACCTGCCCATTTACTTGTCCACCCGCCGGGGCGCCAGTGGTAGTGGGGCGGCCACTGGGTGACCTGATTGAGCTGATGCTCGGCAGCTTTAGCCAGTGTCAGTGGACAGATCCCCCCCCCCCCCAGTCCAAGCCAGGGGACTGAGGATTGCTCGTTTCCAGGCCCCCTCCCCCAACTCCCAACCCTACCACACGCATGGGTACTGTAAGCCCCCCAAATCCTTTTGTTCAAATCTGGAAAAAAAGAGAACAGTAATCCTATAATTAATACCTCATTAAAGGCTTTGAGTGAGTGTATTGATCTCTCGCAGGGAGTGAAATGGTTATTCTACAGCTCGCTCTACACATGTGAAGCAATGTTTACCCCCCGAACTCCCCCCCCCCCCTGCCCTTTCCCATAATTTCTTTCCCATCCTGATCTATTTGAGATTATTTAGAGCAGGGGTGTCCAATCTTATCTGTGAGTGCAGGTTTTTCTTTTTCATTTTTCTTTTTTCTGTCCCAACATTACAACACCCGATTCAACTAATCAAGGTCTCGACTGAAGACCCTGGTTAGTTGAATCGGGTGTTGTAGCGCTGAGCTACAACAGAAGCCTGCACCCAAACAAGCCCTTTTTGGATAAGATTTGACACCCCTGATTTAGAGGCTTCAGTCTGATCCCTGTCTCCCCCCGGGAGACCGAAGCTCAGAAGCGGGTATTGCTTCCATGGTGGTTCACCTCCGCCTGGGACCAGATGTTCTTATTCAAGGGCCTTCCACACCCAGGGGCAATTTTTAAAATAAATAAATAATAGGAATGATAAAATAATAAAAGACACATTCCATCGTAGTCAGTGGGCTCCACATCTTTTAACTTCAGCTAACATCACATGACTTTCTCTTGGCCATGACATTGCCCTGTCTGTTTGGATTTCTGCTGTGTCGCTTAGCCATTTCCTGCTATAGGGTGGAAATCCCATTCTTTAGCCCATGTGTTTTATCTGCAAGTGTGCCTATTGCCATGTATATGAATTTTACATCCTATTACACTGCCCGTCCCCAAAAAAAGTCACACACTCTAATATTTCGTTGGACCACCCTTTAGCTTTGATTACGGCACGCATTCGCCGTGGCATTGTTTCGATAAGCTTCTGCAATATCACAACATTTATTTTCGTCCAGAGTTGCATTAATTTTTCGCCAAGATTTGTATTGATGATGGGAGAGTTGGACTGCTGCGCAAAGTCTTCTCCAGCACATCCCAAAGATTCTCAATGGGGTTAAGGTCTGGACTCTGTGGTGGCCAATCCATGTGTGAAAATGATGTCTCATGCTCCCTGAACCACTCTTTCACAATTTGAGCCCGATGAATCGTGGAATTGTCATCTTGGAATATGCCCGTGCCATCAGGGAAGAAAAAATCCATTGATGGAAAAACCTGGTCATTCAGTATATTCAGGTAGTCAGCTGACCTCATTCTTTGGGCACATAACGTTGCTGAACCTAGACCTGACCAACTGCAGCAACCCCAGATCATAACACTGCCCCTACAGGCTTGTACGGTAGGCACTAGGCATGATGGGTGCATAACTTCATCCGCCTCTCTTCTTACCCTGATGCGCCCATCACTCTGGAACAGGGTAAATCTGGACTCATCAGACCACATGACCTTCTTCCATTGCTCCAGAGTCCAATCTTTATGCTCCCTAGCAAATCGAAGCCTTTTTTTCTGATTAGCCTCACTGACAAGTGGTTTTCTTAAGGCTACACAGCTGTTTAGTCCCAATCCCTTGAGTTCCTTTCACATTGTGCGTGTGGAAATGCTCTTACTTTCACTATTAAACATAGCCGTGAGTTCTACTGTTGATTTTTTACGATATGATTCCACCAAACATTTAAGTGATCGCCGATCACGATCATTCAAGATTTTTTTCTGACCACATTTCTTCCTCGGAGATGATGGTTCACCACTATCATTTTTAGGTTTTAATAATGCATTGGACATTAGTTGTTTTCTTTGCTTGATGCAGGCCAATAATTTGACCCTTCTGAAACAGATTAACATCTTTTCCACGACCACAGGATATGTCTTCCGACATGGTTGTTTAAGAAATGAGAAGCCACTCACTGCATCAGTTAGGGTTAAATAACTTGTTGCCAGCTAAAACATATTAATCACTGCAATAATTATCCAATGGAAGGCTCTTACCTATTTGCTTAGTTAAATCCAGGTGGTGACTTTTTTTGGGCCCGGCAGTGTATTTCACCCTGTTCCTTGTCATTTCATGTTGTTTATTCAAGACATTTCTGTAAAGTGCTTTGTGCACCTGCAGGAAAAGCACAGAACAAAATAAGTTATGACTATTATTACTACATGTGGGCATACCCACCCGATCCTGCCTGCCCTGAGGTCATTTATACTGCGGTCCTGACATGAGCATGCAGTGTTGGGTACTGCAAATTAATTGTTGCGGGCGAGCATTAGTTTGGCAGTCATGTCAGAGAGGTAAGCAGGCCTCATTGACTTGGTCACATGCAGGCTGCCAGCAGGAATGGAATGGATGCAAAGGCCGGTGCATTATGGGACAGCAAGTGCACCCTCGCCTCAATGAGTCATAACATGTCAATAGCACTTGTGAACGAACACTCTTAAGTTCTAGCATTTTTCTTTCTTGCTGCAAGGCAGTCGTGGTAGGAATCTACTCAAATTTCTGCTTGTAATTTCAAATGTAGCTTTCTCATTTTTCAGGTAAAAAAAAAAAAAAAAATGATACATTACAACTGAAGCTGTGCCCATGTGCCTCAGCCTTCGACATACTGCAGCATTTTAGGTAATGCATCTGGGTACATTGGGTAAATGTATGGCTAACATGCTAATTGGGACAATTACGCCGGTGTAACTGGTTGGAATAAAAAACAGCGCAGGAGTTCGGCACCACAGCTGGAGGCACTGTGGTGCTGTGCGCAGTGAAGCGGTGACCCAGGGGACCTGATTACGAAACTGCGCTTCCGTTCGGCACTGCCTGAATGGTCAAAAAGCGTGGTCAATAAACCTCCCGAGGATGACCCCCCCACCCACAACCGCATTTCCGAGCAGTTGAAAACTCTGCCAAATCTGTGGATGGCTGAGGTCCATGTTCTACCTAACCTCGCACAGGGTTGGGGCATAAGAAAATACACGTAACAGTGTTACGTATTTAAAATAAAATAAGAGTAACTCTTTCAATATAGTTGTGATATAAAAGGGAGTAATTTGATTACTGATACTTTCAAAAAGTCTTACAGTTGCATGCAAAATTACTTTGAGAACATGCCACTTACACAGTTGGAAAGTCACTTTAACTGAATCTTGGGCAACTACTCTAAGGCAAACATTTTCAGTGTTTGAAAAAAAAAAAAAAAAAAAAAAAAAAACTTTTGCTCAAATGTTTTTCATTCCATTCCAGCGTCCGTTGCAATGTGATATGAGATGAAGAAAGTAACGTTAGCTTAAATTCATCACACACCAGTTAAAGGGAGAGCACACTGTGGCTAAACCGAATCAAGCCCCTGTGTATGGTATGGGGGCGATAACCAGCTGGCCCGATTTCACAGCCGGGCTTTTGAAGTCCCCCCCCGAGGGTACATGCGCACGGCTCTGCGAGTGATTAGTCCCATCTGTAAATCGGAGACCGTGGCTCATCCGGACCTGTGGTGGGGTCAAGGGTCCAGTTTTCGCTTGCTGGAACAGAACACGCACACATTTCAACCATATACGATCTGGAGGGAGGATAGTGGAGGGAAGGCTTCTGAGTATTTCCCCACCCCCAGTGGTCCTTTGTCACCTCCTGACCCCTGACCTCTGGGCCACATTTGCATGTGTAACACAATCCGCGATTAATTTCCTGAAAGACCTGAAACGGCCAATGTAAGCATTAAAGATTTGGATTATGGGAACGAACGCTAGGTCTATTTATACACCCACTCCCCTATTACCCCTTAATGCACCACTTTGCTGATGAGTGTTCGTTTACATAATGCTCTTAACCTGTCTGGTTTCAGCCTACCTCCACCAGAGACCCTCCTTGTGTTGGAGTGTGGTTGACCATGCTTTTCCGCCCACTATTTATCATCAGTAAATATTGAGAGACTATTTATCTTTCATTTATTATTTTTTGTTCAGGAAGATGCCACAGATTATTTCAAAGCTTCAAGCCGGGATGTGGCATGTGTGCCTTATCAGTCAAGGAGAATCACGCTTATCATATTTTATCGATTACCGTATTAAGTGGCTGTGTTGTGTTGAGTCTTACAGTGGCAGTTCCTCTCAGTGCTCCAGCTTTGCTATGTTCCCCACTTTTGAACCTCCTATTAACCAAAGCTGGAAAGGGGGAGAGGGAGTCAGCGATGGAAATAAGGAGCAGTCTCCAAGAATGGGATTAGCCATTCTGATGCGTAGCAATGGGCCTTCTAGTAAAACCTGGTACAGCTGAAACCGCTGTACATTGGGGGTGTTATTCTCACCCCTGAGGACGACTTCTTTAGGAGCATACGGGCAGGTTACCTGGCTCTCAATTTAATATCTGATTTACTCGTTGAATGGAAAATGAAGCCATTCTGTTTATAACAGCATTTGCATTCGAGCTGGCAGCCTACAGGTGGCAAGTCCTGTTCCATACCCACAGTACTGCTGCTGCTCCAGTTTCCCATCATAATGTACAGTGTGTGTGTACAGATCTGTTCAGGGCAGTGCAATTGTTTTCATAATCCATACCCAGCAGGTGAACTGCTTTAATCCCGTGACGGTAAAGCATCAAGTCACTGTTTCACAGTTTCGGATGAGACACAACCCCTCCCAGGGCTGGCCCGTGGAATGCCGTTGATCTGGCTCAAATTCCGCACACGAGGGGTCACGTCCCCTCCCCCCCGCAACTCACACAGACTTCCTGTTGTGCGCTGGGGTTACACCCTCGTAAACGCTGGGAATTTTGTGTGGAGGAGGAACATATTTAATTTAATTTATTTTTTAACTATTTTTTACATTTTGTTATTGGGGGCAATGTATTTGTATTGTAACAGCAACATGATTCAATTCTTAGGAACCTGCTAGCATTGCTGAATGACCAATAAACAAGAAACGATATACAATGCAGCATCTGATGCAGAAAGTGGAGAAGGCAGGTGACTGTACAGTGAAAAGTTCTGGCCTGGACCCAGTTAACATTTGGTGTCCCCTTCCCAGGTGCTAGCTTCTTTCCAGACATAGTTTGCTGAGTTTGGCAGTCGCCCATTTACTTGCCAAGTGCATGTATGTGCATGTCTGTCTGCTAGTTGTGTGTACTTGTGTGTGTTTTCATAGCACTCTGCAGTAAGTTGGGTAACAGTAAGATAACTCTGTTTGGGTATGATGTGCTTGCGCCTGCCAGCAGGGGGGGGAAGATCTCTCCCCCCTCACACACCTCCCGATCAGAAGCTGGGACCTAAATGTTGCCTAAATGTTAATGTTGAGCTGAGCATTCGAGGCATCTTTGGTACATCGCATGGATGTTCATAACCACCTTGCATCCTGAACCGTACTCCCCAGTTTATTGGTCTGCGATTCCACTGATTTATGTGGATGTGTACGACTCCGATGCAGATGCCTGCTATGACTTCAGTTATCAAGGTTGTGTTGGTGTAGCACTCCTCTCTAGCTGTTTGTGTGTGTGTGTGTGCGTGCTTCAATTATGTCTGTTTCTGTTGGTGTTTGTGTTTGTGTTTGTGTGTGTGTGTGTGTGTGTGTGTGTGTGTGTGTGTGTGTGTCTCAGCGAGAGGAAGAGAATGAGTGAGTGAGTGTGTGCATCCGTTGACAGAGAGGATGACACCCTTAATATCTCTGTGGAATCGTGAGGGTGGGTGGTGAATAATAGGGAGAGGAAATGCTAAGGGTCTAACCTGGCACCCCCTGATACCTCCCTGGCTGTACGGTCTGGAGTGGGTCTGCTGTGGGCCTCTCTCCCAGGATACCTCTTGCAGCATTGGGTTAACTCTGCTGTAGTAGGAGTAGGGGGCAGGAGCAGGAGCAGGAGCAGGAGCAGGTGGCAGGGGCATTCCTCTCCATTCCAGCATTAGTTAAGCACGTGCACACGAAACGCTCTTCTGCAAACATGCTGCAATGTTGTCTTCGCTGTGATACCGATCATTTCCAAATGATGGTTGTGAGAGCCGACGGACTTGCATTATCGTGAGCGCGATGGTGTGGTGGATGTACGTGAAGAGGGAAGAGTACGTGTCTCTACGTAGTGACTTACATGGTATGGTATGGTGCGTTGCAGTGCTGTGCTGTGTGCGGGGCCCATCACAGGCTGTTCTGTGTGGTTAGGAAACTGCCCCCACTGCTGCTCCATCACCACCACATGTCCTGCTCCCCGGGGCACCCCCCCCCCAGCCTGGGTTCCTTGTTGGCCTCCACTCCCACACTCCCCTGACCTGTGTTTGTGTGCCGTCCACTAGCTGGTTAACCTGGTGAAGCAGGCCCAGTGAACTTGGTGGTGGTGGTGGTGGTGGTGGTGGTGGTGGTGGTGATGAGGATGATGATGATTAAGAAAGACTAGAGAAAGGAATGACACAAGTCTATAAAATCCTGGATAAATTCAATCACACGAGCCTGTTAAACCTCTGACTGTGCGCGTGCACACGCACACATATTCAAATAAAATGCCTTTCAGCCCATTGGGGTTTGTTGGCTGAAAGGCGCTTTCTTTGAATATGTGTGTGTCTATGTGTGTGTACACAGTCATTCAGTCCAGGCGTTTAATACACTCCCTTGTTTTATCCCCCTTCCTGCAGGACTCATTGTGCCCCTTCATACAAACAGTCGTGCAGATTAGTCCGGCCACCCCCCCAGAGACAGGCCTGCAACAATGGCTGGGTTCCCGTCTTTACTTTCCCTCTGAACACAAAAGGCCATGTCAAGGATGTCCCTGTGGAGAAAGCTTGAAGTTCTGTACTGTGGGAAGCTGGATCTCTTAAAATTAGAGAGTGTCTGTAGTGTAGCAGGGAGGTTAGTGAGAGAGCGGGTTAAGTGACAACCTATTGCTCATTAAGTGAGGACCTATTGCTCATTAATTGTTTAATGATACAGTTCACTCAAATATCCACACAATTAAAAAACAAAACCTTTCGATATAGACTACTTTGACTATTTATCAGGCATTGGCATGATACATTAAAATGCCCCCCACGTTTATATTGTTAAGTCAACCCCAATAATTAGTGGTTAGTTTCTTGTGGAGAAATTGTCAGCACCTTGTGCCCACTGTGCACTGCAGTGTCAAAAGCAGCTCCCCTGGTGGAAAACGAAAAGCATGTCGTTTGTTTTCATTTTTTGTCATATTGAATAGTGCCTAATCCCTCCCTGGAAACCCCAAGCTCCTCCCCCTGTATGAGGCCCCTCTTACTATGCAAGATTGCCCCACCTATGTGGGGCTTGGACCATTCTGTGAGACCACCTTCCACTCAGTGCGGCCCCTCCCACTCTGGATGACTCCTCCCTCTATAAAAGTTTCCTCCCACTCTGTGAAACTCTTCTGTCTCCAAATCAGTTTTTGTTTGGCATAAAGACGCGAGATATGCATCTGAATTCATAATTTATGGTTATAGTTGGTCATTTGCGCCTTTCGCATGTTCTCCCTCCAAATGCAAATGGGAGCATCCATCTGCATTTTAATTAGGAATATCATTCATTTTAAAGATGCAAATGCAGCCTTTAAGATAATTGAAATAATAAACAGAAGTGAAAATTATTGCACTTTCTCTTTGCAGGCAGTTGATTAGCCGGACAGAAATATCTGTCCGTAAAGGTCAGATAAAGGACATCAATTTGAGAAATTGCACCCCCTGCATTGATTTCCTCAACGTGCCTGACCTGTTCCAGAAACCGTGACTCTGAGGTGCCCCAGTGACCTTGGAGAAAGACTTGCAGCAGGTTGTTAGCAGCGGTCACTATGTGGAGAGGTGGTCAGAACCATTACGTTACCACATTATAATTTCACCAATCAGGCAACTGCAAATAACCTCCTTTTTCCACAACTAGGTATTTACTGGAGAAACAAGAGTTCTACGACATTAGTGAAAAAGAAAAAAGCACTCATTTGCGTATACAGGATTTTGACAAATGGAAAAAAGAAAGATGGAGGGAGAAAGATAGATTTGTATTGCTGGGATCAAGGCTGGGAATCTCGGCACATTGCGGTCCATATCTCCTTACTCACTCAGTCTGATTCAGGGAGGAGCAGGGGGGAAGGGTGTAAACTGACATCTCACAGCAGCAGTAAAAGTATAAATGGCCAGCCTGACAGCTTGCGGTTCGCACTCGACTTGAGAACTTGCCCTTTGGAATGTGCTGCATCCCTTTTCGTTTCTGGAGGTAAACCGGGTTAAAACCATTTTCATTCCAGCTGATTGGTTACTGGTGACTCTGTCGTGGGTTAAACAGTGACAGTGACGGGAAAAGCTGCATTTTTTTTCCAACTCCTGCACTGGTGGTTTCGATAGCCCGATGCTCTACCTGCGTCGTTAAAGTATCGAACCTCCGAGCGAAATTCAAGCTCCACCTTAATGGCCCTTTGGAGGAACTGAAGGTCGGGAGATACTGGTTGGTAAACAAAGCGTTGAGATAGACGTGTCTGTGTGTGTTTTTTTCACGGTTATGGGCCTACCTCTTCCACGGACATTCGCACTGATCGAGCTCTCAGCTGACTTCTCTAACTACCGGTTTAAACCAGTTTAACCAGCCACTGGTTTAAAAACTGTGGGTCTAGATGCTTAGTGGTGGACCACAGCGCTTAGTTGTACGGTGGTTTGAGGCTTTTGCTGAAGGTCGATCTCCAGGGCGATGTGAAGCTGCACGTCCGAATGTTTGCCTGCCTGTGGGATGGGTTTACAGACTGCCGCTCTTGCTGTGTAAGCGGAGCCAGAGTGTGTGCGGGCCCCGTCTGTTGATCCCTGCTCTCTGCCTACATATCTCTACGTCTGTCTCTCCATCCCTGCCCTTTCTCTCTCCTCTCCTCCACGCCCCTGGCTGCGGATTGCTAGGGAGGTGCAATAACCGCTCTCCTGCAGCCCGTTGGACCGGTCGGCCACCCCTATGCGGCAGACAAAGGAGCAATCGGGTGTGTGCGTGCACGTGTTCGTGTTTGATTGTGCGTCTGTAAATTGTTAGTTGTACTAATTTTTTTATTTTATTTTGTGAAATTCTACTGTGGTTTGCTGTTATGCGCATATGATTCGGCAATGCAAATGCACAGGTTACAGTTTTTTGTGATGTGATGGATTTCCGTAGTGAGAACTTGGTCATTCTTGGGACCAGTGCAGATCTGAGGAAAGGAAAAAATTGTCAAATGCGAACGATCAATCGTGTCACCATTGCCTTTTTAATAAATCAAATGGCCATGCCTCGGTTGTAACTATAAAAATAAACAACTTTCTGATATGTAGTGCATTTGAATTCTACTTCATTTTATGTTCCCTATTCATTAATTAATTTATGTAGCTAGCTAGTTACTTCTGTTATATAGCCATTATTACTGTACTACAGGTGTGTATCC
The DNA here is from genome assembly GCA_029706075.1 of Aldrovandia affinis. NCBI lineage: Eukaryota > Metazoa > Chordata > Actinopteri > Notacanthiformes > Halosauridae > Aldrovandia > Aldrovandia affinis. The sequence continues at coordinate 1,591,022 of JAINUG010000172.1, read as the reverse complement.
TGGTAAATGGCTCACTTGCAACTTGGCTCCATCTCAGGCCAACATGCATCATTTGGCAAGATAAACTGTGTATTTAAGATCCATGTTTTAATGCAAGATGTCCATGGTTTATGCTAGCTATAGACACAGTAAAATGCTGTTGATAGCTGTAACTTTGTAAATGGGTCAAATTGACACAGATAACAATCAACACTTTCTCGGCTTGTGCATTGAACTTGATTTCATTAATGATTAGCTAGCCAAGTCAGCAGTTGGGATACGCTCATTGGCTCGATCAATGCAACATTTACAGTATGAATTTTAAAATCACTGTTAGCTATGCCGGAGTGATGCATTCTCTTAAATTCACAATGTGTCCACATACATGTGTTTTGATGAACTTTTAATGTTGACTAATACCTTTGTTATTATATGTTTAAATTAATCAGAGCACCAAGCAGCTGAGCCTTTTTAACCATCTCACACAGACCCAGAAAAGCAATGTTGCTCTCGTTGTCTGTGACTGCTATGCTGGCCCTTTGCCCCTCACCTAATCAGATGTCATCGTTACTGCAGGAGCCGTTTACTCAGTCAGTCGGTCATTGGGGGAGTGAATGGCTAAGAGGCACAGTGCTATCATTAGAACCAAAAACTTAGCTTTAGTTAGGCTCTAGGAATCACCAGTGCCCCTGCGCCATATTTGCCCTCCCAGTGCATGGTTCTGTATTCCAGTCATGGAGACATGGAGACTCTCTGTGTTTGAAACCTGTGAGAATTGGCTGCTGACTACCAGAGAATGTGATAAACGGGACCTTTTATGGTTTAGTCATAGTGGCATTGTGGGCTAATTCTGTTGTTGGGTGTTACTTGCTTGCCTTCAAATTTCTGGAGGTGTAGAGATTTTGAGGACGAGACTGAACCCGTAAATTGTAGTCTCACACATGCAGGCTTACACCCATATACACACGAACACACACACACATAGTACGTTCACACATACTTAAGCACACACACACACACACAGACACACACACACACACACACACACACACACACACAGTTGTAAGGTGGAGTCATAGTACAGGCTGGACACAGCCTTTTACTACAGATGTTGTGTGTCCTGTTTGCAAGGTGTTTTAAGGTGAAGCAGATTAATGAGGTGGAGAATCTGTACATTGCTATCCCCTGGGGACGTGGTAATAACTGTGCTGTTGCAGTGGGTTTGGAAGCAGCAGCGGTTGAGAGTGTAAAGCGAGGAGGATGGATCATTTATAGTGGAATAAAAGGAGTGGGTGATTCTGTTTTAATGGCTTTCCCCTTGAAGTGTCTGCTCCCCACACTGCATTTATAATGGCCAGTCTTTCTTTATGGAGGAACACAGTTTGCAGAGTTTTAGAGCCTTAAGTACGCCAAAGTGTTGGAATGACTTTGGAGTGGCTAAATAGAGAGCGGCCCCTGCCAAACTGCTCCGGGAAATGAGTCGTCGGGAAAGCGTGCTATGAAACGACGCGCCCAGAGCTTGGCATGGTGCTCTCTTCATGAGGGGAAGAGGCCATCATAGTGTGCTAAAGTGGGCAGTGCTGTGGAAAGGGGCGGAGCCAGTGTCCATCTGTGAGGTCACTGTCCAGCAGGACCTCCACATGGAAAATTAGGTTAAGAAAAGTGCCACTGGGGTCAACCTGAGATTGCCTCAGCCACGTAGAGTTTAGGTAGTTTTCCAATAATCTTATAAGGGAACCAACATGTAAAAAAAGTAATTCCATGTCAAATCAATGACCTGTTGACCTCACTTCTTTTTAGGGCTGGGTATTGGCAAGAACCTCACGTTACGATTCAATTTCGGTACTATGGGTCACAATATGATTAGATTTCAATACGATTCAATGCTTAACATAATATCAATATATATATTATATACATTATATGGCTGAAATTCACAAATAATTAATACCTATTATACTGTGTATCTTCTGAGTATTGAGATTACGACCATGTGCATGATATGGTTTAAGGGACAAATTGAGCCAAAAACTGATTTTAACATTCCAATCTTTATTTGGCAAGTTAAACAATGTGAACAATACACACTTATGTGTTCTGTAGTACATTTGTAGTGGTGGAGCTCCGGTACGTTCATAAATACGTGAGCGTCTGCTAGTTCCCAGAGTTAGGGACTTGAGCGTTTAGCTCAGCGGGCTAAATTGCTCTTTTGTCACGTCGAGATCCTCGGTTCGAAACTCGCTGCAGACAGAACCAACTCCGTTACATTGGTGCCATGACTTGGATGCTATGACTGATGGTAATCGGTTGGGCCGTGGTTGCTGCTGCAGAAGTTTTGAGTGGGAGAATGTAGCGGTGGAGCTCTGGTACATGCGTTAACATGTGACCGTCACCTATAGAATGTAATGTTGATAAGAGTGTGATTAGTTCCCAGAGTTAGGGACTTGAGTCTTTAGCTCAGCGGGCTAAATCGCTCTCTTGTCGCGTCAAGATCCTCGGTTCGAAACTCGCTGCAGGCAGAACCAACTGCGTTACACATTGGAATACATTTTAACACATAGTTTGTGTTAATGTGTTAAGTTTGCCAGTTCGGGCTGGCAGTGTAGTGTAATGGTTAGGGAGCTGGGCTTGTAACTCAGAGGCTGCAGGTTCAATTCCCAGGTGGGGCACTGCTGTTGTACCCTTGAGCAAGGTACTTAACCTGAATTGCTTCAGTAAAATATCCAGCTGTATAAATGGATTGTATGTAAAGAAATGTAAAACTGTGTAAGTCGCTCTGAATAAGAGCGTCTGCTAAATGCCTAAAATGTCAAATGTAATGTTTGTGCTTTATGCACAACTGGTACAGTTATTTTTTGCGTTGAATTATAAAATGTCACTCTCTCTATATGCCTTTGAAAATGCAAATTGAACTGTTTTGTTTGCCTTGGAAATGATTAAGTTCTTTTTAAAGAACTTAAGAAAAGTAAAAAACAAAAGTCAGATAAGACTGCAGTGCAGAACATAGTAAAGACCAGTGAAACTAAAATGTTACTCTTTCCGCTGACTCAAGTGATGCAACAATGATTTTCTTCACCTCCGCATACAGTTTTGGGACTGCTATTTCAGTCATACGTTTGCGTGTTGCTATGGTGTAGCGTACCATGTTCCGGAAACCCTCCTTTTCCACAACACTATAAGGGCATATGGCCTTGCAGATGAAAACTATCACAGACACTGTAGATAAAGGCCTTGTCCAGTTTTGGCTGTTTGGGATCCACAAATTTAGCTGCGGACTGTCGGAAAACATCCGTGTGGTGCCTAGTCAGGTGAGCGCGTAAGTTTGTCATGTTACCAGAGTATTTCAATACCAAATTGCAAAGCTTACAGACAGCATTATTTTGATCCACTGTGGTTTTGAACCCAAAATGTGCCCAAACATCTGCCTTGAGACTAGCAGGCATACGCGCGGGAAGTGGTTTCCCTATATAGTACAAGTATATATCATATTTACAATAAAGACAAAAATTAGTGTGCGTTGTGTGTCATAATTGAAACTGTGGGGAGTGCAGAACTTTGATCTGAAAGTTTTGGTTTGAAAAAACCCATTTGATTGACCTGATAGGCACGCAAAAAAAAGATCTGTATCAACGTAGCTAGTAACGCAAGCAAGCGAGTTACCTAGCTATCAAGAAGTAACCATTGATTGAGCTGCTATTTATATTTAAAATGTCTCAAAAACAAATCTGCCAATTCTTCAAAAAGCCTGCAACAGCTTTGGAACTGTCATGATTATAAGGTAAGACCTGATTTAAAACAAAGCTGCCGCTGCGCATCACAAGTTACGTTAATACAATTTTAAAGGACATTGTAGCTATTTGAGCTGCAGCTCTGTGGCAGCCACCACTAACGTGCTGTTTGTGTGTTATCTTGTTTTCATGTTCTGGCCGGGTATTTATACTCATCACTACAATTTAAAGATTTATTTAATAACTTGAAACACTAAATACATTACAAACGTCATGTCAGGGAACTGAATCTGTTAATGTTTGCCCATGGGAGAATTAGTTTGACAGATTTTTGGACCTGAAGGACCAACCATTCAGGTAAAAGTAAGGGTGCACCGATACGGTGAGCTATGGGTATCAGCCGATATTTGCCTTGTTGACTGCTATTGCTCCACGCACGCTAGAGCTGGGTGATATGGGCAAAATAATTTGCATGACAAATTGAATATTTTTTGACCAAAGAAAAGTTTCTGCGTGTCTTTTGCGTTCGTCTTGCGTAACGGAATAGCAGCTGCTTTGCTGGCTCTCATTTGTTTCTTCCCTGCACTGCTCAGGAGTCACTACGGTTAACTTGTAGGCATAGCCTAATCTATTTTATTTTGTCCTGTTTTTAATTTATAGTATAGGTTAGGCTATATCCTAACTGAGCGAGTTGTAGCCTAATTAAAAAGACTTGCAGTTCTACTCAAATGAAGTGAGAAGGGAAGGCGTTATTGAAACAGAGAAATCTGAATTCACATATTCTTGCAAAAGTTTGACAGCCTGATAGTGATATAGGGGAGATCTACTTTCTAGCGTTACCAGAATGATTTTTCAACTCCTAATATTGACCAACTTAACCCTTTATTAGAATCGTGTTCACCCGCTAATTCGCAAATGTCAAGGCAGTGCGGGTTTCGGTTATGAGCCTCAAATCTACTTTCCCTCATTCTACAATGTCTTGAATTTAGTTTTGCTAAAGTCGTTGGTGAAAATAAGTTACCATTAGCTGTCCTACAGGTTTATAAATCTGAGTTAAATGAGGACGAGCTGCCATTCGTTCTGAATTAAGCCTAAAAGTGAAAGTAAAAAAGGCATGATATTGCTCATTGATTTAATCATGCAGGATATTGGCCTATATATATTAAAATGTATTGCAATAGTCATTTTTTAGTAATGACTGGCATTCCTAGGGGCAGTCGATAGCCATACTGTATTTCATAGCAGCCTAGGCGTATATGGCACAACCAGCTAATTCAGCATCACACCCTTAAATTTTCTTATTGAATGGGATTCATAAATAATTTATTGACACTTACTTTTTTAATTGTGTCAGTTCAGTAGAATTTATTTTTAGGCCAGTAGACTTTCTGACATAGGCAACCAAACCAACTGGGCCACTTGAATATATATATTTTTTTGCCAGTGCACAAATAGGACAATAAATCATTGGATAAAAGCGTCTGCTAAATGGTGTATATTAAATCACAAATTATCGGTATCGGTATCAGCCGATTGTGTTATTTGAATTATCGGTATTGGCCCAGAATTTTCATGTCGGTGCATCCCTAGGTAAAAGTTGACCCATTTTGGGCCACCCGCCCTGCCTTTAGACCATTTTGGGCCACCCGCCCTGCCTTTACATCCTTATACTCCCTGAATAACTCAAACAGGCCCAAACTCTAAATATATTCAAAACCAGGCTTAAAACCTTCATGTTTTGCAGTATCTACGATTAAACTCTAGCACTTTGATTTACTCTTTTACTCTTTATATCTTAATTTTATTATATATACACTTATTTGTATTTTCTTACCTATTGTTTTTATGTGCAATGCACTTTGTTTTACTCTTTTACTCTTTATATCTTAATTTTATTATATATACACTTATTTGTATTTTCTTACCTATTGTTTTTATGTGCAATGCACTTTGTTTTTACTCTTTTACTTTTTATATCTCATTTTTATTCTATATACATTTATTTGTATTTTCTTACTTATTCTCCTTATTCTGTATTTTTATGCTCTGTGTAAAGCACTTTGAATTGCCACTGTTGTATGAAATGTACTATATAAATAAACTTGCCTTGCCTTGCCTTATACTCATCACTGATAGACGTATGTTGATTTTGATCTTGTTCTCAAGCTTATAAATGGGCTTGTCAAACTCTTTTATAATGACCTAATTTTCATAATTCTTTCTTGTTTATTGGTTGAGAACCACTGCTCTATAAACTACTACCTTCTTCATGTTTATTGGCCTTGTGATAGGACCAGACTATGGACATGGTCCAGGGGTGACGTGAAAATGAACAGATATCAGCCTGGTCCTTAACCATGGCTGATGCTGAGGGGTGGAGGGACAGGGGTGCAGCACCTGTTCGTTTCCCAAGCTCCCGTGCAAATTCACAGTCCTATGACCTATCCCGCCGACCCCCAGGCTGGCACGAGACAGGCATGGAAGGGGCAGACAACTGCACCATGCCATTGCTGTGCGCCTCCAGCTAATCCGGTTTGCCCACAAAAAATAGAAGTATGTGGAAGGCTGTCGCGAAAAAGCCAGGGGCGACAGCTGTCAATGGTGTGTCAGAGGGTTACGTGAGGTCACAGGGACCCATGTCAAGAGCGGCACTTTTAAGATACTGTTTGGTACTCCCTCCCCACACACAGTCACTTCATACCACACCACAGCACCATGTCACCAGTGAAACTGAGTGAGAAACTCATCCAGCGAATACACTCCACACACCCACTCCCTGTGGTTTAGCCAGGGCCCAAACTGAGCTCAGAGTTGGCGGTTCGCTGCGCACTGATTTATATTATCAGTAAAAGTGACTCTCTTAAGTTTCTGTGCTGTCTTTGTCACTGTCATTTACCCCCCCCAAATGCATTGAGGAACTTGTTTGCGAAGAGAGGCTCGGGCATCCTGGAAGATTGGCAGATCTAAGCAATTTTTTTTCTTATTTTTTTTTCAATACAGTGTATTTGTGTTTTCATTACTTTTAGCTAAGATTAATTTGCTGGAATATCTGAACCTGTTCCAACATCTCCAGTCTCGGGTCTTGAGCAGGCAGCTTGTTGTTTTTTTATATTGTTGCTGCATGTCCTTTCCAGCATCGCCTTGTGACCTATAAAACATAGTGGCACATGTGCGACAGTGCTGAATTTGAAATACTACCGGCCATTTTTTTTGGCTGCCATAAAGAAATGAACCAGCATAGAACTCAGCCTTAAAATACCTTGGCAGCTAAAAATAGCGAACTCTATGCCTCTGGGCCAGAGGCAGTGGCAACCATTGCTGCTAAAAAGCCCTGTGTCACCGAATTGTGTAGAAATGGCTGGTTTGCAATTTCAACATTTGCCTCCAAAAGGACCAGAGCAACCGTCATTGAATCTGGACCATGAATATCTGAGCACCAGAGTGAGAGATTGGTTCAGAGAGCAGTTTAACGAGGTGCAAGAGGGTAGCAAGGAGCAAGGCACTTAGGGGGATGAAAGTGGCCGTTACATCAGCTGGGTTGGAGGTAGAGAGAGAGGATTCATTCGTTTTGTTAACTGGCAGTGGATGCGGGATGGTGGTGGAGGATGACGTGATGTCAGACATCTCTGATGTTTCTTGCAGTCTAGGTAGCGAAGGGAGTCTTTGCTCCCTTGAACAGTTAAATACATTTTTGGACGATACGAAGGGGCACATAGTGGTGTTAGATTATCTTTTTCCCCAGGATTGGACAAGTTTTTGATTTCATTGCTTTGCGTAGAGAAAAGGGTGGGGTTCAATGTTCTCCCTAAGAAGAAACCGTTTCAAATGAAAAAGTATATAAAGGCAATACAGAAGGAGAAACTTTCTGGAAAGTTCAAACTGCACAGATGATTATTTTTGGGGGCTTTTTCATAAATTCATATGGCTTTAAACTTCGTTTTTGCCTGTCATCTCTTGAATTATCTAGTTTCTGCTCTCTGCTCTCTTTCTGTCTCTTTATGGAGGTTCTCCGAGCAGGGTCGCTCAACGTTAATGGCTTAAGGGACAGGGGAAAATGAGCTTTGGTATCAGAAATGCTTGAGCTTGAAGAGCTAAATGCCACCTTTTTACAAGAAGCACACAGTATTAGTGGGAATGGGGTTTATGGAGGGAGGGGGAATATGTCCTTAGTCTTGGATCCAGTACTGGGGTTACAATTGTATTCTCACCAAATCTGGGTGTCAAAATCCTGTCCGAAGTGGAGGTAGTACAGGGGCGCCTCCTCATGGTAAAAGCTGTGACTTAAACAATTAATTTTGTACTAATACACATCTGTGCTTCAAATAGGGAATGGAGGTTGTTAACAAACTTAGTGATGTTTTTAAAACCTGATGATGATATTCTGGTGACTGGAATTGTGCCCTTCAGTTTACCTTGGATAGGAAGAGTAGACCTAAATGCCAGGGAAATGCCAGGGAAATGTACCCCCACACCATAACAGAGCTGCTGTGGGAAGCAAGCATTCGAGCCTGTATGTTTCATTTGGTGTGCGCCACACATGCATTCAATTGCTTGTTGGGAACAGGATGGACGATGACTAGCTGTGTGACCATGTGACTTTTTTCCACTGCTCAGTAGACCACTGCCTGTGTTCTCTGCACCACTTTACTTGCAAATGTGCATTTTTAGGTGTAATAAGGGGTTTATGCACTGCAGTCCGACCACAGTATCCCTCTCTGTGATGGACTGTTAAAACGTATAACTCACACCCTAGATTGATATTTTTGGTATCAACTGATTCACGGTTGCTTGTCTGTTTTGCCTTGGATCTCAAACCAATGCACAAACATCCGTCGAGGAATATGTGCTTTCGACCACAGTTGCCCCTAGTTGATAATATATGCCATTTAGCAGACTGCCATGGTGGCAGCTAAGCTTGGAGATTGCCGGGAGGGGGAGGTCCCTTCTGGGTATGTTCAATGGGGTTAGGAAGAGGGCATTGTAAACCATCTGTGTAAAGGCGTTAAACTTTTGTGCTCTCCAAGGACTGAAGGAGGCAAAGTGGACAGAATTTCTAGGGTCAGAGGTTTCCCAGACAGGTAGCTGGCAGGTCCTGTACAAACAAGACCAGATGATCTTCAGTGGAGGATTGTACATGGGGCAATAGTCATGAACAGATACAATGCCCTGACTTGGTGTCTGTAAAGATGGAATTCTTTCTCTGAATCCCCGTCTGTTGCTAAGAGATGTCTCTAGAACTGAACAGGCACGTCCACAGGTAGCCGGACATACAGGCTACAAATGTGTCTCTTATCTGTGTTTTCTCATACAGCATATATATACTGTATATATTTTTACATTAAAAAATATATCCACAGAACATATAACATATTGTAATGTAAGTAATAAACATCTTATCAGCTTTTCATTGTAAATGTCGCGCAGAGTTCTCGTAACTGTGAGTAAGGAGGACTGGCACAATATACAACCCATGTGATATCATGTTCATATTCATAATGTGTCATCCCACTCCTGGCACGTTGTGTAAGCTTTCTGGTAGCTGACAGTGACTGGTTCTAAGCAGGCATGTACCTAGACAGCGATTATGTAGTACGTATCACAGTAGGGGTGTAACGGTACACTTATTTATACCGAACCGTTCGGTACAGGACTTTCGGTTAGGTATGCGCTGTAAACCGAATGAGTGCAATCTTGCTTTAACCACTAACACATGTGCAGAACTTTTTTTGTTTGCGGAACTTACTTCAAAGCTCTGAGTTCCCCCCTGAAGATATAACTATGGTGAACGCAAATGAGAAGCTAGAGCTTGAAGACCTTCCCATATCATATCAAGTCTCCTGTTTGCGAATATTACGGTTTCCCACTGAACTACAGTAGCAATGGATCGGACAAAAGCAGCATGCCGGTATTGTTCAACAGAGATCGGTTATGTCGCTGACAGTACGTCGAACTTGCTTACTCATTTGAGATGACATCACCCGAATGTGAATATCACTGGTACAATGAAAAATCTGTGGAGTGCAAACCCAGCTCCTCATGGCATTTAAACAGCCTCTCGCTGATAATTCAGACCGAGTTTTGAATGAAGTTCGGCACACAAAAAAACATTGGTACGAATATGTATGTATATATACACTATATGGCCAAAAGTCAGTGGACACCTTACCATCACACCTATATGAGCTTGTTGGACATCCCATTCTAAAACCATGGGCATTAATATGGAGTTGGACCCCCCTTTGCGGCTATGACAGCTGCCACTCTTCTGGGAAGGCTTTGGAGTGTGTCTGTGGGAATTCCAGCAGTCATGCTGGAACAGCAAAGGGCCTTCCCCAAACTGTTGCCAAGAAAGTTGGAAGCGTATCCTGTAGCATTAAGAATACCCTTCACTGGAACGAAGGGGCCTATCCCAAACCCTGAGAAACAGCCCCAGACCATTATCCCTCCTCCACCTAACTTTACAGTAGGCACTATGCATTCTGGAAGGTGGTGTTCTCCTGGCATCTGCCAAACCCAGATTTGTCCATCAGACTGCCAGATAGTGAAGCGTGATTCATCACTCCAAAGAACACGTCTCTACTGCTCCAGAGTCCAGTTGCGGTGTGCTTTACACCACTCCAGCCGACGCTTGGCATTGCGCATGGTGATGTGAGGCTTGTGTGCAGCTGCTCGGCCATGGAAACCCATTCCATGAAGCTCCCGATGCACAGTTGTTGTGCTGATGGTGCTTCCAGAGGCAGTTTGCTACTCTGTAGTGAGTGATGCAGCAGATGATAGGCGAGTTTTATGTGCTATGCGCTTCAGCTCTGTGAGTTTGCGTGGTCTACCACTTCCCGGCTGAGCTGTTGTTGTTCCAAGGCACTTCCACTTCACAATAATAGCACTTACAGTTGACCGGGGCACATCTAGTAGGGCAGAAATTTCACGAATTTACTTTTGGCAAAGGTGGCATCCTATGACAGTGCCGTGTTTAAAGTCACTGAGCTCTTTACGAACCATTCTGAATTCTAAATGTATGTCTGTGGAGATTGCATGGCTATGTGCTGGATTTTATGCACCTGTTGGCAATGGGTGTGGCTGAAACACTTGAACTCAATAATTAGTAGGGGTGTCCACTGACTTTTGGCCATATAGTGTATGTACCGAATATGTATACCGTTGCACCCCTACTGTCCATCCACATGTGCCACACTGAAACAAGGCAGAGAAAGCACCACCCAGCCCTGTTGTGGCTCCCATATTAAAAAGCCAGTGTGCATAAATTTGCTTAAATATGAGGTGCCTTTGTATGAGGAGAACTGTAATTGATATGTATGGGGGGCCAAACGAAATATATAACGAAACCTGATATACAAGTCATTTGTTGATATATACACAGTGCCCTCCAGAATTATTGGCTCCTTTGGTAAAGATTAACAAAAAAGTCTATGGAAAAAATGTATTTGTTGTTCATCAGCTTGATCTTAAATATGAGAGAAATCTGGCCTCACGCATGGTCTAGTGGTTTCAACGTCCGATGCTGGCCACGGCGATTCGATTCCCTGGCTGCGCCAGAGTCAGCTCTGGCCGGGAGTGCCATCGAGGCGGCAATTGGCTGTCCGCCCCAGGGAGGGGGGAGGGAAGCCGACAAGACATTCGCTGCGCACAGGAGTGGCTCTGGGGTGCCGGAGTTACGGTCATTGGCTTGGCGAGTGCCTTCACGGAGGAGACGATACTTCGCCTCCGTCACCGCCGGTCAGAGGGATAAAATCGACCTTTTTGGTCACAAGCAAAAATGCTATGTCTTGCAAAAACCCAACACTGCCCACCACCAAAATAACCTTATCCGTACGGTCAAGCATGGTGGCGGGAGTGTTATGATCTGGGTCTGCTTTTCTTCCTCTGGTCCTTGATGACTTGATATCATTAAGGGAACCATGAATTCTGAGGGATATCAGAGAATTCTTGAACAGAACGTCAGGCCATCAGTCTGAGAGCTAAAACTTGGCTGAAAGTGTGCGTTCAACAAAACAAAGATCCGAAGCATTCAAGCAAATCTAGCAAAGAATGGCTCAGGAGAAAGAAGTTTTGGATTAGTCAAAGTTGGTCAAAGTTCAATCGAGATGCTGTGGCAGGACCTGAGGTCGGCTGTTTGTGCCATACCCACTGAGTTGGCTGGGTTCTGTAAGGTGGAGTGGGCGAGGATCCCTCAAAGAAGATGCCAGAGTCTGATCAGTGGCTATAGGAGACATTACATTACAGGCATTTGGCAGACGCTCTTATCCAGAGCGACGTACAACAAACGTGTTAACCGTAGTCAAGAACAGTTTAGCTGAAAGAGAACAGTTTAGAGACGTTTGCTTCAAGTCATCGCTGCTAAAGGAGGTGCCACAAGTTATTGATTGAAGGAGTTCACATACTGTATTTTTGCACATAATGATATGAGTTTTTGTTAAATAAACAATTAAAATATATCATATTTATGATATATTGTGTGTGCCCTTTATTTGGATATGCCCTTTATTTGGATATCATTGTTAAGAATTGAGGTTTAGATTTTTTAGATTTTAGATTTTTTGGTGTCATTTTTCAATAACATTAATGACAATAATGATTACCCCCTGTAGAGTTCACAAACTTTCAAGCATCACTGTATATATATCAGGTTTCAATGTATATATATATCAAGAAACGACTTAAATATATAAGACTTCAATACATATTTCCTGTTTGGCCCCCCATGCAACCGTATTCAACCAGCAATATATCAACTTGAGTGGTGGCTTGTCTGTTCAGGCCTGAGGACTGCCAATCTCCAGTCCCTCTGCCAGGGAGTCTTAATGAATTCCAGCGCTGGGGTGACTGTCAGTCCATCGATGCATGTTAATGAGGCATATTTTTTTATGAATGTTACTATCATAAGTGAAAGAAAGGCAATCCATACAGTCAGAGGAACTTGTTTTAGCCTGTATTTCATTTTTATTGATATATATTTTTTTTTTTTAACAAACAACTTGATTTCCATTACTGCTGTCAAACTGTTACTTGTTACATTGTTACCAACTACTAGATTAGCCAACTCCTTGCAACAGATGAAACTCAAATACTGTGCTGCATAAAATGGGTAATGCTATGTATTTCAACATACTTGACAGTATTTCCATTCCCTCTCTCCCTCCCCCCTCCTACCCTTAATATTTTAAATCTGGTCAGATTTGTTTTGCTGCTTTGATGAGCTATTTTATCAACCATTTTGGAAAAAAAAGTCTGCAATAAATGGCTTGATAATCCAAATGATTCCTGGGTAAGTCAGAAAATTGACAGATACTATTGACTTATTGATTAATAATTTAAAATAACTTATGATATTATTTTATTTCAAATGCAGCTAGGACAATGCTGTAGCATGGGTGCCCTAATGTCATGTTAGCATGATTAGCGTAATTAAGGGAGCTTTTGAGTCTGACCAGCATCCGTGGCATAATTTTGGTTATAAGATGTCCAGGAGGAGACATTACCTTCGCTGTAGCCACTGGTTGGCACATATTCCCTCCTCTGATCTTTTTATCTGGCTTTTTAGAGAGAAGGACAGCCCAAGTAAGAGCATTGATTTCTAGCAGAGTGCTCTCATTTACATTTTTTTGTATTTTGAAATTGGCCTGTGCAAGAGTGTGCCACGGTGCTCCTCTTCCACTTACAAGATTTCGCCTCGCAACAAGTGGAGAGATTAAGGGAACGAACGCGGCTAAACGCAAGACCATTCTCTCCACTCCGGCCCTCAATTGTGCGCCTCGACGGATGTTGGCGGGCAGGCAGTGGTGGCTGTAGTTTCCAAATGGGTGGAGAACGGCTGAGTTCACGTGGCAGATAATTTGGACCACCGAGCTGATGAGACAGAGCGGGTTTTGAGTCAGGGAGCCATGGTTTTTACGCTTGGAGGGAAGTGGCCTTGCGGAGATTTGTGGTAATCGCTTTCTGAGAGCCTCGATGGTCATGGCTTTCGTTGTTCGTTTGCTCTCTTTTTTCATTGGAGATGTGGGAACAAAACATTTCCCTTCTCGCGGGCCCCACAGGCCCTCTCAAGTCTGCATGTTGTGGTCACGGTCACTATTGTTTGTTTACTGCAGAACTTTTTGTTAATCCCCAGAGCCAGAGATCCATGCCTCACTGAAGTAAAGCACTCTGAAGGAACACACTGCTAATTATTAGCAGAAGGAAACAGCCTGGGCTATTAACTCAAGCTCCAGTTTAGGCATGTCTCGCTGCAAATTGGCAGGCCTCTTAACGCCTGACATCTTCCTCTCCTCTCCGGTAATCTCGGTGGACCCCCTCTATAGCCCCTGTGATGATGGAGAACGGCCGAGATATTTAAGGGCAGGCGATGGTCTGTGTGCATAATGGTCTGTTATGAATCTAAGTGTTGTCTGACTAACCTTTCTTGATGTGCCTCATTATAATCATTAAATGTTATATGGGATTTCCCCCTAGGTCTCATTCTAATTTGTTATTATTTATTATTTATGTATTATGGCTGTTCCTCCTAGCCTGCCGGTTTTGGCAGTGGGTCACAGGCTTTTAAGGCCCAATGCATAATCAATAGGAGAGACAGCATCGCAGCTCATAATGTGTTTCTCTCTCTCTTCCCCCCCCCTCCCCTGCAGGGCTCCAGAACTTGCCACTCTGGAGGATGGTGTAGATGACAGCCGTGCACAGAGAGCGAAGGACATCAGGTCAATAATAGCTTCATTCCCTTCCAAGGTGACAAGAGTGAGTACGGAAGGAGGAGCAGGCCAGGAAAGGAGAGTGCGTCCATCCGTCTGTCCAGACTCACCGAGCTGCGGAGCAGCACAACCATGTGGCTGTGCTGGCGGCTGCCCTGCCCAGGGTGTCCGCCGCCCCCAGGGGCACTGCTGGCCATGATAGTGCTGTCCCTCACCTCCACCGCATTGGTGTCCCTACCCCCACCGTTCCGCACCTTCTCCCCGCCTGAGGGCGGCCTGACGCACTTGGTGATCCATGACAAAACGGGGGACGTGTACGTGGGCGCAGTCAACTGGATATTCAAGCTGTCCAGAAACCTGACCCAGCTGCGGGGTCATGTGACAGGTCCTGTGCAGGACAATGAGAAGTGCTACCCACCCCCTGGGGTGCAGTCCTGCCCCCACGACCTGGTGCTGACTGACAACGTTAACAAGCTGCTGCTGGTGGACTATGCCCAGAACCGGCTCCTGGCCTGCGGGAGCACCTCTCAGGGAATCTGCCAGTTCCTGCGGCTAGATGACCTCTTCAAGCTAGGTGAGCCCCACCACCGCAAGGAGCACTACCTCTCCAGCGTCAGCGAGTCGGGCACCATGTCTGGTGTTCTGATCGAGGGCGCCGACGGGCACAACAGCAAGCTCTTCATTGGCACGCCTATCGACGGCAAGTCTGAGTACTTCCCCACCCTCTCCAGCCGCAAGCTGATGGCTAACGAGGAGAATGCTGACATGTTCAGCTTCGTCTACCAGGATGAGTTTGTCTCCTCCCAGCTCAAGATCCCCTCAGACACACTCTCCAAGTTTCCGGCCTTCGACATCTACTACATCTATAGCTTCAAAAGCGAGCAGTTTGTGTACTACCTGACACTGCAGCTGGACACCCAGCTGACCTCCCCGGATGCCAGCGGTGAGCAATTCTTCACCTCCAAGATTGTGCGGCTCTGTGTGGAGGACCCCAAGTTTTACTCCTATGTGGAGTTCCCCATCGGCTGCACCAAGGACGGCGTGGAGTACCGGCTGATCCAGGATGCCTTCCTCAGCCGACCTGGCCAGCAGCTGGCTCGCACGCTGGGAATCTCTGAGAAGGAGGACATCCTCTTCACTGTCTTCTCACAGGGTCAGAAGAACCGGGCTAAGCCGCCCAAGGAGTCGGCTCTCTGCCTGTTCACACTGCGACGCATCAAGGAGAAGATCAAAGAGCGCATCCAATCCTGCTACAAGGGCGAGGGCAAGCTGTCACTGCCCTGGTTGCTTAACAAGGAGCTGGCCTGTATCAACTCGGTGAGTTTGCCCATTGTGGGGTTAGATGCCTCCTTTCTCTGTTCCTCTGTTCCCATCCATGGTCTCCTCTTCCCTGTCCCCTATGTCTCCCATGCCCCCAGCCCCCCAACCCCCATCACCTGTTTAACATGTTACTGGTACTTGGTGTTTTTAAAGCCCTGACCCATTCAAGCCTCTTCTTGTACAGCGTAGAACCAGTCTAGTCTCACATGGTTCCTGCCCAGAGAGACCTGGGGGGTTGTGTCACTGACCGTAGAGTAGAGACGAGGCTGCTTTGCTTTGCTCTCCTGGATTAAAGGCCTTCCCTCCCCTTGCTCACACAGACAGGGGAATGTCCTTACCCAGTCCCTGGGATTTTCGGACAGTCACTGCATTTAGTCTGCCCCTTACCCCAGTGTTAATGGACTCTTTAACGCCTTGATGCTGCTGTCGTGGTGCTGTCGGCTGGATGGTGGTCAGGTGTCAGAGCGGGTTTGGTATGATGGTGATGATGCAATTCAATTTATATTGATGCCAAATGCAGTATAGACGCTTATCCCAGAATTGTCTGCTCTGCTATCCCATCATGCCACGTTTATTGTACGATTTTACATAATTTACATTTTAAGTTATTAGTGCAACCAAAAACCCCTGCAGTGCCACTAGACGGTGTGGTACCCTAATTTACAGGTTAGAGAGACAAATAGAGAGATTCATTTTGCCTGATGAATGTGTGATTTTCTTTTTGCTGGGTTTCATCTTCCTTCTCTTGTGCATACTTGTGTGGTTGCGAAGCATTGGTTAGCATAAATGGTGGCAGGTGATGAGCCACTGCATGCAACCTGGGTCTGTCAGGTCACTTCTAATGCTAAATCATGTTTAACTCCTGCTGCACTACACCACTTTTATTTGAGTGTTTACATTTGTTTCAAGACACATATCCTCACACAGTAATTAAGGAGGCATGGCTGTATTTGTCTGCTCTTTTTAAATCCAGCTACACCGATTGGGAATTCTGTGGTGGATTGGAATATCCTAGGCAACCCAAGTCTCTGCCCAAGTCTCTGGGAATAATGAATAATGAATAATGAATAAAATAAAACAAAGAATAATGACCTGTTTCTTATCAATTTCACTAAAGAGGAACTGCTTTAATTATTGTGCCAAACATTTTCACCTCAAACTTCTCTGAGCTGGCTAATTAGCAGCATTAACTCTACTAACTAACTCTGTAAATACAAATTCATATCTGTATCAACCACATCCTCACTGGCTAGATGTCTCATTTTGGTAATGTGACAAACCGAAGTTGAGGTTTTTTAGCTAAATTATTTATCAACTCATTAATCATGCAAATTCTTCCTTAAACAAACGAAGTGTATGGTCAGCTCAGCTAGCTGTCTAATTAGCTAGCTAGATCATTAGCTTGCTAGCTCACTCTCTGGCTGGCTGATTTGAAATGTTCTACCCGAATACTAAATGTATTGCATTTTTCTTCAATTTTTTTACCTAGTATGTATACATTTCTTTGGCAAGTAGCCATGGTATTAGCACAATAATCCTACTCTAAATGTCTACTCTAACTGGACAATGGCAAGCTGTCAACATTTTTCTAGACATCAAAGCAGGTTTTTGATCACTTAATTTAATTAAAAATGTATGACTCATTGTTTTTCTGTAGACATTCCGATTTTATCTTGTAAAAAACGTCATGAGCTACCCCCTTGAAATATCCTAAGCCCACAACCTTAAGCTAAGAATTACAGGTAATTACATGTCACGGATGTAGAACTACTCCTAATAGTGACAATAACAGGATGTGTCTTCTGGAAAATGAGCACTCGAAACTGGCTGAACCAGCCAAACTGGCCAAACAGTCACTTTTAATCTTCTGTATTTTTTTGGCATGCTGAAGATAGATTGACACGTGAGATTCCAGTGCAAACATTCGGCAGGCAGCATTGAGTTAGGTTCATATTCTATGAAATCCTCTATAAATATCAGCACAGCCAGGAGAAGCAGCGCTGATGAATTCAGAAAGATTGTTTTGATGATAATAACTATGGTAGCAATGATGATGCGCCTACCGGTGCAACAAGCAAAGTTCAAGTCCACTGTCATTTTCAGATACCAAATATACCTGTACCAATTGATTCATTGTTTGACTTGTACCTTCCTAAGACAATATCACTCACCCGCATTCCTCTTACTCAGTGCTTCAGACAAACCAGCCACCCTCAGTAATGGGATTGACTCATTTCTCTCAACTCTAGGCTCAGGACCTCTCAAAGAGGATGGGATTAGGGTCCAGGGTCACAGGTCATTGTAAGGTCTCTTTAAATCATCATATGTTGAATCAGTTGAGTCAGCTATATTACACAACTAGCTCTAAGAAAGGTAAAAACTGAAATAACCGGAGACTGTTCCAGGATAAGTTTGTGTGTATTTGTGTCTGTGTGGGATGGGGGGATCCTATGATTTGGCAGTGTGGGGCCGACATATTTGTGGTTGGCAAAGTGTTTCCAGTCAAACCTCAAAGAGAGTTTTGCTGAGCAGAATTACTGTTGGTGGTTTTGAATGTCACCATAATTTAAAGGGCATGGGAGGGAAGTCTCTGTGGAGGGGGGAAATGAAAATATAAAATCAACAAGTATTTAATATGCACAGCCATGTCTCAAAGGGGAGCTTTAAATGTATTGCAAGTTTTAATTGTACATTTTAATTAAGTTTTTCATGAGAAACTAAAAAATACAAATAAAAAATAGTATTTGGAAGTCAACCTTGGGAAGAGAATCTAGCTGAGCATACTGATAACAAGTCGGTAGCTGAATTATTTATGGTTGGCCTAACCAGACACTTTTCCTGGGTTTTATTGCCCCTTGAAAGCTCAGTAGTTGCCTTTTATGGCTCCAGAGTACTTACGAAAAATTACAATTCGACATAAGGCTGTTTGCTCCTCAGAGAGGGCTCAGGTGTGTGTTGATCATAGTATACGGGTCTTCAGTTGGCTACAGTGAAGTGTACAACGTAGGGGCAGGGCGTGGGATTGTTCCGGAGCATTGGGAAGTGGTGAGGAACCTAATGGCTAGTAAAATCCAACACTATTCATCTGCCATCACCCCCCCACACACACACACCCACACGCACATGCTGTCAAATAGACAGACAGACAGATGGATAGATAGATATAGATAAACGGATGGAGACACCAATGTATAGATTGGCGGAAAGACTGAGATGATGGGCACATAGATGTATAGGATAGATGAATAGATATAGATTGATGGACAAATACATGGATAGATCTATAGATTTCTAAATAGGTAGATAGATGAATGTTAGTAATATTGTAGATACGGGACAATAATACAGGTATAGCCTACCCTATTTAATAGTTTCCCATTTAGTGCTGATTCGCCATAATGCTATTTCACCCATGTGAAAAAATCACATCTTCAATAACTACAGAAATTGAGACTTGTATTTCTTTTTTTCCCCCTAACTGTCCTGACTCCTGAATCAAATTTTATACATTAAGGGCAGGGATGGTTTAGGCCTAAGCAGGCTTTTCATTTGTATATAAGATGCAAGAAAACAGGCTACCATTAAGCCCACCTCCCAAATCCTCAGTTTCAGCATCAGGTAGGGGGTCTTCATGAAGGAGGCGCTAGGCAGGAATAGGGGCATATTAGGTTTCAATGTCAGTTTACTGATGTGTTCAGTTACATTTTTTCACATGACCTCTCACGGATTGCTGTCAACAATAACATATGTGTTTGTTTGGAAAAAAAATCAATGGGTTACACATTTTTCCCCCGCTCCTTTCTGGAGCCCACCAAAAAACGGTTAATTTCTATTGTTAACTGCAAATCAAGGATCACCAGTAATGTTAGTTAAGGAATAATGTTAAACTAATCATTGTGACAGTGGTGTTTTAACTACTGATAAACTAGCTAGCTTGTCTTTGTGGTGCAATTAGTTCTCGCAACTTTACCTAGCAGGCTAGTTAGCAGCATTACCTGTAACTCTGTAAATACTTGTAAATATTTGTATCTACCACATCCTCTCTGGCTAGATGTCTTATTTTGGTCATGGGAAAAACCGAAGTTGAGGTTTTTTTAGCTAAAATATTTATTAACTCATTAATAAAATTACAAATTGTTCCTTGAACAAACTAAATGTATGGTCAGCTCAGCTGGCTGGCTAGTTGGTTAGCTAGATCATTAGCTTGCTAGCTTGCTCTCTGGCTGGCTGATTTGAAAAGTTCTACCCAAAACAACTGGTACTATTTAACATACCGGAGATGAGGTGTACTAAATATATTGCATTTTTCTTCATTTGTTTCTTATTGTACCTAGTATGCATACATTTATTTGGCAAGTAGCCATGTTATAAGCACAATAGTCCACTATGGGGTGGGCATATTACAATATTGTACAATAATTGTATAATGTATAATAATGTAAAATAATTCCCCTTCTGGGGTAATGATAGATGCATAAAAATGCACACGTTATCAGAGAAAAATTCTTCCAGACAGCTAGCCAATAATTCAGTTGCATTGCTAATGTTGGTTAATGTTAATTGCCACTGCTAACGTTACTGCCAGTAGCCTAGGCTGCTAATGTGCTAGCTAGCTAAGTAATCACCTCCAAAATCCTCCATTTCATGTCTAGTTGTGACTGAGAAATTGTGTCAATAACTGCCTTCCTACATGGTGACTATTCTCTCTCACTTTTAATTTCTGGAACCCAGATATTAAGTTTTTTTGCAGGAAAAACATGGTGACTCACTAGACTTGTGACAAGTTTGGCACAAGTGATTCGTCACAAATTGAGGACTCAGGAATTTTGCAGCATACTGAATGGTCATGCTTAGTCATGACATGCCCCTGATTTGTTTAAAATAACTTTAGATATTTTGGGTGAGTGAACCTTTGGAAAAAAGTATTAGTCTCTATAATTAGTTGATTTTTCATGTTATATTCAGGGGTTGCATCGGTTTACTGAAGCTAAATATTTGTAAGTGAGAAGGGGAAAATCATTGAGGAGCAAGGAACAATTGAATAAGATAACATCAAAGGGAGAAAAGGAAAAAAGAAAGAAGAAAACACTCGAATAAGGAGAGGACATGAGGAGGATTGAGGAGAAATATTAAGACATTGTATACAGAAGGAAAAAAGTTTTGTTATTAGGTATTAGACATTTTAGAGTTAGCCATTTTGACTGGGCAGTTGGACTTCAAAACAAAAACACAATTTTAACCTAAAAAATGGAAACAATAGTAACAGCAGCAGCTTGACCCTGGCCTCTTTGTAAATCCAGCAGAAAATAACATTCCAATCAGCATCATAAACAGAGGCAGTGGAGAGAGAACCCAGACTATTCTCAGAAGGAAAGCAGGAGCTTTATCACCAACCTACTCTTCTAAGCAGAGAGCACTGCTACTTGGTAAACAGCTATATGTAGGCATTTTCAGTACTTTAGAGAGAAATACATTTGCAATGGCTGACAAATTCTAACTCGTGGGGGTAATGTTAAGGCTCCTGAAAATTGATTTTGAACAATTAACCTACATGACAATGGTACCGTAATGGTTCAGGCAATTGAAAATTGAAATCTTCATTAAAATGTATTGACTATCCTGAGAGAGCTGGCGAATCATACAGATTCATGCCCCATACCAATAGGGAGTGAGGACATAGATCAGGGTACCATGCCATACTCTTACC
The DNA here is from genome assembly GCA_029706075.1 of Aldrovandia affinis. NCBI lineage: Eukaryota > Metazoa > Chordata > Actinopteri > Notacanthiformes > Halosauridae > Aldrovandia > Aldrovandia affinis. The sequence continues at coordinate 1,569,588 of JAINUG010000172.1, read as the reverse complement.
CCTCCCTACTAGAGTTGGAAGATAACCAGCTGAAAGGTGAGGTGAAGGTTCTGTGGCGAGATATTCCAAAGAAAGCTAGATGAGATCAGGGAGGCCATGAGAAGGGAGCTGGCAGACGTCAGGAATGAGCTGAGCCAAGAACTGTCAGCAGTCAGGGTGGAGCTCCAGCACACAGACAACATTGTCCAGGGCCTGAGGGGTCTGAGGGAGCAACTGGAGCCCCTCACTGCCACCAACACCCCTCCCCCTGTCCACACTGACTCAGGTCATCAGGTCAGCCAGATCAGGCACAAGTCCACACTGTCACCAGGAAAGCCTGCTTAGTCATTCCCACAACGCTGCCTTTCAGAAGGACCAACAGAGCTATGCTGAAGTCGTCAGAGAAGAAGTAGCCATGGAAGGCTATACCTACTAAAATATCAGAGCCACATAAAACTGATATCGAAGCAGTCATTATGTGTGACTCCAGTGGTACATTTCTCTGATAAATTGATATTCCCAGACAGATCGGTGCCCACAGCAAGTGCCCTGAAGTTATTATCAGATGCCAATCTAAGTAAGGCCAAGCATATAATAATTCATGCGGGAACTAATGACCTAAAAGCAATGAGAGGACATGTGGCCCCTGCCATGTTGCAGGTGATTCCTAAAGCTTCGGAAAGATTCCCCAATGCTAAAGTTAGCATGTGTACTCTATTGCCGTATGGAGACATTCCCTTCCACATCATACAGAGCAATAATGCAGAGCTGTCCAGAGGTTGTGCTGCTATGTGTATATCTGGCGTATCTTCCCCAACCCCATGTACGACCACGTACATCTTAAAAAAACAGGGATAAAAGTAGTTGCAGATACTTCAAGGTACCGCTTTGGGACTAATCAACCGCAACCAGCAAAAGTGGGATTACACCAGACTCCTTATAGCTCACAGGAACTACCAAACTTCACAGAAATCACAGCCACCAACAAAACATACTGGATCTCCCTGGGAGCACAGTGACCGAGGCCAGCAGGAGTCCAGTACAGATCTCCAATTGGAACCGGGTGTTATGGTCTGATGAGACCAAAATGTAGCTTTTTGGCCATACGCACAAGCGGTAGGTGTTAAATGGGGTATACCTGTATTACTGTCCCGGGCAATGTGCATTGCTTGCAGTGAACATATAATCGATGTGTGCAGCTGGTTGTTTTACTGAAACGATTAGTGCCTTGCCTTACTAGTGCCTCCCAACAGTGAGTCAGTTCTCTCTCATCACTTCTTTGCTCTAGCGCCTGTTACAGCGTAAGTTCTTTCCTGGGATTTGAACACGTGACACTCTCGGTAGCATTCTTCCCTCCCTTAGTCGCAGCTCAAGACTGCCGCCTGCCACACTGGTCAACCCCTCTCTTGCATGCCATGTCAGGATTTTAGTGGTGCAGGTTTTCAAAAATGTTGAGTTTTGTGGGTCATTTTCCTTACCAACTGCACTCTGCACTACTGTTCATTATATCTGTGCACTCTTCCTGCAAATCCTGTATTACCATTGCTTCGATCAAAGCATCCTCGGGAGGCATAAAATTTAATATAATAATAAACATCAACAAACTTGCTACTGCTATTCCTTTTTGAATAACTGCTTTTGCACTTAAATGGGCCAATATAGCAATGTGTTGCCTAATATCTTATCTTACCTAATATCTGTTGCCTTAACATACCTTTTTGCTCATGTAGTTGCTGAGTGAAGTGTGAAGTGAATGCAGGGCATGAATAGACTAATTTATTCAGAAATTCCCTGCATCCTGAATAAGCTTTTTGGGGGGGAGGGGTAAGCATGTGGGGGATATAAGAAAATGGGGGCCGGGCTGTGTGTGTGAGTTGTGAGTCTTCCATCAGTTTTAACCGATCTCAGACCAGTGGGGTGTTAATGTAGCCAAGTAACACATGGCTCATTTTAATTTACAGTAACAGGAATGCAAGAAAAACAAAACAATAGCGTACAGTTATCCCAGCTTTGCATTAGTCTTGCACTGCGCATTTATGAATATTTATCAGGGCTGAGCACTGAGGTGCACGCTTATCCGCTGTTTCAGGAGGGGGTAGGCTCTTCGCTCCCAAAGTTTGAAGATTATTATTTTTTTTTTTAACTGTTATGAATCTCCATTCTGTCGGCTACCGGAGAAAACCAGTACCAAAGGCTTGAAAGATTAAACCTCTCTGATTTGAATGACAATAACGTGAGTAATTCTCTGCTTTTGTAGCTCCGTTTTGTCCATCTCATTTCACACCGTTTCTGCCATGCTCCAGGGGTGTGGAGGAGGCTCTGGCTGGGCTTGGATGTAAACCCACCCGGAGAAGTGCCATTCAGACTCGTACAGAGTGTTATTGGCTGTCAGTACTACGTGCGTTATATGGCAGATGGCAGATGTGGCCGTTACATCACTGTGATTGTCGCAATCAGACTTCTCACCCCTAACACTTGAGGTGAGCTTTGTTCCAATGGCCATTCAGCTCTTAAAGTCCTTATGGTGTCCACTAATTGCATATGTCCACAATGCTGCTGTAGGTTTTATGTGAGTGAGCTTCCAGTGTGTGCTCCTCATGATTCTCTCTGTTGTTGGGGTGTATTGTTTGTTTCTGAACCTACATTTGCCACACAACTGTCTTATTGAGCGGTGTGGCAGATTTCCTCTTTGAAGGGCAATAATTTAAATTCTGAAATCTGAATCTGACATCTCTCCCTGCGACCCGATCTTTGTTGGGGAAGTCTAAAAGGAGCGTTTCAGAAAAGGCACTGTTCCATCTGTTTCCGGAGAGAGATCACATTAACGGGATATTGTCAATGACAGTGTCAGTTTTGCATTGCTGAGGTGCACTTACAATACTTTGAGAATCAGCGATGTGCATTTTAAATAATTGTATAATTAAATATGTTTATGGCTCCCTAGGTGAAATATTCGAATAATCTGACCCGCTTTTTATTTCCCGCCCCAAGCTCTGTACGATGCAGATCTTACTCTGTAAATAATTGTTTTCTACAAATACAGTCATGCTTGAGCGTTTGTGATCCCTGCAAGGCGATGGTCATTATTTTCATACAGCATAGAAGAATAACCCTATAAAATCTTTATCTAAACCTCAATTCTTAACGAAGATTTCCCAAATATAGGACACACACAACGAATTATGATATATTTCCATTGTTAATTTAACAAAACTGGTTTATTTGACAAAAACTCAGATATCCTTGTGTGCTGAAATATGTGAACCCCTTCAATCAATAACTTGTGACACCTCCTTTAGCAGCGATGACTTGAAGCAAACGTCTCCTATAGCCACTGATCAGACTCTAACATCTTCTTTGAGGGATTCTCGTCCACTCCTCCTTACAGATCCCAGCCAACTCAGTGAGGTTTGAGGGCTGACTGGCATGAACAGCCCACTTCAGGTCCTGCCACAGCATCTCGATTGGATCTAGGTCAGGACTTTGACTTGGTCAATCCAAAACTTCTTTCTCCTGAGCCATTCTTTGCTAGATTTTCTTGAATTCTTCGGATCATTGTCTTGTTGGAACACCCACTTTCGGACAAGTTTTAGCTCCCGGAGAGGCTTCTTCCTGGCTACCCTTGCATGGCAGTTCTATTCAGCGTTCTTCTTAATGTTGATGGATGCGCAATGACATCCGGTGTAGCGAGGGAGGCTTGTAGATTCCTGGATGTTATTCTTCGGTTGCTTTTTTCTTGAATTATTATTTTTCTTGTGGCTCTTTGTGATATTTTAGAAGGACGCCCACTATTAGGCAAAGTAGCTGTCATATTAAAAGCTCCTCATTTGTATATTATTTGTCTCACAGTGGGCTGATGGAGTCTTTTTGATATGACTTTATATCCTTCTCCAGACTGATGCGCACTCACTACTGTCATTCTGAGGTCTCCTTAGATCCTGGCATGGTGTGTTTTGCATTCACCTGAATGGGTAACATCAAACTGACCAGGTTTCTTACCTGCATTTATGAGAGTGCTGCCCAAACTCTTTCCTAAAGATCTGATTGCTTAACTTGGTACCCAATTGTATACCCACCTGATTCTACTTACCTACATGATTTAACTAAGGCGACATTCACTTTATTTTTGCACCTTCACTAATTCTTTTTTCCATATTTTTACTCTACTATATGCACAATTTCCTCTAAAAGTGTATGAAATGGGCAAATATAGACCCTTTATTTCAGTTAAGAAAAGGTTCTGAATAAATAAGGATTTTGTGGTAAAAACTCTAGATTTCTATGATTGCAGAAGGGATTTACAAACTTTCAAGCATCAGTGTACTGTGTTTACTCACACTTTCAGGCAGGAAATTAATAATATCAATGGCCTATTTTATGCAGGGTTCATAGGCTCACCTTGGTGAATCTCGATAAGATGGATTTGTAATTTGTTTGCTCATTAACAAGAATTGCAATACTAATATTAAAGTGATATATTTATAATCTTGTGATGAAGTATGTGAGTTGCCAACAATGCAAGGAATTTTACCTCAGCGGCTATCAGAGAGACATAACCGTGGTGAAGACCCATGTGTGGTGCACACCCACGTGTGAGTTTAAATGAAACTGTAATTTACACTGTAAGCCACATCTGACCTTCCACTGGTAGACTGTGGATCGCGCCAATCCCTAACGATGCTAGGAGTTTGATGCTAACAAACGAATTGCCAGTTTAGTTATTTATCGATGCCCGGAGGGGAAGGGGATGCAGCGATCACACAGTTCCGTAGCTATTTACCAGCTGGATTTGTTGTTCCCCATCGAGCATCGGGGTGAGTGCAGGCTGGTTTGCCGTGCCACTGCACATTTGCAATTGTTAACCAGCGGCTGGCAGTGGGAGCACAGGACATGCTGAATCCACAATTAACAACATTATGAGAAGGTTGTGCTTATAGCAGCTCCTTTCCCCCCTGAGCAATGTTTTGGTCGGGAGGAAGGAGTGGTCTTTGTAGTGCGTACAGCCCAAAATGATGGGAAATATTAGTGTTTTCCCCAAAAAGTTGGAACTGATTTGGAATAGAGTCATCTAGCACAGCTCCCATTACTGTTTCTGCTGAATACTGCACTGCGCTTCTTACTGGTCTACCGTAGCCTTGTAGGTGGCAGCAATCGGATAAATGATTGGTGAGTTAATCGGTCACGCCATGTGAAGTTGCAGATCCTCCCATATATCGTTTTTCAATGTTATTGTTATTTAGATGTACAAATGAACACATGAACTTTAGTAACACTTGAACAGAAAATGCAGTCCGCTCATCCATCTTGTATTGTGGAGCTGTTTTAAGAGCATTCCCTGCCCATATGGAGGCCAGAGTTTTCCAGTGGAACGCATCACTTCCTGGACACATGCGGCAGTTGGACTTCCCTCTTGGCACCCTTCACAAACACTTCTCTGTAGTTGGAGGGAAGAATGTGTCCAACTTTACAATATGGAAAAAAGAAACACTTTTCTGACGGAACATAATCTTTTGAGCGTGACTAATCTTTGCGCTGTGGACTTTGACTTTATTTGTGACTGCTTGCCTTTTGGTTTGTTGGTAACGAAAGAAATTGAATCCTCAACAAAGCCGACAAATAAACACAGAACAGTCGCACTTTATTTTAAGGAGTTGTTAGTACTATTCAAATGTTTAATAAACAAGCTTGACTACATGTCTAGTAATGAGATTTGGTTTCGTGATCAACTTTGGTCTAGTGATTACACTAAATTTAACTGCAAATATCAAGTTTGAAATGTAAATATTTAGATATATTTAAATATAAATATTCTCTTGTCCCTTTCTAGTTAATCTTGTTAAACATTGTCTCACTGTGATATTTTCCTACAAATATTTAGTTTTCTTTGGTTCTTTTTCTCTTTAATTTTTATGCTAATCATATTGTCAATGCATATTTGTGCTTTTAATAACCTGTATGTCTCACTTGCTAGGACATTTATCAGGTCGTCATTGGAAATGAGAACATGACTTAAACCAATCTGGTTGTATAAAAGTGAATATAAATTAAATAAAATGGTTTTCTAATGGGCCTCTAAAATAAAGTGTGCTTGCCCGCTGCTCAGGCAAGTGGCGGCTCTCCCTGGTGCCCTCTTGACAGTGGGCCTGACCTTTTCAGCCTGCGCAGAAAGGCTAAAAGGCCTTGTTTTGGTCTGGCCCTCGCGCGTGTGGTCAGACTCGCTGAGGACACCCTTCACTCAGTGCTCCTCCATTGCCATGATGATGGCATCATGGGAAATCATTGCTGTGGGATTTGAAGGGCTTTTTTGCATGACAGTAAATAATGAGCGCCGCTTCTCCTTTTTGGGAAATTTCATAACCTCTCAAGTGAGATTAATGATATAAAAGAAAACCTGTAGGAGCATTTATTTATATTTGTAATTTTAATTCATTTTTCTGTGGCAGTGACAAAGGCAAAGTATCGTCTCCTCCGAGATGGCACTCATCATGCCGTCGACCGTAACTCCGGCACCCCCAGAGCCACTCTTGTGCGCAGCGAACGTCTTGTCGGCTTCCCTCCCCCCCTCCCTGGGGCGGACAGCCAATTGCCGCCCCCAGTGGCACTCCCAGCCAGAGCCGACTCTGGCGCGGACCGGGGAATCGAATCCCGGACGCCGTGGCCAGCGTCGGACGTTGAAACCACTAGACCACGCGGGAGGCCTGCTGTAGGAGCATTTCTGTCGGTCTAACCGCCGCGATGAGCATCGACCGTTTGGGTCAGTCAGGGAAAACTAATTATCTGTTTATACAGATGGGTGTTTCAAACAGTTGGGCTGCAGTGCAGGTTAAGTCCCAGCAATGGGAATTCTGCCTGGGGGTGTGTGTTTTGGAGTGGTCACATGACTGCCGAGGCGGACTACCCCAGGAAAAGACGAGTGCTTGTGAACTGTCGGCGCTCCCCAGTGGAGAACGCTGCACTGGCCTTGCGCTACAATCACAGCGGAGAAATAAGTCAGTAACGTGCAGGGCTGACCTAAATTGAGTTTCCTTACCCGGCGCGTGACGAGGGAGGGAGCGAGTGCTGCTGCTTTCAATCAGTGACGTGGGAGAGAGCGATTCCAGCAATTCCTTACAAGGGGGATGCAAGGTCTCTCATGCAGAGAGTCTTTCCTGCCACATTTCCCTCTGCGACACCAAGCAGTCGCTGCTTCACTGAGAGTGTATTGTAGAGCCAACGGACAATCACATGATATCCCCCTGATATCTCTAAACAGAGGGTGTGTGTGTGTGTGTGTGTGTGTGTGTGTGTGTGTGTGTGTGTGTGTGTGTGTGTGTGTGTGTGTGTGTGGTGTGTGGGTGTGTGGGTGTGTGGGTGTGTGTGTGTGTGTGCCGTGCTGTAGGGTGTGTGTGTGTGTGTGTGTGATGTGCATTTGTACGTTGCACATGTGTATGTGTTCGTTTGCGTGCACGTTTGCGGCGTGCGTGCGTGTGTGCGTGTGTCTGTGTGCGTGCGTGTGTCTGTGTGCGTGTGTGTGTGTATGGGGATAGCGCTGCAGAAGATCACAGTGGTGCTTGGTGCTCACTAATATTCTCCCTAGATTTTCTTGCTAGGATTGTTTTTTTTTTTTTTTTTTACTGATCTCTTTCTTTGGTGATCAGAGAGGTGACATCACCCTGTCTGACTCAGGATTGAAAACACTTGTTCCCTCTCTTCTTGTTCCACTTGTTCTCTCTCTGGCATGCATGGCGTCATTTGTGCAAGTCAACATCCCCAGTCCCCACCCCACCGCCACGGCCATGGCTGGGAACGAGACGAGCGTTGGCTTAATGAGCGCGCAGAGAGACTGATACTTCAGCCCACAGGTCGACAGGTGCACCACAGGGTGACAACAGTGACTCACGGACACCAAACCACAGAGAGACTACAGGAATCACACACACACACACACACACAGCACACCCCAGGCACACACTGCATGCACATCATATACAAACATGAACACACACACACACTCTCACAAACACACAAACTCGAAAACACGCGCCCTCACACACACATTTACACACACAGGTAAGACATTTCGCTGTCTTACCTGCGGTCGACCTTGAGCGGTTACTGTCTCTTGACAGAAGAGTGCATTCTGAGTTTGGACGGCATGCCACAGACTTGCCACTGAGCTCCATGCCTGGCCCATGTCTGCGGGGGTACTGAGCACGGAGCCTGCAGCTACAGTCTGGGGCAGTGACCTCAAATTACCACCGTTGGGATCTGCCATGGAACACCTCTGCTCCGGTCGGACCGGCCTGCTGTGTGAGCGTGTGTATGTGGTGTGTGTGCCTCGTGGTGTGTGGCTCTGTGTGGCTCTGTGTGGCTCAGTAGGTAGAGCGTGGCGCTGACAGCGCTTAACTTTGATTCCCATTGGGCCCACATATACCAAAAAATGTATGCATTCACTACTGTAAGTCGCTTTGGATTAAAAGCATCTGCTAAATGGCATATGCTATGTTATGTGAATGGGATATGTTGTGTGTGTGTGTATATGTGCAGTGTGTGTGTAAGAGTGTGGGCCGGCTATATGTGTGCTGCCAGTAGGTGAGGGGAAATGCAGGCCGTGCAGGTATAAAAAATGTTCTGCGTGTCTATGAGGGGATGTTTTTGGGCTATATGCGTGTGCTGTATGTGTTGTTTGTATATCTGGCCATTGTGGCTGTGGCGCTGTAGGGCGTAGTGTGCAGTGTGCGTCCAGGTGATCCGGAATGCCACCTGGCCTCCCAAAGGGTCCGCCGTGTTCACACACACATCTTTAACGGACGCCTGAGAACCTGACACCACACTGACAGACGCAGGCAGCCGGTAGGCCGCTGTTGCAGAACAGGTCCGTCTCCACCAGCACGTCAAACGAGCTACTCCCCGGCCAGGCAGGAAACAGACAGGGCATCCCAGCGTTACTGTGCCATGTCCAGCTTCGCCAATCCAAACGGAAACGTAGCCGGGCTCCAGAAATGTGCTGGCTTCGACGTCCGTGCGCATTCCAGTCTGGAGAGTTTATTTATTTTCCCCTAGCCTGGGAGCACTCCACATTAACCCCCACTCCCCCAAACTTCTTCATTTGTAAATCGGTTCTGTCGTTGTCCTCTATGCGACAGGGCTCCAGCCCGATGCCGGGTTTCTGGTCCGTGCTGCAAACGGCCTCTGCTCATAGCTGTACATCTGTAATGATTGCCCCCCTTACATTGTGCATTCGTTAGTAGGAGTGCATTGTGTCACATAAATACATGGTATTGCTCTGTGATTAGTGTTCACTTTGCAGCCAGGGAGAGAGCGCAGTGTGTTTTGGTGGAGCCTGCCCCACCCCGTCATTTCCTGGAATAGTGCTCTGTAAACCCCCCACCAGTTAGCGCCTGGAACACTGCCTTTTGGTTTGAGGGGGGGGGGGATTTGTGAAGTGAATAGCCAGCTGCCTTTTCAGTCCTGCCCCCCCTCCCCTTCTTTCTCTCTTTCTGACTTGGCTTTCCCTCCTGTGGTAGAGCACAGACCCAGAGGATAGATTAAAAGAGGGAAGGAGGGGAAAAAAGGGAAGAGAAGTGGAAAATATTTGCTGTGCAGAGGGAACGAGAGAAAGAAAAGGGGGAAGAGACGGGAGAGAGAGAGATTTCACCCCTCCCGCAGAACAATTGTTTCGACTGCAGATGGGACTGCTGACACGCCGACCCTATTCGCACTTCATAAACTCTTGATAAACAAGCCACTATGGCCTAGCCGCACCCATTCATGGTCAACATTCCGCAGCGTGGTGAGCTGTCGTCAACACATTGTCTCACTTTCACCACTTCAGGAAGCTCATCAGTGTGCATATTTACAATCAATTAATTTCTCCTTAGGTCCCACTGTCAGTGAGTCTCGACAAGGCGACCACATTTGGAGTTAGAGAAATTGCAGTTTTGTAATGGCTGATTGCAGGTTACGAGAACCATATTAGCCACGTTTCCCTTTAGTTTGCTGTGACCTAGTCCCACTTCCAAGTTGACACTGAAGACTGCTGTGGGCAATGTGATTTGTGCTCCAAGAAACCAGAGACCAGATCACTTCCTGCCCCCTCCCCCTTACGAACGAGAGTGTATTACAGAGTGACAGGCTGGGACAACCACCCCCTTAGCATTACACGTACAATCCCTCACATTACATTTCGTAATTGTATTTATTCGCAGCCGTATCCTGGACCACTTAGTTTTACACACAATAAATACATTGTCCGGTCGTTTTGCACACGAAACGTGCATCACTTATACGAATGGATATTGACTGAAGTCGCTTGCTCGAGAGCCTAAGGAACATGCAACCTGGTTTGGTACCTAGAGTTTTTCTTTTGGGGGAAAAAGAGGACTATCACTGTCAACCCATGATAGATGTAATTGGAGTCGAACATGAAGTTCAAGATAAGATTGAGAGACTGGTTGAGCAGACCGTGTTTGGTTGAATGTAGAGTGAACACCTTTCCTGGCAGCGCTACAATCCTGTCCCTTTGCTGCAGGCCTGCAGGGATCCCAGTGCTAAAAACACTCTTTCTTCTGTAATTGGGTTGTAATTGGGGAAGGAGGGGGGACAGAGGGCAGGAAAGAGAAGGAGAGGGGAAGGGAAGTGATGATACATGCGCCTCATTACATTACTCCTTGAAGGACATTTACACAGCCATGGGGTCGGATGATTGGATGATGGAACAGAGATTCTACCAGAGTCTATCCCACCTTGAGCTGCATAATTGGGGCAAGGGGCAGGAATTGGGGGGCCACCGCTCTGGCTGCCGCACTGGTCCCCCAGATGGGCTCACATGAGCCACCGCTGTCACCGCCGTGGCCGATGTTTTTTCGGTCGCTCCCCTCTGATCGTCGCTCGACCTTTCCCATGATCTACTGCCTGCCCCCCACTACACTGTCCTGACCTCCTGAAATGAAAACGAGTTCCATGTCAGGAGGTGCTTTTTTAAAAAGCCCTCCCGGTTTCCGTGCGTGTGCCCTTCTCCCAGCCCGATGCCCTGGGGGCGCGTGCCCCGCAGCCCCACCAGGTGAAATATGTGGCACGCGAGGACAACGCGGGCCGGATGGGCCAGGGGTCAGCGGATGGCTCTCATCGCCATTGGTGAGGCCCATCTGTCAGGTGGGCCCCCGAGGGGGTGCGGTCTGTTACCTTTACAGGCTGTGGAATGAGTAAGTGTTCAAGAGTGGGCCTGTCTGATGAATGTTTGACCCTGCCACCCACTGTCCTGCCGTTTTAACACAAGGTTATTATGCCCCCCCCCGCAGCCTCACTCCAACATTAAAACTGAAAATAGTCCACGTGTTGCAGATATAAAGTACTATATATTATCAGTTGTGTGCCTGACAGAGAATTATTGAATTATTTATCTGCCTACTTTTGCAGTGTGGCTTACTATTTAAGTGCAAATATCATCTGTGTATTTTACTGAGGTTACTTACCTCGCTACCTCGTACAATGCTGTCCCATTCGGGAGTCGAACCTGCTACCTTCTGGGTACAAGCCCAGCTCCCTGGTCTGTGCACTCCGTTTGTCCTCATCTCTTGCCCCCCAAATTAATATATGCCATTTAGCAGATTAATTTATCCAAAGCGACTTACAGTATTGAGTGCATACATTTTCAGTATATGTGGCCCCAGTGGGGATTGAACCCACAACCTAAGCGTTGCCAACGCTGTGCTCTACCAACTGAGCCACAGAGAACCATAACCACCATAACCATAACCACCATAACCATAACCACAGAGAACCAAATTGCACACAGATTGCCCGAAGACTAGATATCACGATTTGTGTACCGCTACCACTATTTTTTTTCATCACTACCTGGCCCCCTTCTCCCCCGAAAGTGAGAGGGTATAAGAGTGTGACAGACGGGTCAGAGGATCTCCTTGGAGACCTGGGGTTCATACTCTTTGGGGAACACTTTGGGGAACACTTTGGGGAAAGTTTGTTTTCTGGTGTATGGTTGAACCTCTCATAGCCATGGGTGTCCAGATCGCATCCCCAGTCTCAGCACGGTCGTATGATGTGTCTTCCCCTTTCTGTGTCGTTTGGGTAAAAAACGTTTACTTCTGTCCCCAGATGACCCGGGTCTTCACTTTCAACAGAATAGAGGGATGCGCAAATTCTCACACATCCCTCCATTCTGTTGCTCTCCATTATCTTTTCTTCTATGGTCCGTGCATGTGTATGCATGTGATTGATTAGCTTACGCTGAAGCAATACGCCTCATCCTTACGAATTAGCAGAATCTTGCTGGTAATTAATTAGCGTTGTCTTGGATTCTGGCTGGAAGAGGTGGGGGGGGTCTTTACTAATCCAGGTGGCAGTGATTATCTCCTGGTTACATATGTCAATGCGCACGAAAGATACCGGCTGGCTCTCATTACATCCCTGTGTATCAGAGATACATAAATTAGCACTGTTTTCAGAGGGCTGTGTTTGCAACAGTCCTGTTTAATGGCGATTGGCTCACATTCCATGCCTTCTTGTCTCGCAGCCCCTGCAGATTGACGACAACTTCTGTGGCCAGGACTTCAACCAGCCGCTGGGCGGGACCAGCACCATCGAGGGCACGCCCCTCTTCGTGGACAAGGACGACGGGATGACCTCGGTGGCCGCCTATGATTACCGGGGCAACACGGTGGCCTTCACTGGCACCCGCAGTGGGAGGATGAAGAAGGTGAGACGAGGCTTTTTTGTTGTTGTGAACACGCACGTCACAAGCGTTTGGACCACTGCTGGCCAGAACCTCCAACCTCCAAGGGTTTTGAATTGACCAGTTGCCCTCTCCGCTCAGTGCTAGCTGTCTGTATCCCGACAGAGATTTCTTGTCTGGGTGCCCACGACGTGGAATGGGTCTTAAAGTGTCGTATGCGTTGTGAGATGTGAACTTCATTGTTGCTTGTTGTACTTCATCATTGATCATCAAATCATTGTGCTCCAGTTATTGGGTGGCAGAAGAGTATCTTGTTTGCTATTTTGATCATATGCAGGCAGTTATGGTGTCTAGGTTCCCCCTCACACTCACAGTGGGCTAGAGTAGCGCCTAGCAGACTAAGTGAAAGTCTAAAAGTTGTTTGCTTGCTGAGCAGTGCTATAAAGAAATGGGTCCATTGCTCTAAGAGAGAGGAGGTGTGATAAGAGACAAGGGTTGATACAACCAGTGACCCCCCCACCCTCCCTCAGAGGGGACTGGGCTAAGTGGACTTTGTCTTAGTCCTTTAGCCTTTAGGGCCTTTATTCTCTAAGAAAGAGACTAAAGCATCTCATCACGCCCTACACCCCGTCCAGACCTCTCCGCTCCGCCTCCGCTGGCAGACTGACTGCCCCATCCCTCCGGGCGCCTGGCAGCCGCTCCTCGCGGTCTCGCCTCTTCTCTGTCCTGGTCCCTCGTTGGTGGAACGACCTCCCGCAGTTGGTCAGGACTGCGGAATCACTTCCAATCTTCCGCAAGAGACTCAAAACCCACCTCTTCAGACTCCACTACCCCTGATCTCTGTCCATCTAGCTAAATTGTCTTCACCACTGTCTAACTTGTTCAACACTATACTCTTTATAAAAAAATAATAAAAAAAAATTAAAAAAAATGTAAAATACCTTTTCCTTCCCGGTGTTACAGGTATGGTACGCTGATGCCTGCAATGATGTCTATTGCTGTATTCCTGCACTGATCTCGTGCGCTAACTGTGATTGTTCCTACCATGTATTGATGCACATCTTGTAAGTCGCTCTGGATAAGAGCGTCTGCTAAATGCTTAAAATGTCAAATGTAAAATGTAGCATTGTGTATTTTCTGTGCCTAGAAGCAGTGAAGTACAGGAATAAGCTCTTTGCTTTAAGAAGGATGAGGCGTGATGGGGGAATGAGAGAGAAGCGTCAGTGTGATGGGAGTGGAGATTGAACTCCGTCAAGCTGTGCTGTTTTGCTAAGGTGGGGAATTCTGGGAAGGGGACATGGAGCGTGCTCACCTCGCCACCTGTTTGCACGTCCCTGGGCAATTAAACAGATGAGGCCTAATTGCTGTGCCCTTGTTTGGCTGCTGTGTTTGTTATTAAGGAAGGTGGCTGGCACATCTGACGGAGAAGTGTTGAAGGCAACGACTTGTCCTAACGGCTTTCGGTCCGCTCTGCTCTTTTAAACACTGGCAGAGCTTTAAAGTGGACTGTCTGAGGAAATGAGGCTCAAGTCATTGTCACGGGTTTGTAGAGCCTTGTTGAAAAGTGGAGATGGGACAGCGGCGTGCGCGAGCTAATGGTGTTTGCGCCCGGGTAAGGTTTTGTGCTGCATAAGGGAAATGGAGGATTGCATGTCAGAACGATCTCTGAATGGGTGCCATTTACCTGCATCGTATGACAGAATGCTCAAATAGCTATGAGAATAGTACAGAAACCAATGCACACGCAGACGCTCGTGCAAATGCATCCGTTCATGCATGAATGTGTGCGTACACACGCAACCACACGCGCGCACACACACACACACACACACACACACACACAAAAGGTACTCTCACATGCAGATGCAAACATATACACAAATACTGACGTGCACAAAGACACACTCACGTGGATACACACGCTAATACATGCGCACATGCACACACACATACACACGCACACACACAGATACACACACATACCCGTGAACACATAAATCTCTCCCCTCCTCCAGTTGCCCTTGTTAATGTGAAACCTGGTCTATTAATCCTTGAGGGTGAACCCTTGTGTGGCTCGGGGGAGGGGGGGGGGGGAGGGGGCCTTGTGCTTTTTGCGAACGCTGCAGGCAGAGACCGGGTTGGGGAGGGGGGGAGTTGATTGGTTGGGGGCAGGCGGTAGCGGGTCTGAAATGATATCCAGCGATCAGCATCACGTTTCCCCTCGGCCTCGTCCTCCCCGGCGATGCGCGGCTAGCCGTCCGCTTGCCGGAATGATCCGAGACACAGGGGAAATCGATGGAGCCTGCCCGCCGCGCGCCGTCATTGGAAAGCGTCGCGCGCTAATTCGGACAGTCGGCCGTCCCACCCGCGGCGCTAGGGAGACGGGCATTCACGGTCACGTCCCCGTGAACCGGGAGCGATGGGCCGTGGCCTTACGCACAGTGGCTTTGTGAAACGGGCGGATGCGGCGCTACGACGCGACACGTCTCGCAACTTGGCACCCTATTCGTCGCGGCGAGGGTGGCGTCGATCGCCCCGGGCGTGTGATCTGCCCGATCGTTCGTCGTCGTCGTCGTCTCGGCTTTCAGCTGTCCGTTGTCCGTTTAGCGCTGAGCTGCGAGCTGCATCCTAATGAAATGCAGAGATGATGTCTATTGATGGATGGCGTTCGGAGCCGGCCGTGGCTCGATGCCACGCTCCCGGTCCAGCGTGCATGCGGCCCCCGCTATCGATTCATCTTCATGAATGTATAATGGGGCCGTAAATCTGTGCGCCCGGGGTCGGCCGACGCACGGCGATGGCGTTGGACGAGACGCTCTGGGGCATGTATGTCAAACGCAGTGTGTGGTCTATATTCTTGTTCGCCCCCATAGCTGTGGGCTATGAGGGTTGGGGGTTGTGGGGTTTAATGAGCGTGTGTTCGCATGCCCCAGCCTCTAAGCGCAGTGGTACAGCAGGTCAATAACTGTGATCTAATGGACCTGCAAAGGCAGTGAAAGGATAGGGGAGATGTGCACATTACACAGGGGGAGGGTTAAGGCTGTGTTTAAATGCAGTCAGAGGACAAGGAGATGTGTATATTACACAGGGAGGGTTAAGGCTGTGTTTAAATGCAGTCAGAGGACAAGGAGATGTGTATATTACAGGGAGAGTTAAGACTGTGTTTAAATGCAGTCAGAGGACAGGGAGATGTGCATATTACACAGGGAGGGTTAAGACTGTGTTTAAATGCAGTCAGAGGACAGGGAGATGTGCATATTACACAGGGGGTTAAGACTGTGTTTAAATGCAGTCAGGGGACAGGGAGATGTGCATATTACACAGGGAGGGTTAAGACTGTGTTTAAATGCAGTCAGGGGACAGGGAGATGTTTAAAAGAGTGTGTTTAAAGGCAGTCAGGACAGGGAGATGTGCACATTACACAGGGAGGGTTAAGAGTGTGTTTAAAGGCAGTCAGAGGACAGGGAGATGTGCACATTACACAGGGAGGGTTAAGAGTGTGTTTAAAGGCAGTGAGGCTGCAGAAACAGCCTCAACTGTTCTTCCATCACAGCAGGGTTCCTCAAATCTGGCCCATGAATCCAAACTTGGTCCTGGTTTTCCTTTCTCTCAGGTAGTTAATTGAACAATTAGTGCAACTGGTTGGCCAGAGTGTCCTCACACCGGACTCGCAGGTAAAGGAAAATCAGCAGTGCTTGGCCCACGAGGACCAGGACTTGAGGAACCCTGAGTTAGAGTGATCAGTTGAAATTTGGATTGGAGTACGGAGAATACTTGCCACATGCTACTGGGTGTGTGTGTGTGCGAGCATGCGTGTGTGTGTGCATGAATGAGAGAGGGTTTCTGTGCCTGGGTGTGTTTGTGTCTGTATTTGTGCTTGCATATTTAAGCGCTGATGTGAGTGTGCGTGCCCCTCCTGCTCTGCCTCTTTCATCCATCTCTCCATCTGTTCTCTCTGTCCCATCGCCCCTCTGTGTAGTCACAATAGCAACAATAACGCTGAATCCTGCCTCTGTTCCTAACGCGCTGCTGATGCAGCGCTGAAAGGCACGATGGGGACGCGTGGCGCGCCTGTCCGCCATTGGCTGCCGGCCGCCCGCTGCGACCGCGCACCGGCAGGCAACGGGACAGCGACTCCCAATTAGCAGGGAATTAATAATGAACTCCTACTTGCGCTATCAGATTGCCAGGGCCGTGTGACGGCAGAGGCCAAGTCCAGAAGGTGGCACTTGTCCCGGGGAGCCCCTCCCGCGGTCCGGCCCTGCGGCAATAAGGCCGGGAGTGGAAGTGAGGCCGTTGATAAGATCTCTGGAGGCTCAATCAAGCTCCAGCAGTCCTTGCTAATTCGGGTGGCGGGGATGGTAATCGCCGCTCGAAGGGGGGGGATGGGGGGCGGGGGGAGTTACTGCGTACTGTCACCTTTCTCAGTCTGACTGCACCCCCACTCCTCCCTCTCTGTCGCATTAATTAGGACGTGCGGCCTGATTGGAGGTAATTTACTTTATGAATCGTAATTAAGGAAGTAATTTGGGAAATGCGGAGGGGGAGGGGAGGGTGAGGGTATGATGTCGGAAGGGCCATAATGATTACAGATTGGAGCATGTAGATGGAGCGTGATTGGCACTAGGGAACTAGCGCAGCCCCGAACGTTCCTGGTGTCCAGTGTACCCTGGATCGGGGCAACTTCGTACGGCTTTAGTCTGTGTGCATGGTCCTTTCAGCCCACAGTTTTAAGGCGAGGTTTGAGTGGCCTGTGGATGGCCTGTGGATGTGGCTGAAGATCTCTTACCCATTCAAAGTCAGGTCTGTGATGGGGTCAGAGGAGGAGAGGAAGAGGGGGAAAAGGCCGGGGAGGAGGCAGAAGGGCGAGTTAAGACCCAGAATGGTGAGCAAGGGGGGGTCCCAAGCAATGAGCTCCACCACTGACCCCCCCCCTTTCTGTCCAGCGGGCTTGGCCTTGGCTTGAATTTGGCTCATTGAGATGATGTCATCATCAGTGGATATCAAAACTACCACCAGTTTTGTCCAGTCTGAAAATAGTTTGCGAGTTTAAGCCAACACAATGGCAAGTCTATCGCATTAATTCAGTCCTTTCTTTCTAAATGTCACACAGCAGTGAACTGAGTACGTTTCCTTTCACCCACATGTAGAGATCGGAACATTTCACAGCCAGATGAAATTCAGCTCAATTATTTAATTTATTTCCTTTCCGTGAAATATGCTGTCTCTTTCTCCCTTTCCCTGTCTCCCTCTCCCTCTGTCTCTCTCTCTCTCTCTCTCTCTCTCTCTCTCTCTCTCTCTCTCTCTCTCTCTCCCCCGATCTCTCACACTCTCTTCTCCTCACTCACTCTCTTTTCCCTCTCTTTATCTCTCTCCTCTCTTATTCCCTTACTATCCTCGCTCCCCCTCTTTCAGTGTTTCTCTCACACTTTCTTTTCCTCCTTCTCTTGTTCTCTTTCTCTCCTTCATGTTTTTCGGTTTCCTCGCAGGGAGTGTTCCCACAGCCCAGCACGTCTTTATTGTGATTTCTGTTGGTTTTCAGTGGGATGATGGTGGTAAGAGGAGGTTTTATGTTGGCAGCGTTTCTAGCAGTGTTTGTTTTTGTGATATGTCGGAGCAGCTGTGGGCATGCCATTGGGTCTGTGATGTCATACCTCAGTGGGTACATCATTGGGTTGTGTTGTCATACAGCAGTGGGCGTGTCATTGGGTTGTGTTGTCATACAGCGGTGGGCACATCACTGATTTGTGATCAATTTCAAATGCCTGTGTGTGGGTGGACATGTGTGCGTGTGCATGGCACACTTTGTTCTTCTTGGGTGGCAGATAGGGGCTCAGTGACTGTCCATAGACCTCCACCTGACGCTAAAGAATGCGGCCTCTCCAACAGTTTCCAGGACAACTGTGGCTCTCCCTTACATGAGTCTCTGGGAACAACTGTGGCCGGGCCTACCTACCCTGGGGGGGCGGGCAGCTGCACCAAAGTCCCCATCGACTGGCACTCAGCCAGACGAATGTCTTCATTTGCTTAAACAGTGGTTTTCTATTTTTAAGCAAATGTGGGCTGTAGCATAGTGTCCATTATAAGGATCCTGGCGTGTGACTGGAAGGATATAAGATTAGGTACTGATGTTGTACCCTTGAGCAAGGTACTTGCTATGAATTATTTCATTAAATATCCAGCAATATAAGTGAGTGATATATAAAATATAAGCTATGCCAGTTGCCTCACATAAGGACATCTGTCAATCAAATAAAGAAGGAAATGAACCACCAGTGTTTCTAAAGAAATGTTATGCGCTCATAAGTTTGGCATAACTCATTTTTATAACTATGTCGAATGGGTGTCTTCCAGGAAACCCTCCCATAGCCATCACTCAGGTGTGTGACTACTGCTGTCACTGCAGTCAGCACACAGTGTATCAAAATAAGATGAGAAAAGAGAAGGGGTGAGAGACAAGAGAGGCTGAATGATGGAGAGAGAGAGAATGATAGAAAGAGAGGGTAGAAGATAGAGGGAGGGATAGGGAGGTCCAGGGGTCTGTCCATGAACAGATAGGAGGAGGGTTGCTTGTCTGTGGAGACACCAGGCCTCACTGTCTGAAAGGTATCCCCTTGGCTAACTCTCAAAGCTCTTTCTCTGTCTCTGTCGCTTTGTCGTTCTCATTCCCTTCATCGTTACCATCTTGTTTTTCCTCATTCTTCATGCTCCCGCCGTTTCCTGCTCTCCGTGTATGAATGTGTGCGTTTGTGTATGCAAGTGTGCGTGTGTCTGCATGAGCGCTGGTGGCCGGAACAATGGCGAGGTTAACGGGATTATTCACAGCTGAAAGGGCGATATGAAGGGGCTGTTTAATTGTCGCGTGCTCTGTCCTGACAGGAGCTGGGACAGGGTCGCCCATTAAATCTGCGTCTACCGTCCCGGTCTGCTGAAGCGACCGCGATAACACAATCCAACAGCCCTTTGGCTCCTGCCCTTTTCGATTGTGGCACATTTTCAGGCAGAACATCCCGGAATATGCCTGGCTTTTCTTGGCATCGGAACTGATATTGCATACGGGTGAATCCGCCAAATCAAAGGATACCGTCAGAACAGAAATGAATGAATAATGGAGCATTTGGCCTGGGGCCTTTATTGATTTTTTTATTTTTTTTTATCATTTCATTTATTTTTCTTATCTTAAAGCCGTCCTTGAATATGTTCAGACATCACATGTCAGTGTGTTTGTTCTCCCCCCCATAATCTCTTTCCTTCTCAGTTTTGGCCAAGAATATGTCGTAAAAAAATGACAACGATATTCATTACCGCAGCGATGCTGGATTGTAGAGTGGAGGGGGAGAAAAGACATGTTTGAAATGACACTTCTAAACAATGGCGCCTTCTTTGCGCTGCTCGAACCGGGCCGCTGCGTCAGCCAGATGTTATTTTGAATCCTGTGCGGTGCGCGGGTGGCCCCTCCCGTAGCCAGGCTCGTTTTTAGCAGCTGTGCGGTTCTGCTGTGATGCTCGGCGCCACCTTTTAATTGAGTAGAGATATGACGGAGGCGCGGCTGTTTGATGTGATAAATTTCAATTTGCTGCTTGGCGAGCACTGCTGTCTCCATCCGCCCACTCCCCCGTTTGCACCGCGTGCTCCTGTGTCACTCTCACACCCGCGAGGTGTTTGATTTTACTCCTCGGCATTGCATGAGGGGGGGCTGTGTGCGTGTGCGCGTCTGTCTGTCTGCCTTTCTGTGTATCTCCGTCCGTCTGTCTGTCTGCCTGTCTGCCTGTCTGCCGTCTGTCTGTCTGTCTGTTTGTCTCCATCTCCCTGTGTGTCTGTGTGGCTATGTACATGCACACGTGTGTGTGTGTGTGTGTGTGTGTGTGTGTGTGTGTGTGGTGTGGGTTGGGAGGGAGCCCTGTCTTTCCTTTAACTCTGAGGATCAGTTATCAAGTGTAAATTGCAATGGTTAAAGTGGCCGAGTGGACCAGCCCAGTCAGACGTTGATGATGATGATGATGAAGTTTCTTATTCCTCCGCTTCGCTGGATAGAAAAGGATGCTGCTCTGGAAACCGCTCTGCTGTACTGTGTGTGAGGGCAATATCTTAATTCTGCCATTTGGCAAGATGGTGCACCCATGCCTGGTGGGGTGGTGTGGTGTGGGGTGGGGTGGGGAGAGACCCCAGATTCTGCCCCTCCGCCATCTGTCCTTCTGCAACACCTCAGCTCGCGAGACGCAACTGAGCTCTGCCATGAGAGGTGTACAACATGCGCCTTCTCTGCCTCACACACGCACGCACGCACGCACACACACACACACACACACACACACACGCACTCACAAACACACACACACGTGCACTCACAAACACACACACACACGCACACACACACGCTCTCAAACACACATGCACATGCTCACTCACACCCACCAACGCACACATACACACACATACTGTACATAAGCATGCGTGCACTTACACACACACACACACACACACACATACACAAACTCATACAGACATAAACATGCAGGAAGGGCATGAAGATGGAAGTGATGATTGATGCAGTCTTGGACAACAGGGTCCGGGTCCTGCTGGCACTACAAGGCTGGGCCAGTGGAGGTAAATTACCTTTGGCCCAGAATGGCTGGTCCGGCCGGTGCACAAAGCGTTTTGTGCCCCCAGATCATGCCTGGCTAATTATACTCTGGCCAGTCCGCTTGTCTGGCCTGTCACAGCCTGCTCTCTGACCCTGCGCTCTGGTCAACCGGGGACAGCAGCCCTCGCCATGGCAATCTGGCTCCCACTATGGCCGCCCAAACAGGGCACTGACCTAGAGCAGATGCATGCTAAACATAAAATGATTGCCGACGTTCGTTCCTTCAGGCTAGCGAGAGTAATCATGCCCTCTGCTTCTGGTCGGTTATGTATGCCTGATATTGATAGCACCGAAAGGCTGGTGTGGCAGAGAGCCGTGACTGACAGCAGGAAGAGGGGCGTGGCAGAGAGCTTTGATTGACAACAGAAAGAGGGGCGTGACAGAGAGCTTTGATTGACAGCAGGAAGAGGGGCGTGACAGAGAGCTTTGATTGACAGCAGGAAGAGGGGTGTGACAGAGAGCTTTGATTGACAGCAGGAAGAGGGGCGTGACAGAGAGCTTTGATTGAGCGCAGAAAGAGGGGCGTGGCAGAGCCCTGAGTGACACCAGTGAACAGTGTATCAGACTGTGTAGGCCACCGAGTGACAACAGGAAGAGGGTGCGACAGAGATTGAAGTGGCAGCAGGAGGAACGGGTTGCTTAGCATGCGCATTCCCCTAACCTCTTGTATATTTAAGAGCCGTGGGGAGGAGGAGGGGACCCTGAGAGTTTGATTGTCAAAGGCACAGAGTTTTGTAATACTGTGGTTTCTGGGCAGTCTGCGCAAAGAGGAGGATATACAAATGCCTTACCCCTGCTTCCAAATACCCTTCATCACCCTGTGGTTATATGTGGCTCAGTAGGTAGAGCATGGCCCTTAGGTTGTAGGTTTGATTCCCATTGGGACCACTTGTACTGAAAAATGTACGAATTCACTACTGTTAAGTCGCATTGGATAAGAGTGTTTGCTAAGTATGTTATGTTATCAGTGGTTCTCTGTGGCTCA
Source organism: Aldrovandia affinis (assembly GCA_029706075.1). Classification (NCBI taxonomy): domain Eukaryota; kingdom Metazoa; phylum Chordata; class Actinopteri; order Notacanthiformes; family Halosauridae; genus Aldrovandia; species Aldrovandia affinis. The sequence continues at coordinate 1,547,307 of JAINUG010000172.1, read as the reverse complement.
GTTTGTAGAGCACGGCGTTAGCAACGGGTTGTGGGTTCAATCCCCACTGGGGCCACATATACTGAAAAAATGTATGCATTCACTACTGTAAGTCGCTTTGGATAAAAGCGTCTGCTAAATGGCATATATTCTATATATTCTATTCTATATTCTATATATTATCACCCCTACCTGCTGTCCCTCTGCTCTCACTAACTACAGTCATTGCTGGTGTCCTGTGGTGTTATTTTCATACTGTGGTGTTTCTGCTGCTAGTGGTTAGTGCCAGTCCAGGGATTGCAGTGTTTTGTTTTCTTTATAATTGGGAGAAACCGAGATTCACAATATTTCAATATCGCACACATCAGTTATTTACAGTCACTTTATACAAACACTTCTCTGTGTGGTTATACTTCTGTTCCCCTATCTTTTTTATTTTTTTGTTCAAATATGAGTTTACCACAAACTATGTACAATCAGATGAGGGAGATGCTACAAGTTCACTAATCCAAATACATATCTCAATTTCAGATTCCTTCATTCTGTATTGGCACAAAATCAGGTCTGATAGGGGTTACATACACAATCCATTTTGTCCAATGCTTAACAAATTTGCTCATCTGTAATCGCAGGGAAAAAGTCAGTTTTTCCATTAAATAAATATAATTAACCAAATCTACACAGGTTACACACTACACTACAAATCTATTGTTGGTGTCTCCGACAATAGCCACTTTCTTGTTATAGTTTTCTTACAAGCTGCCAAAAGTACCCCGAACAGATGCGTATCTGTAGCTTCCAATTCAAAAGAGTGCTTTTTGAACACAGTGAGGAGGTTAAGCACAAGGGATCAAATAGCCACATGCTCTCCACATGACTACCTGAGAGGAATTCAGGGCTCAAAGCTTGTGTGCATGTGTTTGTGTGCTGTCCCAGTGTGCTTTTGTGCACGCGTGTGTGAAAGGATATGTTAGGCCCTTCTTTATTTAACGTTGTAAACAGTCCCCTCTCTGTTTCCCCCAGTGTCTGTTTGGCACAATTTCTATAGATGTCTATAGAGTGCTACAAGTTGGCCCCACTGACACACACACGCACACGTACACATCCCAGAAACACATAAACTGTAGACATTTACACACACAGACACACGCACATACACGTACACGCATACACAGCTCAGAAACATGCATAGACATTCACAGACATAGACACACACACACACACACACACACACACACACACACACACACACGCGCTCTTCACTTTCACTCTCTTCATCTCTCTTTCCTGTCTTTTGCGAGTGCCGGCGGACCCACGCCTCATCGACCGCTGTCCCAGACTCCACGTCTCCGCCAGACGGATGACAGAAATCCCCCCAAACCGCTCCTCCTGGGGGTGGCTGCCGCTCCTGGCCGGTGCGCTCCACGCTGAGGGCCCACCTCCAGACAGCGCAGGGCTTCCCCTCTCTCCCCTCTCTCCCCTCTCTCCCTGGGCTCCCAGCGCTCACCGTTGCCGGAGAACAGGGGGGGGGGGAAACCCTGCCTTAAAACAACGGCGCCGTCGCTCGCAAATTAATTATCCGGAAGGCAAGCGTGGATAAATAAATAAACGTCTCTTTATCTTAATCTTAGGGCAGCCATAAGCAATGCTGGCGGGTTATCGTAGCCTTTGTATTTAATAAAACATCTCCTATGTGAATCCGGAGTAAATTACGGAGGCTTATCGGATTACGCATCGCTCCGTAATAAATACTGTCTGTATCTTTTTTCTTTTTTTTCTTTTTCCCTTTTTTTAAACACGATTACAGTTTACAATTAAAAAATAAAAAGGCGGAATGGCGGTTTTCATTTGCATAACACTCCGTTGTTGAAAGACGACGATGCCACGTGCGGAGCGGAGAGAAAGTGTTCCCTCATTTCTCCGTCTCTTTAGTTGAGCTCCCACTTCAGGACAGGACAATTTGTTCCTATGTACAGCGTGATGCTGCTCGTTGTAGTCCTGTTAGCTCTAATGCGCTCTTATCTGTTATGAGGCTCAGAAACCGTAGCCTTCGAGGGAATTTGAGGTATTTACATTGTTAAAAGGGATTAAGGAAGTGGACTACAACAGATATTCCAATAGATATTCCATTGTTTTGACTGCGTTTTGAAGCGGGAATAGGTGTAAATTAGTTAGCGCTGATATCCGAAAGTGTTTTTATCCACACAGAGTCAGAGTCAGAGTCCTGACTTGATGCAGTGCTGGATACTCTTTAGACGGCAGGTGAAACGGGAAAACTCATTTGAAACTCATTGGCCTGTTCTCGTCATCAAACATTCTTAAATTCTTACGAGCTTTTCCGTTTGTTCGCTTACATTTCTTTTTTCAGGAGGCTCACAATCCTTGCGGAGATCCTCGGCGGTTCACCCCCCCGCCCCCTCGTGGCGGAGGGCACAGCCAGCCGAGCGTGAACAGCGGCTGTGAAATAATAATTGAAGTGAGGGTATTTGACGGCCTCCCCCGGTCCCACTGCTTACTGATGGAGATTAGATCCGTATCTGGGGCGACAACAAAGCCCTGCTTCCCGCTCGACAGAGATATCACAGCCTTTTGTCTCTGCGGCCGTGCTGACAGGCTCCGCTGACACACACCGGTGTGTGCATTTGCGTGCGTGCATGCGTGCGTGCGTGCATGTATGTGCGTGCGAGCGTGTGCGAAAGAGCGAGTGGGAGAGTGAGAGAGGTGGGACCTCTGTGTTCTTGGTTCAAGCGTATGTCACACAGCAGATGAGGCCCAGATCCCAGATGCAGCAGTCATCCCAGCAGAGGCGTCGAGAGAGAGAGAGAGAGAGACAGAGAGAGACAGAGACAGAGACAGGGAGACAGAGACAGAGACAGAGACAGAGACAGAGACAGAGACAGAGACAGGGAGACAGACAGACAGAAAGTGAGAGGACAAGACACAAGCAGAGAAAGGGACACCCCTGCTCTAGAGCCACTTGATTGAGTTTTTCAGACTGAATACAAGCTGTTTCTCTCTTTTTCACTCTCTCACTCCTGTCCCATCTTCCTGCTGTCCCTCCATACTCTCTCTCTCTCTCTCTCCCTGGCGTGTGGCCACCCCTGCTGTGTGTCTGTCTGTCTGTCTGTCTGTCTATGTTGAGGGGTATGCATACTGAAGAAGGCAGTAAGACTTCCTAAATCAACTGAGCCCAGAGATCAAGGGAGGGATAGAGAGAGAGAAAGAGGGAGAGGGAGAGACAGATTTTGTCTGAAACACTCTTCTCTGCCCTCCACTCAGCCCCAATGTGTTATGCAGCTGGGTATTTTACAGGGCAATGTGTACAACAACATTGTTGCAATTTTTAAAAGATATATATTTGTATCTGTTGAAAATAGGGATAATGTTTGATTTTAGATGCATTCTGTGGGTGTATAACCCATAAGAGTAAGGTGGAACTCTCTGCCAAGGGGGGGGTATTGTGCTCTCTACCTCCCCCCGTTCCCGTGGTTGAGAGTGGATTATTGCTGGCTCTCTGCTCTGCACAGAGCACATGGTGGCTGGGCTCATTAATCAGCTGGGACAGCACCGTGCCAGTGACAATGGCACTGAAACCCAGCGCTCTCATCCTCTAACAATCACCTCTGCCAATACCCATGTTTATATATATATGTGTGTGTGTGTGTGTGTGTGTGTGTGTGTGTGTGTGTGTGTGTGTGTGTGTGTGTGTGTGTGTGTGTGTGTGTGTGTGTGTGTGTGTGTGTCTGTGTGTCTGTGTGTCTGTCTGCCTGCCTGCCTGTCTATCTGTCTGTCTGTCTATCTGTCTGTCTGTCTGTGTGTAAGTGTGTGTCAGTGTTGGGACCAGCAGTGTGCATCTCCATGTCAAAGGGAGCGTGATGTTCTCCAGCTCTAAGGCAGCTGGGAGATTATCCCTCATTAACACATTCTCTGCCTGACCGTGGCACATTTCACTTTCTGTTTGCTCTTTCTGCAGCTTTGCTTCTACAGGGCCACTTTCACGCCACTTTCACTCTACTGCATTCTCCCCTTTGTGGACTGTGGACACACTAAGTGGCCTAGTGGAATACACACTTTTACACAGGCACTGCAGACACCACTGAGGAATGATGTGTACCTGTCACTTTTTATATTTTATTTGTGTATTCTACATATTATCCATTTCGAAAGCTTAATGTTTAAGTAAAGTAAAAGGGTGTTACAGCACGTCCGGTTCATCTGTGCCACATGTACTCTCTTTCTAAGACATTATTGTATGAGTATGCATTAGCATGTAGTGTGTATACAATTGGCCCATACGCATTCACATTTACACACACACTAGGAACACGCATGCGTGCGCACACACACACACACACTACGAACATGCACGCGTCTGCACACACACACACGTGTTGCACACACACACGCTCTCTCTCTCTCTCTCTTTGCCACTTTTTCATTTCACTGCACACCCCGTGTGTGTATGTGACAAATAAAAATCTTGAATCTTGAATCTTGAATCTTTACCTGTGTGTTTTAGGACTTGGTAGGCAGTAGAGGGCACTTTGTACCGAAGTGTCCTAGTCCCCAGGCCTCTGGTGAAAGTGACACTGCGTCACATTAAGCGGCCGAATGACAGTTACATCTGTGTGTGCGCCCGTGTGACGTTGTGGCCCGACTGCAGCGCTGCCCGTGGCTTAGCCTGCCGCCGGGCGGGCGCGCGCACACACTCGTGCACGGCGCATTAACGGTGCCGTTTCACCGCGTTCCCAGCGGGCATCTGGACAGGAAGTGAAGGGTAAACAAGCACACTCTGTGACAGGAGGCTGTACGCCGTCCTTCCTGGTGCCCCTGGGCGGGGGGGAGGGGGGTACAGGTGGATTAGGCTCATTAAAAACCTGGGTAACTGGGGCGAGTGGGCGGGCGGGCGGGGCTCTCCCGATGCCCCCACACTCTGCCGCCATTTATGTCACAAACATTGCAATGATCCGAATACAAACACGACCGCAGCTAGCTAGTACTGCCTGTCGATGGGGTCGAGGAGTGAAAGTGGGCAAGTCTAACGTCGGGCGATTAGATACAGAAACAAAAATGCCCCAGTGAGGTATGGACTAGCTCACTAGCCTTAAATCAGTACATTCCAGAAAAGTACATCCTGCTTTATATTTTGTGTGTGTTTGTTTGATAGCTGCAGGTAACTTCCAAAATAAATGGAAAGTGTTTTAATAGGCCATTGGGCCACCATAACTGCTTCAATGTGCTTTGGCATAGATTCTGCAAGTGTCTGAAACTCTTGGAGGGATGCAACACCATTCTTCCATGAGAAATTCCATCATTTGGTGTTTTGTTGAAGGTGGTGGAAAACCCTGTCTCAGGCACTGCTCCAGAATTTCCCATAAGTGTTCAATTGGGTCGATATCTGGTGACTGAGATGACCATGGCATGATTTACATTTTTTTCAGGCTCATCAAACCATTCAGTGACCACTCGCACCCTGTGAATGGGGCATTGTTGTCCTGGTAGAGACCACTCCCATCAGGATAGAAATGCTTCACGATAGGATGAAGGTGATCATGCAGAATGGCTTTGAATTTATTGCCGTTTACCTTGCCCTCTAAGGGGTTGTCTGGACACAAACCATGGCAGGAAAATGCACCCCACACAATAACTAGAAGCCTTCATTTACTCAAGTGTTTCCTTTATTTTGACAATGAAATGTAGCTAGCTAATTATTCTCACTGCTTGCAGAATAAGCTTGCACGCCAGTCTGCATTGGTGAGCGGCAGCAGGAGCATTGATATCTGACCCTGAATCTGAGTTTGTGTCAGACTCTGATAATGACTGCGCAAAACTGTAAGGCACACACTGCCCTGCTGGGAAATTCGTACTCACTGTCCGAGAGCTGAACTTCGGAGTCGTTTTCCCACCCGGTCATATTGATAGAAATGTTCACAAATCCCTGACTCTACATCACATCCTAAACATTCTATGAAAGTAGGATAATGTATAAATGGGCATATTTATATGTTGGCTTGTCACAAAGTAAAAAAACAGGCACCATAATGGGTGTATATTGATTTCATTATCTGTGCCAATGTTTAAAATCGGGTCAGGTGCCCTTTAAGCTTCAGTTATTTTGGAAGAGAGAGAAACGTCACTATGATTGGTAGCACTAAACACCATGTAAGAGAGAGGGAGAGAGAGAAATGGGGAGGGGGGTGGGCAGGAGGGATTGAAAGGCAACAGGGCGTGATGAAGAGACTGTGGGGGTGGAGAGAGTGCAGGTCTTTGTTTTTTTTGCAGCATGGGTCAGGATCCTCCTGTCCCTCTCATTCTCATGCAGATCAGCTGGGAGCCCATGGTCTCAGGACAGTCCCCCGCCCTGCTGGCCTCATTGTGCCCCCTCTCTCTGCCTCAGACTAGGCTAATTCCCCCTCCCCCTCCTCCGCAGCGCCTTGTCTGCCTCTCTGCCCTCCTGTATCTTTGGGCTCGATTGTAGGCCGCCCGCATTGCGAAAGGTTGGAGGGGGGTGATCTCCATGCTAATGAGAGCACCCCGGACTTCCTCATCATTCGGCTGTGGCGTAGTGGGGCTCCCTGGCTCGGGGTGAAGTCGTGATTTTTAAGACCCCTTGTATCACTACCATGGCAAATTCTTTCACTGCATTCATTCTCCCTGGGCCTGAGGGTGTGGGTGGTAGTAATTTGGCAGGGATTTGTTGTTTGCTTTTTTTTTTTTTTTTCAACCAACTTGAAGAGGGTTATTGTTTGTTAGAGGACAGGGAGGATGCGGGAGGGGCGGGGGCTGCGTGACATATTTACCATATGCATGCGTGGAAAGAGGGACGTCTTATAATGAGTTGCTGTATGGCCCCTGTGACCTGTAATTTGCCTGGAAACCCCAATTCAAGCCCATAATCCCCTCCTCATGTCCAGCAGGTGTAATATTGGTGTGGGGGCAGTGGAATAATGGGTGGTTTTCAAATTCCCCATACACAGCATAGACCTACCTTCACTGCATCTCCATGGCAAGCGTGCTCTTTTGGTTGTTGAGTGGTGGGATTGTTTGGGAGGGGGAGTTGAGGAACCAAGTGAGGCCGGGAGTGGTACAAGGGTAGGGGAGGGTGTCCATAGTATATAAGTGTAACAGACAAGGGATTGGAACCAGGGGGGTTGGGGGGGGAGGTTGTTGCAGTAGGCACCATGCTCAGCTCTAGAGTATAAGAAGGAGAGACACGGGTGGAGAGGGAGAGGTAGAAAATGCATAGGAAGCCAGCCCCTTTCCTAAACCTGCTTGCTGTTTTGTTGCTGCCGTTACTGCGTGGAACTTTCATGGGACAAAGCAGGGATAATGGTCTGCTTCAGCCCTTCTGCACAAAGTACCGATTGCAACTGCGGATAATATACGTCCTGACCCCAGGGTGCCCTGCGCATCCGCAGCCTAGCTTTCTGAAGGCCTCTACGTGCTCGAAGGACAACAACACGAGAGCAACACAACCAGGGCTCTGCAACATCAATGCAACCTTTGCGACCTAGGCAGAGGGGGTTTCAGAGGGTGTCGCGTACCTAGCACAAAAATCTAACTAGCGACCACAGCGCAACCGTTCACGTAGATGTTATTCATCATTGATTGGTTGGTTAGCGAATGGAGGCGGAGCTGTCATAGTTCATAGGTCACAGTTCATCGAGCTAGTAGCTAACAATATATAGGTAGCTAGCATCATTTGTTCGACACGGTATTCGACACCAGTTTCAGGAAAGAAGTTTGAAGTTTGAAGCTTCAGGAGTTTCCCTGCTTTCATGAAAACTTTATCGACCTTGTTCAATACATTTACACCTACTAGTGTACAGAAGTGTAAGGACACCATGTTGCATAGGCTGGGCATTGCCTTTGCAGACGTATATATTGTGCTTGCGACATTGTTGCTTTGTGTGAACCGCGAAGAAGTCGCACAAGTTACGCAGAAGCATGTAGAAGCCTTAAGGCTGAGAGGGATCCGAGGCACAGGACCAAACTTGCACACACATGCCAAAATGATCTCGCTCGTGCTCTCATGCCACGCACAAACAAACACTTGCTCACAGATACACAGAGGGGACGTACCGGAAAAATAGGAAGAAAGACCTAACGGCAACGGGAAAGCGCTGCACTTGAAATGGAAACCAGTGACCTTTGAGCTGTGTGTTTCCATTCACCATAGTCCGACCTCTACGAGACTAATTTTCATCACCCGAAGCACTGCACCCACGGTGGGCACGTCGACCAACGCTCTTACCCACCCATGTTGGTCAGATACGCAGTCATTACCGTTAATGTCATCCATACATTTGTCAAGAGCTCAGGAAAGGAATAAAAGGCTCCCTCTCCTTCAGGGTCCCCTTTTCAGCCGTCCTTCAGGAGTGACTGAAAGACGTGCAGTGGGGAGGAGAGGGGAAAAAGAGGCCATTGTTACTTTAATCTGATTTGCTGTTGAGCAATAGACCAGGGACCACGTTAAATTCATAAAAGTGGCTTTAATGCAATGAAATTGAAGGAGGGTAATTTTCGCATTTGCTGAATAGTGGATGCGTCCTGTCGAGAGCCGCAGACATGTGATGGGCTGCTGGAGTACCGACGGTGCCAAGGAGAACAGGGACTGCGAGCGGAAGAGAAACGCAAGAAAAGTTAACGCGGAAAGGTCAAGCCCCTGTCTGCTTCAGTTTTTTTAATCACATGTAGACATTCTGTCCAGTAAAGGGCTGCGAAATGGCTTTATAAAAACCTCTGCTTGCTGTACTGCACACAGACAGGAGACACGGCCCTGTTTTATGCCTACCCGGGCACGAGGGGCATCACTTTGGCTCCCTGCTGAGGAAGGTGCTTGACTGCTGGCGTCCAGCAGGGTGGTGCTCTCCACAGTCCTGATCAAGCATGGAGAGTCTGAGAATCATCATCTATAGTTAGCAAAATGTTTATAAACGGGTCACAGGTGAGGCCAGATCACACCTATGTGTGTGCTGTGATCCATGCACCTGCGCACACGTGCACATGTGCACTCCGTACCACAAGATAATGCACCAGCCTTATTCAAAGACGATTAAAATCTGCTCTCGAACTACTGAAATGCAGATAGAATGTCCTATATTTCCCCCAGCAGTGGTAACGGCGACTGCATTTCCTTCCGCCGTTTCCCCTGGGATCTCTGCCATTCCTCCTATAGACTACGGATGGGGGGAGGTTAAAATGAAGGAAAAGTGTGCATTGCTGCCTGAATCCATATTTTCATTAAAGTCACGGTGAATTGTGCAGGTCATGTCCTCCTGAGGTCCCCAGGCTCCCTATCCATCATGCATCAGGATCCACCTGCCACCGGCCGTACTGCTCTTGGGCTGGGGAGGTTAACCGGGGCCAAAGGTCAAAGGTCAAGGCCCCAGTTCCATTTCATTTGCAAGGTCGCTGCGGCGGGGCAAAGGTAGTCAGGAGCCATCTTACCTGTCTGTCTGGAGAGATGCCTTTTTCGTGCCTGCTTAGGTTGAGCAGCCAGTCCCATTGGGGACGGGCCAGTTGCCTGTCAGGAAGCGTGGGGAGAGGGGAAAGGGATACCTCCTGGGCGCAGGCCGACACCTGCTCACTTCCTGTGACATCTGACAGAGGAGCTGGCGTTTCCTGTCAGCGCCAGCGCTTAGACAATTTCCAACGGTGTCGAGTGACTCTGTCTGCGAAAACTTGCTAGAGGAGAGTCGTTGAGCACTGAGGGGGAGGGGGGGCAGAGGGAGTGAAAGGGCAATCGCGGTGTTCATGTGACCTGTGCAGCTGAAACAGAAGTGGACAGAGAGGGGTGAGCTGTTGTGAAAAATGCAAAAAAAGTTTTCCATTTGCAAAATATGACTGTAAGCAACTTTTGACAGGCTAGCAAGCAGAAGAGCTCGAAGATGTGTGTCATGGTATCACATCTCCGGAAGCAGGTATGGGTGAGATTGTTCTTTGGTTATAACTGGCTGTGAAAGCCAAGAGTTTATAATTACAATTCAAGGTTCTGGATAAGAAGGGAGGACGAGAAAGCAGAACAAGGCCCGCTTTAGTCCTGTTGATCCCTCCAGGTTTTTCCCGGCCTTGTGTCAGGTTCCTGGTGGATTGCTTGTAAGTCCGAGAAAATAGGGGCTCTTGCTTTCTGACTATAATTGTCCTGACACTGTCATGACAGTGCATTGATGCAGGAGTATCTGAGTTCAGCATGACGACAGGTGAAATGAATGGTGATTGGTAAGTCCGATCAAGGCCCATCACACTGAGGGAATGTTTCTGCCCTGTAACTCTCTCCCTCATCCAGGCAAGATCAGCAGCGTGGGCATTTGCTATGTGTGTGTGCAGAAATGCACGTCCACCTGGCACGTGTGCATACATGTGTGTGTGCATGCAAGTCTGACCGTGTGTGTGTGTGTATATGCAGCAGGCTGATGCCAGGATAAATTCTGTTCCCAGGGGCTGTGGTCATCAGTGTGCCAACACACAAATGACTATTCAGGCTTTGCTACTCTCCCTAGCCTGTAGACCTCTGCGTGGTCACAGCCAGCTTCCCATGTTTGGAGTAGAGCACTTCAGACGTGTGGGCTGTGTCTAACCCCTGCTCTGCGTTGTATTTGTTCCTCACGATTTTTCAAGCAGTCTCCACACGAGTGTTTCCGCGTATGCCAGTAGAGTGCGTCATGCTGTGGCGATGAGAAAAGCATGATGGGTAACTAATCTGAACGGTAATCTGTGGAGGATGGGATGTTGATTGCACATGATCACCCAGGTGACTGTGACCGCTAAATAGATTATTCAAATTCAATGAACATTTCAGCCGCCTTCTCGTGTTGCAGCATTGGTGTTGTTGCAGGAGTCATCCCGTGTGTTCCTTCTGCTCGGCAGCCAAAACCACCAGCTCTGCCACCAGTATATAATCCAAGAAGAGCTCCCTGAATCATCATCCATCTCTAGCTCTTCTGTAATATAAAAACCGAAAGCACTCCGCGTGGACACTGAGGCCCCTATCAATCACGCCGGGCGGCAGGATAAACGGCGGCGCTCTGGGAGGGGAGAATGAACGCGCTTGGCAGCAACGCCTTCCTTCTGGGTTGTCCATGGGAGAGATGCAGGCTCTGGCAGAGGCTGTGGAGGGCCGAGTGGCTGTGCCAGGGAGACTCCCTGCCTGCCGATGGAGGAACGGACCCCAACTGGTCAGCCCCTGTGGTAATAATGTTGGATTGTGTTCTTAACCTTTCACTGTCGTTCTCTGGAGTTGGTAGAGCCAGCGTTGGCAACTGGTCAGCCCCACTGGGGCCACATAATAAAATGTTGGATTGTGTTCTTATAGCACCTTTCACAATCTCAAATACTGTGCAGTGGGGTAAGGTCACCACAGCCACCCCACCGGGGTGATTCCGGGCGACCATTTTCCATCTGGAGTTGGAGAGGGAGGAAATTATTAAGGAAGTTTAACTGGGGATGATTAGATGTCCAGATTGCGAGAGCCAGGTTGGAAACCCATTACTTAATGGGTGCCATGGGACCTTTAATGACATCAGTGAGTCAGGACCCTTGGTTTAATGAAAGACCTGTGATCCTCCTCGGTCTGGCCCTGAAAACGGGGTGAATATTTACAACGCTGTGAACAACCCTGTTTGCGGAGGAGGGTAGTGCCACCCTGGGCCCCCTACGTCAGATAGTGATTACAGTGGCAAACTTCAGCACGTCGCCATGGGGACCAAGGGCACCTTCTAGTGCTATGGATTTCATGTTATGCTTGTAACATGAATAATTCCCCCTTAAAATAGACTTTAAAATATTGAATTGGCAGCAGGACCTCAGCCTGTCCAGCTTACATTATGATGTGCCTTTTCTCTCTCACATTTTTCGCCATGAGGTTCTTTAACTGTTGTTCACAGGAGGTTAGTAAGGTGTTTGGAGATGGGCACGGCAGTTTGTGGGCAAAGGGTGGCTGTTTGGTAGGTAATTGTGATTGTTTGGGTGTGGAGGTGTTTCTTTTGGAATAAGACTGTTTTTTGAGTGATTGTGGAAATTTGCTGGCAACTGGCTGTTTTGGAGTGATTGTGGCTCTGGGTGGCTTTGGGTGCTTATTTCAGGGTTGTTGCTATTTGTTGGGATAAGGATAGAATCTATGGGCATGAACATTTGCTGCTTGTGCCTGGAAATTCAGTAATGAATTGCATTTACAGCATGCCTTTCATGAATGACATAGCACTTTCCTGTAGGGGAAGGGGGGTAGTGAATATTAACTTTGAGAGAGAAGTAGGAGAAGGAACCCTCCTCATTGCTCTCCTCAGGATGAAACGGGTACAACTCCCTACTACTACTGTTGAGTTGGCCATGGTTTCACTGGTGAGGGCTTGATTTTTCACAGTAAAGGAACAGACGGTTAATGAGGTCAGGGGTCGGGATCCCGATCCCTGTCGCTTCCTCCCCTTGTCTCATTTTCTGCATCGGCTGGCCCGAGTCTTTTTATGTTGGCCAGTGTTCAAATGGAGAAAGGGGGTTTGGGGCTGTTTCGTCTTGTCATAATTGGCACAAGCTTTGCGTCTGTTGCAGGCCTTTGTTCGCAACAAAGAGGGCAAGTGGCTGGGGTTGGGGATACGGAGGGTGGGAGCTACACGTGTGCCCATCTGTGAAGGCATGTTTTCCTGTGCAGGGCCAGATTCAGGCCCAATGCTTGTGGCACCCTCCTGGGTAGAGAGTGTTTGTGCTCACCTCAACCTTTTGGGGCAGGGGGCCACTTTTTGATGGAGGCCTGTTTGTGTTGATTATTGGGTGGATGGAGGGAGTGTTTTACATGCTGTTTGTTACTTCGCCATAACGGATGCACAGCACAGACACGTGAATACCGAGAGTGACACATTTTGATGTTTCTTTCTTTGCAGTGAAGAACCAACTCTGTTTCCAAAAAATGCATTCATTTCAACTACTTGAAGGGAAGATTTTCATGATCATTCTGAAAGACCAAGCTCTTTTTGTTGAGCTGCAGGTGGCCAGTAGAGAAAGGCTCCTGACTGATCACAAAAGCCACAAAATGCCTGTATTGATAACATGTGAGCTGTGGCTTTGTTCTTAGCTCTGGGCTTGGGGAAGGCCACTTGGACAGAGAGGGGGATGCTTTGTAAATGCCTCACCTTTCCTCCTTTAATTTAAGTAAGGAATATCGGCACACCTTGCGATCACCATGCTATGCGTTGACGAGTATTATTGCAGCAGCTATCCCACGTGCAATTTCTGTGGAGTGAAACCGCTGTCAAAAACATGTATATATGCAAACATACCAAAATAAACTATTACAAATGTAAATTGCAGTTTGTAATCATAAATCACACTTTTTAAATGCAAAAGAACAGTCTACTCTCGTACACCTCTCTATTTTACGAGTTTATGCATCAGTGTTTACGTTCAAGATGCAATGTATGCACGTACAGCTTTCATTTTATGGCCTAGTCGGTTGTAGAAATATCAAGCAGTAGCGGCACGGTAGCTTTGCCATATTGGCTAATGGAGCCCCCGGTGTAAAACAGTAAGCAGTAGGATCACAGTTGGTATCATTTTTACCTTGTTGTTTTTTTAATCCATCCATTTCCATTATTTAAGGGGTCATGTTGTGAGGCACGGTGCTTCAGGGACCCGCGTCCCCTGCCGTGCTTCCCTGTCACAGGTGCTGGCAGCTGGCACTGACAGGAACCCCTAATCGCTGGCATTATTTAGCTAATTGGGACGCTTTTTTTTCTTCCACTAATGACTTTGTTTCCCCCGCCCTCCCTCAAAAGCCTTTGCTATTGAGTAGCCAAAAAGAGATGCTTTCTTCTAGCTGTGACTCGGTTGAAGCTGGGAGCGCCATAGTTGTTAGATTGAATCGACCCTTCAGAGGATCTGTGTCCAGCTGACGGATTCTGATGTGTCGGGAGGGGGGTGGTCTGAACTCGAAGTGGGGCTATGCGAGCCCGGCTCAGACACTGCATTGCGGTGTTTGTCTTTAGAGACGAGCAGATGAGCAGTGCCCAGTGCCGTTGCTGCGCCGTGCCGAGCCTGCCGAGCGAACACGGTTTCCTGCGGACAGGACGTGTGCCGGCGGCGGTTGTGCGCCAAGTTACCGCCGGCTGTGCAGGAACGGGGCTACAATTATCGCTGCCAGCTCAGATTAGAGGCACGGGCTGGCATCGGCTGTGGCTTCTTAGGCTCCTTTGCCAGGTGAGATGAAAGTGCCTTTATAACAGGGTCCTCCCAGAATGGAATGTGTTCATCCCCCCCCCCCGCCTGTTTGGCCGCTGGCACTGTGAGCCCAGGCACTTACTGAGGTGAGGCCGAATGTGCCCTTATTTTTCTAAGAAAAAAATAAATATATATACTTTCAAAGTTCAAGTTAAAACCACATAATTTAAAACAATCGGCTGGCGGTTTCAGGACACGGCCCAGATTCCAAACGAACCGTGCCAGGGTGCCTGAATAATGACGGGGCCTTTAAGCGGGACCGCTCCATAGGTATGACAGCACTAATTCTTGCTCTCCAGAACTCTGCAGGAGTCACATGGCTGAGCCGGCAGGTTCTGGGATCAATGTCAGCTTCTGTGATCTTCAGAATAATTGGACAGCGGCCACTTAGCCAGAGCCTGGGTAAAACTCCTAGAGTTGTGCATCGCACCAGCAAGGTTATTTGATCAAGCAGCGATATGATGAAGAGGAACAAAATTAGTTGCACTTACTATTTATCTGCTTAATACTACTACTACTTCGACAACAAAGATATGCATTTATTTGCTTAGCAAGTCATTATAAGGGTGATTTATCATGCTTTCATAACTTAGTACACCCACAGGGCTAACATCAGGGTTGAAACAGGTGACGTTATCTTTTTGAGCCCGCTTTTCATTGACTTGCCTAGCTCGCTAGCTGGCTTTATTTAAAGTTAAGTAGCTAATTAGCTTGTTAGTTGGCATCACTAACAGCATTTCGTCAGGCCAACCGACAGGAATGAGAAACGTGGTGAAAGGAAGTGAGCAAAGAAGCGTGGCAGGAAGTGAGATTCAGCACGTGTTGGGACACATTATTGACGGGGATGCAAATGTTTCAAAATGGGAGGAAAGTGGCACTCTGATCAGCTTGCTGATAGCTCTGTGGGATAGATTGGGATGGTGTCAATTTGTGCTGGGGTGCAAGGCCTCCCTCTGGACTATGGCCAGAGAGATGGCTCCTCCGCCTAACAAAATAGCCGCTGGCGCCTCACCGTCCCCGCCCCACCACCACAGAATGCTGGCGGAGTTTGGCGGTGGCCTGCGATCATCCAATGGGAAGAGAGAGATGGGGGAGGTGGTGGGTTCACCATTGTGTTTAGACAAATTAATTTGAGTTTTTATTTTTTACGGAAATTCTAAAAGGAAGCTGTAATTGCTGTTGACTTGCCTTGTTTTCTCTTTTTTTACATTTTTTACAGAAACATCACTCTTGGGTACTGTGCTATTTTTATGCCGATTATCATCATCCACATAACTCCCATGTTGTTTCCCTGCTTGATTAATTAATTTATTTTGAAGTAAATGTCAGTGACTCTGCGGCACGGTGGTGCAGTGGATAGCACTGTCGCCTCACAGTAAGAAGGTCTCGGGTTCGAATCCAGGCCGGGGGCCTTTCTGTGCGGAGTTTGCATGTTCTCCCCGTGTCCGCGTGGGTTTCCTCCGGGTACTCCGGTTTCCTCCCACAGTCCAAAGACATGCACGTTAGGCTAATTGGAGAGTCTAAATTGCCCGTAGGTATGAGTGTGTGAGTGAATGGTGTGTGTGCCCTGCGATGGATTGGCGACCTGTCCAGGGTGTATTCCTGCCTCTCGCCCGGAACGCATGCTGGGATAGGCTCCAGCCCCCCCGCGACCCTGACCAGGAATAAGCGGCTTAGATAATGGATGGATGGATGGATGGATGTCAGTGACTCCCTGTGCACTCAGAGCCCCTGCACCCCTGAGCCCTACGGAAGCAGTCATTGGCTCATGGAGGGGGCAGGGGTCATGTGCGATGTGCGAGAGATCGCATTAAGAGGCAACTACAGTTTGAGGTTTGAGGAGCTGGGAGCTTTATTTTTTACAGAAAGCGACGTGGGGATCGAACGAGTGGGTGACTCACTTATTCCGTGCACTGAACCCCACCCTCCAGCCCACCATGCCGTCTACCGTACTCCTCCTTGTCCTCATAGCTGGAGATGGTTGGATCATGGTAATGTCTGTCAGGGTGAAGGAGGCCGGTTTCATGAGTTGGGAGCGTGTGGCATTTGGGGGCGGGGGGGGGGCTGTGCAATGTCCATTAGTAGAGTCATTTCCCTGGTTTCTCAGGGGGGCCATCCGTCAGGTTGGAAAACCTGGAAGGGGGAGAGAGCCACAGGGTCTCGTAGCGGGGGACAGGGGGCACTGTGCGAGGAGGGAGGCAGGGGGTGGTTTCACTGCATTTATGCTTCAGGATTGGAAAGATTGTTTTGCTTTCATTCCTCCTTGAGAATCCTCCTTTTGTCATTATGTTTTTTTCTTTGCTTTTAATGATACTTGGTCTTCCATTTTCAGTGAGGTTTTCATAGATCGCTGACTGCACTTAAAATGGAACAAACCTCTCTCCCCAGACAAACACTGCATTGTGGTACTGTGTTGAAAAGAGTAGGACCGTATAAGGAGATAAGTGATCCTTTATCCATGTTACCACTGTTTGCTCAACAAGGTTTCACTGTGAAGTGGCTGGTCCTTGTGCTCGCTTCAGGAATGACCACCACTACCCTGGGCACTATCCCTCACTGCCAATATGTTCCCCCGCTCCCTCCTTCAGCCTACATGGTAACGATTCACATGTGCTCACCTCAGTCAGTCAATCGATCCTTCTTTGGCGTAATGCTCTTTATGAAAGAGTCGTTAGAGACCGAAATTTTGCCGAGCGCATTTCATGTGAGCGTCTCGAGTTATAATGGATCTAACGCAAAGTAACAGCAAAGGCATTGCGGCAGCAGTCAGACTGACAGTAATAGAATTGGCGTGACGCGATCCGTCGGCGCTCGATTTGAGATGGAGATGATGCCCTAATGGACCGACTGACAGTTACACACAATGGGAAGCTATTACCTCTCCCTCCTTTGCTTTCCCCTTCCTTCCTTCCTGTCACAGAATTAAGGATGACTGGAGACTGCGCAGGGGGAAACTTGCGCTTAAAAAAAAAAAAAGAAAGAAAGAAGTGATTTGATTTGCTGAACTTGGCAGCGCAGTCCTTCTGGGAAAAGAAATAAAGAAAAGTGAAAATGTGAAACGTGCTCCCTGCGTGTCGATAAAAAGTTGATGATCCAAAATAGCAGAGATGTTACTGGGTCACACTCTAAACCGGCATGTTATTGGAAAGCTGATGGATGGCCCTGTGGTTTGGCAGCGCAGCTCTGGCAGAAGGAAATTGCGGCCGGTCATGAGCTGGGTCACATGCCTTTGGGAGGGAGGGGGATGTGGGAAGTAGGGCCTTGCCACAGCAAGCCCCTGCAGCCTTGTGCCGCCAGTTGCGGGTGGACCCGGTGGACTCGGCTGGAATGCGCTGTGTCCTCCGGCCACTCCCCATAAAGCCGTGTGGTCTTGTGACTGCCCGCCCCTCACAAGGGCTCCCATTTATATCGGCCTCTATCCCACGATGTATCAGGAGCTGGAGAGTGAGAGTGGGAGAGGGGGAGAGGGGGAGAGGGAGCGAGAGAAGGAGAAAGAGAAAGAGAGGGGAAAACTTCAATATTTGTGAAAGTGGCTTGGGGGGCGGGTGTGTTTTTGAGACGCAGGAGAGTTGAGCAGCTGTGCGGGTGGAAGGTCACGAGGTGATCAGCGATCATGAGGCTGCATTGACTGGGTTCCAACTTCAAAGGAGCCCCAGGCCCTGGTCTTGTGAATCTGACCCACCTTGCCTGCCCCTCTCTCTCTCTCTCTCTCTCTCTTTCTCTCCCTTTTTCCCTTTCTCTCTCTCTCTCTCTCTCTCTTTCTTTCTCTCTCTCTCTCTCTCTCTCTCTCTCTCTCTCTCTCTCTTTCTCTCCCTTTTCCCTCTCTCTCTCTCTCTCTCTCTCTCTCTCTCTCACACACTCTTTCCCATTCTTTCTCTCTCCCTCTCTCAAATCCTGACATGCTTTATTTGAAAAGAGAATTGTAGGTGATGCCATAGCAGAGAAGGAAAATAACAATTCATTACCGCCCACCCCCCACGTACACACACGCACACACCCCCACCTTGAAGTACAGAATTTGAACAAACAATACAGCAAACATTATTATCAGAATTAATTCAGAGGCCACCGCTTTGTGGCAGGCAGAGATGCATTGGTAGTCTGTATTCATTTGTTGTCCTACTTCTTTTATTTGTTATCCGCTATTGTTAAGAACTCAAAAAGACTGGCAAGATTTTTGAAGTGGAGTTGTGGTATTGTGTCTGCTGTGACGCATTCCATCTGTCAAATAAATATTTTAGAAAACCAGACATAAAGCCGAAAAGTAAAATCAGCCAGTCAGGTGTTGTTTTGGAATTGGGGTGAGGGGGATGGTGCCGGCTGTGCGCTGACCTTAATTGGCCCACTGAAGGCCCTTGGCCTCACCTCCCTCCGTCTTCCGGTCAGATCCTGTTTGGACCCTTCCCAAAAGCGCAGGACCGAGCCCCGCCTGGAGCTGGCCCTACGGGCGCACTGTTTCCTGCGGGCTGTTCGCACCGGTCTCTCACCTGCAACCTGTCCTGGTGCATCGTGCACCCTCCCAATCCCGCCCAGCGGTAAGGTTTGATCCTTCTCCAGGGCACCTGCCTTAACCCGGGGCAGAGCTTCTGTTTCACAGCTCTGTCTGCCGTCTGTGCCCCCGACTGAGGTTTTAATCCTGAACCCGGGCTGACTTCTGGAGCGTAGTTCCTTCCTACTGCGTCTTACCCCAATGCAAGGAAAGCTAACGAAAGATATCTCAACCCCACCGGACCAGCCTCCTTCCACTCTCCACACCTGCCTCCTTGCCCCACCCACTCCACCTCTTACACCTTTCGTATACCTATATACCGATAATATTTTTACACATCATTTTTTCCCTTGTCTTATCAATCAGTGTACGTTCAGTTCAGGGTTATTTTGTATCTTTTCATAAAAACACTGTAAACGATGCAGTGTGTGTGCTGTAGTACGAGGTTTCTGTGAGCTATGGCTCCTTCGCTCCCTATGAAGGGCTTGTGTGCCAGTCTCCTCTCCTCTCACCGCGCGTGCGTGTGTGTCGGACCCACTTTCCTGTGGGGTGTTGCAGGGAGATTTAGTCTGGATATTTTGATTGATGGGTTGGTACAGGGTTGATACCCCATGCATTATTCCTTCTTTAATTCCCACCCTGGCCTGTGTTGTTTTGTTTACCCTTTGTCCTGTCAATCAGTGAGGGACCCCCCCTCAGGCAGATGATGTTTCCCGACACAATGTTGAGTTTTGACTTTTATAACCCTGGCAAGTCGACATGTGACCCGGGTGGGGAGAGAGAGTGCAGCTTCCTGCCTCTGCTGGCTGGGCTGCGAGCAACCTTTTGCAGCTTTAATCTCCCTTTCAAATGGGCTTTATACCCTTGCCCTAGATCACTGGGTTTGAGTGTCTTGAAAGAGGCCGGTGGAGGAGTCCCTCTCCAGGAGGATCACGCAATCCTGTGCTGACAAATGTCCGCGGAAAGCTCCCAGCTGACCTCCCAGCCCCTTTGTCGGCCATTTTTCCCCTCTCATTTTCTTGCTTTTTCTTTACTTTTGTGAAGTGTAAGTAAGTTCTAGGAATTGAATTTCGCCACGTGTCCGCCTCAATCTCTGGAGTGTGCGTGCATGCGTGTGATGGAGTAGGAGAGGGTTAAGTAATACGCTTGGACAAACTGCGCTGACGTGATCGGGTGTGTCTCAGTAACTGTCCTTAACTTGTCTGGCCCTGAGGGAGAATTACTGGATCGCTTAACAATGAAGCAGAAAGGCTAGCGATGGCGAAGATGACGATGATTCCATTCCATCGGCTCCAGCGTCCTCTCCTGGCATGGGAGGCCCTAAACCATCGAAGTTTGAATTGCAGGAGGAGGTGATAGTTTCCCCGTTGCCTAGTAACTACTGCTGTCAGGTTGCTGTTGGTGGTTTAAAGGCCCAGTGAAGGCTCCTGATTCGGCTCCTTCGCCTCTTCCCCCTTCACCTTGGAGCTGGGCTGGTCGAGGGGCATGAGGGGGGGGACTGGTGGCTGGCTTGACCCAATGTGGCCGTGACTGCCGACTGTCGCTGAGCCCCTGTCCTTCTCCGCCCCACGGGCTGAGATGATGACACTGTCGATTGATCGACTCACACAAAGAAAGCGCTCTCAGGCTGAATCCAGCCTGCGGCGTCATCCCGGACCATCGCACTGCGTTTGTTACACGCAGTCTGAGCAGCTGGTGGAGGCTGTGAGGATGGGGGTGGGGGGTTGTAAAATCAATGGCGTTTGTGGCCAAGGAGGAGGGAGGGGGCCTTTGTTAAACATATGTCAGTTTGCGGGATGCGAGGCAGGGTAAACAGGAGGGGGGGGGGGTGCAGAAATGGGAGCGTTGGGACAGGCACTCCGGTGTTAATGGGCCTGTCCTCTGTCAGAGTCCTCAGACGGGAAATGAATATCCCTCGCTCTTTGTGGTCTCAGATAACGCAATGCTGTCCCACCCGGCAGACGCCCTGACCCAGGCATAGTTGCAAATCATCTTAAATGAAATAAAGAGTAAATAAATAGGACAGCGACTCCCTTTGTCAAAGTGTTTGAATCAAAACTGGTGTGTTTTAGAGGTAGACTCAATGTTCTGTTGGAGGAGTCTACCTTTCAAACCTGTGAGCTGTGGTTCAGTAAATTTGGTGAAGTCTTTTATTAATTGGTTACATTTTCCCTTGGAAATACACCCCTTCGTCCTGAGATGACAAGTCATTTTGCTCATATGATGAGAGCCGGCGCTATACATTGGTATATACCTTACAGTGCAACAGCAGTGTCTCACTGCTTTCTATTTTCTGGAGTGTTGCATCTACAGTGTGAAATCTTTCTTAAGCACTTGTCCAAATCTCCTAGACCACATCTCAAAACGTACTTGCATATTGCTTGGTATGCTAACAGGATAGTTGACTGTGACTGATAGGAGAGTTGGTTGCGCTCACAGTATAGTTGTCGCACTGGTGCTGGTTCAAAGGGTGTTTCTAGACTCTTCTGTAGTTACTGTTGCCCTGGTGATCCTGTTCTATGCATTCATGTGCTTGGCTTTGTAAGTTGCTCTGTCTGCTAAATACAATATAACATATGATATAGCATACTGTATACTCACACACACACACACACACACACACACACACACACACACACACGTGGTCATGTATACATGCGTACATACACTCAGATACTCACATATGGGTGCAGACACACACATCCCTTGTTGTAGTTACAGTTGCTGTACAGAAGAGTGTCTGCTAAACTAATATAACGTACGCCGTTTAGCGGACGCTTTTATCCAAAGCGACTCACAGTAATGACTGCATACATTTTTCTGTTTTATGTGGCCCCAATGGGAATTGAACCTACAGCCTAAGCATTGTCGGCGCCATGCTGTACCTGCTGAGCCGTATAAAACCACCGTAACGCAATGTAAAAATGAACGTTTCGGTGTTAAAGTACCTCCGCCCTGAAGGAAGGCTGAATTCCCCGTGGAATGAAAAGAAACGCTCCTGCATGCTGGCTCTCATGTGAGCTGGGCCAGGGCCTGCGTACGAATAGGAGAGAGAGAGCCCTACCCGGAACATGGTTATTTATTTAAAACGCTGTCGACACCCCCTGGTCCCCATGAGCTTGGCCCCCGGCATTCCCGTGGCTTCCGTGGCTTCAGGGCAGACCCAGGGTGCTGTGCCCCCCTGTCCATCACCGCGGGCCCAACCAGCGCTCGCTCCACTGCACCTCAGCGCTGCCATTCCAGCCATGGGGGGGGAGGGTGTTCCAGTGCTCTGCTCTCTTTCCCCCCCCACCCCCCAACTCCCATCCCCGCTGAGAAATGTTAACTTCATTGTGGTGGGCGAGGATTATCCCAGGGTATTAAAGTGATCCTGGAGAAAAGAGCCTTTGTCTGCAATGAGTTGTTAGGAGATGGGGGGTTGGGGGCGGTGTGTGTGTGTGTGTGTGTGTGTGTGTGTGTGTACATGTGTGTGTGTGCATGTGTGTGTGTGTGTGTATTTGTTTTTGGGAGGTGGATGTGTGTGGTGTGGTGTGTGTGTTTGGGGAGATGGATGACAGTGGTTTCACTGTGTATGTGTATGTTTCGGGAGGTGGGTCGGGCAGTTTAGGTGGCTTCCCGACAGCTCTATGCCCTTGGCGGTGTCATGGGCATCGCCAACTTGAGAGGTGACTTTGCCCTGCCACAGTGGGCAGTCTGGACTGGCTAATGGGAGATCATCCCCCCCTAAACACGCACACACTGGTTGCACACACACTGCACACAGTGGGCAGTCTGGACTGGCTACACACACACATCATCCCCACACACACACACACACACACACACACACACACACACACACACACACACACATACACATAAACATGATGTCATCACACACACATTCACACATTTTACTCTTTTAAAATTAATTACATTTTTATTAATGTGCATACATTTATTAATGTGCATAAAAATACATTATTATTATTGTTGGCTGTTGGCATGCCAGCAACATGTGCACTGTTGTGGTTTAAAGGTTACAGGTCAATGACTATGAAGTTCAGATGAATAACCGCTGGCTCTCCAGCCTGAAGGAGCACATTCAACATGGCACATCCGGATTCGGATAACTCGCGGTGCTGGAGTTAGCTCCCGAAATGTTGTCTTTTTTATTTGTATTATGTATTTGTTATGCATTTAAAACCCACCAATCTCTCATTGTTAAATAGGTTGCACTAAAGCACAGACAACAATTGCATTCTGTTGATTTTCCCACGCTTGCACGCTTGAAAGCGAAGAAATTTCGTTTTTATTCAAGACAAATGAAACGCAATCAAAATTAATTAAAAGGGAGCTAAACAAGTTTGTGTAGCTTGTGTACTTATTGTTGTCGTGGCCACTGTACGGGGATGGCTAAAAGACGAAGACAAGATTGTCTCCTTTGCGGACATGTTAGACAGCTCAGGAGGCTTGTAAAGAAAGACCACAAAATTGTCAGATTACTGGGACATTTACAAAGCTGTGCACTAATGGTTTGTTTACCATCCGCAATGGGATGCGACTTTGCGGGACCATTCAGGTCAAGAAAACAAAACAGGAATATAACAAGCTACTTTACTAGCTATGGTGATAAGCAACCGTCATTTAACTGCACTTTGTTCACAAAAAGCCACAGGGAGCCATAATCTCTGTTAATGTTGCCGTTCTGCATAGTTTATCTGCACTTAAATACGCTTAGTGTTTCTAGTGGGCTATACTTTATTTTAAGTTATTTTAAAATATAATGATATAAAAATATAGTTCAGTGAGTTTATCTGCAAAGGAATACTGCAAATATATTATAATATATATTTTTGCCAAATATAATATACTGTATTTCATACAGCACGTTTTATTAAATATATTAATTTAGGATAGTAAACCTATTCACTATTGTATTCACACTTGTATTCACTATTGTGCATCATTAAAGTGACTTTCAATACATAGGAGTGGTGTAGGCTATATTGCTCAGCCTTAATCAGTAGGCTACATTAAAAAAATTCCCGGCAAGTCGCACACCTCGCTAACGCGTGCATCTTTGATGGACCCCAACAGCCACGACTAATTGAGCTGGTGGTGTATCTGGTTTGTTCAGATTGTAACATAAGAACATAAGAAGAACATAAGATTACATAATGACGGGAACAGGCTGTTCAGCCCATCTAGGCTCACCATGTCCTAATCTAAAGGATAAACATGATTTGTTTGTTCAAATTCCAGGTTATGCATTGCCACTGTACACCTTGATCAAGATACTTGAATTTACTTACTTCGGTGAGTCTCCCAACTGTATAAATGGGCAGTGTTAAAATGCAGGCAGCATTTAGAAACATGCCATTTAAGCGAGCAAGCTCGTTTAATAAAGAGCCAGTTTACATATCATTCTAAAAGGGCCACTGGAGCATGTATTTTGTTTAAAAGGAGTTTGGTGGGGGGTGGATCCACGCCTCACATGCGCTGGCTCAGCCTTGTTGACTCCCCGTCCCGGTGGAGTTGCTGGAACGTCCTGTTGGGCGGTTAATACTTTGAGCAGGCTTGCGCCGGCGAGCTGGCCTCTGGCCCGCGGACTCCCCCACCAGCAACATGGAAAACTTTCATTAGAGTGCGCTGCCCGTCTTAATGCGTCCTGCGTTGAGGAAAATTAATGGAGTCTGGCTATCGCAACCGCTGTCTTTTATTTCAATTCCCTCCGCTGCGGTTTTACGACTGCGATTATTCGTTTAGACCGTTCAGCGCCTGCCGGTTTCAGCGAGGCACCTTGAGTGCGCTCCGCCGGCTGTACCACCTCGTTCTTTTTCGTCGCTCTGATTTTGCACATGCGGCAGGTGGGCTGCCGGGTCTTGGATTATTTTCGGTATAATCGAAGACAAATAAGAGGGCAATACAAATGGATGGCATGCATTTGATTGAAGGGGGCGTGGGATATATACATTGTTTTTGTTATTTAAATACCCTTTTGTAAATCAGTGTCTGCTGTATGGCTGTACTCCATAGTTTACCTTTATGTCATATTGTACAGTGCTGTGATAATGTGCACTCCAGACGCCGTGGAATGCTTTACCTTAGTATCCTACCACAGCGGTGTGTTATCCTTAGATTTCTTTATGCACTCTGTGGTATTGGTTTGGCACATGCTGGGAGATCTCGGTTCACCAGGAGGGACTAAATCTGTAATGGGACATGATCTAGAGCTAGTAAGAGGTGCGTGCGTGCGTGCATGTGTAGCGGGTGTGCTCTGGTACGTGAGCGTCCGCTACAGAAAGTGACGTGTATAAGGGTGTGATTAGTTCCCAGAGTTAGAGACTTGAGTCTTTAGCTCAGCGAGCTAAATCGCTCTCTTATCACGTCGAGATCCCTCGGTTCGAAACTCGCTGCGGGCAGAACCAACTCCGTTACATTGGTGCCGTGACCCGGATAATACAACTGATGGCAATCGGTTGGGCCATGGTTGCTGCCGCAGGAGTTTCGAGGGGGAGAATGTAGCGGGTGTGCTCTGGTACGTGAGCGTCCGCTACAGAAAGTGACGTGTATAAGGGTGTGATTAGTTCCCAGAGTTAGAGACTTGAGTCTTTAGCTCAGCGAGCTAAATCGCTCTCTTGTCGCGTCGAGATCCCTCGGTTCGAAACTCGCTGCGGGCAGAACCAACTCCGTTACACATGTGCATGTGTGCATGTGTGTGCTTGCGTTAAAGAGTTTTGCTTAAAGAGTTACTCCTAAGCATTCAACTGAGGCCATTACATGATCTCACACAGCCCTGGCCTTGTGTCTAAGGTTGTATCAATAATAATAACAATAATTATAATAATATAATTATAAATATAATTGGCACAGATTTTTCTTCATGAAGATGTGCATGGATGTGGTTGTTGACCGATGTTGCAGTCATGCTGTTAGTAGTATGTGGATTTGTGTGCCTTGGTTACATTTGAGAACACGGCAGTTATTTCTGTTGTTGACTCTGGAGAGCTGAGGAATAACTCCTTTTTCCTGAAATCCCATCCATGTGATTCCCTCCCTAAAACCTCCTTTGGAATGGTGACAGAGAGAACAAACAGGTACAATAAAATGGGAATAAAACAGATGACGGAATCAGAGCATTAAGTTTCGTATCAACCCCCCACCCCCGCTAACGGCAACTTGCCTCAGAGGACAAATGAAACTGTCTTTCCTCACCCCTTGGTTCCAGAGCGTTTGTTATTCCTGAAAGTTGGCTTTCCAAGATTAATGGCGGTCTTACTTTCATAGCTGTAGGCAGTTTCCTCCTGGGGTTCACGTGGCAATTCATATTCACTTACAACCTGTGTGTGGCGAGTTGACACGGGGATGCATCTTTCCCGACACCGCCCATATGTGGCTGGGTCTCAGGCGTGCGGTTCTCCTGGTGTGTGCTCGTACTCTCTCTCTCTCTCTCTCTCTCTCTCTCTCTCTCTCTCTCACACACACACATACACACGGTTGCACCTGCATTCGTGTAAAACCGGACATTTTGGACTTGGACCTCACCTGGACACGGAAGCTAACAACCGGATCTGTCCGGGTGAAAACCTGTCTAACTGTCCGGGTGAAAACCAGACGGATGGCGGCTGTGCCCTGGGGACAGGCTCTGTGGT
Organism: Aldrovandia affinis; assembly: GCA_029706075.1. Lineage (NCBI taxonomy): Eukaryota > Metazoa > Chordata > Actinopteri > Notacanthiformes > Halosauridae > Aldrovandia > Aldrovandia affinis. The sequence goes on along the minus strand of JAINUG010000172.1, from coordinate 1,520,997 downwards.
TTCAGTTACCGCCAGGCCCGTGATCAGGTTACGGCTAAGAGGAAAATGAAATCCATGGGAAATTCTGTGATTGATTGATTAAGGCCTCGCTGTAACTGAATAGGGTGTGCTCTGTAAATTAATTGGTGGCTGAGGGGGTTGTTTGGTGGCAGGAGGTGTGGGCTGTTAAGCATCTGTGTTGGGGGTAGCGGGGGTGTAGATCGACAGACCAGTAGAGAGCGAGGGAGGGAGGACATGATGTGATCAGTGATGACATCATCAGCATTAAGCACAACTTAATGCAGCAGCTGGGGTTGGATTCCCTACTTCCAAATCTATTTTTAAAGTTATGTTTCGAAAATGAAAATGAATGTGACACATGTCCGATTATGCGCAGTGACAGTTCGTTTGCTGCAGAATTTCATTAAACTTTTGTATTATTCATTCTGAGTCAGATTTCTTCAAGGTTGTGGGCCATGTGGGGTGTTGTGTATGTGAAATCTTCCATGATCGTGAGTCTGTGTGTCTATGCATGTGTGCATGTGTATCTCTGTCTGCCTGTCTGTTTGTCTGTGGGTGCGTGTGTGTGTGTCTGTTTGTTTGTGTACGTGTATGTGTGTGTGTTCCTGTGTGTATGTGTCTGTTTATGCCTGTGTATGTTTGTGAGTGTGTGTGTGTCTGTGTTTGTGTGCATCTGTCGGTCTGTAAAGGGAACATTCCCGAAGAGGGAAAGTTAAACTGCACAATGACCGACTTTCCTCTCCTGCTCTACTTTCCGTGTTCTCTCCAGGTTTGTGGTCTCCATTTTCCCAGAGATCCCAGCATCGCCTGCCTACCGGGGGGAGTGGGGGAGGGACTAGTGTGTTTAGTGGGGTCGGTGTGGGATGAGGTTAATAAATGAATGTTGGGTTGGAAAGGAAGTGGAAGTAGGGTAGGGGGTGGAGGGGCTGGGAGCTCTGTTGTTCTGTTTCAAAGCCTCTTGAGGCTGGTTTGACGGCAAGTTGGAATGATAGGCTTAAAGAGAGAGAAACTGCACACCTGTACAGCAGCACCTTTAAGGGGACTTGTGACAGGTCCCCTTATCCCAAACACTGTGCCCCCCCCCTGCCCTGCCCTGGGCAGGGCTATTTGATACCTGCATCATGGCTGTAATGCTTGAGTTTACATGACATTAACACAGAGCTGAGGCTGAAGAAGGGTTTTGAGGACAGTGTGCAGAAACATGTAAAAAAAAGATAGAAAGCAGGAGCTTTAGAATCAGGCTTTGTTTAATTATGTATGGCTGCTTTAAATAGTAATTTGAGGCATCGCTGGTTCTGTAACCAGCCCTGCAGTCCCGGCGGAGTAGTCTTATCATTTCTTTTGTAATTACAGATCTGAACAGCGTATGAAGGCAGTCTCTGTCCCCGTGTTCACAGCACAAACTTCCAGCGGGGCCTGTTTCCTGTACATTTTTAACATTTTTTGCATTTTAGCAGGGATAATAAAAGATGCCTTGTCAGCTTTGTGGGAGTGGGGTTCCGAACCTACTTGTCTGTGGGAGGAGCTTGCTGCTTAGCTGGAACATGGTTTTGGGATTTAAAAGAGCAGCATCTGGGTCCAGTCCAGGTGGTTAGTAGTCTGTGTCTGTGTCTGTGTCTGTGTCTGTGTCTGTCTGTCTGTTAGAGACAGTAAGAGAGAGAGATTTTCCCCTCCCAGGCACAAACCGGTGGTCTACACAATCGTCAGACCGAGCAATGAAATGGCCTCTTGTGGTTTTTATCACCTGCTCTGCACCCCCTTCCCCCTACCCTCCAGGTAACTTGCGTGGAGATAGGCACTTGATGTTTGGTTGCATTCCTGGCGATTAATCCGGCCATCGGAAGTTGGGCCACTAGACCTGAGGGGTGCTTTTCGTCATGAATTCGGCCGCGGGAGTGACGTGTGGTTAGGCACGTGGACACCGCCACTGCCCTGGGGTGTCGGAGACGCACTTCTGATCAGGAAAGAAATGAAAAGCAACAAGCCACCAGGCCAGCTTCAGGCAGATAGGCTTGATATACATGGTGATTTGTTGCCACACACAACAAATCACAGGAAACGGTGTGAAACTATACATTGCAATGTTGGAGCTGCTGTGTCTGCTTGGGTATGGTGAGCTAGCGCTTTAGCACCGTGACATGGATGACGCTAGTCTCTGTGCAGATGCCAGGCGTTGCATACTTCTCACAGATAACATTTGCATGACAACTGAACTTGACAACTGTTGCTAAAGAATTAAATGTCCATGCATATGTGACAACAACCCTTCCCGTGGAGGAAGAAAAACATCGACCCATCTTACTCTCTCTTAAGGTCTTTCTCTCTTTCTCTCTCTCTCACTCTGTCTTTTTCAAGTTTCAAGGTATTATATTGGCATGGCGTAGGACAGTGTTTCCAAAGCAGAGGCGACAGCAAGTAACAACAAACGGAAACTTAATTATACAGCTTAACTTGCGACAGTTGGCCTTATTATGACATGGTAGCAATAACAATGGTGTGTATAATGCACACAGACATAAGGTGGTTACTCTTTTTCTCTGATAATGATGAGCTATAGTCTTTCTCTTTCTGTTGGCTGCCTGCCCAGGTCTTGCAGGTCACGAGAGCAGAAGTTCTTCCTGCGTTCCCGTGGAGAAAATGAGACCGAGTAAGATGAAGAAGGCAGTGTGGGGCAGTTATGTACCAATAATGAAAGAGACGAAATGGAAGAAAATGATACCAAACCCAGCTCTCGTAGATGCACCCCAAATGTACATTATACAGGAAACAAAGCAAAAATGAGCGCCAAAGTGTGAAATCTGTAGACTGAAAGAACTTGACTGCAGAGACTAGTTTGCAAACTATACTGGATGGAAAATGTAGACTGAAAATGCACCCACTATTTAGGGTTAGTATTGTGGTGATATTAAACTTTGCTATTTTGGGGGATGGGGGAAGACCGTTTGATACAGGTATTTTTATACAGAGGTGTTGGTTGAGCTGCTATGCGACAAGGCCAATCGTGACACGTGGACCTCCGCTTTTCTCTGGTGCTCCCGGGAAAACGTAACTACCAACATAGTGCTCATAGGTTGAATCAAAAATTTTAACTGTGAGGTGTAGAAGCATATGTAATATGTGCTAGAGTATGGTTTAAGCTCTCTGGTTTAAGCTTGACCCTCTCATCACACACACGTGCATGAATTTCCCTAAAGGGCCATTAAGAACCCCCTCGTCCGCCATTACCTTCCCTCCAGTTATTCTGAAGCGTGTTCCTCTGTGTTTACCTAATAGCCTTATCTGGGTATGGCTTTGAAGCCACCTAACACCTACACTGCTGAGCCAGAACATAAAATGCGTAGAGCCATCCCTGACAGGAGTCCAGCTGTCGAATGTCATCCCAGACGAGCCAGCTGGTGCAGTAGCGGTGTCATTTGTACCTAATGTGGCTAACTTAACATATACGGATTAGCTGCATCATGCTTTCAGCTGGCTAGCTCTCACTGCTTGCTGATGGAGCCAAATGGAGATGAAAATACATGCTTGTACGCTCAGTAGTCCCTTCTCAGAATGAAAGGAAAATGTTTCGTAACTCATTACATTACATGCATTACATGCGACAATGACTTCAGTGAACTGTGCTGCTGTCATCACGTCGACATTGTACAGGTGTATCGTATTGGCTGAAGATGGGGTGCGTTATGTGCACATGCATGCAGGTGTGTGAGTGTGTATGTGATGTGTGTTTGCATGCAAGTGTACGTGTGTGTGTGCATGCATGTGTTATGTTTGTGTGTGTTCAGGGATTCCTCCTCCCACTCCATTCTAATTTCTGAATGAAACAGATGGGAGAGAGAGAGAGAGAACATGGGGAGACAGAATGCTTTGCTTAACTACCCGGAAAAGAATGCACTTAAACAGACACACTGCTGTTAGACGCAGCATTTGTTTAAAGATATTTTTTTTTTCATGTTTTTGTTTTTTTCCCCCAAGGGTCCTCATGGGAGAAGTTGTTTTTGTTTGGATTTCTGGAGGGACACCTCTCTGGTGTTTATCACGATCAGTCAAACATATTATGAGATGTGTTATGTTATATACTGTGAAGAGTGGGTGTGGGTGTGGGGTAAGGGTGTGTTGGGATGTGAATGATATGGGGTGATGATGATGATGATGATGAGGTGTGAAAGTGGGCGTGTAGGTGTGCATTCAGCTGGCTCTGTAGAGGAATCACTGTACACGGTGAATACTTGACACATTACCCATTCATACAGCCCGATATTTACTCAAGCTGTTCAGGTTTAGTACCTTGCTAAGGATACCTTCTGTGAGGACATTCCAGCCACTGTGAGCAGAAGGGGTTGCATGTATTCTTCGAGAAGGAGCGGGAGAGGGAGAGAGCAATATAGGGCTGAAGAAATGGGTCTTTACAGGGACAATTTGGATTGAAATCCATAATGTTGACTGATGGCTTTAATTTGGCCGGCCTACGCTGAGGTGGTACGGCTCATGCTGGACAGAGCACCCTCTGCTGGAAAGAGGGGGCACTGCATCACCCCACCACCACCCATTCTTTTCCCTCTCAGATGGGAATTTCACAGGGGCTGGGTCTCCTACCTGCTCAGTATCTCCTTTCAGCCAACCTCATAATTATGTCCAAAAATTGTCTATCTAATCTAGTAGTAATAATGTAGTACTAATGCAACAAAGTTGAGGTGAAGCAACACCTTTGCTTGCAGATGTTTATTGTCACAAAGATGCGGGTGCTCGGCTTTCAAAATGACTTGCAGTAGAGAGCTACCCATTTTATATTCGGTTTAGCATTCAGGAAAAAAGCTAAATCAAACCGGAGCTCTTAAGAGACTTGACAATAAATATTTCTGAATTCATCAGCTAATTCCGTTGCATCCCTGATAGTTTCCCGCCTCCGTGTTCAGAGCTTAGCAAGCAACTGCTTTACTTCCCTTCATACACCGGGCTCTGGAAGGGTGCTTTGTTTCTTTATTGCTGTTGCTTCAGTAGCCGAGGCCAGCCAGATGCATTGATCCAGACGTGTGACAATGTTCCTGCAGTGTGACTGTGTGAGGAGGGGGGGCGGGGTTGGGCGCACAGGGGTGGGCCAGGAGTAGGGAAAAGGTGGGGCCAGTGATGGAGGTGGAGACTGGGCTCTGGCCAGGAAGAGGTTGTGGGTGGTCCAGGGGTGGGAATGAGGACAGTTTTGGGAAAGTGGCCAGGTTATAACTGACGAAATAGCTGGGAGCCGAGGGAGGACAGAGCAGAGGTGTTGACAGGTGGAGACCAGACCGTAAGGGTTCAAAATTATTGTTTGGGGAGGAGGCTATTCTGACCTCTGACCCTAATTGAGTGGTGTCTGCGAGCTGTACAGGAAATAAGGGAGCGTTTGGATGGCAGTTAAAGGCAGAAAAGGCAGTACATTTACCAAGGCTCCTTGTGTTGAGGTGCAGGCTGGAGAAATTATGGTGGTGTACAGGTTTGGGTATTTTGGTGTGTTCAAGGTGTTTGTTAAGGACAGGCCTGTGACTTCCTTGCTGCCATGGTGACAGGGACATCGACTCTCATTCCCCATATTTTAGCACTTTTTAGCCCCAGAAAAATATGGGACGGATAGAAAAAAGGCAGATCTAAGGTACATGGAGAGCTGTGGCTCACACTCAGACATTCAGTGGGCATAGAAAGTATTCACCCCCTTTTCACATTTTTCACATTTTATTTTCTTACTTCTTGGAATCAAAATAGATTGAATTGGGATTTCTTGCCACTGATCAACACAAAATGCAATATAATATCAAATAAAAAACGAAAAACTTTGAAGATTTACAAATAAAAATTCATTACAAATAAAAAACGGACAATAATTGATTGAATAAGTATTCACCCCTTTTTCTAAAACACACCTAAATAAACTCTGGTGCAATCAATTGCCTTCAGAGGGCACATAAATATTTGATTGAAGTCCATCTGTGTACAATTAAGGTGTTTCAAAATGTTTCAAATTAAACACACCTATCTGTGAGCACAGTTGGTTAGTGCATTTCCAAACAAGAGCTTCATCATGAAGACCAAAGATCATTCAAAGCAAATCTGAGAAAAGGATTTTCAAAAGCATCAGGGGAACATATTTCAAAGACTTTGAATATCCCCCAGAGCACCGTTAAATCCATCATACAGAGGTGGAGCGAATATGGCACAACTGTGAATTTGCCTAGAGCAGACTGTCCTCCAAAACTGAGCATCAGCACCAAGAGGCCTATGGCAACTCTGACGGAGTTAGTCTTCCCTGGCCGAGATGGGAGAATATGTCCATGAGAGAACAATAGGAAGTCATTGTTGAAGAAAACTCACATGAAATCTCACATAGAGTTTGCCAGAAGGCATGTGGGAGACACACAAACCAAGTGGAAGAAGATTCTATGGTCTGATGAGACCAAGATTTAACTTTTTGGAGTCAAGGTTAGGTGCTATTTTTGGCACAAGCGCATCACCCCAAGATCACTATCCATATCATTCCGTCCACACTAGCATTTTCACAACGTTTTTGTAAAGTTGCCTGTCCACACTGAAACACCCAGAACGCTTAAATTTCTATAATGGGCATGTGCAGGAAACCTTTTCCACCACGCACTGGCTCGTCCAGGTCTTATCCAAAATCGTTGTTACTTGTACGGTTTGTAACGCCATTGTCCTCGCAGAGATCCGTTGCACTGCAGCTGTGAATATAAAGCGCTTTGTCTCTTATGTAGGAATGCTGGTTGTACATTATACAAAGCTATGTTTAACTCCAATAAAGCAATCAAATTTGATAGCAGAGAGAACAGCACTTGCACAATTTGCCTGCCATGTTGAATGTTTTGGCTACAGCCTAGATCACATGACAATCATACATCAGCATTTTTAGAAACCCTCCGTCTTCCCTGTCTATACCACAATGCGAGACCGGCGTTTTCAAATGTATCCATTTGGTTCAGCGTCTTCGAAAAGGTCCGTTATCGGTGGAGTTTTGTGTGGACATGGCCACCGAAAGGAGAGTAGAGGCCAAATGGATGGTGCAAGATAAAGACAAATCAGTCTGCAAGAGACCTGCGGCTTGGGAGAAGATTTGTATTCCAGCAGGACAATGATCAAAAGCATACAGCAAAAGCCACATTGGAGAAGTTTAAAGAAAGAAATCCATATCCTGGAGTGGCCCAGTCAAAGCCCAGACCTCAATCCCATTGAGAATGTGTCTAAAGTTATGAAAATTGCTGTTCATCCCCATCCAACCTGATGGAGCTTGAGCGATTTTGTAAAGAAGAATGGGTGAAAATGGCAATGTCCAGATGTGCAGCGCTGGTAGAGACTTACTCAAATAGACTTGCAGCTGTAATTGCAGCTATAGGTGCTTAAGTGTTAAGTCAAGGGGGTGAATACTTATGTAATCAATTATTGTCTGTCTTTTATTTGTAATTAAGAAAAAGCTTGAGTTAAAAAACATTTTTTTTAACTTGACATTATAGAGTATTTTGTTTTGATCAGTGGCAAGAAATTCCAATTAAATCTATTTTGATTCAATGAAGTGCCAATGGGGTGAATACTTTTTTATACCCACTATGTCATACACGTGCATGCTCCCACTCAGTGACAATAACATACATACATACACACACACACACACACACACATACACATTCACACATACACCCTCGCTCCACGAACACACGCACATACACACTCACCCTCTCTCCACAGACAGGCACCTTCCACATACGCAAACACACACACACACACTTACATACACGCACATTCACACTCCTTCATTCACACTCCTTACATTCACACTCCTTCACTTCTTCAGCCTGAAGGAGTGTAAGGCTCCTTCAGGCTGACTCTGGCCTTGGTCCCTCTGTACCCTACAGGCAGGGGTGGGGCGGGAGGGATACCTTCCCCACCTTCTTGCAGTATCAGCTCTTTTTATTGCAGGGTTCCGGGCGCAGCGTTGTGGCGGATTCGCGGCAGCACTGAACAGCTGTTCTGGAGGAGTTTGCTTGGCTGGAAACAGACCTCCCCCCCCCTCCCCCACCCCTCCCCCTGGGAATTGTGGGAGAACACAATGTCTCCATGCTCCTTACCCTTGCATTCATTACAAAGGAGACAATGGCTGTCGGTTGCCTGCTTCCATGTATGTGTGTGTGTGTGTGTAAGCATGAGAACTTTTGAAAATAATATTGTTACCCTGTGACCTGATTCATTCTTATTGAACTGCATTACATAGAAATAGTTTTTTTGGTCACAGGGAGGCACTGATCTGTGTGTGTGTGTGTGTGTGTGTGTGTGTGTGTGTGTGTGTGTGTGTGTGTGTGTGTGTGTGTGTGTGTGTGTGTGTGTGTGTGTGTGTGTGTGTGTGTGTGTGTGTGTGTGTGTGTGTGTGTGTGTGTGTGTGTGTGTGTGTGTCTCTGTCTCTGTCTCTGTCTCTGTCTCTGTCTCTGTCTCTGTGTCTGTGTGTGTTTGTTTGTTTGTCTGTCTGTCTGTCTGTCTGTCTGTCTGTCTGTCTGTCTGTGTCTGTGTGTATGGCAGGGGAGATGGAGTTTTAGGGGTTAAGGTGTAGAGGGGAGGGGGGAGGTGGTCGGCTGTTTTGTGAAGATAAGTCGGCTGTCTTTGAAGTATCAGCGCTCCAGCGTAAACCTCGCTCTCAGCGCCTCCGCCAGACGGGCAGAATTAATTACCTCGCGGTGCCGATAACGGTACAAAGTAACAACAGCCGCCGCGCACAAAAGCCAGGTCGAGGAGAGAGCGAACCAAATTTATTACACGTTCAGCCGCCCTCGCCCGTGGCCCGCACCCGTCCACTCAATCACCTCTGCCCAGTTGTTTAATCATTTATATTTGAAGCTTTTTTTAAGAACAAATTTTTCCTCCAACTCTTTTTCTGTCTCTGTTTTTCCTCTCTCTCCATTCATTTTTATGGAGTGTCTGTGTTTACGTGCATGCTCGACCAGGCTCAATTAACATAGCATCTGATCCACACTCTCTCTCTCTCTCTCTCTCTCTCTTTCAATTCAATTCAATTCAACAATGCTTTATTGGCAGGAGCGACTGGAGCAGCATTGTCAAAGCATATACAGAACATACGTATACAATAGTCTCTCTTTTTTTGTTGCTTTATAGGCATGACATTACACAAAGCAAAGGTTTTGTCAAAGTAAAAGGTCAGCAAAATGGTTAAAACGGACAACAAACGATTGCACAGCTAAACCCTGTGGAGGTGAACCAACTCTGACCACAGTGCAGTTAGTGCTGTAACCGTTTAGAGTGTGTGAGTGTGTAGTGCTGTTTTAGACCGAGGGGTGTGTTTCCCAGGACGTTGGGGGACGACATGACGCGACTCACCAAAAGACTCGATGCGCCATTCTAAATCGTCCGATATATCAGATGCTGAAAAGATCGAAAATAATATGTCCACTCTCTCTCCCCCTTCTGTGGCGTAGCCATTTGGTGGGCTTGGTGTCGGCACTCAGTTAGGCCTCTTGCCAGCTCACTGTCTCAGACTTACCGCACCTCCAGCTTCTCCAGCTTCACCAGGCCCAACTAGTGCCGGAGTGTTCGGTGCTTATCTATGTGAAACGGCGTTGGCCAGCTGGTGATACTGACATTAAAAGCAGCGGTTTGGTCAGTGGCGGCGGCGGCTCATCTCTCTGTTGTCTTCTGTGGTTGAGGGCATGACGAGAGCAAGGGAGATGGCCTAAAGGGGGAGAGAGGAGGTTAAAGAGTGAGAGAGGTCTACCGATGGCATGAGTGAAAGGGTTAAAACCCTTCCATGCTGACAGGATGTTTCTACAGGTTTAAAAAAAAAAATTATCATCACATTCCATTGCAGTCAATAGAATAGGATCGAATAGAATAAGACTTTATTGTCCAAACATTGGAAATTTGACTTAAACTTCACCTCCCATCTTTCATTGAATTTAATGGTGTCTTCCACACAACTTTCTTTTATAAGAGCGCGCAACTTGGTATGATTTATGTTGTATTTCCTGGTCATTTATACCCAAATCTAGGCCACTAATGGGTTCTGGGTAGGCGTGCCACGATGCTGGACTGTGCCAGCTGTCTGCCCAGCCATGGGCGAGGGCACACACACACACACACACACACATGCTGTCTGATGCATGCAGAAATGCTAAGATCTCCATTTCATCTGAACTAACACCCCTGCCATATGTTTTCAAACCACACACTCTCATGCTCGCGCTCACACACACTCTTGCACCCTTGAACACACTTAGACACACACACACACACACACACAAACACACACACAGTGTACTACATTTAATTGCTGTGGTTTTTGCCTCTCAGCCCCACCAGTAGTCACATTCTTCCATCTGGACTCATAAACACATTCCAGAGTGCTCACGTTGTAATCACTGGGGCCTTTTTACACACGCACACACACACACACACACACACACACACACACACACACACACACACACACACACACATGCACACCACACACACCACAGGGATGTTCAGCTGTGGACAGCTTGGCGGTGATGATGTGTGGAGAGTGTACCCCAGTGTTTGGATCACTCGTGCTAGTCACACGTGTTAATCTCTATGGCTCTGTCCACTTCACACACTGACCGAGGCCTTAGGCCCGAATGCAACATGAATACCTTTTCAGTCTCTTTCTTTCTGTCTCCCTCCCTTTTCATCCCCCTTCCTCCCACTCTCTTTTTCTCCCTCCCCCCTCTCAGTTCTCTCTTTTTCAGCCACCCTCCCTGTCTCTCACTCCCTCTCTCTCTTGTTGCTGTGTTCTTGCTCTATGTTCAGAGCCCTCCTGTAATGGTAGCTCCCCTGCCCTGTGTGGTGGGGGTATAGAGAGAGGCGGGGGGGTTCACTGGGATTATTTTGGCGGCTGTAGAGGCTGCTGTTCTCCCCCCCTCCGCTCCTCTCTCAAGTGGCTCTCAGTGACTCCTTTCTCCTGGAAAACAAGGCTTTTAATTACCTCTCTTTCTGCTCGTCCATCACTTGGCCCGACTTCCCACCGCAGAGTAATCCCAACTCTCCCTGACTTTGTCTCAAAGCACATCCTCCCTGTTTTTTGTCCGTTTAGTGTCATTTGCTTGTCTGTTTTCACCTTGTGTTGTGAGCGGGTAATGCAGACTGGGTTGTGTAGAGACGGGGCCGGGGGAGGGGCTGTGGTTTAGGCCCGTTGGGATGGATGCGACACAGAGAAGGGGCTGTGTGCTGGGCTGGTGGGTATGCAGAGTTTGGAGAATTGGAGGAGCTGTGACTCACAGCTGCTGTTACACAGCTGAGGACCGCTGTTTGGGTTTCTCTTCTGCTGCTCTGGCATTCTGGGATGTCGGTTTGTGAGAAACGCTTGTCCTCGTCGTGGCAACATCGCACAGGGAAACTGGAGGGGTCTCACCCACAGACCTGTAGGCCAGCCAGGAGGGAGGAGAGAAGGAGAGAGAAGGGGAGGGAAGAGGAAGAGGAAGAGGAAGAGGAAGAGGAAGAGGAAGAGGGAGAGGGAGAGGGAGAGGGAGAGAGAGGGAGAGAGAGAGAGAGGGAGAGAGAGAGAGAGGGAGAGAGAGAGAGAGGGAGAGAGAGAGAGAGAGTGAGAGAGAGAGAGAGTGTGAGAGTAAGATGAAACATAGTGCCGATAAAGTGACAGAGGAACGGGTGTCGCTGCTGAAAACGTGCAGCCCATACCAGGAAAGCGAAACCAAAATGATTGTGTGTGTGTGTGTATCCAGACCACACACAGATGTGTTTTTTTTCAGTTCTCCATTTAAAAGCCATTGCCATTCCCTCAAACGAGGCACACATTACCATAGCGCCTTTCTGACTGTGCTTCTACAATCAGGGATCAGGCTAGAGGTGAGGAATTAACTTCCTGTCTGATGTCCATGGCCACAAGCTCATCTTTCTGAGAAAGTGAGAGGGAGAGAGATTGCATTCTGTAATCTGTTACAATGAATTTATATTGCTGGATTTTATTATAAATATATATATCTATATACCTATATAGTCAGGTCTGAAACTATTGAGAAGAGCAAAAAAGGCTGTACAAAATACAGGTTATGAGCTATATTGTATGGTCAAAAAATGGTCAAATTATATTATTTTATACTTGTTTTCTCTAACAAGTAATCTTTTTTTTCTCTTTTTTTAAAGATGTCACAATTATTCACACCCCAAATAATTATTTTAAATAAAATCCAAATAAAAATAAGTCTGCATTAACATGTCATCAACTATAGTGTTTTATGAGATTGATAAACGTATTGGGGGGATCTTTGACTATTCCTCCATACAGAATCTTTCAAGGTCCTTGTGGACTGCCTAATTAAATTCAAACCACAAGATGGCCATTGCAAAACAGTAATTTTGTGGTCAGTTGCTTGGTTGATTTTTAGGTATGCTTGGGATAATAGTCTTGCTGAAAGATCAATTTGTGGCTAAGTTTCAGCTTCCTGGCAGGGGGGAGCCAGGGTTTTGGCCAAAATATCTTGTACTTTTCCAATGATTCCATTGACCTTAACCAGAGCCCCAGGACCAGTAGCAAAAAAAAAAAAAAGGTTAGGGTTAGAGAGTGGGGGAGAAAGAAAGAGTGAGAGATGGAGGAGTCCTCCTCCATGCCTGGAGGAATGTGACTAGGTTATCCAAAGCAGTAAAAATGTAAACGGGTAGACTTCTGTGATTGTAGAGCTCATTGTAAGAGCAGCCACATATGCACTTGAACCAGAACAGGACTGGGTTGAGTCTCCCATGACTGTGCGTGTCTATGTGGAGTATTTCCTATTAACGCCACACATCGCATTCATGCAGTTGTGGTTGTGGTTCTGTGTGGCTCAGTAGGTAGAGTACGACATTGGCGACGCTTGTACTGAAAATTGTATACATTCACTACTGTAAGTCGCTTTGGATAAAAGCGTCTGCTAAATGGCATATATTATACAGTATATGCGTTCTGCTCACACAGCCCTACAGCTCTACCCAGGCAGACCGACCGGGCTCGCTTAACGGGGAGCGGCGTTTCCACAGCGAGCGTTCCTCCCTTCATAGAAGCGCAGTTCCGTTTCGCTCGGCCGACGGCGCACGCCAACCGTGCTGGAGGAAAGAAAGAAGGGAGGGAGGGGGAAAAAAACACCAACGAGAGGAAAAATAGAAATGAAATTCCTTTGGAGAACCTCTCGGGAGGAGAGGAGACCCGGAGCCAAATCGGACACTTCAGGGGGAAGGGAAAACGCAGTTCGCTGGCCTGTCATGATGAAACGCTGATGAGCGGTGCTGTGGAAACGGGCCGGGGGGGGAATGGGAGAGCCCTCACCGCACGCCGAGCGATTGGCCTGGGTCACGGGCTGACCCCGCTCCCCTCCGACTCCGCGGTTTTGGGCCCGGATAACCGGCAGAAACAAATGCGGTAATTTCACCCCCGGTGGAGTGAACCCATCCAGTCTACACGGGCCCCTATTTAACCCGGTAGCCTGCGATATTGGTATTCTGTTAGCTTCCTCCTATGCCCTAAATCCACAGCTCTACCCCAGGGAGGAATTGCACACAAATCGCAACAAAGGGTGAGTTCGTTTACAATGTCTGTGAGAGGTGTAAAAGGAAAAAAAACACTCAGGGATTTATCTGACCGCTGGGAGAGGGTGCACAAATGAGGTGTGGCCGGTTCCCAGTTTTTTCGCAGAGAACAGTCGTGCCAGGCAGAGGATGAGCTCAGCAATAAGGCTGGGGAAGATCGGGGGTCAAGGCGCGGGTGCTTTTGGATTCTATCCAGCCCAAGCCTGATTTGCTGGGCAGGGCAGGGCAGGGCAGGGCAGGTCAGCGCAAGTCGGGATAGTGCCAGCGGCGTTCTCTATGGAGCACAGAGCCTTAAACTGTGAATAATCCAAAAGTGGTGTTTGAGGAATGGAGGGGCTGTGCTGAATGGTGCCTATCTTTAAACCAGGTCCCCCCCCCAGTGATGGAGTGGAAGTAGGAGCAGAGCTCGGGGGAGCATCCGCGGATCACGTTTTCACAGTCACCCACAGTGCACCTGTCCTCGTCCCACCCTTCCCTGTCTCTCTCTTCCCCTCCTCCGCTTTCTGTCCCTTTCTTTCTCTTTCAGTTTTTTTGTCCGTGCCCACAAAAGATTGATGACTAACGTTTCCGGACCCCGTAATGCATCTGCCGAGTGAGAAATTCTGACCAGTATCGATCAAGAGGCTTTTGTTTGGGCCGGGCCCATTGTTATTGCCTTTTAAGAGCCAATCAAAAAATGTTTCTGTTTAAGTTCAGAGATGATAACAGCCAAAACAAAGAGGGGCGTGGGGTGGTATCGAACAGCCTGCACCAACCCCCTCCCCAGTATTGATTTGAGTCCCGTGTTTTGCTGTTAAAACACCAAAGGGGCTAAAGTGGGCCGGTAGTGCATGCGTTATCCCTAACCACGGTGGCGTAATTAAATTGCCTCTTGTCTAATCTGGAGAGTGCTTTGTTAGATTTCATTAGCCAAATGTTTTAACCTCTCTCTTACCCAAGAAACATTGGATTTTCAACGACGGCGATTTCGTCTGACAAGTTAGACAGGCTGTTAATGACGAATTTAGAAAATTACACGAAAATAAATCAGATGGACGCACGCACAGACTATAAGGACGTTTGTCATACGGGAATTTGTCGTTTTTATGCTTGAAGGGAAACGGCTTTTGACTGGCTCACTTCTCTCAGTGTAAACGGGGGGATAAGGCTGTGTTCGGTCGCGTCATTTCACACAACTCTGTCCACCTTCTGCACCCTTTTGGCTCACCGAATAAGGCAAGGCCTATGCTTTTCTTTGTCGTCTTTATGTCCAGAGGCATTTCTTGTCTGTATTTATCAGGACTTTGTGGTGGTGTTGAGAGGCATCTGACAGGAAGTGGCCAAAGAACATGTCGTGAGGTGTGCGACATGAGCCGGATATTGATGGGGGTTGAAAAGAAGATGCTTGAAACCTCTTTCTCTACCTCTTTTTTTCCCCTGTGTGTGTGGCTTATTTTCCCCCCAGTTCCATTGTGCACCTCTGCTCAACTGTTGACCTCCCTAATTTGATTACATCACTGACAGGCTGTGAGTGTGTCTTTGTGCCATTGACACGGCAACTTAATTTGAGGGTTCGGAGGCGGGCTGTTTCCCCTGCGTGGCGCACGGCACGACCGCCGTGTGAACCCTGGGACGGGCGGGGCCCGCAATCGGCGTCTCGTCTGGGCGGCGGCTGTCAGGGGAGCGACGCGTCTTAATTTACACCCCCCCCCTCACCTCACCGTTTTTCTTGTTTATGGTCTAATTCCTGTCTTGAAGGCAGGAAGGACCTGAATGAGAGTCCGTGAGGTGGGGGGTGGGACAACAGTTCTAAATGCAGTGTTGTCTGCCCTTGTTCGCCTGGCCAGCAGTTTCGGCCAGTCAGCTCCACAGCATAAAAACATGAAGTGAGATGAACTTGGCGGCCATTCTGCCTACCCCGATCCACATGAAGGGAGGAAGGGAGGGAGGGAGGGAGGGAGGGAGGGAGGGAGGGAGGGAGGGAGGGAGGGAGGGAGGGAGGAAGGAAGGAGGGAGGGAGGGAGGAAGGGAGGAAGGGGGAAGGGATAGGTGGGGAAGGGAGGAAGGGGGAAGGGAGGAAGGGAGGGAGGGAGGGAGGGAGGAAGGAGGAAGGGAGGAAGGGAGGAAGAGGGAGGGGGGAGGAAGGAAGGAAGGGAGGGAGAGGGGGGAGCAGTATGGTTTGCTCGTAGACATGGTAGGCAAAAGAAAGGAAGAAAAACATAAAAAGAAAGATGAACACGACAGTTTGTTTTTCTGTACTCCCTCTGCTCAACTCGCTGAATTCTGGCACTTTCCGTAGAATCCTCTCCAGCAAGTTTCTCTGGTTTCTGAGCAATATGTTGGGAGTTTAGTGGAGTGGAGCAGGGCACCATGATCCATGAATGTGTTACAGCAGAAGGAAAGTCTGCTCTGGGAGCCGAGACGATAACACCTAGCGCGGCTGCTCCTGCCATGCACGAGGTGCCTGTTGGGGAATTGAATTTGTATTTTGTTTGCTGACTTTCCAGTGTTTCAGCTTTCAAAGGCGGTTTTGAGGCCAGCCTGCAGAAACGGGCTACCTTTATTCTTTCACTCTCACTCCTTTCTCACTCTCTCATGCAATCTCTTTGTGCCTGATTCTCTCTCGAAAAATGGGCCTGTAGCCAGAGAGCTATTGTGTGAATGGTCTTTTAACGTATTACAGCGAGCACTGAAGAGTTTGGCTGCTGTGGAGGAAATTGAAATGGTAAAATCCCTCTGCGTTACCACTGTACGTTTAATGAGAGAGGCTGAGCTTTTTGTCGGCACGCCGGCTTTGGCCTCCCCGCTCCCACAGAAGGGTAGTTTCGGTGTCCGCTAATTGGTTCCTGGGAAGATCTCTCCGTAATGAGAGGGGGAGAGAGAGGTGGCGTCCCCAGTGGGTCATTCTGGGTAAATTGTGTCCAAATTGAATTATATCTGATTACGGATGAATAATCACGGAAGGGGAAAGAGTTTGCAGGAAGACAGGAGGTGGAGAAAGGAAGAGCGAGTGAGAGCGCGAGTATGAGTGAGTGTGTGTGTGTGTGTGTGTGTGTGTGTGTGTGTGTGTGTGTGTGTGTGTGTGTGTGTGTGTGAGGGCTAATGTGTGTGTGTGTGTGTGGGTGTGTGTGTGTGTGTGTGTGTGTGTAATGTGTGTGAGAGAGAGAGAGTGAATGCGTGACTGAGTCTGTGTGCACGCGAGTGAGAAGACGGAACTCACTCACCTGTCTTACAGGGATGCCCTTTGCGCTTCTCGGTGAGATTTGTACCGGCTCTCCCTCCCCCCTCCGCCCCAGGGGAAGAGGGGAGGGAGCCGGGAATCGAACCCTTGGCCAGAGCGGGGGAATCTGCATTCCGGGGCGAATGCTTTTGTACCAAGCCTGCCTTCTTTACATGACAGATGTAATATGTTCCCTTCAGCCAAGTGGATTTGCTCAAGAGAACAATAGTAGTTCCCCACTATAGATTTGAACCTGCAACCCTCTGTCTCCCACTTCCTTAATACAACACTGCTGCCCAACTTGGTACTGTGGCACTTGGGGTTTGAAACTGTAGCCCTCTGCCGTAGAGTGATAAATGCAGACCGCTGTATTATCGGAGGTGGTGGGAGGTGGAGAGAATGTGGCATCCTTGGCGTCATCTGCGGTCGCTTGGCAACATCCTGTTTTCCTGAAGAGGCGAGGGCGACAGCTGCAGCTTCCAGGCTGTGATGGTGGGGTGTCCTTTCGCAGATTTCCTCGACCCATTTTCACGAAAGAAAAAAAAACAGTGATCCATTAGCGTGAAGGTCTGCTTGCGTTTGCAAAATCCTTGCGGGTGCAGGGACAAGGCGTCCCCCCTCTCTAGTCGAAGTGGGTCACCTACACATGGGGGATGTGTCAGTGTGGGGAGGTGTTGGAGAAAGAGCCCAGGTGGTGTGCGGGGCAGAAAACGCCCCCACCACACGTGCCTCCAAAGCGCTTCCCCCAAAGGTGCAACCATTAGTCACCGCCGCCCAGCACTCGAGTCGAGTACATTATTCGTGCCTGAAATACCAGGATGCAGGGAGGTCACAGTCCCCGACCTCGAGTCAGGAATAACCGACCGAGGGAAGGAGGGAGAGAGAAAGAGAGAGCGAGAGATAGAGACGGACAGACAGCCAGGTTACAGCTGCTTTCATAGTCTAAAAAACGATGTAATCTAATGAGTGTTAGCCAGCGCTTAATCAGACACAAATTCAAATGCAGGATTCTTAATTGGCAGCAAGTACAGTTGTAAATACTGCAGGCAACCACAAAGCCTTCTTTTCCAGTTTCTGTGACCCACCAGGAAATGGGGGGAAGTGCCAGGCCTCATCTTTCTGTAACTTAAATGGCAGGCTGGTGTAAGGCTGATGCAACTCCACAATGAGCCCAGCACATTTCTTTCGTATAAAAATGGGAAAGAATAAAAAATGGGAAATATGGGACAAGAGCAGGAGCGAGTGTTTCCTTTTCTTGCTAAAATCTCTACATCTGTAAATGCTCTAAATCTTGATAAAAATGATTATCAAGATTTTTTAATGTCATATTTATAGGGTCATGCATGTAAAGTCAGTTGCTTGCTGAATTGGTCATTAGCAGTCAGGAGGAAAGACCCCGTGGAAATGAGCAAAGAGATCAGGCCGGAGCAGGAAGACGTTTGCGTTTTCCACATCCCATCTGGGGCTTTACTCTGTGGTTTTGGATTGTTATTATTTTTATTATTAACCCTCAACCCAGTGCCCTTCTAGTTTTACACCACCCTGCTGGTGGCCAGTATGAGCACAAGCCCTGCAGGCGACCGTAGGGCAGAGAACTGGAGCCGTGATAGCCAGCAGTGGAGGGAGGATCCAGAGGCGGACCCATCTTGTTTGTGTCTGCAGTTGTGCAAAAGAGAGAGAGATCATCCATTTATAATAATTAATGAATAATTAAGCCCCATAGCTCACGTTTTTGTACAGGTACTGGCGGAATTCAGGTTACTCACTCTGCCCAAGGGTGCAGCAGCATGGCCTCACCTGGGAATCAAACCTGCAACCACCTTACAACCTCAGCTCATTAACCGCTATGCCCCACTGTTTATTACAGTTATGCTGTGTTTTTTGTGCAGTTTCTGCTCCACTGTTCAGAGCATATGATCTTCCCCTTATTTCCTCTGAGTATGAGGACGATGGTAACCAGGGTAACCGGTCTTTGTCTCTGTGCGTTTCAGATCCTGGTGAACTCGGTCAGCCCCACCCAGCCAGCTCTGCTGTATGAGAACGTGGTGGTGAGTGAGGGCAACGCCATCCTCAGAGACCTGCTCTTCAGCCCTGACTACCAGCACATCTACACCCTCACCGACAAACAGGTATGACTAACTACCAGCACATCTACCACTGTTACGGGGACAACAGCTTTTATGGCTCTGAACTACCATACCCAAAAAGTTATGCCCCCCCACATCCTTGTATCTGTTTTCTGTGTGCGCTAGACTCTTTCAGGTGGTCTCCTTTAAGCTGTAATAGAGTGGCCTCCTCTTGTACGTCCATTAAAGCTTTTTTCCCCTCCCTTCCTTTTCCATTCACTTTCATGGGCCCCATCCCTCTCTTCTCCTGCCCAATCCTCTTTTTCGGGAACGATGGAATTGGTCAGCGCTGGAGATTTGGGGCAAAGTTCATAGCAGAGGATTTGTTTTGGGGTTTAAGTTTAAACCCAGTGTTTTAATGCTCCTTGGCTCAGAGTTCCCCTCTCATCCCCTGCCGCTCGTGTGCCGGCCCTGCGTCTTGCCTGCTGGGAACCAGAAACAAGACAAGCACACCAAGGTGTCAGCGGACCTATCGACTGTAGCGTTCTCTGGGATAGTTCCTGGCTGAATCCCACAGACAAAGTCAGCTGCTGCACCACTAAATCATTTTAAGTCGTGAAGGGAGGAGAGGGGTGTTGAGGGCAGGGATAGAGGGCGAGGGGGAGGGGGAAGAAAATGGCTACATGATTTATTGTTTTTCATTGCTGCCTTTTATCATCATCATTATCAAATACCAAATGTGGCATAAAATAGAGATGTGTGTAGTGCATAGACCTGTGTTATCTATTACTGTAGATACACACACACACGTGCTGAGATAGTGTGACAGATGTTAAAAGTCTCACATTTTGACTTGGGCCCATAGCTGGTAGCTTAGGAGCCAGGCATTGCATTAATAAAGCTTTTGTGGACACATTATGAATATGCCACAGTGGAGCAGCCGTGGGAAGGGATGACTGAATATCAATAGGTCTTTTCTTTAAAAAAACAAAACAAAACAAAGTATCCAGCTGTGATGGCCTTTGCCCAAATGCCTACTCGGCCTGATACTCAGAGCAGAGTGCAGTGTTCACATTAGCCACTGTTCCTCTAAAGCTTCGGTCTGCAGCCTGCCCCTCTTATCCTTACCAGTACGCAAATCGCTAATGTAAATATAAATTTTATCCCATGTGGATCGCAACCTTTTTTTCCATCTTCTAATTTTTTAAAACATTTTTTTTACTGGAAATGCATTTGGGGTTTGATGGTTATATTTGCATTGCATATATCTTCAACCATCACCCCCGCCCCCACGCTTCCACTTGTACTTTACATTTCTATGTCTGTGTTTAGCTATGGAGTCTAGCTCCGATGTTGGTTTAGTTGTGACTCCCCCAAGAGTTGTACTGGTCTGCATTTTACCACAATTTAAACTAAAGGGGAGACAGAAAGGTATTGGCTTGAGATGGGTTGGACCCCCTCGTCCTCATCTTTAAGACTTTAAGATTTTGAGTGGTCCTGTGGGGGAGGGGGGTCACTCATTCTAAAGCAGGCCGCTTTTCTCCTGGTAAAAAAAAGTAGCCAATTTGATTGGTCATGGCATCCCTAAATGACCGCTGCTCAGATTGGATCGCGTGCCGGTGAGGAATGGTGGCCGATGGAGCCGTACTCCAGACTTCCTTCTCTTTGCAAATTGCTACATAAAATGGGCTACATGTATGCCTACTTCCCCTTCAAGCTATCCTCATGCAAAGCTCTCTCCGTGTGCAGAGGAAGTTGTTGTGGCTTGAGCCCGTGGAAAGAGAAAGCCAGTACAGTTTTACAAGGCCACCAAAAGGTAAATGGAATAATCTATAAGAGTGGGCTGTGGCTGCGATCCACCAAGGCTGTGCTTACAACATTTTGCGCCCATCACTCCGCCCGCTCTTTAGCGGATTAATCGACCGAGTCCCAACAGCAAGGCTAACACCAAGGCCTAAAACACCCTTGAGAAAGGTTGATGCCGAAACATCGGTCTCATAGCGTCCGTGGGCTCCGTCTGATTTCCTCCATGAATCACAAATGTCGCTTTCGTGATCTATGTTTGGAGCACATCGCCCTTTCGGTCTTTTTCCGTCATTTTGCAATAATGGATCCAACTTGTTTAAAATCTTGATTTGTTTCTCTTCTGCGTCCGATGTGTGTAATGGGGATAACTTATGGGGGAGGGAAAGGAAGGAGCGATTCTCTTTGTCTGTTTTTTTTTTTTCATTTCCCGTTTTCCATTTGTCTCCATTTCCGGGATAATAGAAATGCCAGCGTGCAGAGCTCTGTTGTGCTTTGGACTTCAAAAACTCCATTTCCAAAGGTGACAGAACAATTTACCATTCCCCGCGTCCTCGACCAGTTAATTAAAGGTTCCCGGTGGCCGGGCGTATGTCTCCCACTGCAAACCGTAGGTACTGGGAAGCCATTAAACTCTGCTTAACCGGGGATAAGATTTTTGGTTATTGGCCATTAGATTTATATTCAGAGGCCAGACAACTGGCCTTTTTTCTGTGTTTAAGGCGATTAAGTATTGTAGGCAGGGAAATGCATCTGGCAGCAGTGTCTTCTAAAGGGTTCAACAAAACAAACAATCAACAAAGCAAAACCGTTTAAGATTGTAATTTAACATACATTTTGAATTAGAGCTTGGGTTTATTTAAGCTTTATTAAGTTAAAAGGTACATTTTTGTCAACCGTTTTATGGTTGTTTCTGTTTGTCATAGATTCAGCAGTTTTGTGGATTTTGACACTGGCTGCGTCTCAATCGCAAGTCCGCAGCCTCCATCGCTCTCTAATCAGTAGAGCCCACCTAGCTACCTTCACATTTCACTGGCTAGCTATGGGCTAGTATAATGATTATTAGATAGTTAGCTAGCTAGCATGTGCAAAGCTCAAGTTTCGAGTCATGAAGCATCCATCCCATCAATCAAATCTATTACACAATTAAAATGTATTTTGAACAGGCGGACTGATAGGAACGACAAAACTACGTAAATTGGTTTATCCACTGTGAGCTAACTTCTCTGTCATTGCCTGCGTTGGGCAGTGACACACCGGCAGCTATCGTTTTAATGGAAATTAACATTTTTGAAGTCGTTGCAAAGGTTTATGGGATCCTTCTTACCTGGTAAAAGATACGTTGGATGCTGCCTTCGTATTTGTCCAAAAATGGGCACCTTAAAAGGACGCATTTTTGATCACTTCTGTTTGAACTTCTGTTCTGGCTTGAAAGGACAGATGGGCAAATGCTACCTTTAGAAGTCTGCCTTCACCAAGGTAGCTGACTATGCACGGCACTACCACATCATCATACATTTGCACGTTTCTCCCTTGCGTTGATGAATGATTCATGTGGGCACATTAGTGTGGCAGGTTTCATCGCGTAGCACAATAACTTGTCAGCAGGGTTCCGATTGCGTCCTGTGCTCCTGACTGTACAGGTTCCACAATTACCCACAATGCTCCATCTGCAGGACCATGCTCCGACAGGAAAAAAAACAGTGGGCAATACTTGGGGGGGGGGGGGGGGGGGGAGTCTGAGGGTAGAGTTATGGAGGCCTTACTGGACCTTACTCCAGACCTTCCACGGGATAATTACTCACAAGCAGTATATTTCTGTCAGAGGTAGTTACGTTATTGAGGATTAAAAAATGGAGCTTGTCCCAATATCGATGCAGTTTAACAGGATGGAGTGCCATTCAGAAAACCGGTCCAATTAACAGGAGACCTTTGAAGGTCATGGCTTGATGTGGAAGTCTCTTTGTGGTGGAGGGAAAGGGGGGTGGGGAGAGGGGGGGCTGAGTTGAAATGTGATTTACGAGGCGCTTGTCTTAATGTTGCTGGGGCATTGAGGAGCTGGGTGGTGTGACGCTTCCGGAAGGAAATGTTTGGGGAGTTCATTAGCGTGCCCGGTTCCCATTCTGTTGTGGTATCCTGCTCAGATCCTGCAGTCTCTGGGCTACGGGACAAAGGGAATGGGGGCAGTTGCCTGCTGGGAGGAGCTGCTTCAGGGCAAGATAATGTATGGGTCAGGGGATGAGGTGGGCTTAGATGAAAAGAAGAAGCCAATCAGTGTCTTTCCTTTGGTTATGTAAAAATAAACGGCTCCCTTTAAGTGTAATTATAAGTCTGTTTTTGCTTAAAAAGCATATTCCGTCCCCATAAATGGAGAGGGGAGTGTACGACTGGTTCTGGTTCTTCTGTAATGTTCTCCCAACTTTGCCAAGATGTTGTGGCAGCACGGGAATGTTATGGCTGCGTTACAGCAGCTTTGATGCCAAACGTTAAGCCGAACGTCTGCTTTCTTTACACTCCTCTTAATTCCAAGCATATCGAACATTTCCTCTTATTGAGGAACCAAACTAGGGCAGGTAGACCAGGGCAAAGGCTGAAAGAAAAATAAAGAATCCCCCTATCAGAAATCTTTATTTCCTTCCTGTGAACGACCGGATTGTCGGGTTTGGAAAAACACACCACTGGCGAGCCTGTTCATATACACTTCTAGTACCGCCTCGTCTTGTTTGAACGACTGTATCGACACTCGCTGTTCCTTTAAACGCGGACATAAATTAGGCTCCTCTAAGTGTGCGGTGATGGACGGTTATTAAAACCGGTGGCACTAATGCAAGGTGTAGTCCCGGTGGCAGGAGTGAGTTTGATGAGAAGTTAATAGCCTCCTGGTTCTCTTGCTGAGAGGTGTTTACGGTGGCGGGCCTGAGAGCGGAGTCAGCGCCCTGGGTCCGCCTTGCACCATTAACCCTTAAGAGGTCTGCCCAGGCCATCCTTGGGGAGCAATCTTGTCTCTCCCCTGCAGGGAAATGTGTCAAAGTGCTGTGAGCGGAGCTTTGGGTGGGGGCCCCGCCGCAGTCAATATTTAATTTGATTGGCTGCAAAATGACATGCATTCAAAGCTTCATTAAGGCTCCGGGATCGTAGATTGATTTAAGAGGCCATTCACAGCAGGCTGGAATGGAAGGGGCGGCTATGTTGTCACCTCGATCGCTATATTTGGGTGCATGGGGACAGATGTCAAATGATGAAGATAGGGTCACGTTACCACAGTCGGATCGCTGAGGTACACCAGGATGCTCATTGACGATGCTAACCAAATTCCCCTCAACTGCCTCTACAACCGTCCCCATTTCCGCTGCTGAACAGAACTAAAGATATTCAGTGCAGGATACACCATAGGAGGAAATGGAGGGATATTTGGTGTTTATTTATTGTTTTGCGTTGCTAGCATTACACATGTGCTAAATAGGTGAGGGCACATTGTTTTCCTGTAAGAATATTTTCTGGAAGCTTTTGGAACAGGTTCTAGTTCAGTGAGGGACTCTATCTCTCTCTCTTTCTGTCTCTCATTCTCTCATTCTCTCTCTCTCTCTCTCTCTCTCTCTTCAGGCTGTGTCTGCCACAGAGACAATGATGCATTGCTTCATTTGGCAATTTTCTGTCATGTGCTGGGCCTAATTCAAAAAAGGGCGGGGCGGGAAGCGAAGATTCCTTTGAAGGAAAAGTTTTCTCTCGCAGACTTAAACCTTTTTTGTGGGGGGAGGGATAAGAATGACCTATCCCTCATTGTGTCTGATAGCACCTCCAATTTTGTGCAAATTGCACAGATCCGTGGAGAAATTACCGCAAGCCCATGGTGCCGGCCTGCACTGCCTATTCACGGTATAAAATGGCCAAGCTGCAATTGTGCTGGTGTATTTCTCCTCTCCCCTACGGTGTCTGATGAAGACACACTCCTTTGTAGTCTGAATACAGAAAAGAAGAGCATGCTTTGCAGCCTCACTTTATTTTAAGTTCTCTCCCACTTCTGGTCAGGAGATGGATGAAACCCTTGCTCAGTTGAATCAAGTTGGGATCAAAATGGATTTTATAATATTAATAGGTGCTCTCGATAATTTGCCCCGTATCCTCAGTGAGACAAAGAAGCTTGGTGCAGAAACCGGTCATCTCTCTTTGTCGTATTTTAGGGGGGGGTTTAGGTCTTTGTTTTTACAGTAATTGAAATGTATTTTATTTTCCCTAAATCCCCCCGAATATGCTCCATACAGTTGCATTTTCTGACTTAAAAAACAAAGAGAGGATATCAGTCCAAAAGCCTAACATGGCTTGAAATGGAACTAAAATTATAAAAAGGACTATTATAATCAAAGGTAGACATCTACTTGCAACAGAAATTGTTTGTATTAAAGCCTCCTGGTACTGCTGTACCTGCTGTTTTTGCCTCTCTGAATCTAAATAGTAGGAGTATCACTAATGGAAATGGGGATGATGTTATCTCTAGAGCTGTCGTACTGCTGTGGTAATGGGCCTGTGGTACAGTGTGAGTTTTGTTCCCCACTGACAGCTTGTGTGCCCCCCAATCCCCTAATCACTAAGGGGCCAGAACCCTGGGGAGAACCACCTCACCTGCCCTGGGGTGCTTGGGTGCCCAACGTCCCACGCCGCTGGCACATTCCTCCTGTCCCGCGTGTCATCATACCCCACCCAGCCCTCCGAACCCATTTTCCTTCCCCTCTTTCCCCTGTCTCTCTCTCTCTCTCTCTCTCTCTCTCTCTCTCTCTCTCTCTCTCTCTCTCTCTCTCTCTCTCTCTCTCTCTCTCTCTCTCTCTCTGTCTCTCTGTCTCTCTGCCTCTCACTCACTCTCTCGCTCTCTCTCTCGTACGTTAATGGCAGCTGCTTGCCTTTCCTCCTCTTGGCTTCCTGCAGCCGCTGCTCATGGGTTGGCCACGGAGGATGAAGGGGGCTGTGGGTGGTATTGTCCTTGATTCTCACTGTCTTTGGCGGTGTTGCTGTTTAGAGCACTTGCGTTCAGATTAAAGAGACTCAGCTGCTGGTGTAAAAGTGGGGCAGGGTCGTGATGCGATGCTGACTCTCACTGAGTGGGCTGGGCCGGGTCAGGTCGGGAGTGGTGTGGTGTGGAAGAGATGCTCTGGTGGTTGTTCTCAAAATGCGCACCACTCTACAGTTTTTGTGTGCCAGTTGTAGCACCTGTACGCTTTGCGAACCGTCCGTTACGGTTTAAAGAGGCTGACATTTCATTCTGGCTATCACATTTGTTCCACAGTGCTTTAAAACGAATCTTTAAATACATCCAATCCACCAAATAGAACAGTTATTTTATTATTTTTCAAACAGTCTCTCATTGTACGTGGTCATTTGTGTTAAGGTTTGACTTTTTTTTCCCTCACACACACACACACACACATATTGCAAAGTGCTATAATGCTCATTGTTCCTACACCCATCACCAAGCATGCATGGGTATATGGACAGATGCATACATGTACATCGATACATAGACATACATGTAATACTTGTAAGCAGAAAGATAAGGGGACAGCAAAATACAAATAAATAGAAGGGAATTGCAATGTAATGAGAGTAGCGGAGAAATCATCTATACATTATTGTGTTGAAATAAAAGACATTTGACAGAACTCAGCATGTCCTGATGAAACACCTTCTTGTTTGTCTAAACACACTATTCCTCTCCCTCTCTGTGTGTGTGTGTGTGTGTGTGTGCGTGTGTGTGTGTGTGTGCAGGTGAACCGGGTGCCAGTGGAGAGCTGTGAGCAGTACAGCAGCTGTGCAGAGTGCCTTGGCTCCAAAGATCCCCACTGTGGCTGGTGTGTTCTCCACAACATGTGAGTGAATCCATGACCTCTCTCTCTACAGCCCTGGCCAGCAGTGTAACACACACAGCAGTGCTGCTGTAGTCTGCATCTACTGAGTCAAATCAGTAGAATCAAATCAATCAAATTTTCTCCAAATGGTGGCCCATTACAAGTACACTTTTATATTGCAGCAATACACACAGAGCACATGAAGGAATCTAAAGGTCGTGACTGCATGAAATGGAGAACTCTGTGCATACAGACTTTGGGCAATGGGCTGAGGGTTTGAAGGAGCTAAATTATGACCAGGTGGGAAGCCCCACACCCATTGATTGACTGAGAGAGGGAAGGGGATTGGCTCCTTGCTTGTAATAATTTGAGAAGGGGCAAGAAGGAAAATGCCGGTTGAGGTATTTAAATTAAATGGCGTGCAAACGATTGCGTGTGTCATTAAGCATCAAAAAAAATGGACGTTGTTTTAATTGAGCGCAGAGAAACACAGAAAGGCTATCGGGGTCGACCAGAGCTGTTCCAATCGACAGCATTTGAAGTTTGACCTTCTCTCACGATGGCTTTCATTTCCAGCTCAATAAATTCTCGATCACAGAGATGTGATTTTGAAAGCAGAGTTCTACGGCATTTTGTAGCAGATTGAAATCTACTATTTTGGCTATTATTTTCTGCATTTTTTAAATATTATATTTTATATTTTTAGAAAATGCTTAAAAGTGTTTAAAAAGGCATTCTCTTGCCCACTTCAGCCCAACATACCTCCCCAAAAGCGTGGCTGAGGCTAATCATCACTGTTTTTGCTGTAGTTTAGAAATCTATTGCAATAACCATAAATAAAACTGGAAAATCTCAGGAGAGTGGTTGAAGATGTTTTTTCTGCTGACTGGGGAAAGCGGACAGGATAGTTAGCATTTTCTTTTTCTTTTTTTTTTAATGTCATGCACCAGACCAAAGATTGTGCATATTCAGCAGATTAATACCATAAAAACGATATTTATAATTTTTGTTGAAAAGATGGCCATCAGCACTGACTATATTTCACGTCAACAGTAACGTTAATGCTAATACATGTTTGGTGTGGATACCCCTGGAAGCTTTGCTGAGTTTTTAAGGATGTCCCAGTCACTTGTGTCTCCGTCTCTATCGCCCCCTGGCAGCTGTTCCCGGAAGGACCGCTGTGACCGTGCGGATGAGCCGCAGCGATTCGCCTCAGACCCACAGCAGTGCGTGGAACTCAGCATCCAGCCCAAGAACATCTCCGTCACCATGTCTGAAGTGCAGGTGTGTGTGTGTGTGTGTGTGTGTGCGTACAGGTGTGCACGTATGTGCTTGTGCGCATGTGTGTGGCTGTACGTGCGGGTGTGCACGTGTCTGTACGTGCGGGTGTGTGTGTGTGTGTGTGTGTGTGTGTGTGTGTGTGTGTGTGCGTGTGTGTGTGTGTGTGTGTGTGTGTGTGTGTGTGTGTGGTGAACGTCCTTGCTACCTCAGTGTGTGGTCCATGTACATAATGAGGGGCTTTGCAGTGTAGTTGCTTCAGAACGAGAGTGTGGAGCGAGAGAGTTGCAGCTTTGAGTCCTGAGTGTGAAACTGCACTTGTCCCTATTTAGCCAATTTGCTTCAGTAAACATCCAGTTGTATGAATGGTTGATTTGTCTCCCTGGAATAGGGTCTGTGGTGTACACTAAGCACATTTCTAAGGTGAAGGTAAACGCTCTTGCTCGCATCTCCGTCTCCAGCTGGTCCTGCGGGCGCGCAACGTGCCTGACCTCTCCGCGGGGGTCAACTGCTCCTTCGAGGAGTACACCGAGAGCGAGGGCCGCGTCGAGGGCGACCGAATCTACTGCCTGTCCCCTTCGGCCCGCGACGTCGCCCCCATCACCCGCGGCCACGGTGAGACGCCGCTTCTGTCCTGAACATTACGTACGGAGGCAAACCCCCACACCTCCCCCTCAGCTCTTCTCAACTTAGCTCCTCTTCACAGAGGTGACTGACTGAATGTCAGAGCTCTAGGCTTTCGCACACAGACTCGAACAACCTCCGGTGAAATATTTGGGCAATGTCATCACGGGGAAGCATATTATTAATTCAAAGGCCGATCTCCAATTTCTCATCCATTTCTCGAAATAACGAATTTGCAGACCTGTTCATGCGTCTCGTTCTCTCCCAAAAATAAAAGAAGGATTTCTGAAAATGAATAAAACTGAAAGGTGGGTTGTGGCTTCTCATTGCTGTAAACTGCCTGACTTGAGATCATTGAAATGGCACTGACCTGATATCAGTGAAACAGCACTGACCTGAGATCATTTAAATAGCACTGTCCTGTTATGATGCTAAAATAATACTTACCTGAGATCAGTGAAACGGCACTGACCTGGGTCTTCTCACAGGTGACAAGCGGGTGGTCAAGGTGTATCTGAAGTCCAAGGAGACAGGAAAGAAGTTTGCAAATGTGGACTTTGTCTTCTACAACTGCAGCGTCCACCAATCGTGAGTCCAGAATTTAACACGTAATTTTGGCACATAATCATCTCGCTGCTCCCTACTATTCTTCCCTTGTTCTCTCCTGCTCCTGCTCCTCCTCCTCCTTTCTTGCACTCCACTCCCATGTTTCCCCTGTCCGACCACTCCCTTTAAGATTAGAAGAGTGAAGCAGGCCCACATTGTGAGGTCACTCTTTACACCACCAGGACTTGCTTGTTGGGAGGTCAAAGGTCAGGGTAGCTGGGTGTGGGGGTAGAGTTATTAAAAAAACAGATCGAGACATTGTGTATGTAAGTGGACACCCAGTAGCCCCCCACCAACCTACCTCCTTTATTGACCACTTCGAACTGGCCAGTGGACCCCCCCCATCTCCAGATGGCATAGCCCCCAATTGCAGTCATCACTGTTCCTCCCAGAGGGTATAAAAGCTCACTGTTTCAGTCATTTGATACCCCCCCTACCGTTCTCAAAAATCATATCAAACAAGAAATCTGATATTAATTCGAATAACTTTGATACAAATTTTATAGATCATCACATCAGATTGTCTGAAAGCAATACAGGTGTTTTTTTCCCCCCAAATATATTTATTAATATAAGTGTTTATGGATATTATTTATGCAGAGAAAATGTGTCAACATGACCGCTGTTCATTGTGAGAAACCCTGTCATAGGTGTAAATGTGTTCTCTTCTATCCTTAGCGCAGGGTCTTGGGTCAGACTCCATCTCACTCCATCTACCCCTGCCCCCTTCATAAGTGCCGAGGTCCACATGCAACTCCACCTGCTCCACATGTTGCCTCCCCCCCCCGTGTTCATCAGACTGATTATTTCTCGCCCCTAGCACTTCAAAACGAGACACATTTGCATACCATTGCAATGTCCATATAATTAACTACCTTACTGTCTTATTGGTGGGAAAATAACGGTGAAAAAGAAATGGAAAATCCCCAGCAGCTATGATTACTGCCTGATTAAATATGTCCATATGATCCCCTCCCCCCCCCTTAATAGTTTATTGGAGTATGATGACATGCTTTGTGTGTGGAAGATGAGTCCTGAATGGATTGAGATTTGATCGTGCCTGCGTACGGGAGGAGAGGGGCAAGACCGTAACCACAGCCGCAAGCGCAAACACAAACGCGGCGTAAACGTTGCCCCATTCAGCCTCTCGTCTTGTGTGCTGACCCAGTCCGCTTTTTTGTTTGTTCTGAAACACCTGAGTGGAGTCCCTGCTGTGTGCGTGTGTGTGTGTGTGCGTGTGCATGCGTTCGAGAGAGATAGATGGAGAGAACCAGAACTAGGGATGAATACAGTCACCATATAAGTCTACCCTATGCAAACCATACAGTTCTGTCGCGGTTGTTACCACATAATCCTTGTAATTGCAGTGTTCAATTAATGTTAATCGCATCACGGTTGCAATATTCCCTGACTTTGAAAGCTGTGTGTGTTCAGCTGTATAATTAGTCACTGTTTGCTGTCACCTCCGCTTTGGCAAAACTGTCCTATGCCATGCCAATAAAACACCTTGAGAGAGGGAGAGCGAGAGGTACACGTAATGTGTGCTTTGGCAATATGAGAGCCATCTTGTCATGCCAAAAAACCTAATTGAATTAAATTGAATTCATATATAGAGAGAATAGAAAGAAAGTTATATGCTACAGATGAAATGATTTCTATAAAATGGAGTCGGGCGCTCCATCGGTGTCCATGGCCGACGCTTCATGGCCGACCTTTGACCCCCAACGTGTGTGCCGTCGGACGAGCTCTGTTCGCCAACCGTGGAATGAGATAAAGAGCTCTCTCTGGGGTAGGGGGTGGGGAGAGGGGGGTGGCCTTGGCGAAGCAAATTGGCGAATTGGTCCACCGGCTATTTACATGCATAATACAAAAAATCTGAGTTTAGCATTAAAAAAGGCAGGCGGAACAGCTTAATCGAGTGCACAGGACTTGAATGCATTTTTAATGAAGGGAGCGTGGAAGCGGAGAAAGAAAGAAAGGGACTGGAATTGCGGGAAAAAAAGAAAAAGAAACGGGTCCATTGTCAGGATAACAGCCCGGCTGAAAGGGTCAGTGCTACCACCGCGGTGGCCGTGGCACAATGAGAACCTCGATATGAAAGGATTAAATGAAGGCTGGTTCTGGAGTGGTTAGAGAGCCTCTTTATCGAGGGGCTGGGAGGGGGGCGCTAGGAGCACGGGCACCGGCAGGAACCCTGCCCCTCTGTGATGGCGTACGCTGCGCCTGACGGACACGACCCCACGTCTCCTAAACCCCTGCTGCCGTTTGGACCCCCACCACAATAATACGGATTTAGGTTGTTTTTTGTTGTTATTTTTTTTCATTTTGCAGATGACACCCAGGGACTCCTTAAAAATCCCCATGGGGTCCCCAGAGTTTTGAAACCCCTGCTCTTGATCACAACCCGTGGCCCATAAATAAAAACATATCCATGCATTTATGAATGAATACATACACTCATACATTCATACACACACACACGCCTATGGATGAGTGAACAGGAGTTTTATTTGACGGACAGACAGACAGACAGGCAGAGAGATTGAGAAGCAACGAGGATGTGATGCTGGCGTGCAGGTTTATATTTGGCGGCTGTCGAACGGTGAAAGGGTTGGGTTTGATCTCGTCTTCTTTTCCCTCTACTTGAGATGTAAAGCTGTTGGCACCAAGGATGGGTGCTGCCATATGGCTCAATCCATTCAAGCCAACACACAGTATAAGCTGCAATGCTCTACTCAAAGTTCTATTGTGTGTTAGAATGGAATATAGAGAGCGGGGAGAGAGAGTGTAGTTTATGGTGTTTACTGATGATCTATGTTAATGTTTATTGTTGTATGCTTTGGCAATATTTAAGAATTTTTCATTTGCATTTGAGAGAGAGATTGGCAAAGTCTTACTGGACCTGTTCTGGCAAATTTAACGATTTTTCTGAACTGGGCACCAGGCGGGGCTGTTCACATGGCAGGAAGCAGACAGGGGGTCAAAGGTCATCACTCCGCTGTCTGGATTGCCTCGGGGGATCAATGTTCTGAGACGGCAGGGAGGGGAATTAATCTTGCAAGCAAACAAAACTAGGCCGTTAGCAAGAGAACAGTCCACTCCCTTCCCAGTTGAAATGCGGGGGATCGATGCGGCGTGGGGGAGTTATCCGATGGAAGAGGAGATTCGTTTCGCCTCGGCGTGACCCGTTTCAGGCACTTATTTGTGACTCATTATTGCAGATTGAGCAGGACAAACAAGTGGAATAAGCAGCACCGGGCCATCTGGAGTTTTTGCACAAAAGGCGCATAAGGGATCAATTGGTTTTTATTTCTGATCGAGCCACTTTAGCTAAAGCTAATGCCTGTTTTTCATTTGCCGTGGATATTATGACCAATTTTGCGGCGGTAATCCGCTGTTCACTTATCCCTTCTGAACTACAACCAGAAGGGAGAGGATGAGAGTTTTGCTGAAAGGCTTATCATACACTTGCAGGTTATCATAATATAAGTCTTTAAATATTTCACAGGTGTTTCAGGCAGGCCACTCTGAAGTGGGGAATAGAGAGAGGGGGGTGGGTATTACCTTGTTAAAGGAAGTGGAGGAGTACAGATACAGCCCCATATTATTTGCCTGGCCTATTTGCTGAATAGTGTTAGTGCAGGAAGAATGCTGTGTTCCACCTCACTCTCTGAAATCTAAAATCTCCGATATTTAGTTTGAGACCATGCCCACAGGACACAGTGTTGTCTGTGTGTCGTTTGTTCAATGGCTGGCCCCATCCTGGTGGGCTGTCCTGTCTGGTGGTTTGTCTTCTGGAGACATGGCAGGGGGAAGTCTTGTGGCTCGTCCACAGGGGCTTGTAGAAATATTAAGCACAGCACACAGGGAAATCTCAGCTGCTGGTTCAGATTCACAATCGCTTTCTATTAAATTCCACATTGGATGTTCTAAACAGAACTGTTATACAGTTTAATGGCAGCTGGGATAAAATAATTACAGGCAGGGTCATTATTTTATCCCAACTGCCATCAAACTGTATAACAGTTCTGTTTTGTTGTAAGAAATGCACTTTGGTACTTTTAATTCCCTAAATGTACCGGGCTAGATGCACTTATGGACCGTAACAATGGAATTTGCCCTGAATGTACTAGATTGCTTTTTATAATATGTGCATTTTTTCTGTGCTCTATTAAAAAAATGTTTCTATGTCTTAATGTGTATTGAAGCTGCCAAACGAATGTCCCTCTTTTGGGATAATAAAGGCCTTCTAATCTAATCTAATCTAATCAGAGGCTCTGAGCAGAAAATATTCTTTAATATTCTTTATTATGTTCATTTAGGACCTTTTTTTCCCTTGACTGGAACTTTTCATCAACGATGGCCGCTGGGGACCCACAGTTTCATGTGTCAACCAAAATTGCTGGTTTCTCCAGACACATAATAAAAGTTAATTAATCAGTTAAGCAGGTCACGTGTTTAATTAAGCCACCTCTTCTGGCCCTTGAGGGCTGAACGGTGCCCTAATGTTTTTCCAAATGATCTCTAAATGCATTAATTGAACAAATCACCTGCTTAATTGATCCAAATGAGTATATTTCACAATCTTTTTGGAGTGAGTAGCATTTAAAGAGTGGGACAGAGGGCACTATTGTCCATGAGAGAATGGTGGCTTATGACTTAATGTTTACATCTAATTTTCAGGTCCATATGCTTTTGTATTATGTTCTGTTTTTTACATTGCCAGACTGTGCCTGCCAACATTTCTACTATACATGTTCATTGTATGTAATATTTTGGTTGTACTGTAAATGGATTTTCATTATTGCAAGAAGACTAATGCTACACATTGTAAATACATTGCCGATGAGTTGTGTACGGCGCTATTCTGGTGTATGATTTTAAAAAAATAAACCAGCGTAATAGTCATTTCATTGCAAATGATGCAAGTAGCTCATATTAACTCTGGATTAAGCTTGTCAGATTGAATTGCATTTGCCCTTATTTAAGCTAAGGCGGTTAGATTGAATCCTGGCCATAATCCATTCAGGCTCACCAAAAGAAAGCTTATGATATTATGTATTTGGACTTCCGAAAATGCATTTGAGAAAGTACCACACAAGAGGATCATTGACAAAATGAAATCAGTAGGAATTACAGGGTACAATACAAAGATTAACTGTAGTTGGGATCATATCTGAGCAAGGTATTGTGGGCAGTGGAATCCTGCAATGATCGGTGTTGGGACCTCTGCTTTACCTTATTTACATGAATGGTCTAGATAGGGATGTTACTAGTGAAATTGTTAAATTCGCAGTTGATTAAAAAAAAACAGGGTTTAGCCAACAATTTGGAATCTATGAAGGTAATCCAAGATCATTTAAACAAAATGCAGAAGCGTGCAGAAACCTGGCAGATTACATTCAATATAGCTAAATGTAAAGTCAAGTATGTGGGAAAGAAAAAATTAAGACAGGAGTATTTTATGGGAGGAGCAAAATTTGAAGTCTTGGGAGTAGTAGTTGATCAAAGTCTATCAGGAATATAACCTGTAGCAGTAAAAAAAAAAAAAAAAAAAGAAGCCCAACAGGATTATGGAATGTATTGCAAAAAGTTTTAAGTGTAAATCAAAAGTGGTTATATAGTATATGCTATATAATGCCATATATATAATAATATTATATAATTATTATATAATGCCATATACAGTGCCTTCCAGACTTATTTTCACCCTTGGTGAAGATGAGCAAAAAATGCTATGAAAAAGATTATTTGTTGTTCATCAGCTTGATCTTTCACTCAAAATATGACAGAAATCTAACCTTTAATTGAAGTAAAATGATTAAAAGAAAAAAAAAGTCCTTATCAAAAAATAAACATTTTTCAAAAATGTGTCACAATTATTGGCACTCCTGCATTTAGTACTTTGTGCACCCTCCCATTGCCAAGATAATGTCACTGAGTCTTCTCCTGTAATACTTGATGAGGTGGGAGAACACATAGCAAGGGATCTGAGACCATTCCATACAGAATCTCTCCAGATCCTTCAGAGTCCTTGGCCCTTGCTTGTGGAGGAGTCTCTTCTTCAGCTCACCCCACAGGTTTTCAATGTGGTTTAGGTCAGAGGACAGCTTGCAAAAGCTTGATTCTGTGGTCAGTGAACCATTTTTGTGTGGATTTGGAGGTATGCTTTGGATCATTGTCCTGCAGGAAGATCCAAATATGACCCAGTTTTTGCCTCCTGACAGAGGCAGCCAGATTTTGATCTAAAATCTCCTGGTACTTGATGGAGTCCATGATGCCACGTATCCTAACAAGGTTCCCAGGGCCTT
This sequence comes from Aldrovandia affinis, assembly GCA_029706075.1. Classification (NCBI taxonomy): domain Eukaryota; kingdom Metazoa; phylum Chordata; class Actinopteri; order Notacanthiformes; family Halosauridae; genus Aldrovandia; species Aldrovandia affinis. Next base: position 1,485,701 of record JAINUG010000172.1, on the reverse strand, counting down.
TGGGGGTAAAACATCCCCACAACATTACACTTCACCACACACTCTTTTTATGCCAAACCCACCTCTGGTGTTTGTTTCCATAAAGCTCAATTTTTTCTCATCTGACCATAGAACCTGGTTCCACTCAAAGTGGTTTGTGGTTTGATGACAGCAGAGGCTTTCTTTTGGTAAGCCTTCCCAATAGCTTATCAGTATGGAGGTGGTGTCTAATTGTAGTTTTGGAGAGTTGGTGACCCCAAGATGCAACTTCTACAATCCTCCAACTGTGATCCGTGGAGAACTTTTTGCCTCTCTAACCATCCTCCTCACTGTGCGTGAGGGCAAAATACACTTGCGTCATCTTCCAGACAGGTTTATCAGAGCTCCAGTTGTTTTAAACTTCTTAATTATTGCCCTAATAGCAGAGATGAGTATTTTCAGGTGTGTAGATATTTTTTATAGGCATTGCCTGAATTATGAAGGTCAACTTTTGTCTCATTTCATTTGTGTATTCTGTGATCTTCCCCATGTTGATGGATGACTAAGGGAGTTTGGCCTGTGTGTCACCTCATATTTAAACCCCAGTGAAACAGGAAGTCATGGATGACCACTTGAGAGTTCCTAAAGACCCAGGTGAACCTTAAAATAAAATAAAAAATATATATATATACAAATGGGAATATACTTCATTTACATTTTGTTCATAATAATTTCTAAAGGTGCCAATAATTGTGACACTTTTTGATAGGGATAATTTTTTTCTTTGAATAATTTTACTTAAATTAAAGGTTAGATTTATGTAATATTTTGAGTGTAAGATCAAACTGATGAACAACACACATTTTTTCATAGCCTTTTTTGCTTAACTTTACCAAAGGTGGTAATAATTCTGGAGGACACCGTATATAATATCATGTAATGCCATACAATGTACAGTGATGCTTGAAAGTTTGTGAACCCTGCAGGGGGTGGCCATTATTTTCATACATTATAGACAAATAACCCTATACAATTTTTATCTAAACCTCAGTTCTTAACAAAGATATCCCAAATAAAGAACACACACAAATAAATATTATATATTTTCATTAATTTAACAAAACTGGTTTATTTAACAAAAAGTCAGATATCCTTGTGTGCAGAAATATGTGAACCCCTTCAATCAATAACTTGAGACCTCCTTTAGCAGCATTACTTGAAGCAAACTAGTCTCCTATGGCCACTGATGCCAGACTCTGGCATCTTTTTTGAGGAATTCTCACCCACTCCTCCTTGCAGAACACAGTGAGGTTTGAAGGCTATCTGGCATGAACAGCCCACTTTATGTCCTGCCACAGCACCTCGATTGGATTTAGGTCAGGACTTGGCCAATCCAAAACACAAAACTGAATTCTCCTGAGACAGATTTGCTTGAATGCTTGAATCATTGTCTTGTTGGAACGGCCACTTTCGAACACCCACTTTCGGCCAAGTTTTAGCTCTTGGACTGGTGGCCTGAAAATGTGTAACGAAAGCCGAATTGTTGAGGATGAAGATAATTCTCCAGGTATTTCATTAGTTGCATTGCAACCACCTCCTCCAACACCTTAGAAAACATTGGGAGTTGTAGGTTTGGTCAGTTTTTCCAGATTTAAAAATGGGTATCACAACTGCTTGTTTCCAGCGAATTTTCCAGTGTTGATGGATATGTTTATCAAATGTGTAAGAGGCTTAACAAGTGTATCGCTGTGTCTTTAAAAATGCTACACCCTTGGGGTGTTCAAATCCAGGCTTGATAGAGCTGGATATTTTGTAGTCTGTAGGTAAATGATGAGTGTATACAGTATGTGCTGAATGGCCTGTTCTCATCATTATGTTTTCTTATGTTCTTCTATGCGAGTTGGGGTATGTCTGTAGCTAAGAACAACTGGGCCGTGGGGAACGTGTTTGGGGCCAGCTCAATCTGTAGAGATTAACTCAGACTTCTCCTTGTCCACCACGGAGGCCGTTAGGCCAAAGCAGGAAAGCTCTGGGGTTTCAGAGAGGCAGTATGCAATCGATACCTTGCCAGTCAAGATAATCCAGCTAGGAGGACCTGAAGGGTCTTTCTCTTCCCCTTCCTTCTTTGTATTTCCATCCCTCCACCCCACCTCCTACCATCTCTATTAAATTCAATTCAATATGCTTTATTTAAATATGATTTGTATATTTATTGCCAAAGCAAAGCATAGTTGTATAAGTACTATACAAATTATTATTTTCATATTTATCTGTGTGTGTGTGTACAGTCCTCAGTGGGAGTATAGTGGTGTTTTGTGTTGCTGTGTGTTACACACTACTCAGTGAGGGTGTTTTGTGTCTCTGTGTTACACACTTCTCAGTAATGCTTTCTTCTCTTGCAGCTGCCTGTCTTGTGTAAATGGCTCCTTCCCCTGCCACTGGTGCAAGTACCGCCACATGTGCACACAAAACGCCAACGACTGTTCTTTCCTGGAGGGCCAGGTCAACGTGTCCGAGGTCAGTCTCAGCCCACAGTCCCTGTCATGCACGGACATGTGCTCACATGTGCATGCATATGCGCAAGCACATGCGCACCAATGCATAGGTAAACATGCATACACACACAATTTTATAAAGGTATATAAATTATATATATGTAATTATATAGATTTATAATATGGTTATGAAATTATCTCAAAATATCCCATATAACATCAAAACTCTCAGCTAATCTTTCTTGCTTTTCCCCCCCCTCTCTCTCTTTCTCTTTCTCACTCACATACACACACATATCGGTAACTGCCAATATAAAGGAAACGCTTGAGTAAATGAGGGATACAATGTATATTGAAAGCAGGTGCTTCCACACAGGTGTGGTTTCTGAGTTAATTAAGCAATTATCACATCGTGCTTAGGGTCGTATATAAAAATGCTAGGCAGACCCAGATGCCCATTAGACTGGCTACCATGGCCAGCAGAATGCATTTCAGTGACTTTGAGAGGGGCATATTTGGCAGCAGCTTCAGTGATTAAGACTGCACAACTTCCTGATGTTTCATGACGAAGAAAGATTCTGGACCAGTGCCTGAGAGTGTTTTCCACCAACATCAACCAACACGTGTTGGAATTTATTGTGGAAGAATGGTGTTACATCCCTCCACTAGAGTTCCAGACACTTTCAGAATCTATGTCATGGCGCATTAAAGATGATCTGGTGGCTTGTGGTGGCCCAATGCCTTATTAAGACCCTTTATGTTGGTGTTTCCTTTATTTTGGCTTACCTGTACATACATTTTAACCCAGCTCCTGTTGTAGCTCTTATGCCTGTTCTGTTGTAAATATGTGTCTATATGTATACATCCATTCTAGTTATCTTTCTCTTTCTCTTTCTCGCTCTCTGTCTCTTGCACACAGATGATCCCATCTCTTGATGGTTTTTAAAAATATGTGTACCTCCATTCCCACTCTGTTTATTTATGTCTCCCTCTCTGTCTCTTTCTCTACACACGAGTACACATGCAGACACACAGATAGACACACACCAGTTGAACCCTGCTCCAGTGGGGTTCCTGGTGCGACTGTGTTTGTGGTTTGAGGTTTGTGAAGGGGAAACGGGGAGCTTTGCTTCACAGCAGCTGTATTAAGGGCCCTGGGACTTCTGCATTTATAAACAGTGAAGGGTGAATGACTATGCAAATTGTTCAAATCTTGTTCTACATTTCTAAATGCTACATTAGCATAAAAACTAATATCAATCACATCTCTTGCAGTCCCTAGTCTCTACACTAGAATATCAAGTGAGGGCAGTGTACTGCACCAGCATCAACTGTTTATGAGACACCCTCTCTTCCCCTCCCATCTATTCAAACCCCCCCCACCTGCTATACTCTTCTGGCTCTGGGACAATAATTCAAATTTGAATTTAAACCCGAAGCCATGGCAGGCGATTTCTCTGGTGTACGACATTGAGCCGTTTTGAATGATGGAAGCTTTCAAGATCACGGTGTGCGTGGAAGAAAAAGACGACGGATGTTTACACGTGTTGACTTCGCTATGAGCGCCGGGCGGATTTCTGCTTATCTTTTAGGCTCGGAAACACCTTTCCCACAACTCTGGTTCGGGGCTTCTCTGTTTGTTTGTGTTATTAATTGATCATGGGGTATCAAGCCTCAATCCAATTAGGGTTGGCTGTTTTATCTCCTCTCCGTAGCCCCAGAACCCAGCTATGCTACACACGCTTGCGTCTCGCCTCAAAGAGCAAATTATACGGATTAACATTTTAAACTGCACAGAGCTCGCTCCGCCCGCAAATTTCTGTTGAAATGGCTGTAGTGTCTAATCGCTGAGAAAACCATTTAGCGCACATTGACACTTTGTTGGAAGGGGGGTGGATTGGAGGAAGGGGGGGGGGGGCTGAGGCGGGGAGTTGAGCCTGAGACATCACCATGGAGACCCATCACCGGAACATACCAGGACTCGGTATGTTCGGAACCTGCAGATCCAAGAATCACAGAAAGCAGGTTGCTTCAGTCAATCAACCATTTTCTTTATGGCAATAATGATACTCATTTTGGAGGATGTGCATTTCCCATCTCTCTTTCAGTAACATTCCACTCTTGCCTTTCATGCCAAGCCAAGGCCTGTTTTTGTCCTGGTGAAAGTGCTGGTGTATTCCATGATTTCACATTGGTATTTGATTGCTAATCTCCCTGGTTGTTGCTTGTCACTTGATGCTGGTGTTAATGTAGCTTGTTGGACTCACACCACCTCACTAATGCAATTCGCAGGTGTTCGCCATGACATTTCCCGTCTCCTTTTGTGAACTAGAAGCATTCATAAATGGGATAAAGATGGGATACATTTATAATAGATTTATGAGAAAGATTGGATTCTTTTTTTTTTTCCAGTTAGGAGCTTGTTAATGGCCTTACAGAAAATATAGGCACACATTAGCAGTGCCTCTCTAATTTTAAAGTTGTGGTGATATTTGGGCATTTAAAGATCGCCAATGGTATATCACGTTTTCCCTGATAAAGGCAGTGTTCTGACTGTTTGTGTCTTGCAACTTCATCTTTAAAATAAACGTTGTGTGTGGAGATGTTATAAGTGTAGTTACAACAATAAGGATGACAGTGCTTTCCGCCAATTATTCCTGGCGGTGCTGCCCAACCCGCGATTCCAACACTCACGCAAGCATGCAAATGCCTTTTTGTAATTATTGCTGTTCTTAAAACCCACACAAGCATTCTTGTTTTCCCTTATTTCTGTAACCGTGGCAACACACACTTTCTCGTATCTGCCACACAGCATCAGTATCCCCGTCACCAGTTGATACCAATTCTCCCATATCCGTATATTAATCAGCATTTCGCTGACAGTCCCGAAACAAAGAGGGCATTAAATCTGGCCACTTCAGTGAGCCACACTTAAGAAGCTGCCCCCGCTTTGGGACACTGCTGGTTATTTATACAGTAGGTATGTTCGAATCACTTGCCAAAAAGAGCCTTTGTCACCACATCTGTCACGTTTATACATGGAGGTTTGATGTTAATTTCACTTTAGCGAGCCCTCAAAAAACAAAACACCTATTGCGCAGTGTGTCTGCTTAACATATAACAACATTAGCAGTACTGCTGGAAACATACAGAAAGCCTGTCTGCAAAAAAGCTGACGAAGATCATAAAACCAAGACCAACCATTCAGAATCAGGTGCGATGGTTTCTGCCTACCTGTTCTGTTATTCAAGACCTGCATAGTAGACTGGGTGGATTATCTGAGCTGGCTGACCGGTTACCTGCTGTGCGCCTTGTCTGTACTGACCTATACTGAATATTTGAGTTTGAACATGTTCCCTGCGCGGTCTTGTGTTATATAATGCACATGTATAAATGTACGTGTTTTCCGTGGCCCTGCACAAAAACCACATGCTTAGTTTGTAAACTGCGGGTGATTTGAGGTCAGCTGTTAATGACATGTAATTGGTTTGGAGCAGTTGACATTTGTGTATGAGAAAGCTGGCGTGGTTCCAGGCGAAGAGCTCTCGGACGCAGTCTGTCTGGGGTTCAGCTCTCTGACGACTGTGTGACGACACAGTTCTTTTGACGGGCCTTGCACGCATGGATGCGGCTGACGCATGCATCCACGAGTAGCAATTTGCTACCAGTACTGTGAAGATGTGGGCCAGACCATGCTGATCTAGTCTCTAGTTGGCATGGCCACTGCCCAACATTACAGAACCAAGCAGGACTGATCTCGGTACAGTCTAGTCTAGTGAACTGGGACTCCTCCCAAAGCACAGACATGGAGCAAGACTGCTCTCAGTACAGTTTCAGTGGGGTTATCCATCACTGCCAGCCGTGTGTAAGGCCTGGTAACATGTCTGGTGAAAACCGTGCTCTGAACTGAGATGATGCATAAGCAGTCAAACAAAGGCAGGTCTGTGCGTCATTCATCTCACTCAATTAGCGCGTAGTAGACGTGTCAATGCGCACAGGACAAGAGGGTGGCTAGCAATGCTTTTCCTTCCCAGTATGGGTGGTCTGTGCTTACTTCTACATATCTCAGTTGTCATCACACACATGTAAGGCTGGTTGATACTTGCTTGGTAAACAGGGCTAAGCCTGCGCCATCTCATCATTCCCTGGGTCTGACTGCCCTGCCATGACCCTCCCCCCCCACCCCCCACCACCTACCCCCTAGCCCTTCGACCAGCGACCGTTATCCAACCCCCTCTCCACTCCGCAAAAAAGGATGAGAAAGAGGACAGAACAAATGGCCTTCATTAGCATTTTCATTGCCCCATTTATAACCATTAAAGCTGCTTTTTGTTTAAAAGATAATAAACCAGAGATTTCCAGATTAAATTGATCTTATTTTGGCTAATTAGACGATGGATCAAAACTGACAGGGAGAGCGAGGAGCAGCGGATTGCTATCTCCTGCGGTGCTCTTCACCGAGGGGGGGAGAGCAGCAGGCGGAAGAAAGGCGGGAAGCACTCCTCAGTAAGACATGACCCGACTGCATCCGGGCACCAGCTCCCTCACCTCAAAGTGTCTGAGGAATCCTCACGGTATGAGTGATTTTCAGCCATTATCAAAATCAGAATTTGTTGGCGCAGCAGAACCTATTATGACGTTTTTAGAGGCTGGCGAAAAAAGAGCGACTTATTATTTCCTTCAACATCAACATGAATCCAGGGCACTCCTGAGTTATGTTGTTGACCTGATAAGGGTGGAAAGAGAAATGGTTCTTGTGTGGAAATAAATTTAAAAATATATATTATTACCCTGGAATAAGTTTTTGCCATTCACGTAATTTCAAACACACTTATGGCACGGTCTCCTCTGGCTTTGGGGGGGTGGGGGTAATGTAGTAGGAGGCAGTGGGGTAAGCACTCCATACATTTAATTATACCTTAAATGAAATAAAAGTAGTGCAGCCTTGTTAGATGCTGGTATCCCCACTGCACTGTAGATTGAGCTCTTAGCTCCTCTCCTGGCGGATTCGCTGGAACACATCACGGAGCCCCCCCTTTTAATTATTCAGAGGGGATTCCATCTTCAGCACCTGCTGCTTCACTGTCCATTGGCTGAACTGGATCCGAAGCAGAACATTATGTCTAGTCCAGTCAAGGGGGGATACAGTTAAATGCTTAATTAAGCATTTACAACTGGGGTGTATTATAAATTGTTCCCTAATGCTTTTAGTTATTCAGCCTATTGCTCTCCAATGTCAAACTGTGATTGGCCATAACCAGGTCTTATGGTCAGATGAGACCAAAAGCTTTTAGGCCATAAGGACTCTTATGTTTCAAATGACCTTTTGGAATATGACATTGAAATATGGTGGTGGATCTTTGATGTTATGGGGATCTTTGCATCTACTGGTCCTGGGGCTCATTATAAGGTCAGTGGAGTCATGAACTCCAACAAGTACCAAGACATTTTTGCCAAAAACCTGGTTCCCTCTGCCACTTTTGAACAAGACAATGATCCCAATCATACCTCAAAATCTAATAAAAATGGTTAACTGACCACAAAATCAGTTTTGTAATGGCTATCTCAGTCTCCAGACTTGAACTCATTCGAAAATTTGTGATTTAATTTGAAGAGGGCAGTCCACAAGCACAGACCGAAGGATCTGATGGATCTAGAAGTTGTACGGAGGAATGGTCAAAGGTCCCCCCCAATATGATCACCAAACTCATAAAACATATAGGTGATGACATTTGAATACAGATTTAGTTTTATTTTATTAAAAATTATTTATACAATTATTTGGGGTATAATAACTGTGAATAAATACACTAGTCTAGTAAATAAATACTACAAAGTCTGAACAATTGTATTTGTATAATGGAATATCAATTTTCCCATTTTTTGTAGCATAAAACATAGCTCATTACCTGTATTATTTATTTTACCCAGCCTTTTTTACTAATCTTTATCAAGGGTGTGAATAATTTTGGCATTGCCTGTAGCTTGTATCTCAACATATCAAAAGGGAGGGTGAAAGAGGGAGGGAGAGAATGAGGAAGCGAGGGAGAGAGGGAAGGAAGGAGAGAGGCAGAGAGAAATTGGGCAGGAATAAGCATAACATTTCAACACAGAACCAGTGTAATCTAACAGGTCTTACTTTATTTATGAAATGCATAGATACACTTTTTAATCATTTAAGTAATCCCTCAGTGAGTGTTCTACCCCCCCCCTTATATTTTCTATCCTTCAACACCAGAATGTGTCCAGACAGCCTCACAGTTACATATTCATGGCGATTTGTGAAGATTGTGAAAACGTTGCTGGCAGCTCCTTCCAACTCTCAGCCTAGGCTTGAGGAGAGAGGTGCTATTTATAAAGAGTGCATTTCGCCCGTACCAGTAATGGGCTTGATTCACCCATACGGGTAATGGGGTTTCAAGGCATTGTGCACACCTGCTTTCTTGAGGGCTTATCAGGACACCTTCACGTGTAGCTGTTCAGCCAAGATAGCTACAAGACAAAAGTGATCAGGACAAGAGGGTAAGAGCCCTTTCCTGATGAAAGGGAAGCCAGTGAGATTCTGTAACCGCGGATACGGGAATTGCAGAAAGGATCAGGGTAATGGATGGGCTGAGCTGTGAATAGCTGACCCTGGCAGCTGGCCCTGTCGCCAAAAGTGTTTCAAAGAAAGTCTGACGGCCTCTTCCTTGCTTGGTTTTTAAAGCTTTCATCCCAACATAGCTATTATCTTATGTCATATCAAAGCATATGCCATCGCAAAGGAGTTTAATGGTCATCGCATCATCTTTGCTCTTTTTTTTTCAAAGTTCTCCCATCCCTCCATTAATCATTGATTTTGTTGCCTTCCTGTCCTGATCCTTTCAGCCATGTCAGTGATTCCTTAGAGATCTGGCTGTCCAAGAGTTGATCTGCCATTGTAGCTTTCACTGATTCATCACAACCTGTCACCCTCCCTACCTCCTTGTCACCAAAATGTCATATGTCACACTCCGAGGGTCGCCTAGGTCCTTGGTCTCGGTACCCTTCTCCCCCGCCGTCATTGACCAAAAAATACCCCTGTCAAACGGCACACGCCAGTGCGGGACGCTGGAGATGATTGGCTAGGGGACAGCGTAAAAAGTTAGCCAGTCGCTCGTGAAATTTGAATGGAGTGCGTTAGTTTTGCTAATGGGGTCTGGGTAATGTACCGGGACTGCTCACTGCACAGTGTTTTATTCTTCTTGTTTTTTCTTCTTGGGAGAAGTCAGGGGCTGGGGGGTGACTTGACTTTCCCAATGATGTTATTTTAATTTTAAAATCATCAAATGCCTGAAAAATTTCATGGCGCTCCTACAGTTTTTTTAAATACTTTTTTCGTTTTATTCCCAATTTAGTGGCCAATTAATTATACCCTCTATTTATTTTGATTTGCCCACCCCACACAAGTTTGCCGCTCCTCTCGTCCCTCCCTTCGAGACGGAATTCACTCACCTACTATCTGGAGTCACCCTTATGTGCTTCTCAGCGAACTTGTGCTGGCTTACCCTCCTCCACCCCCTGGTGCGGACAGCCAAACACCGCCCCCAATTGGGGCTCCCACAGGGCCGGTCTGGTACAGTCGGGTTTCGAACCCCGACCATGATAGGCAGCTCACACTCGTAAAGGACCAGCCAATACGGGTGCGTTACACACGCTCCTAGTGTTAAATGTGTGTAACTATTCTCTACAGATGGGTGTCTTCCCAACTGCATGTAAGATTGCCATGGTGATGAAGAAGAGCAATCTAGGCTCTTCGATACAAGTTTAGACCAGAATCTAATCTTCTTTTTTCAGCTACATTTTGGAGAAACTTGTTTTTAAACAAGAAAAAGAAAAGAAAAGAAAAAAACTAAAGATGACCCATGGTGCATGGAACACCCTCATTAATGTTTCTAGTAAACATCTGACTGATTCCCAAAGCCAAGGTCCACCCTGACCTTCGCTCTGTGCCAGTAGCAGGACTGGCTGACTGCTCACAAACCCAGGACTACCCTGGGACTAACCCAGACTGCAAGCTCATACAGACTTTCCTCTTTTGTAAAAGGAAAACAAAAACTTCAAAGGAATCCCCTGGTAAAAATCAATTCTCATTGTTTCCCGGACCATGACAGTCTGATACACACGCTCAAATGTTTTGACACCTGTCAAAAGTATTCACAAAATCCTTCTTTATTCTCCCCATCACACCCCCACCCCTCTCACCGCCCCCCTACCCACTGCTCGTGTCATCATCCTTCTGTTAAAGGGAAACTTAATGGCTGTCGGACTCAAATCTCCTTGGTTTCTTTGAGCTTTGAGTCCCGAAGTTGTTCCATCTTTCCGGAATCATGCAGTCTCTGCTGCAGGCCACGGCCTTGAGGTGCCTGGCTCTCTTCGCGTCTCGAGACTCTGCTCGCTAGGGCCCCTGCTGGACACCTGCGTAAGGGTCCTGCATCAGCTACAGCGTGAGAAACTTGTGCTGATGGAGACGGATGCGTGCAGGCAGTGGTGAAGCGGGCAGGACAGATGCTTATATCGATAGCGATCAACGGTGTTTCCTGCCCGAATCTGACTTTAAGCAGAACCTACAACCCATTCCAGTTCCTCTGTTCTGTGTGCAGTTTTTCTGTGAAGAGATTTTTTTTAATGTCATGAGCATTCTGACATTAATATACTTCTTCAACTTCCCTTCCCTGTCAGAAGGCTTCAGGCAGTTAATTAACTGCGTTGTTTGCAGTCTTTTCTGTGCTCCCATGTGCCGTGAATGCACAAGCGACGTAGCGCGTGGCCAGCTCGGAGTTGGCCGCGTCTTAATTCCGCCGCTCATGCATATTGATTGCCCTTGTTTGGCTCCTCAAAGTGCGGATCCCGCCGCGAGTCCACTTAATTTCTGCTCGACATTCACCACACGCGACCGCGGCGGAACGGATATCGCCTCTTTCCCATTATGTCGAAACCACCTCCCCAACCCCCTGCAAATTGCAATCTCAACTCATTAATGGCGCTTAATTTAACGGTGGTTTAACGAAAAATGAACCAAACGAAGAGTTGAGCAAACAGACCGCAGGACCCGCTGAGCTAATAATGAGTAAATGTGCAATGTTTCACGGATATGTCTCCTCCAAAAAATGAATTGGCCTATATTTAATGAGGTATAAATGTTTAAAATATGGGACTGAGAGCTGCTCCAAATTTAAACTGAAATTCAAAAGAATAAACATTTTGATTTTATTTGCAAAGAATAGGCTAATAGGGGTGAAAGAAGTATATACGATGGTCCAAATATTTGACATTACAATAAATACAAATGATCATTTTCAAAGGCAAAAGTGTTTCACAAACGTAACATTGCAATTAATAACAAAAACTGTTTTATAAGACAGTAGTCCATTAACATTAATGTCACATCCTATCATGGTGTGATAGTGCTGTGGTTCAAAAGCAATTGGCCAAAAACAAACATCTTGAGCCACAAGCAGACAGATTTGCCTAACCAACCCCCGCTACGGCTACCTCGCAGATTAACTCATATTTGGTATAAGTCTTGCCCCAACTGTCTTGGTCATCGGCCATAGCTGCACAAATGAGAAGATGTAGTCGTTCTCACCGAACAGCAGCCAGATAACCCCTTAGGCAGCCGAGGAACATTAGATGGGGGGGGAAAAAAGTGTTTGCCATCCAAGTGGCCGGTTGTGTCCAAGTGCAGGAATGGGTCAGGATTGTTGGTTATATATCTGTCGGACTCCATGACAATATTTCCTCTGACCAGGGGTACCCTGTAGGCGGGAGGCATGGGGAGTGTGCCTGCGATGGAACCAACTGTCCAACAGTTCGACACATTGTATATTTGATTCTCTGCCAGCTTGGTTACCGAGCCCAGTGGCAGCCAAGCTCATCGTTTTTCTTCCCACTGAAAATCTGCTACCCGTCTCCAGCCCAAATGGCCGCTACCATTGGCAGTGACGATCAACGTAGTGTTTGGCAAAAATAAAAAAATTAATAGCAGCACAGCAAGAACACGCCATCATGTCCTCCCTATCTCTGGAGTTGTTGGCATGGCCCCAAACCATGGCCCTTATGACAGGGAATCTATCCTGTTAAGTGTCCCATCTACCCCTGTCAGTGAGCTTTGACTTGCAACCACTGTTCCTCTTTCCGGTTTTCCTTGTTTGGTGTATGGCATCATAATTTTCTTCACTGTTCCCCTTGACACATTAAATAATTTTGCCATTTCTTTGTTCTTTTTTATATTTGTTTCAGATTTTTTCCCTGTTTTTCTCCGAGTTTGGTGGCCAATTGTACCCTCTATTAACCCACTATCCCCCCCACAAGCCCGCCGCCTGCAGCTACAGAACCAGCCACTACTCTGGTACCGGTAGTGGCAGGAACAGCGAACAACCTCCTTCGAGACAGAACTCGTGCAATTTGTGCACCAACTCTTTGACCTCTTGAAAAATGTGTTCGATCACTCCTGTTGCTTTAGAAACTTTAGAAAGCTTTCATTTAAAAATGTATTTTATAGCAGAAACATTTTGTATTCACATTAATATGAAACATACGTGAATAACGTTTCGTTATTTCAAAATACAAGACCTTTGGGCCTCCCAGGTGGTCTAGTGGTTACAACGTTCGACGCTGGCCACTGCAACTTGGGTTCGATTCCACCGGCCGCGCCATAGTCTGCTCTGGCCCGGGAGTGCCACCGGGGGTGGCGATTGGCTGTCCACCCCAGGGAGGGGGGAGGGAAGCTGACAGGAAGTTCGCTGCCCACAGGCGTGGCTCTGTAGTACTTGAGTTATGGTCAACAGGCGAGTGCCGTCTTGGAGGGGATGATACTTCGCCTTTGTCATTGCCGGTCACAGGGCTACGGCAGCGAACTCACAATACAAGGGGGGGTAAAATCAGATTATCTAATGATTTATAAATGTCTAATAACTATTTACAAATTATTGGTAACTGATTCATAACTGTGTTATTAATCATTACATTTTTAAATCATTAGTAAATGATGTACTAACTATAAACAAATGATCTATGAATGATTAATCAATCATCATTGACTATCCATTAACAGTCCTGATTTATAGCTGGCTTAAACCAATTACTTAATAATTATTTAATAATTAATAACACTGTTCCTAATCAGTTACCAATAATTTGTCGATCTACTAACCATTTACAAGTGATGCTTATTATAAAGTGTTACCAAATGTATGTGCTAACCCACTGACTGTCTCCACCAGGGACTACACAATCTTCCCTCTGTAAGGTGTGATAAGAAAGCCCTTTCCCAGATCAAATATATCATCTCTCTCCCTCTCCTTTTCTCTCCCTCTCCACCAGGAGTGCCCCCAGATCCTGCCCTCCACGCAGATCTACATCCCAGTGGGGGTGATGAAGCCCATCACCCTCCTGGCCCGGAACCTTCCGCAGCCACAGTCAGGCCAGCGCAACTACGAGTGCGTCTTCCACGTCCAGGGCTCGGTGGAGAGCGTTACCGCCCTGCGCTTCAACAGTACCAGCATCCAGTGCCAGAAGACCTCGGTGAGCTCCCCCGCCCCCACCGTGGTCGATCCTTATGTGGCCCTTCCCCCTCTGTGTCTCATCCCACCTGTGACCCTTCTCACGTGTGCCCCTGCCCCCTTATGACCCCTCTCCCTGCTCACACCACGTTCCCTCCGGGTGAGGGACCTGCTGCCTTCCCTTCCGCGATTTCTGTAGTGTGATGGAGTGTAGGATTAACCCCACACACCAAGCCATTCTGTAATGTGCGACTTGCTCCCCTGAACATTGGGAGTGATGGGCAGGGGGGATTGGGCTGGGGAAACTGTCTGTTCCTCCTTTCTGATTTCTCATCTGTGCACTGCCCCCCCGGCTATGGCTCAACAGCTCTCTCCTCGCAACCCCCCCTCACCCCGGTGCTTGCTCTAAGCCTGTCCTCCCCAGTGCCCCCCCAGGGGAAGGGAGGGTCCCCATGTCCATGTCCCATGTCGGGGGAGGCCTACGAGGGGGCGTATCACTTTTCTGAGGATGAAAATATGCAGGGGTGTCCAGGGTCGACCCTGTCTTTGCCACAGCTCATCCGGGGGAAGAGTGCAAGGTTGATGGATCGGCTGTCCTCTGCGGGGGTTCCAGAGGGGCGAGCGGGGTGTCACACATGTCACTGCGCCCAACGCATAGATGTTTGGAAAGATGGATTTGGTTTTTTTTTCCCCTTTTCCCCTCCTGTTGCTGCTTCTGTACTTCTCTCATACCTAGTTTGCACATCCATTCCTCTCACTTCCCTAACTCCTCAGAGACTAACTACATGGCACCTCGTTCTGTCACCATTTAATTCCAGTCGCCTGCTTTCAAAAATAAAACCAACAACAACAAATGGAACTAGGCTTATAACCCAAAGGCTGCAGGTTCGATTTTCTGTAACGCAGAAAAGAGGTTCAGTAAATAGTAATAGTTCACTAACTGTGCATAATTTTTCAAATGTGAGCTACTGTAAGCAAATCAATTTGAATAAGTGCTTGTGCCAAGCCCATGAATAATAGCGATGTAAAAAATATAATATGCGCTCCACCTAGTGCAATGGTTCTCTTCCTGTGGTCTGTGGACCACTGGTGGCCAGCACAAGCCCCCAGCATGGTCCGTGACAATTTTACGATTTACATTGGATAAGTAATATGTAGAGAGCTGGTTTGCTGCTGTGTTCATATTGCAAGGCTTTGCTCAGGCGCACCCATCCCATTGATGTTTGAAAGTAAGTTTGTGGTTAATACGTTCACTATTACTAATTACATTAATGCATGCAACTATTTTGTTTTGTTTGCATTTGTATGTTTACCTGGTCCATAGTGGAAAAAAAGTTGTTGGTGTGCATGCGTACAGTGGATGATTGTTCAGGCCTGGTAAAGAGCAGCGTTTGCAGCTGGCTGAAAGGCATTATGGGAAGTCACAGCCTCTCTGGGTGAAAGTGGAATTCTAGTCGTTACCGAAGGCTGTGGTAGGACAGGACTTCCTGTGGGGAAGGTGATAACGAGCTGAGAAAACGGGAGCATGGAGGTCCTGTCGAGTGCCCCTTCTAAGGCATTGCCGTTCCCACACCTGGTTTCTCCATTCACCGCAAAGTGCAGGCAACATGGCATCGCAATGAAGCCAGCCGCGGCAACATGAAAGCTAACATGAGAGCTATCAAACCGTCGATATGGGGTGTGTGAAGTTTCCCAGGTGGGTCAGCTCCTGTTGGACCATTGAGCAAGAAACTGGATATTAACCACTTCAGTAAACATCTAGTGTTATGGATGACGATGATCTGTAGCAATGTAAGTAGACCTGATAAGAGCCTCGGCAACACAAATAGATAATGTAAATGTAATGCAAATGCTTCAGCTGTGTGTGTGTGTGTGTGTGTGTGTGAGGCTTTCTTGCTAATCGATTACACAAACAAGAGGATGTTAATCCACAGTGTGGCCCAGTGTGAACTGCAGCACAGTGCCGGAGTGTCACTAAGCACGTTAGCATGCTGCCCCCACCATCCCCTGAGGAGGGGTTAGGAGGGGTGCTACTCCCATAATTCAGTCTGTCTGTTTATATTTCAGAAAAAACTCCCACACCCCAGCACGCACGCACGCATGCACACACTCGTCAATCTACAATAGACTGAGCACAGCTCGTCTATTGAGAGCTATGTTTGTGTGTGAGAGAGGGCAAGAAAGATAAATAGAGGGTGGGTTAGGAGAAGAGAGATGAAATGCAAGTTTGATTTCATCAAAGGGAGAGCCAAATGACTATGTCCAGTGGGGGGGTTACCCTTAGCTGGCCTGATGGATTCCACCCAGACTGACTCTCAGGGTAAAGTCAATCCGGCTATGACACTGAACTCAAGCCTGAACATGCCAATCATGACCTCAGTTGGTTGCATGCAGAGCGGAGGCCTGTGGCACTTCTGGGGGGCGTGATACTCAGTGAAAATTAAGGAAAGTGCTGCTTGGTGCTCCCAGGCAGCAGAGGAGATGGGCAGTATTCGGGGGAAGAGATGACATCACAGGCGGCTTTACCGCAGACGAGTGACTCCTTCCTCTCCTTTCATTCCAAAAAGAAGAAGATGATATTAGGAATGAGAAAGAGGAAAGGGAAGTGGTAAAAAAAAAAAAATAATCTTGCTTGGAACCTCGCCCACAATTGTCATGGCGGCTGGTTTTCTCTTTGTCTTTATCTTCTTTTTTTTTCTTTAACGGAAAGGAAGAGTATCAGGAGGCTTTTATGGGAACCAATTAAGGCAGCCGCAGATCAAATGATGATGAATTACAGGCGGGCGTGGGCAAGACAGCCTTTGTCCCTAAGACCCAGGGGAAAAAATATGGAGGGGGTGTAGGGAGAGTAAAGGAAAAGGGGAGGCCTTCAAATTACGAGAGAAAATGTGGACATAGCTCTTGTAGACCACGCTCTTGTTTTCTCTGGAGAAATGGATGTGGGGGTGGGGGAGATTGGGAGCAGAACAATAGGTGAGGAAGCTGTAGGGACTAAGTATGGATGCCGGGCTGTGGTTACTACCTGCTGTGTGGCTCTAATGGCTTTGAGCTCTCCTACTGCTAGTCCCTCTTACCAAAGAGCCCTGGTAGGCTTGTTTGCTGTAGAAAAATCTGCCGGCAATACTTCACTTCACCCGTGCTTGGTTGGTTTATCCGTCCAAGGCAGAATCAGTGGCTGAGTTTCTGTCACACCAGAAATTCATTGTCTTGATGTCTTGTCCGGGATGGTCTATTGTCATAAAAAGGGGAGGTGGGTGTTTGTCTTTGGTCCATTTGTGCAGAGCAGTTCATCCAGGTCATATTTCAGAAAATTAGGGTTGGTTAAGGAGGAGAAAGTGGTGGAAGCAGGTCCACGGCCAACTGAAGCAACCACTTTTTCTCTGATCTACTCTTTATTGAAAAGTGTATTTTACATTTGCATTTACATCGAGGCATTTAGTAGACACTCGTGTCCAATTTATTTATACAGCTGGATATTTTCTAAAACAATTCAACCAAGTAGCCAAGTTCCTCGCTCAAGGGTACAATGGCAGTGCCCCACCTGGGAATCAAAGATACAAGTTCTCCAACTACTATACTACTTATATGGTCACATATACAAAAAGTATATATATCTTACTTAATAACATTGTGTATGTCTGCATTTTATGGGATGTATGAACATTTTCACATATTTCATTTACATATCTATGATTTATACATTGTAGTCCATACCCATAACTAATCCTACATTGTTTGGTATATAACACATTTATTTTGCGTGCATTTTACTTTCTTCTTCCGAACCGCATCGTGGCATTGAGCAAGTGACCGACCTCAGCCCCTCTTCCGAGCCCTCTCTTGATTCAAATTGCTGGAGCACCCAGAGGCCCACAGTATTCCTTAAGACCAGAGAAGACATCCACAGTCCGTTAAGCAGCAGGAAGCTAACGAGGGCTCACTGCATGACTGCTCCTCTCTCCCCCCCATTGACGTAGCGCACAGCAAACCCAGTTAATTAGACACATTATATATGTTTTGTCCACCCATGCATCTTATTAAAAAACTAATAATAATGAATGAAAGAAGTGTGGCCGGCAGCAGGGGCATACGTCACCTTGTAATTAAACGGGACCGAGACTGAAGAGATTACTGTACGCTGAAACAGGCTGTGACTCTGCAGAAGCTGTCCCCGGCCACGTCTGTTTGACTGATGACTGATCACATTTCGAGGAATCCTTCGTGTTTAGGGAGCAGGGTCAGTGTTTGAGGAGGAGCAACGGCAGTCGGGCCCACATAATTCTCCTCCATTTTACATTTCCATTTTAGGCATTTAGCAGACGCTCTTATCCAGGGCGATTTACACAGTTTACATTTCTTTACATACAATCCATTTATAGAGCTGGATATTTTTTACTGAAGCAATTCAGGTTAAGTACCTTGCTCAAGGGTACAACAGCAGTGCCCCATCTGGGAATTGAACCTGCAACCTCTTAGTTACAAGCCCAGCTCCCTAACCATTACACTACACTGCCAGCCTCTCTTGTCCCTCGCTCCTATCCTCCTTTTGTCTCGCCCCTCTGTGTCCACATCTCGGCAGGTTATGTGGTGGCCAGAACCCAGCTAACAACCCCAGCGCGTGTGCACACACACATACGCATAGACGTACATACACACACACAGAGACACACACACACATAGACATACATACTCATGCAGCGTGCCTGTGAAAAACACCTCATGTCAGATATATGTAAATTTCCCCTGTGGTTTTCACCCTAATTAGGTGTATCACACGTACAACACTAGAAGACATCAGGTTGTCAGATAAGGAAGCGGATAAAAGAGAGTGATCTCACTCACTACATGGTCTTGTGATTCGTGATCCCCCCTTCCAGACAATATTAGCATCCGGGAAGTCGCGTATACCTCAGCAAACCGGCAAGTTTTTCTTATTTTTTAATCAGTGAAAAGCTACCTCTAATCCCTCAACTTGCTTTAAGTGATTGAGTCACGTTAAAATCCCATTGAATTCCTGTAATGCCACAATGCATCACATTGTAGTGGGATGTTAATTTGGTCCTTCCTGACCCCCCACATTAATCCCGTCTCGGATTACTGGACAGCCCTGGATGGTGCTGCTCTACGCACATTTGTGTGTACATATTCGTATGGGTGGGTGGGTGTGTGTGTGTGTGTGTGCGTGTGTGCATTTGCGCTTAACTTCAGGTGTGGTGCTTATGCACCATCAGTGTTGTTTTTTTCTTGGTCTGGGCGGTTTAATTCGTCTTTCATTTCCTGTCTTTGATGGCTTAGAGTACAATAGTTGCCGTGCACACTGTACAGTAACTAGCACAGAGCAATAATGCCTTGCGCTCTAAGACTTCGGGATCACCGAAGCGTCACAAGACAGCACTGGAATACGGCCAATGCAGGTTGCCGCTCACCTGCGGTACGGACGGCACTCTTCTAGAAGGCAATATAAATGTTAATGCATTTTTCATGTTTTGTGAAAAGACGTCGCGGAAGCCGGCGGTAATTGTTCTCTGAAGTGCTGGTCTCTGAAAGACGTGGCGCTCGACGTTTGGAATCGCGTGGAGGAGGGAACCGAAAGCTATACTTTCCCTGGGAAGTGTGTGCGAAGCACGGGGGCTCCTGGACGGCCGCGGTTGCCGACGCAGCGAGCGCCGCAGCGAGGCTCGCCCCAGGCGGCGCTCTATTTTTAGCCGCGCTCTCAGGTATTCCTTCAAAATGACTAATGCTCGCAGTGTGACCCGCGTGGAACGCACTCATCTTCCCACATCCTCCCCCTCTCCTTTCCTCTCCTCTCCTCTGCTTTCCCCCAGAACGGCAGCTGGCCTGTTTTGTTAACATCGACACTTTTTTTTTTTTTTTTTTTTTTTTTGCCGACCCAATCTCTTTTGCTTGGCTCATGTTTTTACTGCTTTCCCTGTTCGTCCTTGATGTATAGCGCTGTCAGAGGGGTGGGGGGTGGGGGTGAAATGTGGTATATGAGCTGGTTTTTCGGGGCTTCATTAATTGTGAGGCTCTGCTTCGCTCGTATTGTATGTCGTCGGGAGGAGCTGTTTCACGTGGCGCCCGTTGCTGTAGCTCGCTGTGCTGGGAGCTTGTGCACAAGGGCACCTTGTACAAGCAAAGACATGCGGAGGCGCAGGGCCGTGTCACTTCTCTTTTTCTCCCTCCTTCGCTTCCCTTGTTTCCTTGTCTCCAGATCTCGGTCTCTCACCGACTTTCTCATTCATGCTTTCCCATTCCCTCTATTCTCATTGTCTTTTTTTTTCCCCGTTCACTCTCTCATTCACTCTCTTATGTGCTCCGTTCTCATTCTCTCTCTCTCTCTCTCTCTCTCTCTCTCTCTCTCTCTCTCTCTCTCTCTCTCTCTCTCTCTCTCTCTCTCTCTCTCTCTCTCTCTCTCTCTCTCTCTCTCTCTCTCTCTCTCTCTCTCTCTCTCTCTCTCTCTCTTCCTCCCTTGATCGGGACAAGGTCCCTGCACTTCCACATAAAATGTCGACACTGGACACATACACTCCAGAAGTTAACGCTGACCAGCGTGAACAGTGCGGAATCAGGCGGATTTAGCCGCGCAACCGCCCAACCTCGCCTGTGGCGTGGCTTCCCGTATGGACGGCGCTTCCTCTGGTCACACCGGAGGAAGAGGAATAGGAAGAGGCCCGGGGGCCGTCGCCTGCACCGCGGTTTCATTGGGAAGGCGTGGAAACGTACCACACCAGAAGGAATCAGATTCCAACGTCACCAGCCTTTTTCACCTCCCCTGCGGCATCTTGGTTGTTAGTGGCAACCAATTCTCGCCCATACACTAGCACCGTGTATCACCAGCGGGAATGCGATTGGCTTTTTATGAGAATAAACCTGATTAAACATAATAAACGGTCAATAAGCATCACCTCCCTCTCTCTTATTTGTTAATGGTCACTGGCCAGACTTCTGCATGCATGTGCAATAATAGATTTTTAATAGTTTATTTAAGCAGCAGGCTTATCTTCATTTGTTTCCTGTAGTAAGACCCACCAAATGTCAAGTAACCGATTGTTGCCAATAACAACATAGGCTTAAGCCCTGCATCCTTTTTTATTTTTTAATTTTTTTTAGATGCATGCTTTGGGTTCCATAGCATAAGCATGAAAGAAGGAGCAATATAATGATTTCATCAGAAGGAGGGGATATTTTTAATTAAAAGCATATTTATTAAAGTATTAATTTCAATTAATAGGAGCATATTTTCACTCACCTCTTGGTCAGAGTGTGTACAGGCAATTCATTATCCGAAACCACGTCTTATACCGACCAGGAGCATGATTATTAGTCTTCCAAGGCAGGCATGAGATATTGTACAATATATCTCTGAGCGAAATCTGAGCAAAACCACTCCTTTTGGTTCTCACGCCTTATTTTGGGGAGTGGCACGCTTGGTGTGGGGTTGGCATAAATGTGTGACGTGAGCCCGTTTGCCGGGTTTGTCTCTGGGCTAATCTGTAGGCCTGTCGGCAAATACAAATGGTAGGACGGCACCCAGCCCAACAGCAGAGGGGGGGCACCCCCGGGCCCAAATGAGACATGTCAGAGAACAAATTGAAAATGCCAATTTCACTTTGCTCCTGTGCGTGGCTCTTCGCGCCCAAGTTCGGCGCCACTTATTTCATGTGTAAATTAATGGCCTCCACTCTGTAATTCGGAATTGCCTGACGTCTTCCTCCTACTGTTTCTTCCTGTCCTGTCTCTCTCTCTCTCTCCCGCTCTCTCTCCCTCCATTCCTCCTTTCTCCTCTCATTTTTACCCTGCCTCTTTGATGCTTTGAGCGGATATCGGTAGTGTGTGTCCTGTTCGAGACATCATGCCTATGTTTTCCTGTACACTGAATGCCCCCCCCCACCTTGTGGTAAATGTGTACGTGTGTGTGTTTGTCTTTTACCTGCTGTCCTCCTCATGTTTGTCAGTATATGAGTTGGGAGTCCAAATATATAATATCATAAGCCCAGTTTGAGTCAAAACATTTTATACTTTCCTCAAAGAAGTCCAGGAGGTTTATTAGGCATGGCCTTCCCTTAAAAAACATGTTTTCCGTCCCTTATGATACTTTTATTTTCCAGGGATAATTACGACTTGTCCCTAATAATGCATTCTGGTATTTTACATGAGATGCAAGTTAAATTGACAGGCCTGCAATTCCCTGGGTCAGTATGGTCCCCCTTCTTATATATTGTAATTATACTACTTTGGTTCCAGTCATCTGATATTTCTGTTTAGGGATTGCATAGAAATGTCTGTCAGTGGTTTATAAATAATCTCCCCAAGTTCCTTGAGTACTCCAGGATATATGCCATCAGGGCATGCTGCTTTATATGTCTCAACTTTTTGTAGTCCATCCCTTATCTCAATGTCCTCTAAAACATTCTGTACATTGGATGTACTTGCATATTTATAACCTCTTCTCTGGTAAAGCACTCAACAAATTAACCTTTTAGGGTATCAGCAATGTCCTTATTATTATAAAGCAAAGCTCCTTTATTCTTTCCCTCTTCTTTAACTGTCTTTTTTCTACTGCAATATTGAAAAACCTATTTTGCATCTTGGGCAAAGATACTTTTATCTGCCCTTATTTCTTTTGGAAGTCTTAGCCCACATATTACAATAATCTGCCTTGTTTCTCTCCGAATTACCTTTTTTATATACTCTATACAGCAGGGGTCTTCAACTCCAGGCCTCGAGGTCCGCTGTGTCTGCAGGTATTTGCTCCAACCACGCACTACACCACCTGATTTCACTAATTAGCTCGCCTCCTGGACCAAGGAGGTAAACTAATTATTCTAAATCAGGTGGTGTAGTGCGTGGTTGGAGCAAATACCTGCAGACACAGCGGACCTCGAGGCCTGGAGTTGAAGACCCCTGCTATACAGCCTCAAATTTACTCAATTTTTAATTTACGTTATTTCAATCTAGAGATTTTGCCCAATCTGTATTATATGAGGTTTGTTTGATTGAATCCGCATTAAACTTGTCAGATTGAATTGCATACGCCCTTATTCAGTCTAAGTTAATATGACTGAATTCTGGTCAGTGTCAAAGGGAGACTAATGAGACTGGGAGTTGAATGAGTCTGTGGGCTTGTGTTTTTGGGTCAATGCTATGGAGCACAGATTCACTGGTCTTCATATGATCTGGATGGCTGTGCCTATTCGCTGAGTTTGCAGTATCAGGCAGTCCACTTGTAATATAGATCAGTGAAACTGCAGTGTCCGGGAAGCATTGAACCAAAGAACAAGACCCAATCTATGTCGATGTGAGATGCTTCAGGGAACATGGCGGGACAGTCAGGACCTGCATGGCTTTCTCTGCTGGTCAGCAGCACCCACAGCAACAAGTGACACAAGAACAGGAGCTCTGTGCATTCTTGGCGCGGAAGCTTAGCGCACGTTGTGGGACTGCTGCTTCGGCCACTGCGAGCGATGCCTGCCTGCTGATCTGACTGGAGCATGCTTCATTTGTGTCTTGCAGTATGACTACGAGGGCAATGATATCAGTGACCTGCCAGTAGACCTGTCTGTGGTGTGGAATGGAAACTTTGTCATCGACAACCCCTACAATATTCAAGGTAACCCGACCTTCTCTCCAACCCTGCCTCCTCTCCCCATTCCTTGCTATGACCTCATGCGTTTGCTTAACGAACATCCTAATATCCAAGGCAAATTGGACAACAAACATTTTACATATTCCTAATTTCTACATATTTCCTAAATACATTTGGGGATTAGCACTGTACTCCGTGGTCCTGCCCAAGATTTATATTTGCAAACCTCTGGCTGCCAGTCCAGTTACCTAGTCGCTATGCCCACGCTGCCACTGACATGTTCAGAAAAAGCAGGAATAGCTAAATTATAAATTGATGAAAGCTGAAGCAGCTCCATGGCAACGGTGTCATTGTCAATTTGAGACACGATGCATATAAGAAGAAGAGAAATACCTGTCTGGATTTTGGAACAGCAATGCCTGCCTCCTCACTTTACAGACAGGAAGTGTCTGTCTTAACATAGAGCAAGTGTCCCTCTAATATGCAGGAAGTGTCTAACACACAGAGAGTGTCTCTCGCAGAGCCAGGGAGATTAGAGGCTGAAGGCAGCAGCCAAGTCACCCCTCTGGTGCGTGATATTGGAGGTGAATAAAAGTGTGTTCACACTGGGCTCATTGGCTTGCTCTGCCTGCTGGGCTCCACAGCGTTTCTCTCATTCACCTTGCTTGCAGAACAACCTGCTGGATCGGATACTTTTTTGTGTGAGAAGGAGCACCAGTGTAGCTTGTGAGAAGGAGCAGGAGTGTAGCTTGTGCTTTCTAGTAAGACGGCAATGAAAGCCTGCTCTGCTCGTTCCCTGCCGTTTCCTCTTCGGTTTGGGTTCGAATGCGCACCCCATCTCATTTTGTGAGGGAAGTGGCGGGTGGAGACGGCGGACAGCTATATCGTCTCATCTAGAAACTGGGCATTGAGCAATCCCTGTGGCCCTGCACATTTAGCTGCGTTATAGCGCTTCCACTTGGTGACGCTGACCTCTCTAAAAGTCAGTCTTTGAGCTGCCAGTCATTTTGTGTGTCAGATGGCTCAGGACCACAAGCCCCTTCCCTCCCCAATCCCGCCACCTGGGTGGAGAGGACAGTCAGCGAGGACTTTGCAGGACATGGAAGGCCACGGTGAATAATTGCTCCTAAAATAGTGCGCGCTCATTAAGTCACTTGATTGATTGTGGCTGCAGGAAGGGCATGTTAGGAAGCTTGTGCCTCTTATAGACAGAGGTAGAATGACCCCCAAAATGGTCCTCACAAACAGATCCGGTCAACATGTAGCTCCCCTCACTCATGCACTCACAAGCATTTATGACAGCCCTGTTGTTTGTCTGGAGGAAGTCTAGAAGTAATGTTTAGGAAGTATATACTAACTTGAACAGGCACCACTAGGCCTTAAACTATTCTGCTTGGATTTGTGTCCTCAATGTGCCCCCTCTCCTACATTCTGTAGTTTTTTTTTATCTTTCTCGTGATGTGTGCTGGCCTTCTCTTTCTCTCTCTTTTATGTTCTCCTTCATCTGTCACTCTCATGTCCTTCATCGCTTTCCTCTGGTATTTTCTCTCTATCTCTCTCTCTCTCTCTCTCCCCTGTTTCTCATTCCCACTCTTTTGTTTCTTATTCTCCCTCTCTATTCTCTCCTTTCCCCTCTCTCACTCTCCCTGTCTCCTGCCCTCTCCCCCTTTCTGAAATCTTTCTGAATTATCAATCTCCGCCTGCTAGCCTGAAGAGAGCGAGAGCTGTGCCCGCGTGTGTCGGGGAAATGTTAATGTAATTAAATCATTAATTTAGCTCAGTTTAATTAGCACTGGGTTACTTTTAAGCTTAACTGTGACAGATCAGATTAGTGGCAGACCGTGGTGAATGAGCATTCCGTCTCCTTTGATGTCCTGTGGCTGTCCTGAGTGCCATGCACACACCGCCACAGGGGTTTCTCCCATCCCATCTCCAGTCTTCCAAAAAAGATAATGCGCCCCTCAGCTTTTAAACCAGTTCCAGACCTTACATTCAACACGTGAGCATTTTATACACAATATCCTTTAAAAAACAAAGAAGGGAATTGTCGATGTTGGTCTCTGATTTTATTTCACGTCTGATGTCGGCTGTTCCTTTGGCGGCTAACAGCGGCGTTGTTATCCACGGTGTGACAGCCGCCATTTGTCACTACGCAGCACGCTCTGAATATGGAGGCTCTTGTCTTGTGTCCAAAGAGATACCACTCTTTCCCGGAGACGTTACCTGTGTGCAGGTGCATCCTGACACAGCTGGTGCATTCAACCTCTGGTTCCCTGATGTTCTCCATCGGTTTGAGTGTGCGTCCCATCCCATTTGGTGAGGGATGTGGCGGGTGGAAACTGCGGACCGCTTTCATCTGGAAACTGGGCATTGGGCAACCCCTGTGGCCCAACCAGGCCACCGTACCGCTGTCTGGACTGTGGGTCTCCAGGACCATTCTGAAGATGATTGCGCTGCACAGCTGGGTCCACGCCCACTGCTGCTCATTACCTGACCATGTGGTCTCTGGCTCTCTTGATTCAGTTTGATTTATTTGCACTTTATTGGAAACGGCAAATACAAAGTGTAACTACAATACAATATTCAGTACTGCAGTACAATATAAAACACAACAATACATATGCCCACGTATGGGAAAGGTAAATGCAAATTATATACTGTATGTTAAAAAAAGAAACTCAGCTTTATCCCTTTTTACATTTTGAGTTTCAATTTCCAAGGACAAAACTGTCTGGAGCACTAAACATAGATTTAGCTAAATACGCTACTGTTTGCTGCTACTGTCCTGCAGAAGTGTATGTGATCCATCAACCTGTTCCTAACACAAGTCTCTCTCCCTCTCCCTCTCCCCCCCCCCCTCTCTCTCTCTTTCTTTTTCTCTCTCTTTCCCTCTCCCTCCCTCTCTCTGTCCCTCTCTCCTTCCCCCTCTTTCTTTCTTTCCCTCTCCCTCTCCCCCAGCTCACCTGTATAAGTGCTATGCCCTGCGGGAAAGCTGTGGCATGTGCCTGAAGGCTGACCCACGGTTCGAGTGCGGCTGGTGCGTTCAGGAGAAGAAGTGCTCCCTGCGGCAGGAATGTGCCCCACAGGAGAGCGTCTGGATGCACGCCAGCACAGGGAACAGTCGCTGCATGTACCCCAAAATCACCAAGGTGAGATAGAACAGCTGCTTAATGCACCGCAAAATGACCAAGGTGAGATAGAACAGCTGCTTAATGCACCCCAAAATGGCCAAGGTGAGAGAGAACAGCTGCTTAATGCACCCCAAAATCACCAAGGTGAGAGAGGACAGCTGCTTAACACTAGGGGCACTTTTTCAGGCAGTTGTTGATTTTAAAATTAAAATACTGTGTCTTTACTGTTGGGACATCACATCAGTAACCTCAGTCCTGGAAATATTGAATCAAAATATAATAAAAGGAACAACTGTTGTAATTCAATACTACACTTGTCGCCATGGCGTCTTTTGGGCGTTGGTGCCTTTCTAATGCCTTTCTATTTCAATTTCCATTACCATATAAATCACTGTGGTGTCACTGTAGGCATCGGATTGTCACAGTCACCTAATTAATTACAATTACAATGACATAATGCAGCAGGTGAGAGGAAGGAATGTGACATGGACGGAATGTCCAGAAAGTATTTGAGCAACCGGGTGCAACACTACCCTCCTGGCACGCTGCACATCGACGCAGTCTATTTATTTTGCGCAGTTTGCAACGAATCTGTACAGGCACAAAAACCAACAATAGACTAGCATTTACAGACAATGAAAAGTGGTCTGAAATCGACAATGAGGGGGAATCGTCCGTTAGTGGGGGAAAACAGAATGCCGGATGGATGTCATCCGAGATTTTATAGATGCATTGTTGAGTGCAGACATTCCATTTGAAAGAGTCGACGGTCCTAAATTGTGTGCATTTTTAAATGCGCGTGTAAGAAATGGTGGGGCCATTCCCTCTGGGAAATAACTTTGGCAGAAGTATGTGCCGCAGGCTGCTGAAGAAAAGATGAAGGAGCTGGTCAAGTCAGCTGAACAGCATGTCTGCGGTCACAGACGAGTCAACAGATGGCACGGACAATTATGTTTCGCACATTTGTTCTGCGAGGAAAATCAATTACCTCCGATTTAAGAGCTATTCTTGTCGACACGGTGTACCTTGGTGCTGTAAATTGCAGCTCAGTCGCGGATGGCATCAAACAATGCCTATTAAACATTGAGGTTAATTTCAATGGTCTAGCAGCATTTGTCTCTGATACTACAAGTTACACGTTGAACGCATGCAATGAGACCCTCAAAGGCTTGATGCTAAAAGCAGTTCATTTAATCTCCAATGCTCTCATTGTGGCACTCGCGAGTGGTATTTGGGCTAGCAGTTTCCCCATTTTGATACATTTTGGGGCGTAGACGAAAATATTTTCATGCACCGTCCAAGCAGAGTACGTGAAACACAATAAGGTTGAACAACTGAAAAATGAATACCAAAAACTGTCTCAATAGACACACAGTGTAGTCAAATCAATAAATACCCAATGCGTCAAAACATTCAAAGTTTCTGACAAACTCAAAACATATTACAACCTCGATGCACTCTGAAAGGTTCTTTCAACCAGCCTCAACCACCACAAACTCCTTGAGGCTGTCAGAATTGTTGACCCTAAGAATGTCTACAGACCTGACTTGGCAACACTGCTGCTGGACTCAATTCCAGGGTTTGACGAGTACTGCACTTCCAGACCAGTTGAATACAAATTATTAGCACACAAACAAGGTACTGCACTGACACTCTGGGAAAGAGGCGAAAAAATTGTTCCAAGTATTGAGCAGAAGGCAAAACTACTTGTCTGTTCCAACCAACTCCGTTGATGCAGAAATATGCGTCCCTTCCTATGAAGGTCTTCCTATGACATCTCTTCCTTTCTTAAGTTCAAGCTAAGCACCGCCAAAGAATGTCAGAGGAGACCATTAAACAACTGACCATGATCATTTTTATTTCATTTGCAGTCATCTGTTTTAGCCTTTTGTTTTTTTACAAGCCTATAACCGCTGCAAACTATTTCATTGTTATGATTAGTCTTACTTAACGATTTATGTCAATTTCCCATTGCTTAGAAGAAGAAAAAAAACCTTACAGCCAAACACTGAAAGCAGCATGGGACAGTGTGGAAACATTGCTGTCAATCATTGCCTGTGCTTAATTAGTGGCAATTGCTGTAGAATACTGGGGAGGGGCAATGTGCTAATTGACTGAGGAGAAGACTCTGTCGACCTCTTTCTGAGGAAAGATTGAATTGCAGGTGAGAAAGCTGCCCTAGATCAACTGGTGTCTCTTGTTCTGCATCACATAACCATTTGTGTAACAGGTGAAAATGGGTGAGGGTAGAAGAAGAAGGCAATGCGATGTGATTGCATAATTATCCATTATCAATGGGAGTAAAACTGGGCATGCCAATATTGTGGGGGTAATCTACTTACAACTTATAAACGGATGTAAATTTGGAAAGAGGTAAAGGTACCAAGAGCATCACAAAGATTTTTGTTTGTGCTGACTGTGAGTAGGGACAGGAGGAGAGCAGAAAAAAACAAACGGATGAATGATTCTTGGAATATTTTATATCTACACTTTTATTGACTACTTCAAAATGTCAATGGTTAAAAGGCATTGGTTGGCGTCGTCTTATATGCCTGGAAATCTGGCACTCCTGGTGTTAATGCACCCCAAAACTTCCAAGGTGCTTAACACCAACCAAAATCACTTTTATCAAAATCACAATTACTGCACTCTAATATCAACAAGGTTAGAATATCTGCTGCAAATACCCCAAAATCATCAACATGCGGCACTGGGCTCGGTGGGGGATGAGGAGAGATAGAGAGAGAGAGAGAGACGGAGACTTTAAACCCCACACAGGGAGCGAGAGAGTACAAAATGGAGACCGGGAAGGAGGGAGACAATGCTGAGGAATAAACAGAGGAATGGAGTGGGTGAGTGTACCAGGTGTGTGAGTGTGACGTGAGACGGAGGGGACGGGGGTGGCATAGAGCCCATCTGTTGCGATGGGTGGTGGAGGGCCTGGAGGAAGCCCTCACGTCCGTGTCCAAGACCATTGAAATCAAAGTGACGCGCGCACATACATGCATGCATAGACACGCAAACCCACACGCATGTATGCGCATACACACACACATGCACGTGCATGCGCACGCATGCATACATGTAGGCATGCACGCATATACATGCGCACACACACACATGCTAACATGCACACACCCACCCACCCACACGCACACATAGGGCCGAGGTTCACCTGACTCATACCACCGTGCAGTTCTAACTCTGAAAGAAGCTCATTCCCTGCTCCGGTCTGCAGTAGTAGCAATGTAACCTCTTGTAGGAGTAACACCTCAAATAATTCACTTAATTTCCATCCTTTTACAACTCTGTGTGCCAGTTTGTCATGTGAGAAATGCATTATGGGAGTCTGTGCTTTTCAATCAAATCCCTGTGATTGAGAGGGGCTTCTCTTAAAAAAATCTAAAAAAACCTGATAAATCCGAGATATTGGATAATTGCAGCATTGCCGTGGAGGGACTAATCCCTGTGCTAATGCCTTTTGCTCTCCTGAGAGTTATCTCTAGGTAACAAGCACAGGAGCTATCGGTTAGATTGTGGTGGGGGGCGGGGGGATTGTACTCTGTGGAGAAGGAGGGGTTCTGCAGTTGAAATGAGGATAAATATTGAGCCTTTTAGAAGGTAGATAGTAGGGACCCACTGCTACAGAGATAGACACTAATAGATGCATTTGTTTCAGAACTGTGAATGAAGCATTCATTATTACTCAATCTCTCTCTCTTTCTCTTTCTCTCTCTCTCTCTCTCTCTCTCTCTCTCTCTCTCTCTCTCTCTCTCTCTCTCTCTCTCTCTCTCTCTCTCTCTCTCTCTCTCTCTCTCTCTCTCTCTCTCTCTCTCTCTCTCTCTCTCTCTCTCTCTCTCTCTCTCTCTCTCTCTCTCTCTCTCTCTCTCTCTCTCTCTCTCTCTCTCTCTCTCTCTCTCTCTGTAATTGGGCTGTGTTTTCAGACCTGATTCTCACTATGGAGAGACCCCTGAGATGTGGAGTTTTGAACCCTCTGTATTGATTCCTCAGTTCTTGGGAGTTTCCCCATGGCCCAATCATAGCATTTGCCCATGTCCCTGTCCCTGTCCCTGCTGCAGATAGTGCTGGAAGAGGAACTCGGAATAAAGAGATGGCTCTTATTTCATTTTTTTCTGTCAGTTGAAATAAAAGGGGTAGCATCAGCACTGTGATTTTGGTCGCTCTCTCTTTCTCTCTCTCTCTCTCTGGATGGAGATAGGCCTGTGGCTTAGCCGCACTCCATGCCCCCTGTCCGTGCTACGCTCTCCCTAACAACCACATGCTGTACTCATATTTTCTGCTCTATAGTAAACCCTAATTTTATATCAGCCCAAATGTACTTAGCAGGGAGATGAGGAAGTGAGGGTGTGGGGCAGCAGGGGTGAGGGGGGGATGTAGGTGTTTGTTTTTTTGTTATCCCTAGTCATCCAACCTTCCCGATGAGCTGTGACACTTCACACTGTGAGTTTGGGAAGAAGGAAGAGGGGTGGAGGGAGAGCATAAGATGCAGAAGCAGCCGGTGGTGGATGACTGTGCTTTTTGGTGGAAGTGTCACAGCTTTCTTAGTCAGTGCATTTTCAGTCCACCCATCCTCTGTCAGTTCATAATCAGAAAGGAAAATGAAGAAACATTCCAGCTATCATCAGTGCTTTCTCCTGCACTGGCCTCTTGCATCAGTTTCTCCCTGTTTCTCAGTCCCTCACCTCCTCCCCCTCTATTTCTCTCTCTCTCTCTCTCTCTCTCTCTCTCTCTCTCTCTCTCTCTCTCTCTCTCTCTCTCTCTCTCTCTCTCTCTCTCTCTCTCTCTCTCTCTCTCTCTTTCTCTGACTCCTCTCTCTGACTCCTCTCTCTCTCTCTCTCTCTTCTCTCTCTCTCTCTGCCGCCTTTCCCTCTCCCCTTATCTCTTTCTCATTTGGTTCTTCCTCTCCTTTTGCCCTCCGTATCATTCCTTCTCCCCATATTTTTCATTTCTCTCACCCTTTCCCCTCACTCTCTGTCCCTCCTTCCCTCTCCCTCTCTTGCCCTTTCCGTTTATCTTTCTCTCCCTCCTTCCTTCCCTCTGTGGGGATCTGAAGCTACATTTTAAACAACCCCTCTGAAACCAATTACAGATCGGTTCCCCATTCTGCCGTCGCTATCTGAAAGGCCAATGATTTTATGCTTGGGTCTGACTCCCTTAAGTCTTGTTTAGCTGCAGTTCTCACTTGCAAGCACCAAACTCAGCTCACTCAGACACACACACACACACACACACACACACACACACACACACACATGCCTCAGAGCCACTTCTATTCGGGTGTTCAACTCTTGAATTTGAATGAATTTGAATTGGCCATCCAATTATACACAATCTTGCCTTTTAAATATTGACAAAACACACTTGTGCAGTTTGTGTTTGTGTCTGTGTGTGAGTGTGAGTGTGTGTGAAGAAATCAATAGCAATGATTTGCAAAGTATGAAAATTGAGCACCATAGACTTGTCTCTACATTAATATGAGCACTGTAGACACAGGCAGAACTGATTACCCCGCAAACAGCCTGGACAAACTTATCCCAATTCTGGGGTGAATCATCAACACCTTATGCTTCCCACTCATCTTTCCACATTTTTGATGATGGTCTCATTCCTGAGCTTAACAAGCAGATTCAGTGTGTGTGTGTGTGTGTGTGTGTGTGTGTGTGTGTGTGTGTGTGTGTGTGTGTGTGTGTGTGTGTGTGTGTGTGTGTGTGTGTGTGTGTGTGTGTGTGTGTGTGTGTGTGTGTGTGTGTGTGTGTGTGTGTGTGTGTGTGTGAGGCGGTTGGGGGAAACTTCCAAAATATAGGAAACACTTGATAAATGAAAGGTTATTTCAGCTCTTATGGTGTGGGCTGTTTTTAGATCCACTCAATCCCTTAGCGGGCAACTTAGCAAGTAAGTAAATAAACACCAATAAATACAAAGTCATTCTGAGCTCATCCTATGGTGAAGCATTTCTATTCTGATGGGAGTGGTCTTGTCCAGGATGACAATGCCCCATTCACAGGGTACGAGTGGTCACTGAATGGTTTGATGACCATCTCAGTCACCAGATATCAACCCAATTGAACACTTATGAGAGGTTGTGGAGCAGCGCCTGAGACAGCGTTTTCCACCACCATCAACAAAACGCCATAGATGGAATTTATTTTGGAAGAATCTTTGCGAATCTATGCTGTTCTGACAGCTTCTGGTGGCCCAATACCCTATTAAGACCTACATGTGTGTGTGTATGCCTGTGATTAAGAGAGGGACAGAAAGGATTCGTTTGTGTGAAACAGAAAGGGCTATGCAGATCACACGCAGGGAAATGGGTAGAATCGACTGAACAGGCAGAAAGAGAAGTCTCTCTTAACAGTGGAGCGGTGTTCTGCCACGCCGTGGAAAAAGGGCATTTATCAGGACGATGTACACCCAAGCAGCCCCAGGCTTGGTGAACTGAAGTGTGCCTGATGCCATGTCAGTTTAGCCAAATCCCCTTCACTCCGAAAGGACTGCATTGGCGCTCATGCCAATTGCACACCGCACAAACCTGCCTCTGCTCTTAAAGTTCTGTGGAGGGGGCACCTGGGCAGTGGAAAAGTGGACTGTTCCACGTGCATGTTCTGTGGAGGGGGAACCTGGGCAGTGGAAAAGTGGACTGTTCCACATGCATGTTCTGTGGAGGGGGCACCTGGGCAGTGGAAAAGTGGACTGTTCCACGTGCATGTTCTGTGGAGGGGGCACCTGTGCAGTGAAGTGGAAAAGCTTGACAACCCACAAAGAGTTTATTTTTTGGGCCAAATCCTAAGAGCCCCTGACTAATTGCGTATTCAGTTTTGTATTCTGCAGTTTGGTAATGGAGTGGAAACATATGATGTCAAAACGCGGGAAGCAAAGTCTGGGATGTTTTTAACGGGACATTGTGGAATCAGTTGCTGTTTTAGGAATATAAAGACACACACACACACACACAAATGCACACACTCATGGACAAAGATCATTCACACACTTTGTATTTGGTGTGACTGTCTTCAGCTCACGCCATGGCGCAACAGGGGGGCGCGTGCCTCTTGCTGTAGACTGTTCCAGCCACAGCGCGGTCAAAACACTGCATGGGTGGGGCACTGTGTGGGTGAGGGAACGGAGGAATTGGGGGATAGGGACAGCAGCCCTCCTCCAGGGCTGTATGTGTACTGGACTCACTCAAGTTGAGCACCTTTCTCAAAGACATCCCAAGGGTAGAACACACAACCCTCTGGTTCCAAGGCCTGGTCCTCACTGCTAAACAGCCCCGTCCATTGTTTATGCTTTCTGCCTGCAGCATTTATGCCAGGCCCAAAGGCCCAGCCATCCTCAGATGTGTCATTAATGTGGCCATGACGGTCGCTCGCAGTAGTAAGGCTGATATTACTAAAAGCATGATAATGTGGTGGTATTAGCCGCGTGTGCAGCCGCACTGTAAAAGGCGCCATCGGCCGGGAACGGCCACCCCACCGTTATTTTCCCGGATGTCGGGGGGCCGCGGATGAAAAGGGAAGTAGCCGAGCTATGAAATTACCCATAATTATCTCATGATTGTTGTTAACGGCGCCGCTAGGCACCGCACATCAGTCACAATATTTGTTTTGTCATGCCACACCTGTCTGCTTTATGAGGAATAATTCCCGCTAAATAAATCACATTATCCCGCCCGCCCGCTGTCTCGGCGGCGGTGGGGGAGAGGCGACACGGGAGCCGGGGTGATAAGTTTCAATTAAGGGGTGGGGGGTGGCTTTTGCACGGTGCTCTGCTCCACCCGGCTGTTCTTTTTCCTCGCTGAGGGGCCGTTTTTCTTTATTAAAATGAAAGCTGTTGGATTTTTGAGCATGTCGGTGTAGGGTAGGGCTGGGAGTGGGAGGCGGGGTGGGGGGGATCTTTTCGCGGTCTATGCTCCCAGCGTTGAAAACCTTATTGGAACTCGTTCTGAGTGGTGGAGTATCATCTCCTGATGGGACAGTGGTAGTACAATGAAGAATATATACATAAGCACAGATATATGTAAGCTAAACATAAAAAATATATTAAAAAGCTCTCCATCTCTCACTCTTTCTCTCTTTATCAGTTAAATTCTCAGTGCAATGATAGGAAACACTAAAGCATTGAAGTACGATGTGCAACTGCTATATAGTACAACAAATAGAACTAACTCATTTACATATCTGTGTCTCTCCCTCCCTCCCTCTCTGCAGCTGTCCCCAGAGACGGGTCCGAGGCAGGGGGGCACCTGGCTCACTATCACCGGGGAGAACCTGGGCCTGCAGTTTCGGGACATCCAGTCTGGCGTGCGTCTAGGAAAAGTGCCGTGCCAACCCATCGAGGAAGAGTACATCAGCGCCGAGCGGTGAGTCTTCACGTCTGCTCTGCCTCCTCCTCCTCCTCATATTCCTCCCCTTCTACACACTCTCTGTCTGCGTTTATCCGGCTCCTCTTTCCTTTCCTCTCCTTCTCCTTTGGAGCTCTGCTCTGCTCTCCCTCCCTCCCTTCCTCCCTCCATCTTTCATCCGGGCAGACAGGAAGGAGGAAGGCGAGGCAGAGGGGTGTAGCATGGTGTGGATCTCTGCAAACTCAAACTCAAACACATGAAATTAGACCAGGTGAGCAGGGAGGCCGTGCGGAAATGGCCCGCAACGCAAATATAAAGTGCTTTTCGCTCACCTTCAACATTCAAGAAGGCAGCAGGGAAAGTGGCAGAAATCTACCCGAGAATCACTGTGGAATTCCGCCGGGGGGGCTAGGGGTTGATTTGGGAGAGGCGGCAAGATGAAACAAAAACATGAATCGTAAAAATGAGATCATCCTTAATAAATCAACTTTACTGTATACCCTTTCCTGCGCCTCTCCGCATTGCTTCAAGCCCCGGCAACATTCACAGTTAGCTGCTGGGTATACTTTACTTCATTGTTAACAATTACAGAGATGGAGACTACGTAGAGGGAAAGGGAACTATTCAAGAGTTCGAGACCACGTGGACAAAAAGGGAAATATTAAAGTTACAAACGACACAGGGAAAGGGAATTATTCGAGAGCTCGAGGCTGCATATAGGAAAAGGGAACTATTAGAGGCATCCCTTGTGCCATTTGAGTTAAACACCTGTGTAGAGACGGTGGGGTGTTTTATAGGGTGGTGGGGGGTGGTGGGTTCACTTGGAGTGCCATGTGGTGCACCAGGCAGAATCTGAGACTGTTCACACCCTCATTTCTGCTACTCATGAGTTATTGGTTCTCGTTTTTAAATTTGAAATTAACTTTCTCTCATTATTATTATTATTGTGGTATTTGCTCCCGGTTTAATTTCTGCGCGGATACGAAGTTATGCACGTCGTCGGGATATTTTAATTAACCTCGGAATCTGCCCACTCCGATAGCGGTCCAGACGGACGCCCGGAGGACAGAGGGGGAAGGAGTGAATAGAGACTGTGACGTCAGTGTGAGCGTGAGCGAGTGTGTCTGTCTGTTCGGCCACCCACAGCATGACAAAAAGCAGGCCAGCTAATAACCTACTGCAGGAGGAGGAGCAGCTGGCGCATTGAAAAGCCAGCGTGTCCAACAAGCGTGCACACACACACGCACACATGCACATACACACACACACACACACACACACACACACACACACACACACACACACACACAAGTGTGTACACTCGCATACTGTAGATTAACTCGAACAAACAAACGCACACAAACAAAGTCCACACACTTTTGTGTGAGGAGAGGCAGGAGTCGGTGGGTAGAGTGGGTCACAGAACCCCTGGCACCATCACCCGCTCTTCCTCCTAACCCACTCCCCATCTCCCTCTCCCTCCCAGCATCGTGTGCCAGCTGGCCGACGCCACGGGCTACCGTATCCAAGAGGCACCGGTTGAGGTGTGTGTGCGGGACTGCGTGCCTGACTACCGAGCCCTGTCCCCCAGGGCCTTCAACTTTGTGGTAAGCACCAGGGCCCCTGCCAGATGGGGGTGGGGCGGGCAGTCGGGCGGATTAAGGCTGCAGACTTCATTGTCGTTTTACTGGAGGAAGGCAGAGCTGTTGGAAGCAGTAGGTTTATATACACTACCGGTCAAAAGTTTTAGAACACACCCATTTTACAGTTTTTACAGAAATTTAAGCAGTTCAAGTCCAGTGAATAACCTGGAATGGTACAAAGGTAAGTGGTAAACTGCCAGAGGTTAAAAAAAAAAAAAAAAAGAAAATGATGGTTTCTTACACCATCAAAAGGCACTTGGAAACTGGAGGAAACTCTGACAGGAAGAGGTCTGGCAGCCACAACAAAATCAGAAGACAAGTTTCTGGGAGTCAACAGCTTGCGTGATAGGCGGCTCACAGGACAACAGCTTAACACTGGTCGAAGTAAGGAAGTCTCAGTTTCAACTGTGACTTGCACAGAGTGACTGTTAACCCACGTTAACCCATTACTTGTTCCCTGAAAAGGGCCTTTTTTAATAACTCTGAAATGTACATTATTTTCTGTTTTTGGTAACGTACACTTTTTTTTTTTAACCTTTGTACCATTTCAGGTTATTCACTGGACCTTGGAACTGCTTAAATTTCAGTAAAAATTTGAAAAAGGGGGTGTTCTAAAACTTTTGACCAGTAGTATATATATATATATCAGGCTTCTGCCATACCTACTGTACTGCGTTCCACGGAGCGAAGGTTTGGGTGATCGAATGCATCATTTAGTCACCCCCCACCCCACACTCCGTGTGATTTATTTACAAATTTGTTCTCGTGGCTCCGGGCTTTCAGCATGCTCGGCTTCACGCTGGCATTTTAATCAATGTTTGGTGTTTTGCTTGCTCGTTGTAGTCGTGCATTTTATTCATTCTGCTCCAGGGACCTTTACGCGGGCCACGTTTGTACGGAGCAATCTGCGTCCTTCCCACGTGACCCCAGCACACTCTTAATTGTGCATTTTGTCATTAACGTGTACTGTTATTATATCTAAGTTTAACTTTAGTCAATTCAATTAAATTCAAATAACTTTATTTTGGGAATGTTGTGTGTGGAAAATGGCATTACATTCACAATTGGTGCAAAGAGGGCTGTTGGGTGGCTCATCCTGTTAAGGCACTGCTCGAGTGTGTGGATGAGCGCCACAGTCCGCATCTTGTTAAGACACTGTTCTACTGTTTGGATGAGCCCCACAGTCTGGTATTGAATCCAGCCTGTGCCAGTGCAGACTGTGGCAGTATTCAGCTGATAGGGAAAAAAACAATTTGGTTTTATATCTGTTTGTAATGCTTTTCCCTCAGACGCCATACTTCACCCGGGTGCAGCCCACACAAGGCCCTCTTTCTGGGGGTACCCGGATCACCATTGAGGGGAATCACCTCAACGCCGGGAGCACCGTGTCCATAAACATCGGCCTGCGCCCCTGCCAGTTCGAGCGGTGAGCCACCCTTATGTCCTCCCTCTATGTCCTGTTAGTGTGCTTCTAATTGGAAATGAGGCATAATCTGGGCCAATTGCATTACAGGAGTGATAGAGGGAAAGACCCTCCCCCCACCCCTTAGTTTGATGTGATGACGACTTGGATGTAGACTTGGATTGCATATTGGCAGGGAGGGGTCGCATTATTCCAGTGTCAGACCCCTATCAGAAACAAAGAAAACGGTGACCGTTGCGCCACTCATTGACTAATGATGTGTTCTGCTTCTGGAGCCAACATTGTATTATCAAGCGTGAAATATATGCTGATTCATAGAGTTTTTTGGTGGAGTTTTGTTGATGTGTATTGTGTCTCCCAAGAATGAATTTGTTTGAAGTAAAGGTACATTGTTTGCTTATTTATTAAGCATGTGATTTTGAAAGGGAGTTATCCCTCAGCAAATGCAACTTATTTTCCATAGAGGAAAGAAACCCAAGATAAAAGCTTGTTTGAATACTTTGGAACAACGCATGCACACTTGAGCAACTTAAGACTTAAGGTTAAAACTTAAGTTTGGTTTTAAGAACCAGCCTTCTAGGCTGGCCATTTTTCCCTTGATATAGAGAGTATCTAGAACTGTGCGAGCCTGGTCTTGAATACCCCAAGGGTCTCTATATATAATTTCCACCTATGTGCCCTTATTCAACTGACCGAACTCAAGCTGAAAGAAATAGCTTCTGTAATCCACTTTATTAATCCCTTAATGTAAAAATCAGATCCCCCAGTCTCCTTAGATGAGTCTGAAGAGATGAGCTTATAACTTGTCACTGGATTCAGATCTCTGTGTATTGTTATGTATTTGAGAGAGCGAGAGAGCGAGAGAGAGAGAGAGAGAGAGAGATCCTATTTTATAACTGTCACTCAATTGGTCTTCACTGTCTCCCACTACGCAATGGGACTCATTCCAGAGCATCAACAGTGAAGTCTGTTCTAGTCTTCTAATATGTTCAATCACTACTCATTCTGGCCTTAATTAGCCTATTTATTTGTATTTTTAGTGTTATTCCTTATATCCCTTAAAGGTTAATTCAGAGGCTTATCTCTTGCGCAACCCCCCACACCCACCCACACACACACACACAACAAACACACGCTTACTTGCTCAGTCTTTGTGTTTATGACGAGAACCATGTCAAAATATGTAGTCTTCAGAGGGTTGCATAGACCAGTGTTGTGAAAGCGGTTGCCATGGAAACATCGCAAGAGGCGAATCGGCAGAGACATTAGCTGCACATCTGTAGTCTTGAAGATACTAAATTTTCCCTTACAAGACAGCAGGAATTGGCAAGAAAGTATTTTCATTGTTCACTCATGTAAACTGCTTTATTTATATATCTATATATATATGTGCGTGTGTGCGTGTGCGTGTGTGCGTGTGTGTGTGTAAGATATAAACCAGAAACCATCACATGCCGTGCAGGTGATTGGCCTGAGGCTGAAAGCCGAGGGCTGTTAACCACCTCTGAAGTGCCATATACATTTTACATTTCCATGTATTCTTGTATATGCACTGTATTTATCTCCTATACAATGATTACAATTAAAATACATGCACATTTTTAAATAAAAGATAATTTTAACACATTTTAATCAAGCACAGAACTAAAATGACAACGTGCGCATCCGCCACATGAAGATAGTTCTGGGCCTCCCGTGTGGTCCAGTGGTTACAACGTCCGACGAGACCGGGGTTCAATTCCCCATCTCGCCAGAGTTGGCTCTGGCCGGGAGTGCCACCAGGGGTGGCGATTGGCTGTCCGCTCCAGGAAGGGGGGAGTGAAGCCGACATGACGTTCGCTGCGCATAAGAGTGGCCTTGTAGTACCGGGTTCGGTCGACAGCTTGGCGAGTGCCGTCTCGGAGGAGGCGTTACTTCGCCTTCGTCACTACCGGTCGCAGGACTACGGCTGCGAACTCGCATTACTAGGGGGGGGATTGACATTAAAAAAATAGCGGGTCTAATTGGCTACCAAATTGGGAGAAAATGGGAGAAAATCAGAAACTAAATTTAAAAAAATAAAAGATAGTTCTGGTATCTATCTAGCTGCCAGTAACCTTCGCTGATCCTACCTGCTGGCTACTTTGCATTTAGACCACAAGCAAAGACATTGTGAATAGACATATGAAGGTAGTTTGCTAGCTACACAAGTTCTCGCTTGTCGTTTGTTGATGGAGAGCAACAAGCACTGGTTTGCTTTCTGCAAAAGCTGTATTTGACGTTGTCATGGAAATCTCCTGCAGTGTAAGCTAACATTACAGTTTCGCCATGCTCCCGTTCCGACAAACAAGACACTATGCACCTCTGCTATTGCCTATAATGGGGAAATACCTCAAATAACGACTGTTGCATCTCATCTGTATGAAGCACAAAGTGATTACAGGAAGCCAGTTCCCCAAAGTATTTATCTCGTCTCGTTGACTCAATTGCATCAGGTACAATGTTAATTTAGCTAACGCTAGCTAGCTAACCAAGCAAGGGAAGCAATAGGCCTTTTTTAGATCTTAGCTAGCACTGGTGTCATTCTGCCATGCAAATTGGCATTACAGCAAGCTGTTAATGTATAGTCAATGTTAATGCCAGGAAATCTAGAGAGGATTAGCCCTTAAGAGAAGGCACAATGGTTGGCGAATGGTCCTGTTGCTAGTAGACCGCTGTAGTGGCGATTCGCTAAAGCCTGGCATCCAAACAGTGGTTCGATAGGTGTTCGCATTGCTTACTCGCTTACTACTGAAATTCTATCAAACCAAATGTATCAAACCAAATGTGTGCTTACAAAACCAAAACCAGTATGAAACCAAATGTGTGCTTACAAAACCCAAGAATTAAGTAAAATAAAGGTAATTTAATGTTAGGTATCACATGTTGAAATCTATTTTTGTTCCTGAGCTAACATTCTGTTGTTTATGAAAAATAGAACTCACTAACATTAGGTTTTGAAATAAGTAAGCGTAATGATTTAGAACTGTGATGAGGCTCTTTGCTGTGCATATACACTGTTGCTGTGCATATACATGAAAATAAAGCACAGCTGTCAGCCAATCACAATGAGAGTATTTTCCCAAGCCATGGTATATACATATATATATATATAATATGAAGAAGCAATCTTGTATACAGCAGATGCAATGCTAGTTATATATATTCAAACATGAAAATTGCATTAATAAAAGTGCAGACATTAAGCATGCAAGATTATATATATTTTACAAACATGAAAAGATGTGCATTAATAAAATTGTGCAGACCACCTTTCTCTAAAATGATAGGATGGCCCTCTACACTAAATATGAGGTAAAAATGAGGTATGTGGATACATACTTGCATGTTAACCTGTGGAAGGCATTTTCTTGTGTGTGTTGACATTTTGTTGTGGTTGTGGTTGGGTGTGTTTGCATGTGCACATGTGTAGTCAGACTATGGAAGGTTTCAAAAGCACAGCTTCAGTTGCTTCAGACAATATTGACCGGATCCTCCTCATCTCTTCTGGCTCGAAGACCTGTGAAACAGTTTGTGTTCTTAGGGTATGATCATGCTGTCTATAGATGAGCGTGTGCTGGGAGTGAGAACAGAGGGATTGGGGGTGGGGGGGTGTTGTTTCTTCCCACGGTGAACTCTGACCTCTCATCTGTCATACTGCCCCCCCTTCCCCCATAGGAGGAGCTCCAGGGAAATGGTGTGCATGACCCCAGCGGGGCCAAACCCGGGTGGCACACCTGTCATGGTGGACATCAACTGGGCGGAGCTGCGTAACCCGGAGGTCAGGTTCAACTACACAGAGGACCCCACCATCCTGAAGATTGACCCCGACTGGAGCATCGCCAGGTAAAACAAATACGGAGTGGCGGCCAGTCACCTTCTGTGTGTCAGAGTCTTGCTCTGTAACATATGTTCCTGAAATGTGGGTCTTCCTGTATATTATACACTATGCACTTCCTGTATATTATGCACGAGTTACATGCATTGCGCTAGTTACAGGGTACACACAGTTGTTTTGACCTATGTTAATAACATTATAATTCCATATTTGAACATATGTTGGGCTTCCATTTTAATATGGGATGGGTCACAGATTGTGCATTCACTCAGTAAGTGGGTCCTGGGCTCAGAAAGTTGTGAACTACTGCTTTATGGAGTCAGTGTTCTTCTGAGCAGGCTCTCAGCTCTCCCTTGCAACCTGTCCCTTGCGAAAAAATTTGAAAAGTCATACAGTTTTTTGAAAAAGTGTGGCCCGCTAAAGGATCGTAATGTTTCAGCTTGTTAACAACACCCTCTCGTGTCCTCCTAAACACTCACTGGTGTCGGACACCTGATGCCTCGGTTCTCCGAATTGATATTGATTTATGGCCAGCCTAGTTATTCTTTTGGAATGCCTTCTCATCCAGCCCTCTAGGGGTCACCCTTGACACCAGTGGTGCACAGTGACAAATTGCAGGACAGTGTCTTTTGGGCACAGACGCCAGCTGCAACTGCCTGGCAAGCCGAGTGGAGGACATCTGGACACCTATTCCTCATATGGCAGGTGTGAGTCCAGCAGTGTGCTTTGGAATCTGTCAGGGGAGAAATACGGCGGCGTGGGGAGGAAGGAGGTCGAGCGGACGTCTCCCGACTGCTGCAGGCCTCCCCTTCATCACCGAGAGAGGCATTGCAGGAATTCTTCACCGGGGTTAATCATTTGTCAAGGAGGGCCACAATAAGCTGGAGATGGTCTGTTACAAAGGCAGGTTACAAAGGCAGGATAAACAGTTCTCTGTTGAGTCACTGTGGGAGATGAGCAGATAATGGAAAATGAAGAGAGAGGGTACCAGGCATCTCGGGGGACAGAGTCTTAAGTCGGGGTCCACTTCTCCTTCGCCAGCCCCAGAAGAGAAAAAGATCAGGCTGTTACGCTTATTGGACCCCCTATCCCCGCCCCCACACCCTTCTCTCGAATCCAGCTCCTTCTGGTGTCGGATGAGAGAGAGGACAGCGGGGCATCCAGGCCTAAGAGCTGAGGGGCACTGTCCCTTGTCCTATCCTTGTTGCTTCTCCCTGTTGAGAGGTTCTGTTGCCAGACCCAGACGAAGGCAGCCACTCAACAGAGCTTGAGCTGCCATTTGCCAAACACATCTCCCTTTCGTTTGGATCCAGCACTGGTGTGCAGAGAGGCAGTTCTTTAGCCTTCTGTAAGTAACTGAATGCTGGCACACCTGATTGGTGTACGGCAGCACCACCACTAGCCATAATGCTTAACAATAAAAAGAACCTGGGCTTTGCATGTTTGGCAAGTCTTCTTGTTTGGAGAGGACCTTTTAAGTGTGTGTGGAGGAGTCGGCATCACCCGGTTACCATGGCAAACAGGCTGTGTGCTGGAATCGGTTTCAGCACGTTCCGTATTACATTATTTACACTGTTTGTGTGGCTGGCACCTGTTTTCAGTGTAATGTCCATAGTTTGCATCTTTACCTGTCATGCATTTATACAGTTGGACATTTACCTTAAGCGATTCAGGTTAAGAACTGCGCTGAAGGGTTCCAAGCCAACTGGGCATTGAACTGAAAGCCTTCTGGATACAAAGCCAGCTCTTTAACCACTTTGGCACAGCGGTAAATGTCAGTGACGACAGGAGGCAATGGACTGTA
Source organism: Aldrovandia affinis (assembly GCA_029706075.1). Classification (NCBI taxonomy): domain Eukaryota; kingdom Metazoa; phylum Chordata; class Actinopteri; order Notacanthiformes; family Halosauridae; genus Aldrovandia; species Aldrovandia affinis. The sequence continues at coordinate 1,441,921 of JAINUG010000172.1, read as the reverse complement.
AGGAATAGGAGCGGAGGACTCTGAAAGGGTTAAGCATTTGGTTAGTGCTCAGCCCGGCGCGCGCACCCTGTATTTTAGCCTGTGGCAGGGAAAAAATGAGACTCAACCCTTGTTATAACCGTAAAGGTTAGACACGCTTGTAAATAACAGCCCCCGGTGCCATTGTACATTTAATGGGAAAGGTTATGTTTCTAACCTGCTGAGTCCTATACATTTCCCCCTTTGCCCAAGCGAAGGAAGCGGGGGATGATGGGATGGGAAGGGAGGGCTAGGAGGTGGCGGCTCTTTAGTGTCTCATTTTGACAGTCTGGCACAAGCCCTATGGGAATATACAGGAAGCCTCCAGATAATCATAATCTGGCATTCCCTTCTCCCGGCTCTTTGTTGAGCTGTGAAGCATGAACAATAAAGGAGAGGATTTAGTATGCCACTTTGGAAACCTCCCCCCGAAAGAACCATGTTGTTGCGGGAGATTGCCACGGATAGTTGTCCAGGCTTACGGAAGAAAATCTATTTCGAAAATCCCATCTGTTATTCCCCGAAGCATTACCTGACTTAAAAGGGTTTTCGGAGCGGGAAAACCAGAGGTGGCTACCTCAGGGGGAATGACATTAACCGCCAAGGAGTCCGGAAAATTAGCCTCCGTTACGTTAAACACCACCGTGAGCCACGCTGCTCACAAGTGGCAGAACAGGCCGAGTTGGGAGGAAGCTTTGGATTGTTCCCAAGGGGTAGATATTGAAATCCCTTTGGAGTGTGGACAGAGGAAACGTTCACTGAAAAGAGACAGATGCTGGTCTAGAAGTGATCAAGGTGGATTTGGTGTTTACCTGTGCTCTCCTGACCCGTCTGTCTCCTCCCACAGTGGCGGAACCCTGCTCACGGTCAGTGGTACCAATCTGGCAACCATCAAGCAGCCCAAGATCCGGGCCAAGTATGGAGCAGCAGAGTCATTCCATGTAAGTGTGTTCCTTAAAGATCCTCAGACTTTCAGCATCCAGGCATGGCGGGGCCCGGCCATTGGTCAGGCTGATTGGTCTGCTGACCCGGGGCCTGTTCATGTGTTCTAAAAAAGACATTGAATCCCCTCCCAGTAGCTTAAGCTTAAACTTCAGTGTCAACCCACAATAAAGTAGAGCCGCCCACCTACAACCACAGGGCTCAGTGAGTTCCACCTGAAAAAGAAAAAAAATCATTAGAGCTGGTGAGGGAGGGATTTGTGTCTTTCTTTTTCTCAATGTCATATCTCCCTTGTGCTCGGTCAAAGCCCACTGTCTGATCACAAAGATGACTACAGTTTTTGTTAGGTTGATTAGCGCTTGGTTTAGCTTCCATAATAAACGCGTTGGCGTGAAGTGGGTAATGTCGGGCTCTGTAAAGATTGTGTGGTAAGAGCCAGCGGCATCAGAGTGTTTGCTCCGTTATTTTAAGGGTCCTTGAGGGCCGGAGGGCTATAAAATGTATATTAAGAAAAATCCAACCATGGTAAATAAACTGAAAAATGTTTACTATTAGCCTACGTCTGCCTTCAGTTGTAAACAATTCTTGAGAAACCCACTGACGGAATAATTCAGTGCCTCTGAAGGGAACATAGCTGTCAGAGATTTAATCAGGCTTACATCCGTGGGTTTCCGTATTTGCATCGTGATAACCTCCCCTTCTCCCCTCCCCTCCTCCAGAACTGCACTATCTACAACAACACTGTGATGGTGTGTCTGGCGCCCTCTGTGGTGGGATCGGAGAAGGGCTTCTCGGAGGTGGGCAGCGGGCCAGATGAGATCGGCTTCCTGATGGACAACGTGCAGTCTGTGGTGGTGGTCAACGAGAGCTTCAGCTACTACCCCGACCCAGTCTTCGAACCCCTGAGCCCCACGGGGGTCCTGGAGCTGAAGCCCAGTTCTCCACTGATCCTCAAGGTAAAGAAGAACCCATGTGACTGTAGTCTCGAGGCAGCTGGTACATTATGTTCCTACATTTGTTGTTTTAAGGACAAAACAGAACAAACTTAGACTGAACAAGAGTGACACTCATTGGTAAATAGCGGAAGATGTCTTTGTCCTCATTTGTGAAGAGCTGTCTTCCCTTATTGGTCAGTTTTCACTCGCCCTGAAAGGCACCTCATATGTTGTTTTACTAATCTGTTGCCGTGGTGAACACGTGGATCTCGATAACTTCCAATAAATCACCTAAATTATGAATTATTATGAATCTGCATCATGGCCGCAAAGGATTTAATGTACATACCAGCCCCATTAAAGACATTGAAATGTTTTTCAGCAACTGCTTATCTTTTATGAGAATTCTGAGAATATTTTTGCAATGCAGTGTTTAAATATATCTTCACTCAAGCTGTAATAAAAAGCAGTATGGTGCCTCATGTACTTAAAAGCTTAACTCCCATTATTTCTTTGTTAGTCGGGGGTAGAAGAAAAATGTAATGGAACATTTTTGGCTGCGAACCCCCTTGCCTCACTTGTAAGACCTGCACATTAGCGAAGTGATGAGAACAGGGAAATTCAATTTGACAAAGTAATCAGGGGGCGCGGCATGTGCATTACGTTTTTCCATGCCGTTAATTTTTCCATCACGAAACCTTGCTGGTTTCGCAAAATGTGAGTATTTCTGTACTTCGAGGTTATTTACTTACTTGATTGGATATTTTGGTCACACCGTCTAGCGACGCCTTGCCACGGTTATGTGAAGCGATGCTTAAAAAATGCACCTAAGGAATCTGTGGGCCCCTGCTCCGCAGGAGGAACGGCAGTGTGAGATGTGTATTTAAACCCAAATCCTTTCTGTTTCATGCGGTTGTTTCAGAGGGTGGGGAAACTGCTCTCTGTTTGAGACAGGATGGGTTCTGCCAGGTCATCCAAACTTTCCCATTTGAACCCATTTATATAAATTCAATAAAGGGACAAACTCTAAAATCAAATTTCAATACTGTGTGTGTTGTAGTATCTGGTGGGCAAGCTTACTTTGTAACTACCATTTGTTGGCCACCTAGGAAGATGGATATGGGAGTAACAGGAAGCAAAACAAACAGAGTGGAACAGGTTTTAATTTCCCCAAATAAAGACAGAAATTCCCAGATTATATTCTAACGTACTACAAAATAATTGTAATTAATTCCATTTCTCTATATATTGCCCTTAAGTATACTTAATCCTTTGGCTTATTGGGGAACATATCATAGCTTTGACTGAACATTCAAATTAGAACTTTAACAGGAACATTTATGATTCTTGGGGAGCAAATAGACTGTTGCACCAAAACATCAAGGCTATTTATTTATGGTTCATAGGAAGAAATCCAACGGAAGCTTGTCAGTTTTCACCAAGATCAAAAATGGTAATCAAGCGCTTCGCTAATTATTCCGTCATCATATTTCTGTAATGAGTAGAAGTAAGATGCACACTGACGCACTGTTTATAAATAGGAAATTGCGTTGTGTCCGTTTTGTTTTTGGGTCTGTCTCTCTGTGCTTACATCTGACAAATGTAAATTTCCTGTCTTATTTAGGGTCGGAATCTGATTCCCTCCGCCCCAGGGAATTTGAAGCTGAACTACACCGTGCTGATCGGAGAGACTCCGTGCGTGCTGACCCTCTCAGAGACACAGCTCCTTTGCGAGTGGCCTAACCTGACTGGCCAGCACAAAGTCACGGTATGCACCCCCACCCCACTTTCACAGTTCCGCTCTCCTGTGGCTTCTGTTCACACCGATGTACTTCACTTCTGTTCACACCGATTTACTTCACTTCTGTTCACACCGATGTACTTCACTTCTGTTCACACCGATGTACTTCACTTCTGTTCACACCGATTTACTTCACTTCTGTTCACACCGATGTACTTCACTTCTGTTCACACCGATTTACTTCACTTCTGTTCACACCGATGTACTTCACTTCTGTTCACACCGATTTACTTCACTTCTGTTCACACCGATGTACTTCACTTCTGTTCACACCGATGTACTTCACTTCTGTTCACACCGATGTACTTCACTTCTGTTCACACCGATGTACTTCACTTCTGTTCACACCGATGTACTTCACTTCTGTTCACACCGATGTACTTCACTTCTGTTCACACTGATGTACTTCACTTCTGTGCATGATGCTGTATTTTGGATCATAACTGTTTGTACAGCGGTACTTTGCTTAATTCCGCTTCCACGTCAGCTCATTCCACTTGTTCGTTTTTGTGAACAATATTTATTATCAAATAAATACATATGTGGCTCTTATTTTTGCAAGCATTGTTTTCGATTTGATATGTCGCACAAAACCACTGGCGGGCTCAGACTTAGTTTTTTGTTAAACTGGGAGAAGCTGTACTGTTGAAGATGAGGGGGAAATAATGATGATATCTGTGAAAAAGATGTCCCTTATGTCCTTTCTATGTTGCTTTTGGTCACCTGACAGTTACAAATAGAGCCTGTCTGCTCTGCCGCTGTGAGCTGGCCCTGAGAGAAAGCCACAGATGTCTGCACGCTCCCTGTGTAAATTGACAGACACACAGGGAATCCTGTTCCACCTTTCCCGCTGCAGCATGTGTCATCTGTCTGTGGGAGTGGGGTTGGGGAGGTGGGGCTCGACGGGTTCTGAGATCACCCACTCTTGGTCCACGCTTGAACCTGCATGTCGACCATGCCCTAGGTTGCTGCTCCCCCAGAGTTTGCAGGAAGGTCGTTTTGGTTCCTTGGCTCTGGCCTCGTCTGCACTGCTCATTACTCCGCCCTTCATGTGCTGCTCTGTCCGTAGAAATGCTGTCAATGAAGCCGATATGCGAATTAACTCTGCAACAGATGCAGAGCAGCGACTGAGTGTACGAATGCATTTAATGGAACGGGAACATTTTGATACATATTGTGAAATGGCTTCAGATCAGCAGAGAATTTAATTGTTCAAGACCAGGGTTGACACTGTTCTAAATGGGCCTGTTCTCCTCATTACACTTTCTTAGGTAGATGACTGCACATATTTACATTACCTTTCCTTTTTCCTTTGTTCATGGTGTGTGCCTGTATGTGTCTGCATGCGTGTGCGCGCGTACGTACATTTGTTTGTGTGTTTGTGTTTGTGTGTTTGTGTTTGTGTGTGTGTGTGTGTGTGTGTGTGTGTGTGTGTGTGTGTGTGTACACACGCAGGTGCGAGTTGGTGGGTTCGAGTACTCCCCCGGCACACTGCAGATATACTCAGACAGCCTACTGACACTGCCCACCATCATCGGCATCGGGGGAGGCGGCGGCCTGCTGCTGCTGGTCATCATCGCCGTGCTCATCGCTTACAAACGCAAGTCCCGCGATGCCGACCGCACGCTCAAACGTCTGCAGCTGCAGATGGACAACCTGGAATCCCGCGTTGCCCTGGAGTGCAAGGAAGGTACGACTTCGTAGTCTCTCGGTCTCTCTCTCTTTCTCTCTCTGTCTCTCTATCTCTCTCTCTCTCTCTCTCTGGCTCCCTCTTTCTCTCTCTCTGGTAATGTATGGTCGCAGCTCCTCTTGTCTAATCGTTTTTCCATGTCACTGTCTCTGACCACAAACTCTAAACTCATCCAAAAAACGGTGACATCACCCAGCGGCGTCAAAATGGCCCAGAATGCCAGTTCACTGTACCCGCGGCCTGGTTCCTGCCAATGGTGGCCAGTCAGAACAGCCGGGCAGTCTGCATGGCGGCAGGTTGTTGCTGTGGCGGGTTGATGCTGTGTCTCAGCACTGGGCTCGGTGCCTACCAGCAGTCAGAGGGACGCAGAGTAATTGGCCGTTATCTGCGGCTGGCGGTACAGGGGTCGTGACCTTGTCAGTCTCACGCTGTAATGCACTCTGTCGTCGACTGAGAGATGGATGGAGGGACAGGGCATGGGAAAGTCTTGCAGAGTGATGAACGACGGAGAGAGGGGTATGTCTGGGTATCTGCGATTTGTTGGATTTGTTGATTTGCTTTTTCCCCTTGGCAGACGGCCTTATTCTCTGTGATTTACTCGTGCTTCAGGTTAAACAGCGGAAACACAAAGAGCACAGGAGGCATGATCTCGTACACGCCGAGCTCCATTTTCACTTCATCATCTCGCTAGTCCTGAGGCTCTGCTGGCGTCAGTGAGTGAGAGAGCAGCAGCTTCATGGGGAGAAGGAATGCTCTTTTACCTATAAGCTTGTAGGTTTGGGGTTTCCAGGTGGGGCACTGCCATTTTACGGTTCATCATCATACCAGTTATCATTTTGAATCGCCTCAGTACGTGCCAAGCTACATATATGGGTGATAAGCAAATTGGCCTTTTGGAAGAAAAAAATTAAAAGCTGGTAAAATCTCGATTTACTCAGCAGTCACCATTATTACACACTACTGCCCAAAATCCACCAGGAAACTGGAGCTTGGAGCACAGGTTAAGACGTAATGGTGCCCAGTTAGAACAGTGCTGAAGGAAGGAAGGAAGGACGGCACGGCGGCTGGGGGCCATGGCGGGAGAAACACGTGACTCCATTGTTAATTAGCTACTCGTTTAAGTAAGCGTGTTTAATTTACCAACTGCATGCAGAGACTTAGAATGGACTAACCTAATGTAAAAGAAAAAATGACCTTTGTCACGTGGCATCCCATATTCTGAAAATAAAATTGGAAAATGACAATGTGCAAGCTTTCTCGTTTGTGGCGCACGTGCAGCTCCCGGAACCAAGAGAAACAGAAGCTTTGTGTGAGATCACTGGTGCCTCAATCATACTTGCCTCAATTTTTCACCCAATTCCTTCACAAAAAAACTTTTCCATTGTTGCCTCTGATTGTTGAATCTCTGCCTCTCATTGCTGTTGCGGCGTTGGTCTCTGAATCTCTGTTTCTCATTGGTGTTGCGACGTTGGTCTCTGAATCTCTGTTTCTCATCGCCAGCATTTGCGGAGCTGCAGACGGACATCCATGAGCTGACCCAGGAGCTGGACGGGGCAGGCATTCCCTTCCTTGACTACAGGACCTACGCCATGAGGGTGTTGTTCCCCGGCATCGAGGACCACCCTGTGCTCAAGGAGATGGAGGTACAGGCCATGCGCCTTCCACATCAAACAAATGCGTTGAGGTCAAATAGTGTCTCCCATACCGCTCCTTGCTGGCCACTACGGACACTTGTCCTCCTACACCACCGTCTTTATGAATGTGTGTGTTCAGTGGCATTATTTCAGGGTATGGCAGAATGATGTAATGTCAGATGTCAGATGTAATGAAGTCATGATTTTAAAATAATAATGTAATATTAATATAATCAAAATTTGGTTGAAAATCGCATATATTCTGGAAATATGCCAGTAATTAAGCATTGTTTCAGTTAAGGCTGCAGCATTCTGAGTTTATGATTTGATTTAACACAGCATTAAACTCTTATTTAACTTTTTCCCGACACATAGAATCCACATCCAGAATGACAAGTGTTGGTTTTCTTTTAGTTGTTTTTTTAAACATACACTCGTACTAACTGGTTTGCCTTTTACATGATGCATATTGTGGTGTCCTTAGAGGTTGGGCGATACACACAGACCTTGCAGAGGGCGTAGGCAGGTTAAAGAACCCAGAGGAGGCAGTATATAAACAAAACAATAATTTATTAAACAAATACTCTTGACCAAAAAACACACAAAACAAAGGGCAGGGTATTCGGGGGAATCCAAAACACATAGTCCACGGTCCAGTGTCACAATCCAGGTCAGTTCCGTAATCCAGTCCAGTAGTCTGTACACAAGCAGGGTCCTCAAAACAATCCAGGTCAAAACACAAAAATCTATCCCAAAACACTCTCTCCAAATCCCGGCTAGTCAACAGACTTTACGGTTCTCTCTACACATTCCCAAAACACTTTCCTACTCCGGCGTGTGACAGGAAAGAGTCCTTTAAATAGGCCTCCAAACGGCCTTCAGCTGTTCGTTAGTCCCAAACACTCAACTTCTTTCAGGTGTTGGACTGCTGGGAAATGTAGTGTTTTCTGGCTCCCATGTGTTGGAGGCCAGGTAGCCATTTCCTTGGGCAGCCCCTTGGGCTGCCACAATATTGTTTTGGAAACATCACATGCTGCTTATTATTCAGTTGAATATGATCAAGCGGCACATGATTTCAAAACAATAAATGCATGGTGGTAGACTGCATTGCATGATTCTGGCGGTAAATTCTGAACACTTTGTTGTGGTTGGGGATTCTCTAACATTACATGTCAGGGGAAAAAAAGCAAACCAGTCAAGTTGGCTGGCTTTTAGAAAAAAAATTATATTCATTGGAACTCAAAGGAAGCCACTCAACTCGCTACAGACAGTAACACTGGGAATTATGAATGGAGTTTCATGCTGCTGCTGACACTTGACATGCATGACAGAGTGCGACTCAAAATACAGCAGTTGCCAAGCTACAGAATGTATTGCTTTAAAAGCAAGCAGCAGCCACGTCACGCACATTTGTCTTAAGCTTACTAGCTGGCGATAAACAAGACACGATTGAAATGGCGCATACTGCTCAGGTGCTGGTAGAAATTGTCCCTACTGCACTCACTTGCCTTGTGTTTACTCTTACGTACAACAAACAAAGATTAAAAACGGGTAAATAAAAATAGATAAAAAGTGTGCCTGTGTTTGTATGCTTGAGCATGTGTGTGTGGCTGTGTGCATATGTGAGCTTAAGTGTGCAAGTGTTCCTGTGTTTGAGTGCGCGCACGTGTGTGTGTGTGTGTGTGTGTGTGTGTGTGTGTGTGTGTTCCTGTTTGAATGTGTTTGTGTACATGTGTTTGCACATGTGCATGTGCATATATATACATATATATATGTGTGTGTGTGTGTGTGTTCCTGTTTGAATATGTGTGTGTGTGTGTGTGTGTGTGTGTGTGTGTGTGTGTGTGTGTGTGTGTGTGTGTGTGTGTGTGTGTGTGTGTGTGTGTGTGTGTGTGTGTGTGTGTGTGTGTGTGTGTGTTCTCCATCAGATTCCCTTCAGGGCCTAATGTAATCAAATGCCTATTCAGTTTGTTACTGTGCTGCGAGGTGCTTCTTCCAAAAGCCACCTACAGGCTTTTCCAGTTTGGCGCAGAGATTTAATGTAGTGTGAGGTAAGGAAAATGTTATTAATCCATATTGTAGAAAACCTGGTGCTTTATCGGTTTATGGAACATAATGCCTATTTGGTTTCGGTATTTAATTTCTGCATCTGGGAATGTAGAACGAATCTGAAGAATGAGGAGGAGGAGGAGGAAGAGGGAGGGGAAGGATAGTGTGGTAGTAAAGCCTTGTTCACAGGAAGCTAAACCAGATTACCTCATTTTGACAAAGGGTATTACTCCTCTTGTCTGCTTGGCCTTGCCCCTCGCCTCATCTGGTGAGTGTGAATTCAAAGCTCTGCAATTGTGGGATTGGTAAAAGCAGGCGGCAGTCCGTGGATATCCTGTGCGATCTGCATCGATGTGGTTTCTGAACCCTGACTCCCCTCTGTCTCTTCCTTTTTTTAAAAATTTTTTTTATTTTATTTCCACTCTTCTCTCGGTTTGCCTTTCCCACTCTTGACTCTCTCTTCCCTCTATGCCCTGGACATATACACACCCCAGTATCTTACTTTATTCTCATGCTGTGCAGTGTATTTTACCAGTCACTTTGTCCAAGTGTTGGGACTTTTTTTCTCTCCATCGCTTCTTCCCCCCCTCTCTTTCTCTCCGTCTCTGTCTCTTCCTTATTTGGCGTTCACTTTCCATCTTCTGATTGTTGCTTGGACTTGGTCAATGAAGGATGGTGCCATTGCTCCACTTTCAATTTAAATCTCCTGCAGTCATGTTTATATCTTTGGCATTGTAAATTTTTTGCCATTTTGCCACATGGTGGCGCTATAGCAACAATTGAAAGCTTGGGACTCTTGACCCGATTGACATAGTCACAAAACACGTACATAGGTTCCTCTTCTCGCAAAGAATAAATTTGCCTCAAGGACTCATAATGTCTACCATATTGGATTTTTCACCATTTGGGATTGTTTAAAAAACATCTCATTAACTGTAGCTCCAATTGTTTTAGTTTTGTTGCACCATAAACTTAAGATCAGTCCCTAACTAATGTGTTAAAGAGAAATTGGCAAATCGTGGATGGCTGAATGGTGAGCCAATCAAATTGACCCAAACTTGGCCAATTGGCTTGAAACATCTTCTGAATAGTTTTTTCCACATTTTTTCAAACAAGACAAAACTTTATTAAATATAATAAAAAATTGAAACTAGAGGTAATTGAACCCTTTTAATAGATTTTTTAGCTAAGGACATGCAATTCTTAAAAATCTTGAGCCGTAAATTCGATTGACCAGGGGTTAAATTAGGCTGGAACGAGGCCTTCCAGCATTCCTAGCACCTTCAGTGGCTTGAATAGTTAAGCCATACTTAAATTTGACCAGCCGTTTCACACATACATTTATTAGAGATTATTCCATCTAGCTAATTACACAAATCTCAAATCCAAATCTCTCCAGGACCAGATTTGGGGAACCCCTGGTTTAACCTGTGGAGAGTGAAACATTTAGTCTCTGTAGTGACTCTGTGGCTCCTCCCCTCTCTCAGGTCCCAGCCAATGTGGAGAAGGCCCTGACGCTCTTTGGCCAGCTCCTCAACAAGAAGCATTTCCTGCTGACGTTCATACGGACTCTGGAAGCCCAGCGCTCCTTCTCAATGCGGGACAGGGGCAACGTGGCGTCCCTCATCATGACCGCGCTGCAGGGGGAGATGGAGTACGCCACCGGCGTGCTGAAGCAGCTGCTCTCCGACCTCATCGACAAGAACCTGGAGAGCAAGAACCACCCCAAACTGCTGTTACGCAGGTGAGAGTTTGTTTGTGTGTGTTATGCACACGTTGAAGTGATGCTGTCCGAACACGTCGACAAGAACCTGCAGAGGAAAAACTATCTGAAGGGACGTGTGGGGGGTGGGCTTGGGCATGTTCTGATCGATCAGATCGATTGATTCTGTGGGGTGGAGATTGAGGGATAGAGATCGTTTATGCATCTGCTCTCCTCCCTCCTACCCATCCTACCACATGCCAACACACACACACACACACACACACACACACACACACACACACAATGCATACTTACATGCAAATATAGACAATTGCACACATGCGCCAGACATGCACACAGGCTGAATGCACGTGCGTCCACACACAAATAGGCTGAACGCACACGCACGCAGACATGCATGCGCACACAGGCTCACAGGCAAGCAGAGGGAGAAGTGGTGCGAGTGTGCAGCAGGGGACGGCGTGAGACATGAAATTAAGTGATGTGTCCTCGGTTCAGAAGCAGCGAAGGGGGGTGTGGCATTGAACACTGCCACACTTGCTGAGCACTGATCTGAGATCTGAGAGCATCCGAGAGCAGTGCCCTCATTTTAATATCCAGTTCAAGTTCATAAAGCGAGGGAGAGAGAGAAGGGACGGCTGTTTCTGGAACTGTCTAACCCGCGCCACCAGCCTCTCTTCAGCACGAGCACGTCACACACTTTCCCCCACGATTCCTCCTCCTTTTCACCTCCCTGTCTTTCCCCACTCCGTGAACACGGTCCCAGCGGATGTATAATTAAACAGGAGGAAAGTCTTTGATGCTGCAGGGGGAAAGGAAAGAACGAGAAGAGAAAACAAACTGTTTCCCACCCCAAGTTCCTCTCTGTCTCACTCTCACCCTCACCCAGCTGTTAACAAATTAGGAGTTATACAGTCCGATAATTACTGAGGCTTTTAATTACTTCTTGTCTGGGGAGCCATTTTTTGGGGAGGATCATTATTATGCACCAGGTTTGTGATTAATGAGAGAAGTTAGCTTATTATGCTAATTGCCTCGTTTTAATGACGACCAGTTGTATGTTCTGTAAAAACAAATATTTGTTATTTATTTCATAAGGCAAGGGGGAGCATCCATTGAGGATTTCTTGTGTTAATTTACTCTGTGATTAATAACTTTTTAATGTATGAATGTTATTTTTCCAAAATGCAGGAGTGTAAATACCTGGAGGGACTGCTCTCTTACTCACTTGCTTAAATGCTGGCTGGTTCAACAGTTTTACTCTCCACACAGAGTTGAGGTTTTAGCCTGTACCTGAATTTGTCACAGATGAAGGCTTTATTCACTGTGGGACGAGCGGAAGGGACGTTGATGTTCCGGTCTTTTCTCCCCTTTCTCTAGAACGGAGTCTGTCGCTGAAAAAATGCTGACAAACTGGTTTACCTTCCTTCTGTACAAGTTCCTAAAGGTAAGCTTTGCAATTTTAGCTGCACTTGTGTGTCCTACAGTGTTAAGAAATTAAGTGGTGGACACCAGAGGGGAAGCATTTATATTATATTTTGGAGAAAATAATTAATATACCAGTTGACCTCATACCTTGAGTTATTTTTAAAAAAACTGGTTTTACCTAATGGCATTCACTGTTATACCGTTATCAGCTGGGCAACTTAATTCACCTGTCAAAATTGTGATTATACAACACTGTGTCTGTGAAACATATATATAATTAACTTATTTCATTTGAACTTTATTTACCAGGTAGGCCAACTGAGAACTCCTGGGGAATTAATTAATTTAGTTAGGGAATGTGAGGGATTGTGTAGCCAATCGGATATAGGGGTATGATTAGGTGACCAGATGTAGAGAGCCAGCTTTGTGGGAATTTGACCAGTATACTGGGGTTAACACCCATACTCAAAACGCAAAACTCTTCTGCTGGGAGTGATGTGTGTGTGTGTGTGTGTGTGTGTGTGTGTGTGTGTGCGTGTGCGTGTGCGTGTGTTTGTGTGCGTGTGTGTGTGTGTGTTGGTGGGGTGGGGGTGGGGGTGTTGGTGGGGTGGGGGTGGGAGTGAGAGTGAGGTGTGCTCCCATCTGTGGGACAGAGGCATTAAATAGGTTATTAGATCCCCAAGGGAGATGGCTGCACCCCCACTCCCCCCTCATCTCAAATGTGTGCAAATGTGCCCTAATCAAGCCAGGATCTCAAATGAAAGATAATTTCAAAGACAAGCATACCATCAGAAGGTTTCTGGAAATTATGTATGCGTGTTCCCGCTCGTTAGCAGCTGTCTGTTTAATTACCTCAGATGCTAACGAGACACTAATGGCATATGGTGATGTGGGGAGCGAGTTCCGGGTGAAGCGCAAAAGCCTGGAGGTGGATGGAGTTTGGTGTCTGTTATAACTTCTCCCCCAAATCCATACATTTGGTGTCATAAACATCCTAACTAAATTATTCTGAATGCATACCCATACACATTCGTCACATAGTCAGTAGCCAAGTGTAGTCGGTTCAGAATCATCGCACTGATTGCTTAGTTTGGTTGAATGTATTACGCTCTATGAGTTGTAATTGCGGTAGAGTGAGTATATGTAACTGGGTGCGTGTGTGAGCGAGAGAGCATGTTTGGGGAGTGTTACTGAAAAATGGCATGTGCCTGTTTCGTGTGTGTGTGTGTGTGTGTGTGTGTGTGTGTGTGTGTGTGTGTGTGTGTGTGTGTGTGTGTGTGTGTGTGTGTGTGTGTGTGTGTGTGTGTGTGTGTGTGTGTGTGTGTGTGTGTGTGTGTGTGTGTGTGTGTGTGTGTGTGTGTGTGTGTGTGTGTGTGTGTGAACACATACAGACACATACTGTGTATATCTGTGTGTCAGCAAGAGAGCTTGTTCAGGAGTGTCTTACAAATGGCGCAGACCTGTGTTTTTATGTCTGTTTTTGTGTGTGAGCGAGAGAGAATGTTCACGAGTGTTTCTGACTATGTGTCTCTGTCTGGCTAGAAAGGATATATGCATGTCTATATATGAATGTGAGCATTTGTGTGTGCACACATCAATTTGTGTTTTTGCGTGCATGCGTGAGTCTGCCTGGCTATATGTGTACGTCAGTAAGTGACAATCGGCACACTCTCCACCTCCATCTCCTTTCCCCCACGATGGCATGTCCATCTCCGCCAAAGTGCATCACAGGCGCCAATCCGAATCGTTAAACTTCCATTAACTCCTCATCAGCATCCCCCAGCACTGCACCCCATGCCTCTGGGGGAGTCTGCTTCTCCTAAACTGTTTGCGTTTGTGAGTGCGCTTTGAAGCCGGGAAACTATGACACCCGTTCCCTTTCGCCGGCCCCACCGAGAGCGCTGACGAGGGACAGGCTTGCCTCAGAGTCTCAAAAAACTCAGAAAAGGCGACCGAATAAAGTACATTTTCAATACAATCAGACAGGAATTCCTACTCGCATTTTGCCCCCTTTGCATGAGCCATGTTCAGTTACTTGTAGCATACCATACACACTTCACTATACTCACATGTCTATGGTTGTCTGTTGTGAGGTGTACAGTTGTAACATTCTCTGCAAGAGGCCTTGTAAAGTCTGTCCCTTGAAATAGAGGACTGATTAAACTCGCGTCTTTGAAGAGGCCTTCGTTGTTATGAAGGTTGACTGGAGTCGTATAACTCAAAATGAATGATAGGGTTGCCGCACTCTCTTTACCTGTGTAAACCGTCCTTGTTTAGCCTCTACCACCTGCTGAACGGTATAATGTGTGGCATCGTGCCCATAATTCATTTGGATGTGTTCATAATATTCCTTCAGATGTTATCGAGACTTAACAAATAAAATAAAAATATCAGGCCTCTGTCTTGATGCCATTACATTAATGACCTGCTCAGCCAACACCATCATCCAGGATAACTTGCTATAATTACAGTACCCTCCAAAATGAAGAAAGCTGTATAAAATAAACAATACAGGTAATGAGATGTATTATATGCTCAAAACATTGGAAAATGATATGATTTGATACTAATATAATTGCTCATAGAAAAAGATTTTGTTTGTAGTAATGTTTTTTCCCCAAAAAAGATATGTCACAATTATTTATACTCTATTATTCACCATTTTAAGTACTTTGTGCACCCTCCCCTGCAAGGATAACACTACTGAGGCTTCTTCTTAGTTTTAGTTCTTAGGTTTTATGAGATTGGTGAACATGTTTTCTGTCTATCTGTGTGTGTGTGTAAGACCGCTTGACCCCTCCTCCTTGCTGTGTTTTAATCAGGAGTGTGCTGGGGAGCCCCTCTTTATGCTGTACTGTGCCATGAAGCAGCAGATGGAGAAGGGCCCTATCGACTCCATCACGGGAGAGGCCCGCTACTCCCTAAGCGAGGACAAGCTGATTCGGCAGCAGATCGACTACAAGACTCTGGTCAGTTCCTCTGCATTCCTTCACCCATAAACTGAGCCCAGGGGTGCACAACGACGACCAATCAGCTTTCGGGAATTTATGCCACTACTAGTGCTCTTAATTATCCTCATTCATTTGATGTGTTACGAGCTACAGCTGCAGACTGCACACGTATACTTGGTGAAGATGCTTTTACTGTGGTCCGATATAGGAGTCAACCAGTATTGTGTGTAGAGCTGTTTAGAAGCCAGAATGGTCGGAACAAAACCAGCATAGACTGCCCACCAGAAAGGGAGTTGTGCGCCCCTGGCCTAGATTTAAAGGCTGTGTATCACAATGGAGACTACCCACTCCGCTGTCCGTCCTGTTTAAGATCACATTTTATAACCGCGAGAAGGAACAGCTGTCTCTGTTCGATGCGGATTTTGGCAGCGAATGAAAAGCAAGAAAGGGAAATAAGAAGGCCTGAGTCTCGCCCCTGCCACATACGGTTCTGTGGAGGTGGGTGCACTACAGCGTGATTAAGGTTGGTGGAGACCAAGAGCAGATCTATGGACTAATGGGCCCGATATTTACATCCTGTTTAAGCTCAGTCCAAGCAACGGGTCTCAACAACTTTCTGCCACCTCCGAATCCCTTTGTGCCCTTTAACCCCCCCACCCCGACCCGTCTGTGTCCCCGCAGACATTGCACTGCGTGAACCCGGAGAACGAGAACGCGCCGGAGGTGACGGTGAAGGGGCTGAACTGCGACACCATCACCCAGGTGAAGGAGAAGCTGCTGGACGCCGTGTACAAGGGCAGCCCCTACTCCCAGAGGCCCAAGGCCGGGGACATGGACCTGGGTGAGGACTGCACCGTGCGCAGCAGAGCTGTCCTGCCGTCTTTTAACACGTCTTCTTTTCTTTACTCTCATTATTCTTTCGTTTACTTCTCTGTTGGTCAATTACCGTTGTTGTGGTTTTACCATCGACTGAAACGTGTCCATCCTGCTCTTTCATTAAGCATTTTGAGTTGCTGATAAGGTGCTATATGAATGATATTTACTTTTATATTATTATCGTAGACCCTTTTGATGCCTTGCTCTCTTCCCATGATCCCACGTCTTGAGGGCATGCATGTCCTGTGACCCACCCTTTATCCAAATGTCATTAAATGTTCTACTTTGTAATGTCGGAATTACATGACTTTGCTTTCTCTCTCTCTTCCTGGCTTCTTCAGAGTGGCGTCAGGGTAGGATGGCCAGAATCATCCTTCAGGATGAGGACGTCACAACCAAGATTGACAATGACTGGAAGCGCCTCAACACGCTGGCGCACTATCAGGTAAGGGCCAGCAGGGTCACGGGGTGAGGGACAGGGCCTGTGCGGTGGGTGGGGGGTCCCGTGCACATCTGCCGAAAAACAATGGCAATGATGATTGAATCAATGGCAGTGCTTGTGATGTGTGTATCTGGTTCTCTGTGGCTCAGTAGGTAGAGCACAGCGTTGGCAACGCTTAGGTTGTGGGTTCAATCGGCCACAAAAATGTATGCATTCACTACTGTAAGTCGCTTTGGATAAAAGCGTCTGCTAAATGGTGTATATTATTAAATGGTGTATATTATCTCTACTACCCCACCCCCCGCCCCCAAACCAACAGGTGACGGATGGGTCTGTAATCGCCCTGGTGCCGAAGCAGAACTCCGCCTACAACATCTCCAACTCCTCCACGTTCACCAAGTCTCTCAGCAGATATGGTGAGGCCGCCTCGGAGAACCGGTCAAACCGCATCCTCAGAAATGTCTCCCTGTAGATGTATGCTTGTACAGCATTACAGTTGCTTTTATTGTTCTTTGTTGACCAATTTCTAGGATAAGGGAAGGTTTTAAGTTTTAAGCAAAGTGTACACACAGTTCACATTACCTGTGCGCTCATCACAATGCTGTTTTTGTTCTTATTCTGACCACTACTTGTTTTAGCATGAGGTTTTTTTTTTTGTGACACTTTGTATCATTGATAAAGTGTAAGTGCTCTTGATATTTTTACCCATTCCCTTGTTCTTGTGGCTCTTCCAAAATACACTATAGGCATCTTGCAATGACAGCTTCATTAGTCGCAAATACTAATAGTCTCAATAACCTCCCTCCATGATGTGGGTGGGGGCTAGTTTGTGACACCCAGAGGCCTGTCCCAGAATGCCCCTCTCACTTCATGACGCCGGTTCTCTTTTTCAACTTGTAATGCTGCCAAGCACCTCTTTGTGGAGGGGAGAAAAAACCCTCCAAGCACGAACCTGGCACTCATATCCTGCCTACACATTTTCAAACCCGTTCCCTTCATATCTGCCGACGGCAGGCATTAAATCAGGCACCTAATGTTTTGCGCTGGAGAGTGAAAATTGCTGTCTGAAACAGTGAGGGATCATGGGCAGGAGCCGGAGTGCCGCGCAGCCTCAGAAACCGACTCGGCACCGACACCACTGCTTCTCCGCGACCAAACTTCCTGTTTTCCGAGTATTCCGCTCACCGTTTGCTGTCTCCCTTCCCTGCTGTGCCTCTGTGCGCTGCTGCTGATTGATAAAGGGTTGTCCCCCCCTCTGTGTGGAGTAACGCGTGGTCGGTTGCGAGAAGCAAGCAATAGCGCTCCTTTGTGATCGCGTGGGCCGTGGAATCGCAGTTGATCTGAAATGACGAGCCTCATGGCTCACGTGTGCCTGGTGTTTGACTGGGAACGACGAGACGATGTCAAAGAATCAAAAAACCTTCCAGAGTTTCACTTGTATTTAAAAAATAATATTCCTTTTTTTTTTTTTTTTTTTTTTTTGAGACATTCATATATATTATTGTTTGTAATAAGGGTATAATAATACAACTGATGTTGTAGCTTAGCATGGGCTTAAGATCACAGTTCATACATCCAGGCACAGTAGGATGCTACTGAGAAGACTGTCAGTTTTTGCGTGAGCCAGCTGCATTGTGGGTATTACAGTGAGCCAATTGCCGACTCACCAGGCTGCCGTGGTGGTGTTTCCATGACTACCTGGCTACGTGGAAGACAGACAGGTGAGGCATTTGGGCAGTATGTTGTAAGAGCAGCCTGCAGGCTGTGACAAGAAAGAAAGCAAGCAGTAGGCCGCTGGTGTTACTGAGCACAGTGGAGGCACTCTCCATCATTCTGCTATGAGCAGAGAAACTGCGATTGAAGGTGCTTTTCGCAGACACGTACCTACTCACACTTAGACGCACACACACACACAAACACACACACGCATAGTGACTCACACACTCGCATAGTGACTCACACATGCATGTATGCGCACATATACACACACACCCACACAGGCGCATATGT